>JADWPL010000001.1:0-626058 GCA_016109495.1 Phialophora tarda | reverse complement strand
GGATGTTGAAAGCGTAGTACATACTCCGTAACATTCTATATCTACTAAGCTGGTGCCTTAGGCCACTGCAAAGGCAAGGATCTCTCTCGAAGACACCTCATTCCACCTCGACATGTATATACACTGGCAGTACTATCGATAAATAGATCTTATGGATTGTTTCACTACTGTGAGTTTCTCTTTTTGACTGCTGTGTCTGACTTCCTGAGTTATCATTAATTCCGCTTCATTCCAACGCCGTTCAGCGTCCCAACGTACAGCGAGCGAGCGGTGACGGCTCTGACGAGGTTCTCTCGAATGTCTACCATTTTGGTTCTCAGGCAGCGCTGTAACTCCATACGCCGCACGATCTTACGGTAAGGTATAATCGAAACGTCTTTCGTGCGTTGGGCGCTTTTTCGACAAAGTCTATTAGGTGACCTAGAGAGGATCTTTTAATATATACGTCGAGGTCGCCTAGGGATCTTTCTTACTCCATACACGAGTACATGCTGCGGGTAGTGAGTAGGTACCTAGTATTGAGTGAGGTGGTTTTGAGAGCGTGGAGGAGCCGTGTGCGTCGCCGTACCGCTAACTTGGGCGCCGCGAGGCTCGCGGCGTCAGGGGGGTGAAGCCAACGCCATGCCTCCAATCTCGGTAGGACATGTACGAGGTAGGTAGAAGATATGCTATATATGGGTTTTACGTGTTTGGCGTCTTGCAGTAATGTATAACTGCTTACTTGGAATGGGTTTGACCACGACCGAGTGGTAGAGGTACTACTAGTTAATGGCAGCCAGACGACAGTGACAGTCAGTGTAGGTGAGCCGAGGCAAGTACCACCACCACCCGAGGAGCCAAATCGGTAGAAGGTACCGTGGGTGCCTTGCATGCAAGCACATGAAATCAACAACTTGGCGTTCACACAACGGCCTACCGAAATGTCACCATACGGCTACTGCGTCTGCTTGAAATGTAGCTTGACGACGTCAGCGCCCTTCACAATCACATCGTCGCCTCCTTGTCTCTGTATCCGCTGGGTCAAAGTTTCGGAACTCGGATCGTAGAATGGCTTCTCTCCGAAGACAGCGGTACGCTTGCCCTCCCTCTGGCTTGTATCGTAACCGCCTGGCAACGCCCTGTGCGCCACAGTTCGGTTGTCCCAGTAGGCCACGCTGCCTGGTTCCCACTTCCACCGGACGGAGAGGTCATCTGCCGCGTGGAGATGCTCTCGCAGGAAGTTGAGAGCATGAGTACTCTCCTGGCCCTTGAGTTCTGCGATGTGGACGACGAAAAGCGGGTTGTAGAAAAGAGACTTCAAATTCGTGACGGGATGTGTGCGGACCTGGGTCTGGCGTCAACGAGATGGCTTCACTGCAGGGGAAATATCTCCCTCAACTCACCAATGGATGTTGGCGCCGGACTGGAGGACGCAGTGGCTGGCCGCCCCCATTAATCGAATTCACAAACGTAACCTCGGAGCTGTGGACTCCATGGAGGCCCTCGAAGAGTTGCTGGAACGTCGGGCTTAATTTATCAAACAGGGCGGTCTGACTCGTGAAGATGGTGTCGCCACCATATTCCGGTGTTTTCAGCATGCGCAGCATAGTGTATGCCGGGGGGTTGACTTCGTGAGAATCGTCGGCGTGATATTCTCCTGAAAAGTCTGCATATGCTCGAATGTCGCTGGAGGCGTTAGTCGATATCTTCCGGCTACAGAGCAGATGCTATACTTGTCCCGCCCGATGATGGTGACATGTCGAGGGTCAACCTGGTTGGGGTCCCGGTTTTGCTAGATTGTGTTCGAATCAGAAGCACGGGCAAGACTTGGTCTTCAACTCACGATTCCATAGTACTTCGCAAATTCATGCTGTCCCTCGGTGGTAATGTCTTGATCTCTGAAGAACACGACTCCTCGCTCAGCCACTAACAGGGCCAGTTCATCCTTTTGATCGTCGTTGAGTTGACTCAGCTGAACGCCAACAAGTTCTGTGCCGATATAGGGTGTCAGATGCCGAACCTGTTTCGCCGCGCTGAATAGTGCTTTCTTCTCTGGGTCGGCGAGAAGAGCGCGATCTTTGGGAGGTTGGAATTCCTTGTTATCAGGATCTGGCGGCCTGTAGGCAAGCACCTGTTCGGTTATTCCGCTGTGGCTAATACTCATCGCGAATTGCTTCCTCTTCCGACCCTGTTGGTGATAGCAGACGTCGAAAGAGGAAGATAACTCTGCCCGACTTATACCAGGACCTCAACGGAATCAGTGACTCATGGATACTCGGAGAAAGCCGTCAGGTTTGTCATCCCGTCATATTCCTCCCGTGGGCATTGTCACCTATACGCGTGGCTATAAGGGCCACGATCAGCTGCATACCCCGCTGGCGCACTCGACCAAGCCCGCGCCTCGACGAACCTACCGGAACCTATGCGACCAAGGCCTTCAGAGGTTGACCAGTGTCTTGGACCGGAAAGTAAGGCATGCGCGAATGAGACATCTCGCAATCGTGCCGATGTTGACGTGCTATCTCTCAGATGCGCGGTGAGTGGGTCACCCAGCCCATGCCGCCATCTTTCATTGGATGCATGTCGACGACCATGGGGGAGGCCTCATGCGCTTCCCTCGCCTAATCCTTATCTGGCCAACAGCCGCAGTCTCTTCGTGCCGCTGGATGCTGAGAGCTCATGCAGGAGGAGTGATCAAAGGGAGGGATTTACATCGCAGGCACCATGATTGGTAACAGAAATCAACAAGGCCAGAGGAAGACCCATCACCTAGCCATGTGCATGCCACTTACGGGGAGCTTGAGATTCCATGAGCGCGGGATGCGTGCAGCTCTCACGTCTATCGCCGTGCTGGCAACTAGGGCAGGCATGGGCGTATTGCCAGATAAGCACCCGACGATGCAAGGTCGCCGCTGTCGCCATCTGTGGAGGCAAGGCGTGCTCTGCTTTTGCTTCGTACACGACCTTGGGGGATAGACCTGCTATCCCTGGCATATGCTCAACGTCATATAAGACGGCTAGGAAGGACGCTCTGAACTGACTGGCTTCCAGATTGTCTCAAGAGGGCATCCTTGCATTTCGCGACCGAGAATGTCTTCACTGCCTGTTCCACCCCCTTTGCCTGACCACGGGCTCGCTGCGGAAGAGTCTAAGACGGCTGGTGTGGTTTTGGATGGATATGGCCGCACGTCGTCCGATGAAGACAGCAGCATTGATCTCCGGAAGGAGATCTATGATACCAGCGCCATTGACCCCATACTAGCCAGAAAGATGGCCTTGACCAATAACGCGATCGACGAAATCGGGATGACGCCGTGGCAGTGGAAGCTCTTCTGCCTCAATGGGTTCGGATACGCGGTGGACTCGGTAAGGCTCTGGAGAATATGCAAGGGCTTTTTGTGACTGACAAGTACCTTCTCTAGCTGCTCATCGTTTGCCAATCGATCGCACAGCCAGCTGTGGCCCAGGAATTCGGTAACCCAAGCAAACATATTGCTGGCGTCGCACTGGCTTCTCAAGTCGGCCTGTTGGTCGGAGCGGCCTTCTGGGGTTTCAGCGCAGATGTCATTGGCCGTCGGGCAGCATTCAACTCCAGCCTGTTCATCTGCGCCGTGTTTGTGCTGATAGCTGGTGCCATGCCCAACTACATTTCCTTTTGTGCTATGTTAGCCATCTCAAATGCCTCTGCCTTGTTAGCGCATACTGATCCATAGGCAGGGTTGCCATTTACTCGGCTGGTGCAGGTGGCAATTATATCCTGGACGCGACCAACCTGATTGAGTTCCTCCCAGCAAGCCATTACTGGCTGGTGACATTCATGGCGGTGTGGTGGGCCGTTGGATACATGATCACGGGATTTCTCGCCTGGGGTTATATGAGCAATTATTCCTGTGACCCCGATGCGACAGTTTCTGAATGCACCCGGGGAGATAACTGGGGTTGGCGGTACCTTCACTTCACCTGTGGTGCTATCGTCCTGGTCGCCGCCTCTCTTCGGGTCCTCCTTATCCGCATGCCACAGACGCCCAAATGGCTCATCTCGCAGAACCGAGACGATGAGGTCATGACCATCCTGGCCAAGATTGCCCAAAAGTACAACCGTCCTCTCTCGTTGACGCTAGAGAAACTCCAAGCCCAAGGTCGGGTGCTACATAGCGAGAAGAGCGTGTTCTCTGCGCTCCGGCTCAGACAGCACTTCTCACAGCTCTTCAAGACCAAGCGGCTCGCTTATTCGACCATCATGATCATCCTCAATTGGACTGTTATTGGGACCGTCAGTCCACTGTTTAGCATTTTCCTTCCATATTACCTGAAGACGCGAGGGGCGGACACCGGCTCGAACAGTAACTGTAAGTCCAGAGGAAATCCCTTCCCACCTTCAATGGTCAGGCAGCTGACGTCGAATCACCACAGACACTGTCTGGCGTAACTATGCACTCAACCAGATGTCAGGCTTATTCGGGCCGATCATTGCCGCGGCTCTCGTGGAGCTTCGCTGGTTCGGCCGCCGCGGTACGTTGGCAACGGGTGCCGCAATCACGACGGCGCTGCAATTCGGGTATACTCAGATCAAGACGCCGGCTCAGAACGTCGGCGTGTCCTGCGCTATTTCAGCTGCCAGCAACATCTATTATGGGACCATCTACGCGTATACACCAGAGATCCTGCCAGCTGCGCACAGAGCCACAGGCTATGCAATTTGCGTCGTGTTGAACAGAGTTGGCGGCATTGTCGGTGTCTTGGTCGGATCATACGCCGATGTCGAAACAACTGCCCCGTTGTTCATCTGCGGCGCGCTCTTCGGGACTTTGATTGTGTTGAGTCTCCTGCTGCCGTTTGAGACATATGGAAGGAGGACTGTCTAGCTGCCCAAAGAATCCTCCTGGATAATGAAGCGGAAGTGACAATGTCCATTGCAGTCGGATGAGAGGATTGACATGAATGATCAAGTAGTAAATGACCAATCTCACTTTACTCTCAGATTCAATTCACTTCGGCATTTCGGGCGCCTCGTGTCTCGCGTAGGATTGCGTCATTGGCCAACACAATGCAACAGAATGCAACTCCCGACAACACATCGCTGTGAGACTCGTCTACACAATACTGTAACATACTGTCTACCAGGGCGACACTTTATAAATATCGGAAATGCCATCACACCGGTGATGTCAAATCCTCCGCCATGAGCCCGCAATCCTTATCTAGACCCTATCCTTAGACCTCTCCCAAGCAGGAGGCCGATTCATTGCCGCTGCGCCTGGCCAGGCACCGAGATGGCGCCCACGAATACTGGTATTCATGCCCTGGACTTTGACGCCAACCGAAGAAGAAGGCGACGCTCGTCAGGCAGCTCACGTCCCAGACCTGGAGACGACGACTTCGACTTCATGGGCCAAGTGGCTGAGGAGATCATTGAGCGGGATCGCATCAGGATGCGCAGGGAGGTTATAAGAGTCTTGAGCTTCGCCTCCGCCGTGCTCAGCTGGTACGAGATGCACAACTTCGCCGGCTGTTTCAGAAGCTTATGATTGATTACTTTACAGTCTATGTGCCGGCTCAATCACTTCCTTTTCTCTCTATGGCGCTCGATTTCTGCAAGACCTGCATTACACGCAATTCCGGGTCAACATCGTGTCCATCTCAGCCGAGCTGGGCTTGTACCTCGTGGTGCCAATTTTCGGCTACATATGCGATCGCTACTCGCCTCCACCTCTCTCTTTCCTCTCCTCCGTTCTCTTCGGCACCGGCTACTTCCTGGCAGCATATACATACAAATCAGGACCGCCCCCTGACGCCGCGAGCCATCCAGGGAATGGGTGGCCTTTTGGCGTCATGGTACTTGCTTTCGTCTTGATTGGCGCGGGCACTTGCTCTATGTACCTCTCCGCCGTGGCAACATGCGCGAAGAACTTCGCCAACGCGAAATACAGGGGGTTCATGCTAGCAGTTCCCATTGCAGCATTTGGATTGAGCGGGATGTGGGAATCTCAGGTTGGGGCGCATCTACTATACGAGAAGCTTCCCAATGGTCACAAGGGAGAAGTCGATGTGTTCAAATACTTCATCTTCCTCGCGGGCACATTGATTGGAGTTGGTCTTCTAGGCACCCTGGGCTTGCGGATTGTGGATGAGGAGGAACTTATCGAGCATGGGGTCGAAAACCTCGAGCGGAGTGGTCTGCTGGACGAAAGCGAATTCTACCGTGACACGTCCCGCGCGCCGACCCCAGTCAACTACGGCACCATCAATAGCGACGAGGAAGAAGGCGACCGCTCCGGAGACAGCACAGACGACGATCTCGACTCCCAAGCCGACCTCCTCCTCTCCGAGTCTCAACTCGTCAAGACACGCGAGGAGACGCGCCGCCTTCGCCGGAAGAAGTACTGGCTCCTCAACCACGCGACCCACGCCTTTCTCAACGACCGAACAATGTGGCTTCTGGCTGTGGGATTCTTCCTCGTCACTGGCCCTGGCGAAGCGTACATCAATAACCTGGGCACGATAATCCCGACATTGACACCGCAGGACTACAACTTTGTCGACGGCAACGGCAACATTGTCGCTCCACCAGCAGGACAAGCCAGCACTCATGTCTCCATCATCGCATTAGCATCAACCTTTGCCCGCTTATTCACAGGCACATTATCCGACCTGTTCGCGCCGCCGTCAAACCCAGACGCTCCACCCAGCGCCAGGTTCCACTTCTCCCGCCTCTCGCTCCTCATCCCCTCTGCATTCCTCCTTCTCCTCTGCTTCTTGAACCTAGGCATCCGGTCCTTGGTGTCGGCTCATCCAAGCTTATTCCTTCTATCATCCGCGCTTCTCGGCCTCGGCTACGGCGCGTGCTTCTCCCTCGTCCCCATCATCATCTCGGTGGTGTGGGGCGTCGAGAACTTCGCGACAAACTGGGGCGTCGTGGCAATGATGCCCGCTGGCGGAGCCGCGGTATGGAGCGTCGTGTACTCAGTCGCGTACTCTAGTGCGTCAAACAAAGAGGCAGACGCGGCAGAGGGAGAATGTCATGGCTACTCGTGCTTCGGGGCATGGGCGTGGGGCTGTGCGGCAAGCGTCACCCTCGCGATCTGTTGCTGGTGCGTGGCGTGGAGGGTGTGGAAGGCACGGAGAGTGGTCGTCTAGCACGCGGCCAACCGAGCTGAACGGAGGGAGCACCAACAGCTGTGGAGGCGACGCTATACGCGCACACCGAGACCGAACCAGAGCGTTCAAATCGACGTCAACGTTTCAGTCACGCTGCTCGGAGACCCGGAGCAACAAGCTGGACGAGCAACGCCCGAAGCTGGTGACGCCGCCCGCTCGGAAGCTCAAGCTCATAACGAAGCTCGCGACCAGGAGGCCTCTGGCGGGCGTCGAGCCCAGAAGCCCAGACGTGTGGAGCCCTGCGACGTGCGCGTGCGGATCCGATGAGGTTGGCGGTGTCTGTAAACCACCGCATCCATCTACATAGTGTACTTCTATACGGTACTCGTACTGCACTGCACTAGCATAGCGTAACATAGCCAGTACATATCATACACATATCTTTGCATGCCTCCCTTGTATATGGATTAGAACGGAGTAGTTATAAAAGTTGATACCACAGGACTTTGTGCACTACTACACTTGATCCACCAGCCCGCAGCAACTACATATGTAATAGTAGGTACAGCGTGTACAGCGTGTAACCGTCCAGGGTACATCAGTACTATCTATGTATGTATGTACTCGTCCAGTACGGAGAGTGGGACTGCGGGAGTACGGAAGTACAGTACTTACGAGTATCGAGATTCGCCCCTTCATCGTCTTTCCCTTCCTACACCACCAACGTACGAGGTACATCCACATCACTCGCTACGGAGGACGAGGTACTGTACAATGCGCTGCATTCAAGTACGACTCGGTCTTGATTTCATTTTGCGAAAAAATGTAAAAAGCTCAAATTGCTTGCTTGCTTGCTTGCTTGCTCGCTCGCTCGCTGAATCACATCTAGATAACTGTGCCTCTGGGCCTCTCGCATGGATGGAATAGTTGGGTATCTCTGTCGTTTTCCATGTCCTTTTTACTTTCCCTTTCCCTTTGCATTTGCATTTGCAGTTGCAGTTGCACTTGCCTTTATCCTTTCCCTTCCCCTGTCGTCGTCTTCGGGGCCTGCCTTATTACGAACTTCTCGCGAGGGCATTCCTTACATGTTGCATGCCTTTTTAAATCACGTCGAGGCTTGAATTCCCCCACCCCCCAACGCCATGCATGTATTAAATACAAGAAATAGAGAACTTTAAACGAGATCCCAAGCTGCAACGCCGGTAAATCCCATTCCCACCCTTCCTTTTCCTTCGCGGAACTCCCTGACCGTGAGCCCTCGGCAGTCCTGCCTGTTGCCGAAACTCGTGATCGCAAAAAGAGTGACGGTCTGCCCGGGTGCGCCCAAGTCGCAGGCAGGGATGTCGACGCACCACAAATCGCCGCCTTGCCCAGCGGGGCCGGGGTAATACTCCAGAGGGACGAGATCCTTATTCCGCCCATCGACTCCGCCGACTTGGACGACGAAAACCGGAGGCGGCCCCTTGCGTGTGTGGTGTTCGAGGGTCCAGTGCGCACACAGCAATCCAAATTGAAAGCGAACGTTCCCAGGCTGCCGCACATTGATCTTCCGCGCTCTCGGGTAGACATTTTTCTCGCCGATGGAGTAGTCCTCTTTTGCGTTGGTGAAGATCGTAGGTCCCTCGACCATATCTGGCCAACTGGCGGGGTCAATCACGATGTACTCTTCCCAGCTCATACGTCGACCGCCCGGCAGGAAGAAGTGATCCTTGTTACCGGGGAAGTGCTTGATTCCGAACTCCTCATTCGACATGGTGAAGCATTCAGAATGGAATTTCTTGACGTAAGGCTGGCCTGGACCCTGGACATGACCTGCTCCCCAGCACGCGTCGATGAGCTTCCATTCGCCGTTATCGATCCTGACGGCATTCCAAGCGTGGCCGGCATTGTAAGGCGGAAGTGGCGAGCCAGGGGCGAGAGAGCTGAAGCCGTAGCCTTTGCCGTGGCCCGAAATAACGACCGATTCGAGGCCGGCGTAGGTGGCCAGATTCGTGAACAGGGCGGCATAACCTTCACAGACTGCTAGTCCACTTTGCAGAGTCGATTGTGGCGTAGAGCCTCTCACATTGTTGTTGAAGAAGCTGACAACATCGTAGGCAATATTATGGTGCAGCCAAGAAAAGACCGCTCGAGCTTTGTCCGTCGGTGACGGGAACGGCGCGGTCAACTGTTGGGCCAATGTCTGAAGAGAAGCGACTTGGGTTCTGGGGAACAGCGTTGCTTGGTGGTCGGGACCTGAAAAATCTCGACAGACCAGACAGACATCGACGGTTGGCGACAGACTACCATTGGATGAAGGCGTTGCAAACTTGGGTTTCGTCGCCTGTAGCGCCGAGAGATCTGGTCGCGAAGAGACCGGAACGGGAGGGGGAGGTGGCTGACTGTGCGTCTGCTGAGTGACCACAGAATCCTGTGTCGCGACCGGTACATTCTCCCTCGACTGGAACGGTAACGAGGGTAGTCGAATAGGTAAAGATATAGGCAACCGTACCGAAGATTGCGCGGGTTCCATGACCGCCACGGGTCGCTGAGCAGGCTGTTGTTCTTTGGGCGCATTGAAGCCGAAAGCAGCCTTCTTCGCCCTTTCTATCGACTCGGCCGAAGGCATAGGAGGCATTTTCCGTACCGGGGCATCGGTGGAAGGCTCTCGCTGAGAACTCTCATGTTTCGCTGAAGGACGTCTCGGGGGAAGAGAGGGTCGGGGTGGGGGAGCAGGTCTGGCTTTTTGCGTCAAGGGCGGCGTGACCACAGCAGTGCCCGACGGAGCTAGACTCACATAGCTGGGTTGCTCGTCCGACTTCCTTGTAGCAGCTGGCAGGTTGGTGTTTCGAGGCGGCAGAGCGGGCAACTGGCATTCCCCCCATGCTGGCGCTTTGATTCGGTTGAGCGAGTCTGTCGACTTGGTCCGGATGGTAGACGTCTTTGTGGAGGATGTGTCACTTGTCCCACTTGAAACGGTCGATGCCACCGAACCCCTCCTCTGTTCTTCCAGCGACGTGTTGCGACTCGGCAGTGGCGGAGGCTGCTTTTTGACGGGGAGGGGAGGAGGAGCAGGCAGGTTGCCCGGCCTCGAGTCTAGGACCGAGCCATTGACCTTTTCTGGCGGGATGTTGACAGTGTACTGCTTGACCACCACGGGACGCCGTGCGGCAATAGGAGGAGGGTGAGACGAGGGTCGGGGCGGCTCTCCAGGAATGCGGCCAATGTGGGCGGCGTTCAGTGCTTGGATGCGTTCCTTCAGGGACAGAGGCTGTGGATCTTCGGCCATGGCTGGCGGTGGAAATCAACTCAAAGGAAATGCTGGAGCCTAAAAGAGGGTGAGGAAAGCACAAAGGAAAGTCGTCATCATCTCACGAGGCCATGTTGAACGAGCGGGTGTTGGATGGTGAGCGACAGCTGAGGGACAGTTGAAGGGCGACATGCGTGCGACACAAAACACGAAACACGCGGCGTTACGCACGTCGATGATTGGCAAAAGGGGCGGCGGGCGCAGAAGCGGCGTGAAGGGGGCGTGACGGGGACATGAAGAGGCCGTGAAGTGGCCGTGATGGGGGCGACGGATAATCGCCGGCATCTCTGCCTCGCCTGTCCTCCGCAGCCATTCACCTGTGAACAACAGCAGGCAGAAGGTCTCAAGACTATTTGTTCAACTACGTACTCGGTACTATATTTCCTGCTTCGGCTGGACTTGCAGGACGTCGTCGCCAAACACGACACCCGCCGTTTCCATCTGGGCTCGCTGTTCAGCCAAAGCATTGATCCACTGTCCGAGCCTCCATCCTGCTTTGGCGACCTGCTCTTCGACTATCCAAACAGCACCTTCATAATATTCCTTCGACAGATCCTCCGGTCCTTGCCAATCCCACTCACAGCACTCCTCGCAAGGATCCGGTCCAGTGTTGATGCCGACGTCCTTGAGTACATAGCTGCACACGAACCCGTTCGCTTCGGACGCCCAGTTCAACGCACACTTCTGCGCTGTACTAATATCTGTACACTCCCTGGAAAGGTCAAGTCTGCCTCCGTCGATCTTTTCTTTCAGCTCCTGAGGCCATTCCAACGAGAGTTTCTTGTCGTACAGATTGCCGGGGTCACTTCCACTGGGTTTCTTGTATTCTCGAAGCTTTTGGATGATGAGCTTGTCCCAGACTTGATGCAGGTCTTCCTCCCTCGAGCCTTGTTTGCCCCATTGCACCATGAGTCTTGTGCCGCCTCGGCATTTCTGCTCGGTGTGCAAGGGTTGAGTGATGTCTCCAAGGAAATGGAGGAGGAACTTCAACGCGGCACTTTGGTCTTTTGTGGTCAAGCTGGGGTTGTTGACTTGCTTGGTCTAACCGCCAGGGCAGACTTATTAGCCGGAGATCAGATTATAGCTCTTCAGCAGTAGGGGGTCTCACCAGGTTTGCGATGGCACCGACGACGCAGTTCCTTGCAGAGTCGCAGTCGGCGTTGAACTTCACTTTGCACTTCATAGGTGGTTCGTCCTTGGCATCAATGTAATGCCATGGTTTGGACCAAGGCATTTTACTCTGGGTACCGAAGCTGTCGGCCCAAACGGCGCCATCGGAAATGTCAAAAGCATCATTGGGTTGCACGAGTTTGTTGAACAGGTTCTCGCCCTCGGTGGTAAAGTACATTTGCGAAAGATAGCCAACTGTCCGGTGGCCATGCTCGCCCCAAGCGAGTACCCGGCTAGCGGGCAGCAAGACAAGAAAAAGGAGCTTTACGACTGAGCCCATCATTCTTTCCCGGAAAGACGTTCGCATGGACACCCGGTATTCATTGCAACAGAGCCGGTCCTCAATAAGTAGCAAACAGGGCTGATTCCGACGAGGTCAACGAAGAGCTACAGCTGAATATGGATCCAAGAGGCGCCCACATCCCTTGAAGCCATTGCTTCGTGTGCGAGGGCTCGTGCCAGCATCTGCGTTGCGCATTGGGCCATGGGGGACCGCTGGCGGCCAAAGTCAGACAGCAGATACGAGCAAATGGCCTCTTTGGCAATGTCGCTTTTAGAAATCGCATATGTTTTCATCTCGACGCTCTAAGGTTGTGTAACGAGGCTGAGCTCTTTGGCAAATAAAGAGCCCGACGCTCCCGTTGATTTGTCCAGGATGGCATTTTGTTCGTATCGAACCCCGCAAACAATGGGTTTTCAGCAGCCAGCTCTTCAAGAATGTGTCAAAATGGTAGAAAGTTGAAGCTCAGGTTCAAATCGCAAACTCTTGTTTTAGTCCAGTCCTGTTTGATTACTTGAGCACCGACCTGTTCTACTGTTGACTTACTTGCTGCCATTTGTCCGCATTAGTCTGTGTTGAATGCCCGGAGCCTTAGATTGGAAGGGAGTTGCTCAGGCCAGTCGAGTATTCTTTGATTGCTTGGTGGAACTGAAAAACCTTTTGAACACGAGGTCACGAACGCCGTTACACAAGGCTCGGCATGCACAGGGCGTAGCCAATCGGGGTGTATGTCAGTAGAGCAAGCAGTTGGAGGACTTCGATCTTTATCAGTCGCGAAGAGAGTCATTGCGTGCTGCGGTAGCTTTGGAGGACTGGATCTGACGGAGGAGCCGTGAAGCGAGTTACGGCGCGAGACAAGCAATGTTCTGTAGGATAGGCGGCCGCAAAACAAAGAGATTCTACAGTATTCTCTAAGCACGCTTTGATGACTTAGCTGA
This sequence comes from Phialophora tarda, assembly GCA_016109495.1. Lineage (NCBI taxonomy): Eukaryota > Fungi > Ascomycota > Eurotiomycetes > Chaetothyriales > Herpotrichiellaceae > Phialophora > Phialophora tarda. The sequence continues at coordinate 613,304 of JADWPL010000001.1, read as the reverse complement.
GCTGTGAAGGCATCCTTTCATCTGGCAGTCGCGATCACACCCTAATCTGTTCTCGCTCGCCACCGAGGTTGACAGAAGGCAAATCCGTGCAAAGTACACAGGTGACGGTTCGGGTGATGGAAGTTGAAGAAACCGCCTCTCGACGCCAATCTGCGAGGGACAGGTCAAAATCGGATTCAAAGCCATAATGCCCATGTCTTGTCTCCAGCTTCGTCTCGCTGGCCCAGTGGTACTCGTAGCGAGCGAGGCTGGCCTCCTTAACCATGACCTTCTCGAACAAACCTTAACGGATTGGAGAAGACTACCTCGTACGAGATCGAGAAGGGCTCCGGGTTACTCCAAAGTGGGGTCGATGGAAGAATCAAGAGCAGACACAATGAAGTACGGGGGAGTGTGTTGCGCGGAACGAAGAGTCGAGCGGAAGTTTGCCCACTGCCCCACGAAGAGGCCGTGTGCCATCTGCCGAGAGACGCATCGAGAACGTGGAGTAAGGTACAAAGGTACATATGTGTGTGTGTGTAAATTCAGTCAGTACGGAGTACTTAGAAGCGAAACCTGTCGAGGATATCCATACCTTGCCTAGTTACACACATACACACCACGAGCATTGCACTTATACACAGTCTACCTACTGTCGCCGGTCATCAACGAGGCATAAACTCGGCTCGACTGGCCTGGACTTACCGAGTAATTAGTTCGTCTGGTCCCCTGGTCTGGACTTTGACCTTGACTTTGATTTCTGGCCTTGCTTTTGCTCTCAAATACGACCTTGAGCTCCATCTCGATAATCAATACACACCAACTCAACCCGCAAATCCATCCCAGCCAGCAAAGTATCAACCATGGCCTTCAAGTCGATCTGCCTGATCGGCGCCTCGGGCAACCTCGGCACCCTGATCCTCAAACACCTCCTCGCCTCGCCACAGCAATTCCAAGTCAAGGTCGTGTCGCGCGAATCCTCGACCGCCACCTTCCCGGACTCCGTCACGGTGACGCGCATTCCAGACGACTACCCGGCCGAGCAACTCACGCAGGCGTTCCGGGGCGTGGACGTGGTCGTGGCCGCCGTGTCCATGCTCGGCATGGGCGAGCAGTACAAATTCATCGACGCGTGCCTCGCGGCCGGCGTGAAGCGGTACTTCCCCACGGAATTCGGGCTGGACGACCTGCCGGACTGGCTGCTGCAGTTGCGCGAGATGTTCAAGATCAAGCACGACGTGCGCGACTATCTGATCGCCAGGCAGGGCCGGGGTCTCGAGTGGACGAGTGTCTGCTGTAATGCCTTTTTCGAAATGGGCGTCGCGTCCGGCTTCTTCCAGCTGCATTGGAAGGAGAAGAAGGCCGTGCTGCTGGACGGCGGGGAGGCCCAGTTCGTGGCCACGACACTGGACACGGTCGCGATTGCCGTCGTCAGGGCGATCGAGAGGCCCGACGTGTCGAGGAATAGGATCCTGCTCGTGCAGGACTTTCGCACGAGTCAGCGCCAGATTCTGGATGCCGTGCAGGAGAGGGTGCCCGGGTGGGAGGTGGAGAATGTCGAGAGTGGGCCGTGGTTGGAAGGTGGCAAGGACGCCGTCAGGAAGGGCGATAATAGTCAGTTGCCCAAGTTGACGTTTGGCACGTTCGCCCAGGGGAATCAGTATGAGGGACGGCCAGAATACGCCAACGACGTGTTGGAGCTTCCCACCAAATCCTTCCCCGAGGCCATGGATATGTTCTGGAAGGAGTATAAGGACCTAGCGAATGCCTAGGCCAGTCCTCGTACTAGATAGACTGGCGGCGTGTGCTGGTAATATGCATTTCATATTCCGCTGTGGTGTACAGTGTACAGAGCTTGGTATATACAGGCAAGGCTGACTGGCTGCCACTTGCCGTGGACCTTCACGCGAACAACCCGCACGTACAGGTTGGGGTGCGAACATCATAGGCCTTTCCACACCGATAGCAGAATTCCCGACCGCACCGACATGTCATGTGGTTGCACCCGTGTTTCTTCTCGACGAGCTGTCCGCAAGGGCAGAACTTCCATTTCGACTTCTCGATCAGAGCCTTCAGCTTCTTGTCTTGCCTGCACACGCCGCTGTGGTCCTTTTGCTTGCACAGCATACACATGGCCCTCTCGCAGAACGGACACCTGGTATAGTCGTCCCGAATGAACCGGCGTGGAATATAGGTGAGGCAATCCTCCCAGGGGCAGTAAGTCGGGTTTGGCGCGTTATGCTCCTGCAGCCACAGGCAGAAGGCTTCCATAAATTCATCCTCGAAACCACAATGTTGCTGGATCACTTTTATCGGGACACTTTGGCCGCAGCAGGTCAGCTCACTCCGGGAGTTGAAGCTGCTGAGAACGCCCTCTGCAACGCGTCCGTGTTAGCAAAAAAAGACCGCTCGACGAATAGATCAAGGAGAGCCAAGCCTTACCGCGAAGGCACTCGTCACAAAATGAATGCCTGCATTTCAGATTGGCTGTGTCGACTCGGAAAAATGGTTCGAGGCACGACGAACAGTCGACAATGTCGAAAGGTGAGTCCACTGCAAGTCTCTCTGCGGACTTGACGTCTGACTTGGCCCTAGCGCGAAGAGCCAAATCCCTCAAGATATCAGATTTGCTGGCAGGCTCGGGTGCTGATACATTGTCTAGATCGTCACTCTGCTGGCTTTGCGGCTGTAAAGACCGGTAGATAGCTTCGAACTCCTCGATAGCATCGAACAGGCAGACTGTCTCGGGATAGTGGACGGCGCGCATGCAAGCTCCCAGATAGACGGCACACTGCTGCACCTCTGGTTTCAAGCTCTCTACCAAATCGTCCACTCCAAGCATCTCAGGTGATGATTGGGGGTAATCGTCAAAGACTCGGAGGAGGAACGAGAAACCAAAAGCAGGCAGCTTAAGTGATAGTGTCGTGTGGTGATCATCAGAGAAGCTTGCGACAAGGAGCCCGTCCCCGTATATAGCATTGAGAGCAGAGACCTCGTCGGCCAGGGCAGGGTTGTGGATCAACATGGTCGGGTCCGGTATCAGCGATGAGAAGGGGATAATTGAATGGTGAAGTTCTATCCAAGTGAGTTAGGTGGGAGTAAGGTGACTAAAGAGGTGACAACTAATATGAAAGTCGCTTCTTTGCGTGCTACGACGACATATCAATATCTCGGAAGGATTGACGATGGCGCGCCGGGGAGAGTCCCCTTGGTAGCCAGTGGTCACTGCGCCTGCACTGGCGCCATGCTGACCGGGGACGTGGTGGCTTAGCGACCGATAAGTGTTCACGCAATGAGTCACCGTCAATGACAAGGAAGCAAAAGTGATTCACTCTGGCGTCGAAGGAGCGTTGCGGCCGATATCCGCGCGACGTCAATTCCAGATCAGGACGGCTGGTGCTCCCGCCGGACTGAAATGGGGACTGTTGAAGATTGAAGATTGAACATATTGACACGACTGAAGAGAGAAGCAAAAGCGCATCTCGTGGAGAAGGTGGGGATGCCAAGAAACCGCAGGGAAGGGGCCACACGCGTGGAGACGGTGGCTTATCATTGGCTCTCGATTCCAGTCGTGCCTTCCTCTGCTTGTGCCACTGTCCTGGTACTGCCCTCCTACTTCTTCTCGATTGTCTCCAGAGCCACCTCCTCCTCTTCGACGCCACCCTTCTCCGCCGCCCGATCGCCTCGGAGCCTTGCCTGGAGCACATGTTTGTACTCTGGCTTGGCAAAAAGCACGTCGATCTCCTCCAAGCTTAGTCCCTTCGTTTCTCTGACAAAGAAGTAGACGAAGGGGATGGCCAGGACGTTGAAGACGCAGAACAGGAGATAGAACTTCCACCCAGAGGACTGAATGCCCATAGGACCAAATTTGACCACGATAAAAGTGATGATCCACTGAGTAAAGACTCCCATGGAAGTGCCCTAGATGCAATTCGTCAGCCTGCGATATTCGGAAGTGGGGAGACTTACAATATGGCGGACGTGAAGCGGTGCGATTTCCGGAACGTACTGTAGCTGGATCAGTATGGCAGTCAACCGATTGAGCAGGATACTAACAATCCATGGCGCATCACACCAAGATGCTCCGAAGCAGAACTCGAACATAAAGATGCTGACGACCGCAAGTTTGTTTGACGAGTCGTTGTTGATACCGAGACCGATCGTGAACAGAATCATGAAAAGGGAGCAGAAGACGGCTCCCCACAGCATGACTGTTCGGCGACCAAATTTCTCCATGGTGTAGATCGTCGAGCAAGTGCCGCCGAGGAAGAGCAATGTAACGCCACCGCTAGTGATGGCCGCCTGGTTCTGCGACATTCCGAGTGAATTGATGAATAGGTAGGTCGCATAGTATGACACGATGTTGTTCCTGTTCTCACGTGTCCTGATCAGTCTCGATGCTCGAAGTGTTTTCGGGAGAAAGGAGATCTCTCAAGATGCCCCCGCCAGGCCCGCAGAAGATTGACTCACCCGTCCATCTGCTGGAAGAATTGCACGAGGACGCCGAGCCACAAGCGCCAAGTCGTGTTGACGGGAGAATTGTCGTAAAAGAGGTTCTTGATCGTGAAGTTGTACTCCTTCTCCGCCTCAAGAGCCGTGAACACGTCAGATCTTTGCTTCCTCACCTCGGCACTGTCGAGTGGCACAGAGTAGATGCGAGCCATGATATGATCGGCATCCTCAATGTGGCCTTGGGCGTACAGATACCTGGGTGACTCGGGCAGAAAGAAGATGGTGGCAAACGTCAAGAGGATGAAGACAACCTGGAATGCAATTGGCAGGCGCCAGACAGCCTCCGTGCTGGGATGGTTGCGAATCATACCGTAGTCGACTGTAAGTACGTCAGAATTTGTATCAAGAAAAACAGAAGTCAAGCAGCAACGTGGGCGGATAAAGAAATGCGTTGACAGGCCTTCCAGCCTCGCCGGGGGTCTGCACTTCTCGATCTGAGGCTTGGGGACCAGGACAACTTACACCAATAAGCGATTGTGAGGCCGAGGATCACGATTGATAGCTGGGCTGCAATCAAGGCTCCGCGTGTTTTGGCTTTGGACGTCTCAGCAACCCAGATAGGAACCATCTGTTGAGGCCAATAATCAGCTTGCTTTCATCTCTTTTCCCCCTCTCTCAACTGCGCTGATAAGAATGTCGCTACTCGCCATGGGATGCACTCGGACACGATCTAGCGGACAAAATGAGGACTTACAGTCGTGTTCAAGCCCATGCCTAAGCCAGCAATGACACGGCCAGCGATCAGATACGCTGTACCATGCGCTCCGGCTTGAAGGCCAGCTCCGAAGCAAACAAGGAGACCTCCAATAACAATAAACATGCGCCGACCGAGCATCTGCCCAACAAAACCACAAATGATGCAACCTGTCAGGCAGCCAATGTCGTATATTGCGACTATCGTTCCTTGTAGGTCGGCAGCTTTAGGATCGATATGATTCGCCGAGAGGAAGCTGGGCAGGGCAATGAGCCCGCCGAGGACTCCTTGATCATAGCCTAGCAAGATGTCAATTGAAGCTCGTCTTGCAGCGTTCTTACACGGTAATACCGAACAGGGTGAAAGCCCAGGCAGAGCACAATGTGATACCGGCTTGTAGCCAAAACCCGTCCAGTGACTGAGCGTAACCTCTGTTGAAGGCTGACATGATGTCCTGATGTCCCTGATATTGGTCGAAAAACCCCTTGGTGCGAGACCTCAAGAAATCTTAGACTCAACGAGTGGTCCATGGTCAACTGATATGTGCGTCGCCGATCTGATCACGTCCGGGTTTCGTTTTCCTGTTGAGACCGCTGGTGACTTTGGAGAACCTCGCCATCCTAGTCGAAAGCTGCATGAAATTTGACGATTCATGTAGGTCATCCAGTTAGTGCTTTGGCCGACTATTCGGACGGTCCGACGGCACCAAGGACGGGGCGTACCACCAAGTATACGTCCCCAACATCTACCACAAGATGCCCATTGTGCGGGGGTTGTGGAGCGCCCAAGTACCAAATGTACTCCAGAGAGTTCGATGGTGGAGCTTGTATGGGAAGCTTCTTTGCGTGGACAGCGCAGATAGCCTATGAGAGCCATGTCGGTGTGATATGTTCCATTTAGGTAAATGCCGTGTACCGGGTATAGGTCGGTACCCACTACCTTGGGGAAATGACACATCGAAGGCGTGATAACCGAGGTATTAGGCATGGTCAAATATCTCTTCGCCCGAGCTGCTAGAAGGAGCTGGGTAACGGCTGGCTCCGAATGAGCTTGATGCTGGCCGCAGTGCGGGAAGTGTCAACAACAGACTCTGTAGCGAGCAGATGTCATGACACTGCGCATCACAGCATTTGCTCCGCCACAGGTATTTTCAGCCTTGGAAGCCTATCCATAGGACGAGGGGTGGTAGGCAGATAGTCAGCCTTTCCTATGACTACCTGATATCGTGGAAGCCGCCGTCGTTCACTACCAATGAACCGTTCATATAGCTACTCTCGTCGCTGAGCAAGAAGCTTAGCACATTGGCTTGTTCTTCAGCGAACGCCATCCTCCGAAGGGCGATCGCTTTGCTCACAGCGGACTCCTCGTTCTCCTTTGACCCAACGATGCCTTCCTTACCCTGAATCAACAGCGGTGAAGTCAGTAATCTGTTCTCTCTGGCGACGGTGTCTTGGTGCTGGTGCCTGAACAAGTAGGACCTAGCACCTGAGGGGCACTGACCATGCTGTGTTCCACCATTTTGGTCAAAGTCCAACCAGGGCACAAAGCGTTGACCCTAATACCCTCGGGTCCGTAGAACTTTGCTCCGTTCTTCGTCACTGCAACCGCAGCGTACTTACTGGGGGTGTATGCAGCCAGACCAGCGGCCTGGAGGCCAGAGATTGAGACCACGTTGGCGATGGTCCCGCGTTGGCCTGGAATCTTGTGTGAAGAAGCTGGTTCAAAGGAGATCGGTCGAGCTTCCTGAGTCCTCATTTGGAAAGCCTGGTATTTCTGTGAAAGCCATAGGCCCCTGGTATTGATAGCGTGTGTCCTGTAGCAGTCAGATACAGAGGAGTCCTGCGAGGGTCGTACAGGTGCATACTTCTCGAAAAGTTCCGTCGTGATGCTCTCCTCTTCCGCCCAGATTGATTCGCAGATTCCTGCACAGTTGGCAGCGTAATCGAGGCGCCCCGTCCATTCTGTGGATGCGGCAACAGCATCTTTGACCTGCTGTTCCTGGGTTATGTCGACCTTGAGGAACTTGGTTTTCACATTCCATTTCTTCGCTACTTCGTCCGCGACGCTATGCCCCTCCTGCTCGTTCATGTCCACTATGACAGTCCATATGCCGCGGCTGGCCAGTTTATGGGCGGCGGCTTTCCCTATGCCGCCGCTACCACCGGAGATAAAGGCCACGCGCGCTGCTGTGCTCGTCATGTTTGGAGTGTCGACAACGAGAAGAGAATTGCAAGTCCAAGGGGTTCGAAGCCACCCACCTTTTTTAAGAGGACACACAGCCCATAGAAAGCACCGCCAATCGCGATGAATGGAACAGACTTGCAGCTCTGTCTGCCGCTTGCATTGATGAGGAAACCCGTCTCAATTCCGTGCTAGCAGGTCCATGGCCGACCAGGTGCGAAGGACCGCCGAAACGAGCGGAGATGTTGGGTGGTGGATAGAGTTCCGCCTTGGGGTTTTCTTTGGAGTGCTGCCCACTTGGCACCCCCGCCCCGCAAACTGTGATTTGGTGGGCGCTTTCAGTCAGTTAGGCGCCCCCGGAGCTCGCTGCACCTGCTGTTAAGCGTCCGATCGCATCTCTCCATGAATTTCTCATCCACGTTCAATACAGCGCACAGAATAACACCATCACTCAGACGACTTACTCAAGATGGCATGCGGCCAACGCATTCGATGGACACACTCAATGGAGGAGACGACGCTGCATGTATGGAGCACCCTTTTGCGGGCTTGCATTAGTCGACCTTCTCCCCACGACTTGAATCTCCGTCCACGGGAATCAAAACCCGCCGGCTATCAGTACCACTTTGATTCCCCGTGGAACAAGCGGTCATCGTACCTAGGTATGTCGCTTACGCAGATGCCACATCTCGCTCTTCCGCGACTCTTGAAACTATTCCATACCTGGGTACGTATCGGGCTCCAGATAGACCTGGCGGTTGTGTGTGCTCGTTGATCTCTCGTTCGTACAGTAGCACGTTCGTTGACAGTTGAGCCCTCCCTCACAATGGCGCAAGAAGCAGTTGACCTCGATGCTCTCATCATCGGGGCAGGATTCAGCGGTATATACCAGCTCTATCGGCTGAGGGAAATGGGCCTATCGGTCAAGGTGATAGATATGGCCAGCGATGTGGGCGGAACCTGGTATTGGAACCGGTACCCTGGTGCGATGAGCGACACTGAGAGCTATGTATACCGGTTCTCATGGGATAAGGAAGACCTACGGAGCTATCCCTGGACACATCACTATGTCAAACAGCCTGATGTCCTGGCCTACCTCGAGCATGTCGTCGAGCGACACAATCTGCGGAAAGATATGCAGTTCAACACGGAGCTGCTGTCAGCCAAATGGGACGACGTGGCTAAACTATGGCGCGTGGATTTAAGCACAGGAAAGACTCTTAGAGTACGATATCTGGTCACGGCGCTCGGCCTCCTGTCTAAAGCCAACTTCCCCGACATACCAGGCATCGAGACGTTCAAGGGCCAAAAGGTCCATACAGCTCAATGGCCACGGGGACTCGACGTCACGGGTAAACGCGTCGGCATAATAGGCTGTGGCTCGACGGGCGTCCAAGTCATAACCGCTATCGCCAGCAAAGTCAAATCGCTGACCTGCTTCCAACGACACCCCCAATACAGTGTGCCCAGCGGCGATGGGCCCGTCGACCCTGCCTACCGCCAGTGGGTCAACGAGAACTACGACGCCATATTCGACCAAGTCAGGAACAGTGCCGTGGGATTCGGCTTTGTCGAGTCCAAGCGCCCTTACGCATCCGTCTCCTCCCCCGAGGAACGCGAGGCCATTTTCGAATCGCTCTGGCGCCAGGGCAACGGCTTCCGCTTCATGTTCGGCGGCTTCAACGACATCGCCAACGACAAAGTCGCCAACGAGGCGGCCTGTGCCTTCATCCGCAAGAAGATCCGCCAAATCGTCAAGGACCCCGAGAAAGCCCGCAAGTTGCAACCCCACGACTACTACGCGCGCCGACCGCTCTGCGACGGCGGCTACTTCGAGCAGTTCAACCGGGAGAACGTGGATGTCGTCCATCTGCAAGAGACGCCAATCACTTCCATCACGGAGACGGGCGTCCAGACGACGGATAAGCTGTACGAATTCGACGTCCTAATCTTTGCGACGGGCTTCGACGCCATCGAGGGCAATTACAACCGCGTGCGCATCCAGGGCCGCGACGGCGTCTCGCTCAAAGAATACTGGTCCCCCACGGGCCCGACGAGCTACCTGGGCGTGTCGGTGCCGGGGTTGCCCAATCTCTTTTTGATCACCGGTCCTCAGGGCCCGTTTACCAACTTGCCGCCTGCGATCGAGGCGCACGTGGACCTCATATCCCGGCTCGTTGCGCGTGCCGAGAAAGGCCGCAAGGCGAACAAGCTCCCTGTCATCGAAGCCACGAAGGAGGCCGAGCAGGAATGGTGTGCCGAGTGTGAGCATGTCGCTGAGGGCAGTCTGTTCAAGGAAACGGCCAGTTGGATCTTCGGCCAAAATGTCCCGGGTAAGAAGTATGCCTTGAGATTCTACTTTGGCGGCCTGAAGGCCTTCTATGAGGCTGTGCAGAAAGTCATTGATAACGATTACGCTGGGTTCAAGCCCTTGCAGCCGGCTGGGAGTGAGGTACTGCAAGGGAAGCACAGAGCAGTCGGTGACGCGAAGCCTCTGGTAGCACGGCTGTAGAACGGTATACTCGCGCAAGTGGCAGGCGGCAGCATGTACTCACACGATTGCTAGGTATACTAAACAGAAGCCAGACAAGGGAACAAAGAATGCGATCAATTGAAACAATGTATTCAGTTTATCCAATTTCATTTCGTTCCTCGCAGTGTGCAATCAGCTCGGCCACGCCTAGAATGAATCGTGATGGAAGAGTGCGAAGCATCGCCGATGCTCCTGTAACATAAAGAATTGTGTATGCAAGTCGTGAAGGGGTCGTGAGCCGAGTTCTCTGTATCCCGCCAGTTCTAATAAGCCATCAATCTTGGCAATTTCATCAATGGGTCCAATCCGTCATCTCGGTTTGAAATGGCTGTTTCAGCGAGGTTTAGTATCGGCTCCCACTTCCACCCCAGCTGCTGCTGCCGCCACCGCTGCTGTGGTGCTTCTTCTTCTTGTCTTTCAGGAAGTCTTCAGCAACACTGCCCAGAAGGGCACCTCCAATAGTACCGAGGAAACCATGACCTGATTGTTTTCCCAGAAAGTGACCACCAAAGGCACCCCCTGCGGCGCCGAGCAGACCACGATCGCTCTCAGTCATAGGAGGAGCGTTGGGGTCGTAGTTGGGGGCATTGGGATCGGTCGACTGAGGGGAGAATTGGTGATTTTGTGCTTCAGGCGGTAGGGTTTGACCTTGTTGGCCGTATCCGCCTTGAGACGATTGTTGTTGGTAGGCCTGGTTTTGAGCATAGGCGTCGTTGCTGCCATATTGCTGCTGCTGATGCTGTTGCTGGCCATAGTAACCCGAGTTGCCTTGTGGGTTGCTAGCGTCGTAGGCGCCGAATTGGTAGGTTTGCTGACCGTGCTGGAAACCGCCTTGTTGGGGAGGGCCGAAGGAATCTTGTCGGTGAGGAGGGGCAAAGCCTTGATCTTGAGGCGGATATTGCTGGTAGCCCTGCTGAGGAGGGTATTGCTGGCCTTGGTCATAACCTTGCTGGGGAGGATAACCCTGTTGTTGCCCATGGCCCTGTTGCGGGTATTGCGAGCCGTAGCCCTGGCCGCCGTAGGAGTCGTAAGGTCCAGACATTGTAGGCGAGGCTGATTTGGTGAGGATGGTGAGACTGGAATGTGCAGGTCGCTTTGGATCAGATGATGCGATGTAATGTGTAGGGTCTTGGGTGTGGTGATATGAAGGGAGGATGAGGTGGAAGTAAGAAAGAACAGATATATACAGTCCAACTGAGATTGCCTAGGAGAGAGCTTGCGCAACACTCCAGCTTCCAGACCACAAGCTGCGCACGCAGTGATGGCGCATTCAGACTCAACTCAGCAATTATTCACTCATCCAACCGTTTCAGCTGAGCCCCGCGGCAGGACCCCTCCTTCACTAATCGTTGTGCTTGCCTTTTCCGGGCGTCTCGTGGCCGCTGAGTGGTCATTCGGCTGTTCGCTCAGGTGCACAATCGATCCACATGCCCCGGATGGTGTCGGTTCGGGGTGGTGCTGCAGCCTGCAGCGAGTGCCAGCGGTCAGATCCCTCGTTTTCGCCCGAGCCCCTTTCGTTTATCCAGATTCACCAAAGGGCCCTCCGGCTTCGCCGAGTCTCTCCAAATCGTGGCGAAGCAGTGGCGCTTGGTCACGTGGATGTCGTCATAGCTGGATTTTATGTGGCGCAGACTCTGTAAGGCCTCGGACATCATCGGTCGCCTTTGCCGCCTCGGTATCTGCCTCGTTCTGTTTATCAATGCGGCTCCAATCATCAACGATTCCATCATATCGTAGACTCCGTTGACAGCGTGTGGTAACTCCGCAATCGACGCTCTAATCCGCGCCTCACGGCTGAAGCATTTGGAGCGTCTTCCCTCTTGTCCAACGGTGCCTCCCTGATGATCTGCTTGTCCTGCTGACCATATTAAGACATGGCGACCACGGCGACGTATGACTACAAAGAAGCCTCGGCAATAGCTCGTAAGAGAAGAGCGGCAAGCATTGCTGCTTTCTACCAGACTCCTGGTTGGAATGAAGCAGATCTGCCCCGAAACCTGACGGAATTTGCTCTGAATTCTGGTTACTACACTGACGCCGAGCTTCAGATAATCCAAGCCGAAGCAGATGTTATCCTTGACAAGATCAAAACGAAGACATGGACAGCGCTCGAGGTCACCAAAGCATTCTGCAAGGCATCCGCATTGGCTCAGGAATTGACTAATTGCCTGACCGAAGTCCTATATCCAGAAGCGATCGAGCGAGCTAAGTATCTCGATGACTATCTGCAAAGAACAGGGCAGACAATTGGTCCCCTTCATGGCCTACCAGTCTCACTCAAGGACTGTTTCATAACAGCTCCGCATCCCTCGAGCAATGGAATGGCCGCGTATGCCAATGAGCCCTTGCACAAGGATGCCTTGCTGGTCACTATTTTGCGCAACCTCGGTGCCGTGTTCTATGTCAAGACGAATGTGCCTGTTGCCATGATGATGGCGGAGACCAACAACAACGTCTGGGGAGAAACTCGGAATCCGCTGCACAAGCACCTCAGCCCTGGCGGTTCAAGTGGTGGAGAAGGTGCTCTGATCGCCTTCAAGGCCTCTCCATTGGGTATCGGGACTGATATCGGTGGAAGCGTTCGCATTCCTGCCGCATGGTGCAATCTCTATGGCTTGAAACCCAGCTTCGGTCGCTACCCGCATTACGGTGCAAAGCCGGGAATAGCCGGACAGGAGTATATCCTAGCGGTCAATGGCCCCATGTCGCGGTCTCTGAAAACGCTACAGCTATACTCCGAAGCTATCTTGTCTGAAGCGGTCAGCCCTTGGGATTACGACCACAAGGCGCTGCCCATCCCATGGAGAAAGAACGTCATCCAGCCACCAGGTCGAAAGCTCAGGTTCGGATTGATTGGTGTTCATGATGGACTTGTCCATGTCCACCCGCCCGTTGAACGTGCATTGAAGATGACACAGGAGGCTCTCGAGAAGCAAGGACATGAGGTTATCCCTTGGTTGCCCGAAGACCATGAAGCCATCATCAAGGTATGACCGTGCGTTTCCTTTTTTCTGCGTGACCTGTTTCTAACAGACCTAGAATCTGCAAGCGGCATTCTTCGACCTCGGTGGCGCCGCAATCATGGACGTCGTGAAGCCATACGGCGAACCGATCTTTCCAAGCATGGAGGGCTATGCCTTGGCCGCCGCTGCTGGTGAAGGTGAACTCGGGCCCACCAAGATGCGAATGATGAATATACGACGGAACGAATTGCAGAAAGCCTACCTCGACAGATGGAACGCTACTGCCACCGACGGAAAACCACGGCTGGATGGGTTGATCTGTGCAACATCTCCGTGGGCTGCTCCTCGGCTGGGTGAAACGCAGAGGAGCGGTCTATATGTCGGCTACACTGGCTTTGTCAACTTCCTTGGTATGCATCCCGATTTCCTTGCTGTATCGGGCTTGATATTTACTGCTCGCAGATTTCACCGCCTGCACTTTTCCCGTCACCTTCGCAGATAAAGAGCTTGACAAGGGCCGGGACATGGAGACCTTCAAGGCGTTGAGCGACATCGACGGCAGGATCCAGAATGATTACGACGCCGAGTTCTACCACGGCGCACCTGTTGCGTTGCAAGTTGTTGGAAGACGTCTTGAAGAAGAAAAGGTTCTTGAAATGTGCGAAGTCGTTGCCGATGCCCTGAAGGCGACTTCCTGAATTTGAAGGGCTTCCTCAAGGTCACTGCCAGCAGGTACAGCGTGCCATTGGTTGATCCTTGCAAGGTGTGCTAGTCTTCCCAATTGCAATGCGAACCAAGACTTCCGCCTCAGCCTCATCCGCTTAGAGTCGCCATCCCGTCTCATCATATAACCTCTTCTTTGATTTTCCCTCCTCATGGCACAGATCCCGTCGTTCGGCTTCCCTGATTCTTTCGATATCGAAGTTCGATTCTGTATGATGTCTCCGAAATGTCAAAGGCCATCCACCCGACAATCATTCTCGTCCGGTAAGGCTGATGTCTCAGCACACTCTGGCAAGGCGCTTGCCCCGCCACCACATGCATAATACAGGGCGGCACTAATGCCTCGCTATCACATATGGCCAGGCGAAGACGACGGGTTTTTCGAGGGCTATGCACCGGTTGCCTTTTCGAAAGGAAGCACCCGGCCACCTCTTTTTTTTTTTGAGAGCGCAGTCAAACCATGTCCTTACCTTTCACCTCGCTGCCGGCCACCATCCCTACCATGTTCCCAACCTCCCTTTTCTTTCGCCGACTCATCATCTCATTCCTGTTCAGCCTGATCTTCACGTGGTGTGCACAAGCCTGTTCGACATCCTCCTTCGCCTCGGTCTACCAGCCCTACCCCGACTGCGCGGCATCGTGCCTCGCCTGCCCAGACACCGACTATGTGAACAACTTCGCCCATAACTGCAACTACACCAATGGAGACTGCTGTCGAAGCAAGTTTCACACCGCCATAGCGGCATCGTGGGCCTGCGTCGAGCAAAGCTGCGATGGCATGGACCTCGCGCAGGAAGCGTTCGATATCTTCGCCAAGCACTGTCAGGACGTCGACGTGCCGTTGGCGAGCGTGGACGTCCCACAGGGATACACGTTGGATGATTCGAACAGTGGGAGCGGGAGCGGGAGCGGGAGCGGCAACGGAACAGGCGGTGAGCCTCACGCAATTCATTATATTTCCTTGGCCCCCTCGGTTCCCGTCATGACATGGAACCAACCAACCATTGCAATATTGAATCCGTGAAAGCTGATCATTATGCACGTTTTCAATCTGGAACAGAAGGATCGCCCGCCTCCGATAAAGGCTCCTCGTCCTCCTCGTCCTCACTCTCCACCGGCACCATAGTCGGCATCGCGACCGGCTCTGTCGTTGCCGCCGCCGGGATCGTCGGCGCCATCTTCAAATGCCTCTCGTACCGGCATAAGAAGAAGCAGACCACATCTGGAGGTGGCAGACGCGGAGGTGCAGACGCAGCAAACAACAATGCCGGACTGGTACCTTGGCAACCCGCCTGGCAGGCCATGCCGGCCGGGGCACTCACGGGCGACGCCGACGGCCGCGCCACATATAAGAGGAAGGAATTTGCGTTTGCGGGAGTGCGGAGCGTGAAGGAGACGTTCGAAATCACCAGGCAGCCCACGCCCCCTGCTCGGGCCGTTCTGGGTGGGGGGAGGATCCTTGGTGAAGTGTGATTCGGTTGAAAGATTGATCGATTGATAAAAACAAGGCTGGCCTGCTATGTATGACGCATGGTGGGACGGCCACAAAGTGTGGTGTTTAACGACGGATGAGCCACGTATCGTACATGATTGATGGGTGGGGGTTACAATGCATGCTTTCTTGCCAAATAGAATCTAATATACATACGAAGCACGCGTATGGATATGCATATACGTGCGTCGAGATGATCACGAGCACAACAACTATGACTTGTAGGGTTGAAGCTGGGGAGCCTTCCACACAACTCACACGCTCTCGATTTGTTTGTCTTTGCAGAATAAACGACAAGACATGAACTCGTCAATGATGGCAGGCTAAAGGATGGAATATCCACTTGTGAGAACTTGCGTGGTGCGAGAGACATAAACATGGGTACGCCGCTGCTCCCATCTACCGTACCCGTACTGCTGTACACTAACAGACCCAACCAATCTCCCTTTTCTAGGGAGATCTTTTGCCCCAGCATCATTGTACTTCGTGAGTAGCTCTAAACTCCCAGCCCTGTCTTGAAACCGGAAGGCCTCAAAAGTCTTCCTACCAAGTCCAACCAACCATGGCCAACCGCAGCGGGAATAGGGGCGCCGACAAGCCTAGACTCATGATGTCCCCGATGGCTGGAGCCATTCTGACCCATCTTACGACATGACGCTTGCACAAAAAAAGACATTTACTGGGTGCTGACTTCGACACGTCCCTCGTTTCCGGGGGTCTTTCCGAGGGTGGGGAGGAGATAGCTGCAAAACAGTTAGCTTGTTTCCGGCGACGGGAAGAGGTGTTGACTCACGTGATATCGTCCCAAGGGTGTCTGTAAAGACCAGTACGAAGTCTCTTCTGATCCAAGAAATGGGCAATCAGACCGATGGAACGACCCAAGACGAAGAGGCCGTTGAGAATGCCGATGGAGAGATACTGCTCAGCCTCCTCAGCAGAGAATGAACCACCTTCTCGGAGCAAGTCAACAAAGCAGACGGCAATGCATCCGTCGACGTTCAAGATCAGGTTGTCCTTCTTGGACGTGGTGACGGTCTCGACGGCGATGGCATAGTCAAGGAGCTTGTGAGATGGGAAATGCTTGAGGACAAAGTCCTTGACAAGCTCGACACGCAAGTCAGGGTTGTTGCGGGACTTGATTCGGTGACCGATACCAGGGACTCCAAAAGGTTAGCGGGAAAGTTACAAGGAGTGCGAAGCTTGACTTACTGAGCTTGTTCTCTTTTCTCATGGTGTCGACGAACTCTCTCGGAGACCAGCCCTTGTCCATGGCCTTCGTGAATTCCTCGGCAGCACCATCGAGAGCACCACCAAATCGGGAGCCGATGGTCAACAGACCAGCGACGAGCGAGGAGATCAAATCTTTACCGGCACGCGCAGTAATAATGGTGTTCATTGCTCCAGACACGGCCGGACCGTGGTCGGCAGTCAACATGAGAACCATCTCCAAGAATCTGCTGGCGTAGGGCGGAAGTCTGCGACGGAACCACAGGAGTGACATGACACCACCAATACCGATCTCCTCCTTGAAGACATCCGAGATGGGCATGCCGGCATAGAGCAACTCCTGGCCTCTGTCGTCGGAAATGGTGGAGATGAAGGATGCGGGCTTGCGGATAAGGCCAAGTTCTTGCGCCCAGGCATAATCCATAGGAATCTTGGGCACCGCCGGCTCCGGAGCAGGCCTGATGGAGCCTTGCTTGACCAGCTTTTGGTAGAGGTCGCTCAGCACCTTAGGCATGTCCTCGAAGGTGTCCGGGACAAAGAAACCGGCTTCCTTCATCTTCTGGTTCTTGACGAGGGCAGTCTCGAGCTGAGAGTTGGCAGAGGCACCGGCATGACCGAATTGGACTTCAGTCTTGAACATGCTGGCGCAAGTACCAATAGCCCATGCGACGATTGGTTTCGTGATCTCGCCGTTCTTCACGGCTTCGATAACTCGGTATTCCTCAACACCACCTACCTCACCAAGCAAGAGGAGAATCTTGCACTCAGGCTCTTGCTGGTATCGGATCAGATGGTCGATGAATGAAGTTCCCGGGTACCTGTCACCACCGATGGCAATGCCCTCGTAGACACCATCGGTGTTTTGGGAAATGATGTTGTTCAACTCGTTGGACATGCCGCCAGACTTAGAGACGTAGCCAACTGAACCCTTGCGGTAGAGCTTGGAGGCAACAATGTTGTCCATCATACCTCCGGTGTTACCAATCTTGTAAGCACCAGGCTTGATACCACCAACTGTGGCAGGGCCAATAATTGTGATGCCCTTCTCCTTTGACTTGACCATGATTTCACGGGCACGTCGCTCCGGTACACCCTCGGCAATGATGGCGATTGAGCGGATCTGAGGAATTTCCATCAATTCCATTGTTGAGCTGTAGACGGATCGGGAAGAGGCAAAGTTGACGATGGTGTCAACATCAGGATGCTTCTCGAAGGCCTTCTCTACAGACTGGTAGACGGGCAGCAGAGTCTCGCTGGTACCCCAGTACATCTTGCTAACGAATTGGCCGCCGAAGGTATATATGATACCGGCCACAGAGGGAGTCGTTCTCTTGCAGATGAAGTCGAAATCCAGCATACCCTGGACGGCCTTCGGCTGCATGCCACTGGTATATGTTAGAGCATGTTCTTATTGAACCTCCTTGTCTTGCTTACTAGACGAAACATCTGGTCTTGTTGTGGAAGAGAGCATTTTGAGAAGGGCTCAGCGCTCGCGAGGGAGGAGCAAATCTGCGAATGTTGTCGTTGGCTGAGAAAGGGGTATCGTGATCTTGGAGGTCGCCATTTGGCACTTCGATTTTAGGCAGGCCATTGGCAGCGCCAGTGGTAGCGGTAGGCATGGCGGGGTGAGGGTTCTCAGGGGACTCTTCGCGGACTGGCAGACCCATGGTGTTAGTTGGACGAGACACAATTAGGATGATGCGAATGTGTCGACGGACGGCAGAAGAGGACAGCGTTTGATCTTCTTGCTGCCCTCGAGTACAATAACGAAAGGCGGTCCCAAAGAAAAATTGGGAAAGGGGATCTCGGTGAATGGATTGGGGCTTTCAATGGGACTCACATTGGACTGATCAGGTTGTTGAGGGAGGTATTCCTACGGCAAAGGAGGGACTGGAAGATAGACAGCGGTTGAAACTCAGCAGGGAGAGAATCACAATCGCCGACGAGAGGGGAGAAAAAGGTGAGCTTGGTGAATTCCAGCCGGACTGTGCTGAGGGATGAGAGCGTGTTCACTTTCTCAGGCAAAATGTGGAGTGCGAATATGATGCTGAGGGACCACAGGGCCGCTGTGACTGGATTGGGGTTTGTCTGTTGAGGCAGGTCCGGCTAGCTTAGCTGCACCAGAGCTCCTGCGCGGCGCCCGAAAATAGGAATGGCGGCCCCCAATATTCAACGAGCCCAGCTTCACCCGCTGTCACTCACTCTTTCTACCCGGGCGGTGAGATTTTTTAGTGGGGAGCCCTGTACTTGTGCATTGAATGGCCGCACAAGCCTTTTCAGCTACGCTCGCCATGGGGCACTATCTGCCGCCACTATCCCCTTTGTGCCCGCTACGTAGCAGAAAGGCTGAGACCCCTATCGCACGTCCGCCGAGCAACATTCTGAATGGCAGAGAAAGCGGGCCTGAAGGACAATCGATTGGAGCAAGCACGATCTTCTCGCGTGCCTCGCCATTCGGAGTCCGGCCCCCCGTAACAAGTGCAAGTCGTATCTCGTAAGGCCAGCGGGACAGGTATGCAGCCCACACTGGTACCAGGGCAACTATCAATTCTATATTCGCCGAGTACACAACGAAATTGCTCATCGGTGGTTGAGGACGAACCAAAGGGGTGCGAGACTCGGCCTTTGTGTAACCTCGGCACAGCCCTCGAAAAAATATAGAACCAGCAGACATTGTGTTGAAGTCGATCGCTTCGAAACAAAAAAATGCCCACGTCACAGGGTGCGAGTACAATTGGCGGTGACCGACGGTTGGGATTGTCGGTCAAACACCATGGAGTGAACACGAGTAGCGACGGTCATGGTCGCGGGCGGTTTGTCCCTGGCGTTGGTGCGGGTCAGGAGCACGGCTGTACTCGGTAGCTCCACGCCTAAAGTGCGTGCTGAGAGCCCCTCGATAAGTTTAGCCCGCCTAGCGGAGCGACCCCTGCTCCCAACGAAGGCCAGGGATCCACCAAAAAGTGCGAGACACTTTTGTATCCTCCGAAGGCCAACAGTGTGTGTGAGCATTGAATTTGTGGCCCCAGCTGTTCAGACTCTCGAATTCGCTCTCCTCACAGTTGCTCATTTGCGCTCTCCTTTTCGGCAACCTAGACGTCGCCGTTGCTACTTCTCTTCCACCTCAGATCTCGTTCTATCTCGAAAGTCGAGACAGACTCTCTCTCCTCCATTACATTCCCCTGACTATTTACCCCACACCTCACCGCCGCCAACAATGTCAGCAAAGTCCATTCTCGAGGCCGATGGCAAGGCCATTCTCAACTACCATCTCACCCGCGCTCCTGTCATTAAGCCTACTCCTCTGAAGCCATCTGCCGTGCACAACCCTCCCCCCAAACTGGCCTCGATCTTCTTTCCGGAGGACGAGTCACCGAAGACCGTGTTGGATCAAGCTGAGGCCACATACCCATGGCTCCTCCAGCCGGGCTCAAAGTTTGTTGCAAAGCCCGATCAGTTGATCAAGAGAAGAGGGAAGAGCGGTCTTCTGGCCTTGAACAAGACTTGGAAAGACGCAAGAGCGTGGATTGAGGAGAGGGCCCGCAAAGAGCAAAAGGTCGAACACGTTACAGGCGTTCTCTGCCAGTTTCTTGTTGAACCCTTTGTGCCTCACCCTCAAGATACTGAATATTACATCAACATCAACTCTGTCCGAGATGTAAGTCGGAGCACCCGGCAGTCTCTTCCAGAAAACTAACCGATTCGTAGGGCGACTGGATTCTTTTCACCCACGAGGGCGGTGTCGACGTCGGCGATGTGGACGCGAAGGCCAAGAAGATCCTGATCCCAGTCGACCTGAAGAAATTCCCTTCAAACCAACAGCTGGCGGAGACTCTCTTGCCCGACGTGCCCAAGGGTGTCCACAACGTTCTGATCGACTTCATTGTCCGACTCTACTCCGTCTATGTTGACTGCCAATTCACCTACCTCGAGATCAACCCATTGGTCGTCATTCCGAACGCTACAGCCACCTCCGCTGAGGTCCACTTCCTCGATCTTGCCGCTAAGCTTGATCAGACTGCAGATTTCGAGTGTGGTGTGAAATGGGCCATTGCCCGAAGCCCCGTCGCTCTTGGCCTGCCTGGTGTCAAGTCCGACGGAAAAGTCACCATCGATGTCGGCCCACCCATGGAGTTCCCTGCGCCATTCGGTCGTGAGCTCAGCAAGGAAGAGAAGTACATCGCGGACATGGACGCGAAGACTGGCGCTTCACTCAAATTGACCGTCTTGAATGCCAAAGGCCGCGTCTGGACTTTGGTCGCCGGTGGTGGTGCCTCGGTCGTCTACGCCGACGCCATTGCCTCCGCCGGTTTTGTCAGCGAGTTGGCCAACTACGGTGAGTACTCCGGTGCTCCAACCGAGACTCAGACGTACAACTACGCCAGAACGGTTCTCGACCTAATGCTTCGTGCACCGATGCACCCTGACGGCAAGGTTCTGTTCATTGGTGGTGGTATCGCCAACTTCACCAACGTCGCCTCTACCTTCAAGGGTGTCATTCGAGCCCTGAGAGAGGTTGCCCCTCTCCTGATCGAGCACAGGACCCAGATCTGGGTCCGTCGTGCCGGCCCCAATTACCAGGAGGGTCTGAAGAACATCAAAGGTGTCGGAGAAGAGCTCGGCCTTAACATTCACGTCTACGGTCCTGAGATGCATGTCTCCGGTATTGTGCCATTGGCACTTCTCGGCAAGGTCTCTTTGGTTCCCGAGTTTGGCGCATAGAGGATCAAGGACGGCAAATCGGGTTTGCTGCTTGTATCACTTTGATCTGGAACGCACCAAATTATCAGACATGACGTTTTGACGATGGGTTGGCTGGCATCAGCGGCTGGGCAAATGGGTCACGAGAGGTGCTGGCTTGGGTGTTTCTCTTACCGGAGTTCAGCTTGGTGACTCACCTGGCAGTAGAAGCGTTTGTATGTATCGGTTGTGGTGTATGACAATCGGCGGGAGGTCAGCCTCCATAGAAAAAGATACCGTTAGCGCTCGAAGACAAGTATCAGAGGCATAATGTGGGGGTTATGACTTCTGTCCCAGCGATAATGTATTCATTCGAGCGTCGATTGCCCTATTAAACCTGTTGTCTGAAATCATCGATGGTGAATAGTCCCTCGAAACTCAAGCCACATCCTGTCATTTCGATGAAATGTGAACTGTTTGCTCATTGATCAGGAATCTGTTCCTTTGGCCCCTTTTGACTGAACGAGCCTCCTATCACCGTCACTTCGTAACGCCGTAAAACACACAACCACATCAAAGCCTTCCCGTCTCCGTTCGCCTCGTAATCACCTCTCATCACACATCTTACTCCACAAGCACAACCCGTCCGCCTCCTAGCTCATCAATATACGCCAGTTTGCCACAACCCTGGCTCCGGCCCTTGCGTCCATACTGCATTCCCTCTCTCGCATCACCGCCTTCTTCTTCTCTGAGCAGCACGGCGAGGACTTCAACGGGCGGTTGCAGGCCCAGGGTATTTGCTCGCCGCCAGCGGGTCAGGCGTGGAATGCCGATGCAAGGGCCGTATTGGGACGAGAGGTCGAAGTGTCGGAGGATCTTTTCGTGGAGGGAGATGGATTCTTGATGTACTGCAAAGGGGTGGGTTAGCACAACGTCAAAGGCGGGATCAACGGTGCTGGTCGTGAATGTGATAACGACGAAGACCACATGCACAAGACATGGGAAGGGGAATGTAACCGTACCTCTAGGAGCAAGCCTCGACTCTTCTTCCTTCTGCCAGTACTTCTTGAGTTGCGCATCTGTGATCTTCTCCGCTGCTAACTCTCTCTCGTCTTTGCCCTTGACGGCTTTGACTCTCCGTCTCGCAGAGGCTTTGGATGGTTCTATTTCTTCCTCGACGGTCTGCTCGGGCTCCGATTGGTCGTTGTCTTCGATCTTCTGTTGAGTTGGTTTTAGTTCCGGCTCATCTTTCACATCCACCACTTCTGACTCTGGTTGTTCATGTCGTAGAGTGTCTTCGATTTGAGTTAGTTTCTTGGCGCTGGCGATTTCCTCGTCTCTCTGCGCTTGCGCGCTCGTCTTCGTCACTCGGTTGTTGAATGAGAGTCTGGACTGCCCGCCAGAACTGGCTCTGGTAGTGGCGGATTTGCGCCCCCGAGGCATGTTTTGGGCTGGTTGATTGGGTTGCGGATGAATGAACGGAGTGATGCGATAGTCTGGATAAGTATGGTGGTGGTAAGAGTGACTTTGGCGCTGATATATTGTTTGGAATGAGGATGAGGTCTGCGAATGTCAAGGTGAAAGGGAAGATGAATTGCGGGTGAATGACGTTCACGAGCAACGCTGCCTCAGCAACCAGCCTGGAGTCCACTTTCGGATAGAATGAGATGCCGCTGGAAGGTAATGGGTCTTACCGTGATTTTAATTGGCTGCTGAGCGCGCGCCCTCACTGACCCTGGAGAAGCGGCGTGGTCTTTACGTGTTTCTGGCTTAATTAAATGCCACCTAGATCCGTCTGAGCGTGTGTACTCGTGCTCCCACAAGATATTCTCCCGACACGATCCTTGTTGTAAGTTCAGAGGCGGTTTTACTACAAAGGAGATCTGACCCAGTTGTCGTGTCATGTTTCCCATGGCGAATCCGTCGGTTTACTGTGAGAGGGCGTCGAGTACCTCATTTAGCCAGAGGCTTCCCAGATCTGATGTCGTGATCTGACGCTGCAGACACCTGAATGGAACTGAGCGTTCATTTACTGCTTGAAGGCGCATACTTTCAGAGCCAATCCAATTTAGAAGAGTATTTGAATGTTCAATTGTTCTACAGAGAGGCGTGCATGGTTCTCAGCACAATGACCAACTATTGCCTGCCGGCAGATCTTCAACCTGGCGCGGAGGCTACACCCAAATGCTCTTCTCGCTTGATGATTGCCCGCAGCGTCGGGTTCCTTCGTATGCTGCAGTATATCCCACAATCGCCCAGTCATCTAGATTTGTTGGGCAACCACGAGTCATGTTCAGTTTGGAAGCACAACTCCAGTGTGGCCGGGCCTGGTAGATGCAGGCCCAACAGAATGAACGTATGACTTGGAAAGCCAAAACAGCTCCGAGGAATGACTACCACATAATCACACGGCTTCGAGTGGCTCACAAGGCTCAGCGACTGCATGACACTTCCTGTTCTTTTCGTGTGCGATTTCAACCAACTTTCTGGGGGACTCTTCACCCTCACAGACGAAAATCCCAGGGATGCCCATGCCCTTCTGGGAGGTGCTGTAGGAGAAGATTCAGTCAATGACACCTAGATCTCTGGAGTGGTGACAATGCCGAAGGGTGATTCAACTGCGTGAAGCCGTTTCCGGGCGTGCAATGCTTCCTCAAAACGGACACATACTCAAGAACTGGTAATTGGTTCTGCAACCTCTGTAGTTCGATAGAATTTAGATTGTTCGTGGGGATATCTTTGCTGTTAAAGCCGACGACTGTGACGTTTCCCGTCAGGCACCCGCAGCCTGTGATAGGCGGAATCGGCGGAGTTTCAAAAGGCAGTTTCCTGTGGCACCTAACACTTTGGGTTCAACCTCCATCCTGCTCAGGTCGAGCCGCAATCAACAATGCCTATTCCTTTGCTAGCAGAGGGCTTCGGCAGGGGC
Source organism: Phialophora tarda (assembly GCA_016109495.1). Taxonomy (NCBI): domain Eukaryota; kingdom Fungi; phylum Ascomycota; class Eurotiomycetes; order Chaetothyriales; family Herpotrichiellaceae; genus Phialophora; species Phialophora tarda. The sequence goes on along the minus strand of JADWPL010000001.1, from coordinate 589,394 downwards.
CTCTCCGGTATCCCTTATGGCTGGACTGTCGCCCAAGGTGCAGTAGCCGTCGGCGTCATCACTCTTCTGAAATTGTACTTTGGCGGAGCAACATGTCGCTCCGAACGAGTAATGCATGGGAAGGTGGTCATGGTTACGGTGAGCAAAGGCTCTTCAAGATACATATAGCCTTCTGACGGGCATTTTACAGGGAGGCACTTCGGGCATCGGCGCGGCCGTGGTACAAGAACTGGCTACTCGAGGAGCGCAGATTATTCTCCTGACCCATCACGCTCCCTCCGATCCCTTCCTGGTCGACTACATCGAGGACGTGCGGACGATCACAAATAACGAGCTGATATATGCCGAGCAAGTAGATCTTTCCTCCTTGCACTCGATCCGACTTTTCGCAACCAAATGGGTGGACAATGCGCCACCGAGAAGATTGGACATGATTATTCTGTGCGCAAATATCATGACACCCTACTTCGGTACGAGTCAAACAACAATGGACGGACTAGAGGCGGAGTGGATGATCAACTATCTCAGCACTTTCCATCTGTTGAGCATCCTGTCACCAGCCATCCGAGCACAACCCCCCGACCGAGATGTGAGGATTCTGTTCAGTACCTGCAGCAGCTATATCGGCGGAAAGTTAGACTACAAGGCCACAGAGATGGCCACCAAATCGGGGACCTCTTCATACGCAAGGAGCAAGCTGGCGGTCATGACTTTCGCAAATGCTTTCCAAAAGCACCTCGACGCATATAAGAGACCGGACAATCAACCCAACAATGCCCGCGTGCTGATCATTGATCCCGGCTATTGTCGGACTCCAGGTACTAGGAGATGGCTCTCCGGCGGGGCGATTTGGGGATTGCTCCTGTATTTGCTTACGTGGCCTTTGTGGTGGCTCATCCTCAAGTCACCCTTACAAGGTGCTCAGAGTTATCTCCTCGCCGCTATGGATGCAGAGTACAGTCGAGGTCCTGGGGGCAGGCTGATCAAGGAATGCAGAGAATACCAGTCTCTCAGGACAGACGTCGAGAATGAGGAGATCGCCAAACACCTGTGGGAGTTCAGTGAGAAGCAGATTGAACAGCTCGAGAAGCAAGGCGCCATCAAGAGAACTCTCGCAAAGAAAGAAGCAGAACAGAAAAACACTGCTGGTGAGTCAACCACGAACAGCACAACTACTGGAGGGAAGAAAGACCCTACTCCGGGATCTCGAAGAAGTCGGAAAGCGAAATGAAGACAGAGTTGCACGGCGTATTCGTATACCTCCGGAAGTGCATATTTGAATCCAGCAATCAGCGGTTCGCGAAGGTTAGGTGCCTGAATTGGCAAGCCACAGCCAAGCCTTGTCACGATGCTGGGCACAGACAACACGAGTATGCACTCGATACACAACCGTCTTGCACGCTGGAAAGTGGCCCACTTAGGTCTGTCTCGCCCTTCGTTGTTGGGTCCTGGTTAAACTCTTTCCAATGACGATGGCACCTGTCCGTACACCAAGGACCAGTTTTGGCCAACTATACCAGGTCTGGGCGAACGACACCTTTCCAACCTCTTCCCAACATCTATTACGAAGCAACATCGTTGCCTAGCAGGTGCCTTCATTACTTGCTGCACAGCCGGCTAAGCCGTGGAGATATAAGACAACTGGGGTGCTTCCACGACTTGACTCGTCGCCTATCGCTGCACCATTATAATCTCTCATTCAATATTTTTCTGCTTTTCAGAACTTCCTTCTACACGATGACTTCCCGTCCCGAATCGATTTCTGGTGGATGCCTTTGTGGCGCAATTCGATACAAGATCGCTTTTCCTCAGGACGCTGCATGGCCCGCTCAAGTACGGTCTCATCCCCTGTCGGATATGCCTTTCTAACGTCGTCAGGCTTCAACATGTCAATGCTCCATTTGCCGCAAATGGTCAGGGGCACTAATCTCCCATGAGGTTCTGATACATCCATCCCAGTTGGTCGACGACATTTCCAAGTCACCGACATACAAGGAATATCAATCAACCCCGTCAGCAATCCGAGCTTTCTGTTCTCAATGCGGAAGCGGCCTGACGTGGCGAATCATTGGCATGGATGACATGCTCGTGCTCTTCACAGGGACCATTGACGAGGAATATCTTCTCGGCACCAAAGTCGACGGCAGCGAGCAGCAGACGGAGTTCGGTGTCAAGTTCACTCGTGAAGGGGGATTCTATAAAGAATTGACTACGCCTAGCATGGGTCATCTATTCTGGAACAATGTGATTCCCGGAATCACTGATCATGACACGGGAGGACCGAAGTTTTTGCAATCGTTTCCGCAGGAGTAAAGGGCTGGAGTAAGAAAGCGGATGTGCTGGCGGATATCCCAGTAATACGGAATCTATGCGCACCACGGGTCTTCCCCACATCTCGTTCGCCAAGGTACAGACGCGCTTTGGAGGATCTGGGATAACGAGCAGTCTTACGGTGGAAAACGTTGAGTTGAGAGTATAGCCAGTTTGAACGTCGACAGTCCCTGAGCCAACACCATCAAGTAACTATGTGCCTTGATTTTTTCAATGCCTTTCTTATCTCTTGTGGCCCATAGATCTTGGTATGCTATGGGAATGTATCATCTGGAGCACTGCCAAAGAGAATCCTGATATCTGACAGAATCTCACCCGCCGTGGTGACATGAGTTTCGATTGTATTGGTGGTTTCGGGTCCACTGACACCGCAGTCCACAAGCACTCCATGCCAGAGAGCTGCGAGCCTCAGAGTTTCGACATCGGTGCCGAATTGGGAGGTTGAGATTCTCAACAATTGGCTTTCCATCTCACAGTATCCTTTTGATAGATTGTCGAATCATAACTGGTTGCGCACCTTGAATCTCATCGCTCTCTAGCAGAACCCCACAACCCACACTCTCTTCAGCCTCATCCCTCATCGCCTGTTGCAAGGGTCGAGGACGTGTTTGGGCCGCATGGCATTGAGTCCGCTGTGCCCTCGAGACTCGCCTGATATAACCTCCACCGGAAAGACCCCACGAGCTATTCAAGTTTTCAGTCTCATCCGGTCATGCTCGATGAGCCAATCAGTCACTGTGAATTTCGTGCTCGACTCGAGCGCTGACCTCCGGCTCTGGTCTCTGCGGTGGTGATTCCGCCCTCTGCAGAACGACGACGGAATCACAAGAGCCGTGGTTGGCTGTGGCGCCGTCTCCCCACATCGCTGGCCATGCGCCCCTCACGTCGCAATTCCGGGGTGGATGATGCTGTCTGCTCAGTGATATATACTTCGAGTACCTTTGAGTGTAGCAAATCTTTCCTCCGACGTTGTGTGTAAAACTAACACTTTGTACTGCTTTTCCCACATTCATCCGCAAACTTACATATCATGATGATTGACAAGACTGTCGCGTTTCTTCTGCGTCATGCGCAGGAGTCACCAGTAGCATTCCTGGCATACTTCGCTGCAGCATCGGCCCTATTCTACCTCCTAATCACCGAAGTACAAAGGCACCAAGTACGCATCCCCGGTTTCGATGGGCCCCCGGGGCTCCCAATGATTGGCAACATCCATCAAATCAGAGTCAACGCGGCAGAGCAGTACCGCCTATGGGCCAAGAAATATGGCTCGGTTTACCAGATCATGCTGGGCAATGTCCCCGTCATCGTAGTGAATTCGTCGAAAGCGGCGCGAGAGATCTTCGGCGCAAATTCACAGGCACTGTCATCGAGGCCGGAGTTCTACACGTTTCACAAAGTGGTGAGCTCGACAAGCGGGACGACGATTGGCACATCGCCTTTCTCAGAGAGTCTCAAGCGGAGGAGGAAGGGCGCCGCGAGCGCGTTGAACAAACCAAGCGTGGCGACGTACGTGCCCCATATTGACGTCGAGACACGGGACTTCTTGAATGAATTTCTCCTCTATGGCGATGGCGGTCGGAAACCCGTCGACCCGATGCCGATGATCCAGCGGCTCTCTTTGTCGCTGGCATTGACCTTGAACTGGGGTACTCGAATGGCCTCTCAAAACGACGACCTGTTCGGCGAAATCACCCATGTAGAAGAGGAGGTCTCCAAGTTCCGCTCCACGACCGGCAATCTCCAAGACTACATTCCGCTTCTACGCTTGAACCCGTTCAGCTTCGGTAGTGCGCATGCGCGGGAAATGCGGCAGCGCCGTGATGTCTACCTAAAGAAGTTGAATGACGACCTGGACGAACGGATGGCCAAGGGAACACACCAGCCATGCATTCAGGCGAATGTCATCCTGGACCGAGAAGCAAAACTCAACAAGGAGGAACTGATTTCCATCTCCCTCACAATGCTCTCTGGTGGCCTCGACACGCTCACAACCCTGGTCGCATGGTCCATGGCGCTCCTTGCCCAGCGACCTGACATCCAGAAGACAGCCCACGACGAGATCCGCAAGGTTTATCCACCGGAGCAGATCCTCTGTGATGCGAACGACGACCAATCCATTCCTTACATCGTGGCGCTCGTCAGGGAACTGCTTCGGTACTACACAGTCCTGCGACTGTCCCTCCCTCGAGCAACGGTCAAGGATATCACGTATAATGGCCATGTCATCCCTGCGAAATCCGTCATTTTCCTCAACGCCTGGGCGTGCAACATGGACCCCGAGGTGTGGACCGACCCATTCACATTCCGCCCAGAGCGCTGGCTTGAACATCCCGACGCACCGCTTTTCACATATGGTCTCGGATACAGGATGTGCGCGGGCTCCCTGCTCGCCAATCGAGAGATGTACACAATCTACCTGAGATTGATTAGCGCGTTTGAGCTGACGGACGTGCGAGCGGAAGGCGGCAAAGAGATGGAAACACATCCTGTGAAGGGCGTGGAAGACCAGACCCAATTGGTCAGTGTTCCCAGGCGGTACGGGCTTAGAGTGGTCCCCAGAGATGAGGCTGGCTTGAGAAAGGCACTAGCTGCTTATGATGAGAAGCATTGATGTGTGTGTATTACTTGTATTCATCCTGGGAGCGTCCCCTGCATTGGGAGCTGGCGTTAGGCGCACCATAGCCCTGTCCAAGTCCTGAAAGATATGCATACCGGTCTATTTGATCTTCTACTCTTTCCCGTTCTAAATTTGATCAAAGTGTCCCACACTTTCCAACCAGTCTATATGTCTCGATGGCCTCCGCCCTGCTCTATCGTTTTGATGCAAGTCAACGCCTGCGACGCATGTCGTACTGCAAATGCGACACCGCAACATGTCGGCCGGCTCACTTCATCGTCGGCTTCACATGGCCATTCGCCTCCATAGAATTTGTTCTATGCTTCCTCAGGCCTTCCTCGGCCAACTTCCTCACCGTGTTTCTCCCCTCGTAGATATCCTGTGTCTCTTCCAGGATATCATGCCAGCTGTTGAAGAGCGTAAAGGGAATGCCCTCCTTCTCGCAATAGACCACCAGATCCTTGCCTTCTCTCGCAAACAGCAAATCCGTCTCTCGCGCGGCACTCAGGTCAGACACACCGTCACCCGCGTACAGCAGAGTCGGTCTTTGGTCGTGCGGCATCTTCGCAATTGCCTCCGCATACGGTCGGATCGTCAGGGACTTGTCATGGCCGAAGCCAGAATCGTCGTGGAACAAGATCGTCCACCCGTCGGGCTTGTCAAGCGAGTTCCCAGGCGGTCTGGTCTGCGTCTCGTTGGCCACGATCTCGATGTCCTTCATCAGATCCTCGCCAAGCAAATGGTTCAATAGAGTCTCTAACACGGGAACCATGCCACTGCTCAGCACGATGACGGGCACGTTCTTCTCCCTCGCCCAGACCATGAAGTCCTTGAACCCCGGATCAAGGGTGATGTTCTCTTTCAAAATCTCCAGGATTTTGGGGAAGGGCAATTTCCAAGAGTCGAGCATCTGTTGGAAGGTGTTGCGGAAAGTGTCCGTTTCGTCGATGACGGCGTGGAAGAGTTGCCGCCGTTGTTCGAGGCCCATGCCATAGTTGTCGGTGATGAAGTCGTTGGTGTCTTGGAGGGTGATTGTGCCGTCGAAGTCGGTGAAGAAGATCACCTTCGGATTTGCTTCAAGGGTCTGTGGGAAGGGCATCTTGACGATAGTCCCGTGGTTTTTTTTCTACGGCAAGCTAAGATACGGGAAGGAAGACACAAGAAAAAAGTCGAGGGGGGAGTATTAGAGGGGCGTGTTCGATATCTTCAACATTTTCCTGGGCCTAGCGGGAAAATGCCCGATGAGGAATCCCGTGCGTGCCGTCGAGTCCGTGTTCGGCCATTGGCAATGACGTCGGCACATGAACCGCCGCTAGCAGCCACCTCGCCCACCTAGCTAGTTTTAGTGGCTTCCCATTCGGCTCACTTTCCCCTAAACATTCCGAGGCGATCATTTGGAGCTGCCAATGGAGCAGTTCAATGCCCAAAGTGAGTGCTCCTCTGCCGTCGCAGAAAGGGAGCTTTCACTGTGGCCAGTGGACTCGACGGCCGCTCGACATGCCCCAAGCTCCTCTGCGGCTATCTCAGACGCTATGGTCGGCCTTCCGAGCAGCAAAACCCGCGTACAAGCCACTGCGACAACCCCGACAATATTTCCCGTTGGCACCAGCGCCCCGGCAGAAATGGAGCTGTCAGAGGTCGAGCATAATTGTTCAAACTCGGTTTTATAGCGACAAGAAGTCCGAGGTCGATCGGAACGTGGAAGATGCAAAGAGCCGGATAGAGGACAGTCTCGACTCGAGAGCAAATGCCGCTGCACAGGCCGAGCAGACGCTGAAGAATCCCTCGGATGAGACGATTGTCCACACCATCCCAGAGTCCTCTTCCATAGTACACACCTCGAAACATGAAGATCCGAGACCCCCAAGTCCAGGGTCACAGTCACAGCCAGAACCGCCGGCCGAGGATCGACCTACCCCCGACTCTATGGCAGCACGGTACGCCAATCTTCAGAAACGGTTCGGGCACTTCATGGACAACTTCCAAACCCACATCTTCACCGCCTCCCGCCGCCTGAACGACCTGACGGGCTATTCCGGCATCGAAGCCCTAAAAAATGACATTGAGAACCAAGAGTCCATCGTCCAACAGTGCAGGCAGGATGTCAAGGCGTCTAGAGCGAAATACTCGGAAGCCATCGCTCAGAGGTCAAGCACGCAAAGAGAAGTCAACGACCTGCTGCACAGGAAACATACCTGGACGTCCGGCGATCTGGAGCGCTTCACAAGCCTATACAGGAGCGATCATGCGAACGAGCAGGTCGAGGCCGCGGCACAGAAGAGCGTGAGCGACGCGGAACAGCGGTACGAGGAGGCCAGCACGAAGCTCGCGAAAGCGATATTAGCTCGGTACCACGAAGAGCAGATCTGGAGCGACAAGATCAGACAGATGTCCACGTGGGGAACGTGGGGATTGATGGGTATCAACGTCCTCCTGTTTGTGATTTTCCAGGTCGTGCTGGAGCCGTGGCGCAGGAAACGCTTGGTCAAGGGCTTCGAGGAGAAGGTCGAACTTGCGATCAAGGAGTCTGAAGAGGTGAGAGCGACGGCGGTACAGCCGAATCAAACCGCCGCTCAAGCTCACGACGACATGGCGGCGGGAGCCAAAGTCGAAGCTGTCGCCGATAACATCGCAGGACAGATCGTCGATGCTATAACTGGGACGGCGTCGGACGAGGCTTCCACCGCAGCCACACCACTGCCACCACTACCGTCACAATCAACTATCGAAGACGCGGCGGAGACTCTCACGACAGGCGAAATCGCAGTCGAAGAGGGCCTCCTCCCCGGCTCGCCGGACATTCCTCTCACGGCTACCGAACCTATCCTAGCTGCTTCGCGAGCAGACGAGAATGCTTCACCGCGCTGGACATCTCCGGGCTCCGCACTGGCCAAGTACGAAGACTACTTGAAATCGCTGTTCAGCGAGGACCACAAGATCCTGGTATCGCAGTGGGATTTGACCAAGGTGGCAATGGAGGGCGTCGCCGGCGGCGTGGCGGTCATGGGTTTGCTTTTCGTGCTGCTCCGGCCGCGGTAGGCGCAGGATGTCGAGAGCATAGTAGTATGTATGCGTCCACGGTGGACGAGATCCCAGCTGGTGCTACAGTCCTACAGTTACTAGCGCCTCTCACTCCCCCCATCCCTCTCCGAGGAGGACTAACTATTGTGGCCAGACATATCTGTATATACATGGCACGTCTGTCAGAAGACATAGATGGAAGAATGGGTGCATAGCGCGCGTGGTATTGCATTGCATTGCATTGCATTGCATTGGAGTAGACTATGATTGAAATGTACGATATATTTATGTACTGCCAGCACCGGGGCGATGTACACAGTACCGAGTACATAGGTACCGAATATCTGATCCGAGCACGTGAATAAACCGGCAAGCAACCTAGCCGTAAGAATTCCACCAGGCCAGTCTGTCGAGGTGTATGGTACGGGCTTGTATATTTTTTCTTTTTTTTGGGAATTGCAATGTCTCTTCTTTCTCGCGCACCGCAAACGCGCGGCACGAAGTTGCTATCGATGGAAAGTTCGAACGAGCCTGATCTGATTCTCCCCCCCCCCCCCCCCTTTCACAATCACATCACGTCCCCCCCCCAAGCATTCGTGCCGTCTAGTATGTACAGTATCTTTCCCGTGCGTTGCGTAGCTTAGCGTAGCACAAATCTCTCGCACCCTTCTCAGCCCGCGCCACCGCCGCGTCTGTCTATCCGATCACCAACTTATCGTCCTCTGGGAAATCATATTCCGGGACCTCGAGATTCAAGGGCGCGGGCCCCTTCCTCACCCGTCCGGAGATGTCGTAATGCGAGCCATGGCAGGGGCAGAACCAGCCACCGAAGTCGCCGGCCTCGCCAATGGGAACGCATCCTAGATGCGTGCAGACGCCCAGCATGACCAGCCATTCAGGCTTCTTGACGCGGTCAGAGTCCTTTTCCGGATCACGCAGGACGGATAAGCTACACAGCAGATCGCACAAAGGTCAGTATCAGATTCAGATGCCATGCTATAGCTCGTGATGGTGGCGATACGATGACGATAGGATGAGAAAAGCAACACGGAGGAAGTTGAAGGTGCACGGGGCGACATACTCGATAGATTCAGCCTCTTTGATCTCGTCTTCGGTGCGGTGGCGGATGAAGACGGGTTTTCCACGCCACTTGATGATGACGTTCTTGCCCTCGGGGATGGCGGCGAGGTCGACCTCGACCTTGGCTTGGGCGAGGACGTCGGCCGAGGCGGACATGTTTTGTAGGAAGTCTGTGTTCCGGTGAGATAGAAGTTAGCTTTTGAATTTATTGTGCTTGCATCGCCTCTTCGAGTCGGATATGCCGAGCTGGGCTGACCTCGGGTGGGCAGAGCTGAGCCGGTCTTTGGATATCCATGTTCCTTCCTACCTACCTTGTACAGTGTTCTTTGCCCCCGCCGCGGCCAACAGGCCCATACTCCCGGCCATGAAATACTGGAACACGCGGTTCGTGATCTCAGGGCTGTTGGACGCATAGCCCTTGAAGCTGGGGATCTTGCGTGTGTCGTAGTGCTGGTCCTTCGACCGGCCAAAAGGGCTCTCGAAGCTGCTCGCCGTTCCGGTCTGTGACCTTCGTTGGGGAACATTGGAAGCTGTGACGGCGGCGAGACGGGGCGATTGAGAGGCGGGTGAGGCGGTGCTGGGGAGGGTGTGTCGGGTCCAGCTGCGCAGGGCTGAGCCTGTGGATGCTGGCGCGGAACGCATCTTGACGGGGTTGGGAGACGAGAGAGACGGTGGTTGTCGTGGGAGGAGCTTGAAAAGACGTTGAAAGCTGGTCGGGTGGAAAGATGCGCAATGGGGAGAAAAGTCGCCGACCTTGTTCGGTGGAGCGGCCGTCGCTGATTGTCTGGGACGTGATTGGCTGCAAGGTCTTGAGAGATGCGTGTCGAACACCAATACTCGACAGTACTTGCAACGCTTTATTTGCTCCTATTTGAGCCACACCAAGCATCGCCACGCGGACCACTCCACAGTCGATGAGGGTGACGAGGAGGAACACTACTACAGTCATAGGCCACATAGCTCGCGCTGATGTTTCTGCGCTGTAAACAACCCCCATTGGACGCCTGCAGTGCGATCATGCTATCATCTCCGTTTCCCCGTTCAAATGCACCCTGCTCTCTATCCAGGAATCCTCATCAAGCGTGCCAGTATCCTAATTGCTGGATCGTCAATTGCCGCCCCGAACCATCGCCTCTAGCCACTCATCTCGATATCTCTGACTGGATCCGGATGACTGTGCGTCCGAGAGTGCGACGACTGAGGTCTTCCCGAACCATCAGCGCCTGAGCCATTCACCCCGTTGACGCCGTTCTGATAACCGTTCTTCATCATGGTTAGGATCGAGGCACCATTTTCGCCACCGACACCATTCATGGGTCCCGCGGACGCTGCTTTTTCTTCTGCTTCTCGAGCCTTCTCCTCCCTGTATTGTCGGTACGTCTTGGTTTTTGGTACTGTGTCCGACAAGAACTCAAGATTGTCGATCCTAGATACAGCAGTGGCTTGATATCGATCAGCTGGAGACCAGTAAAGTTCCGACGTTAGACTTACCGATGTCTTTATAGGCGATATTTCTCCGTGGCTTTCGTTCTGATTTGACAACAGTGTGTGCCTGTTCAGTCAGGTAGCGGACAAAGATCTCCTGGGAAAAGGTGAGCAAGTATCATTCCCAAATGCGCCTTGAAACCTACTGTGGCAACTGCTATGGCAAAGGATGCGGAGTTGGAGCATTGTGCAATATCCTCATCCTGGGCAATGATCTTCTTGACTCGGGCGACTGGACATTGTCAATATTTGAACACGTCAAGATAGAGCAAATAAGTGACAACTAACGCGGCAGAGCTGTCGACCCAGTTATCTCCTGTGGAGGCTCAATAGGAGCATTGTTGTAGGGCATGGTTTCTGTATATGCTCAAGGTCTTTGTAATGGTCGCCGACCACTTGCGGCTGATGGTTCCGGACGCACAGCCCGATAGAGCAAACAACCAGGGGATTCGCTTTCCGAGTCAGCTTGAGCCTATGTCTCAGTTGTTGAAGTCGCGTGTGAGGGAGGCGCTGGCGTTGGATATCGTGTACCTCGCGTTTAAGGCAGAGAGTGCTCTTATGTATCGGTTTTCCGATCCGTGTATCTGATGCTGCTTGCTATAGAGATTCAAGTCGCGTGGAATGTTCATATGCGCCGTCGTGGCGCGTCCCAAAACGGCAAGGCGGACGAGTTTGTGGATTTGGAGGAACATCGGCGGCAGGCCGTCGAGACTCGCTGGGGATTACTTCTCAACATCCACAGCCCGCGAGAGGAATGTGACGCTCAGTAGCTGCTATCTCGGCCATGATAATTGGTCTCGTGTTATGACCTCGCGCGTTCCATCCTCCGCTGCCTCCTCTGCGCGCCGACCGTCGGTCTCAAGGCGATTCTCAAGACGCCTCTCCTCAATCTCGGGTCTTGAGGATGGCACCATCTCCCCCCCCGTCCCACCGGCGGCCCAGGCGATTACAGAAGAGATCGCGGAGATAAAGCGCTACGAAGACTTTACGACAATAGACTGGGTTCAAGATGCCGCTCAGGAACATCTCAGGAGACGCGCCAGACGGAAAGAAGCAAAATTCTTCGAAAGAGACGGAGTATTGGGATGGCGCCGGAAGCTCTGGGAGGCCTATGATGCTGCACAAGCCTGGATAGTTATCACTCTCGTTGGAATTGTCATCGGGCTCATCGCTGCTGCTCTGAACATCATTACCGAGTGGCTGTCCGATATCAAAGTAGGATACTGCACAACGGCATGGTATCTGAACGAAGGCTTCTGCTGCTATGGCTCGGAGGAAGGATGTGATGAATGGAAGAGGTGGACGTCCTTCGCCATCACGAACTACTTCATCTATACTGTCTTTGCCATTCTCCTGGCTTTTGTCTCCGCCTACTTGGTCAAGTCTTATGCTCCGTATGCCGCGGGTTCAGGCATCTCGGAGATCAAAGTCATTATTGCCGGCTTCATCATGAAAGGCTTTCTTGGGTTCTGGACGCTGCTCATCAAGGCTATCTGCCTCCCTTTGGCCATTGCTTCTGGACTGTCCGTCGGCAAAGAAGGCCCGAGTGTGCACTATGCAACTTGCGTTGGGAATGTCATCTCACGTTTCTTCGACAAGTACAGGAAGAGCGCCTCGAAAACTAGGGAGATCTTGACAGCGAGTGCCGGTGCCGGTGTGGCTGTTGCGTTCGGCAGTCCCATCGGAGGCGTATTGTTCTCCTTGGAAGAGATGGCCTCACACTTCCCACTGAAGACGCTGTGGCGGAGCTACTTCTGCGCCCTTGTTGCCACTGCAGTTCTGAGTGCCATGAACCCTTTCCGGACAGGACAGCTTGTCATGTTTTCGGTCAAATACGACAGAGATTGGCACTTTTTCGAGATTGTATTCTACATCATCCTGGGTATATTCGGCGGGCTATATGGTGCTTTTGTTATCAAGGGTCATCTGAAAGTTCAGGCGTTCAGGAAGAAGTATCTAGGGAAATACGCCATTCCGGAAGCCGTCATACTTGCTGGCGCCACAGCTCTGCTTTGCTACCCGAACATGTTTCTGAGAAGAGATATGACAGAGATGATGGAAATGCTGTTTCGAGAATGCGAGGCCGACTACGATTACGACGGACTTTGCGAACCAAAGAACCGGCTCTCTCTCATCGGGTCCTTGTTCCTCGCAACATTTATGCGCATTGGGCTTGTCATACTTTCTTATGGCTGCAAAGTACCAGCAGGGATATTCGTCCCTTCCATGGCTGTCGGCGCCTCATTTGGACGAATGCTTGGGATCATTGTGCAATGGTTGCGTGAATCTTTTCCTGATTCGAACTTCTTCTCGGCTTGTCAGCCTGATGTTCCGTGCATCACTCCTGGCACATATGCATTTCTCGGCGCCGGTGCGGCTCTGAGTGGAATCATGCATCTTACTATCTCGGTCACTGTCATCATGTTCGAGCTCACAGGGGCTCTGACGTTCATCCTTCCGACCATGATTGTGGTTGGTGTCACGAAGGCGGTTGGTGATCGATTCAGCAAAGCCGGCATCGCGGATCAAATGATCTGGTTCAATGGGTTCCCATTCCTCGACAATAAGGAAGAGCATATCTTTGGCGTGCCGGTATCACAAGTTATGACGAGCAGGATCAGCATGCTCTTCGCCACGGGTATGGAGGTCAAAGCCGCACAGAAATTGCTCGACGATACCTCATATTCTGGCTTTCCCATTGTGGAAGACAAAGACTCCAAGATCCTTGTGGGCTACATTGGCAGGACTGAACTGCAGTTCGCGATTGGTCGCGCTAAGAAGCAAGGCTCCTTAGCCGCAGATGCAAAATGCGTATTTGCAGTTGATCGTGACGATGGCAGCGAAACGCCAGCGCCTCTCAGTCCAGCGGTGACTTTTGACGCCATGGCAGTGCAGAGCGTGGACTTCACCGCATTTGTCGATGCGACTCCGATCACAGTCCATCCCCGTTTGCCTCTTGAGACAGTGATGGAGCTCTTCAAGAAGATGGGACCCCGGGTTATCTTGGTAGACCACCACGGTCGACTCGAAGGTCTCGTCACTGTCAAGGATTGTCTGAAGTATCAGTTCAAGGTCGAGGCACAAGAGCACGCTGCCACAGTCAATAATGATGCCGCACCGCAGCAAGACCGGTTTGGTGACGTATTCGGTAGGGTTGGTGAGGTGGTGTCTGACATGATCAACAATTTGACCCGTGGCAAGCTGAGGCTCAGCCCTCGGGCTTCCAATGGATGGGCGAGAGTAGCTGGAAGTGACCGGGGCCGGAATTTCGCAGACGACTATAACAATGAGCGTGAGATACTTGATGGGACAGAGGATGGGCATGAGCCAGAGGGCGTTGAGCTTCATCCTCGATGAAATAATGCAAGCTATACGATTCTTGATTTGCACCCCAATTCAGACTAGAAATGTTTTACGATCCTTCTGTAGGTGCACAACTGGTATTCGGTTCTGTAGGATTTCCTCACGTCCACCATATGGCGTAAACAATAACATCTAGAACGTGCGGATGAGCATATTGTCTCCCAACTCATCTTCGTCGTCGTCGTCTTCGATTTCGTCCTCTTCTCGCCCTACAGCTTCGACAACGAGGAGCATTGAGACGGCGATGTGGGACATGAGGAGGGAGCTCACAAGCGCAAGGCCTAGGCTTGAGACAAGGAGGAAAACAGCGACGCCATGGAATTCTACGAGTAGGCAGTTGTCAGATTAAGTCGTTGGACACAGAGCCTCACTGGAGGCGGGATGACGTGCGTTCCTACCGGCGCGAATCAGGCGCAGCGAGCGGAGACGCCCTTGCTTATCGATAAAGCGACATGACGAGCCAACGGCTCGGTAATCTACAAGTACTACACAGTATCGAATTCTTGACAAGCCCAGTCAGTGCAAGTACAAGTATTCTGGTGCTCGGGTAATTTTCAACCAGAATGCCCGACGCAGACTCAGACGATGAAGACTACTTCCTCCCACTCCAAGACCAGCGCGTCTTCGGCGCCGGCATCAAGCGCAAGAGAATCAACTTTGTGCGCGCCTCGACTGCGGACCGGGACCCGTCTATCAAGACCGGAACGACATCAGTGGCAGCGACAGCGGCAAACGACGTCTCCTCGCGGTATCTCTCCATCGTGCTCCCCGATGACTTGCGCACGCAGAAAAATCCCCAGCCAGAGGCAAAGGCAAAGACAAAGACAAATGCAGAGGCGGCTACGACGGTGCCCGCGAACGAGTCTTCTTCTTCCGAACGAGCCTCCGAACTCTGCCCCGTCTGCGCGGAACCGATCCACCCCACCACCACCAGCAGCTCGACCACGTCTCGTTCGACGCACGAATCCTCGCTGACCCACCAAGTCTGCCTCGAGCACGTCCATCCGCCATCTCACCTCCCGCGGTCCCACGTCGGGGTGCGCTACCTCTCGTCCTACGGCTGGGACCCAGACGCGCGGAGAGGCCTCGGCGCCCGCGAAGAGGGCATCACCGCGCCGATCAAAGCCACCAAGAAGAACGATACCGCGGGGCTGAGGGAGAGGGTTGATCTCGACGCGGAGAAGCATAACTCGAAAGGAAGAGGAGGAGGAGGAGCGGGGAAGAAGAAAGGAGAAGATATCGCTACGGCATCGCCGGCGGTGGTGGCCAAGTCGGATGCGAAGCAAGTCCGTCTTAGGGACTTGGAGGCCCGGAAACGAGCTGAGAGGCTGAGGGCCAGTTTCTATGGTCCGGATCTGGAGAGATATCTGGGGCCGGAGCCGTCGACGGTGCAGAATCCTCACGCTTCCAGGCCGTAGAGGGCACAGCTTGTCGAACACCTACCTCTTTGCGCGCCTTGACTTGGCGTCATGCCAGCCTCCCGGTGTCGTGGAGGAGGCGCATTTCCAACACAGTACTGTACCGTCCAGTGACCACACCTCCCCGTACAGTGTACGTGGTTCTGGGCACTATGGAAGTCCTGGAGGTGCCGACCGGCTAGGGGCGTGCCAAGCGTGGCAAATATGCTTGGTTATCTGAATATCATGGATTCCAGAGGACCGAGTATGTATTCGAAACTCTCGCAACTATACAACTGCAACACTCTGGTGCCAGCCCGAGCCGCGACACCACCATCTACCTACTGACAGACCCACCGACGCCACGCTCCGCTAAAAGGTCATGCTCTTCCTTACAAGGCTGCCAGTGCGCTTCTAATGCTTCTTGAACAGCCCGAGGTGGTGCTTCTTGTCCTTATCCTTCTTCAACTTGGTGGGAAATCCCTCGTCGGGGGAGGCGTACGGTTTCGGCATCGCCACCGGTTGGCCTGGTCGAGCGGGACCAGCCGCTGTGCCGACTCCAGGACGGACGCCGTTGTGCGGTGCGCCACCTCTGCCGGGCCCCAGATTCATGTTTGCCATCGCTGCAGTTGGCGGAACCGGGGTACGACCGTTCGCACCGGGTTGAGGAGGTTTCGGCTGCTGCGCCTGCGGAGGAGGTTCGCTCATCCAAGCTGGCAACCTCGGCGGCGCGCGATCCATGGGTAGGTCGAGTTGTTTCCTCCCGGCACTCAGTAGACTTACTTGGCGGAGGAATGTCTTGGGTGTGATCATGTGGGTCGTTGCCAGGAAGATTTCTTTCCCGGCCATGCGGGAGACTTCGTAGCAAGCTCTCGCTTCGGCATAGGTGGCGCCGCCACCCATGAAGACTATAATACGCTGGCGCGGCTTGTTTGTCTGCGAGCGCGCCTGTGCCCAGGTTGGTTTGCCGGCGTTGCGAAGCGAACTTTGCGAGAGGTTCATCTGGCTGTTTGGGTCGTTGAGGTGAGGCTTTACCGGCGGGAAGACATTTGCGTCCAAGGTGCCTTGGCATTGTTCCTCGAGCATGTATCGAAGGGCGGGTTCGAAGCGGGAAAGGCTCACTTCTTCCGTGTTGCTGGTGGTTTCTCGAAGCCTGGGCGGGAACAAGGGCGGCGGCGCGGGCGTTGTGTCCTTGAGCTGCTTTTCCACTCGGGCACCAAGGGTTATCAGGTTATAGATGATTTCGCCATCCATGGGGGAGAGTTCGCCATGGCAACGAAGCTTCTCGATGTCGCCTCGCAGAATACCGTGCTTGTATAGAATGTACAATATCAGTAACCGGACTCGGTCTTCATGCACAACACTGTCGTCATCCAGCAGCCTGACAACTTGATCTGCCAGATTCTTGGGCTTTTTGTTGTCCTCGTCCATACCGGTGGCCAATGATTGTTCGACAGAGACAACATCCAACAATTTGTGGTCTGCGAAGATTTTGGCGCACTTCTCAGCTATATCGATATGTAGCGAGAAGGCTTCTTTGCCTTCTTGGAATTCCGGCAACCCGGCCAACATGTCCTTGATCGTGTTGATGCTTGCCGGTTGGCCGTCATTATCGGCGAACTGGGGATTCTTTGCCTGAAATTTCTTGAACTCCTCGCTCAACTGCACAAGCAGGTCTTTCATGTGCATGTGCCGGTGACCGACCCAAAGGTTATCCTTCTCGGTAATTTCGACCTCTCGCTCTTCTTGGTCGGGTTGACCTCGTCGGATGATGTTTCGGTAGGTGACCTTGTCCTCGTCGTCTCGAATGGGTAGAAGGTCCATGGCCATTGCTTGGTATGTCAGTTCATGCACAAATGGTGACATTAAATCCATCGAGCGGTCTGTGATCAATAGCACCGCCCGTGGCCGGTTTCCTGGGTTCTGGGGAGGAAAGTCGTTTCGTGGATCCCGGGCATAGTCGTCCAACGCGCTCTGGACAAAGCTCGCGAGATGATAGCATAGCACATCCGCCGCATGTCTTTCATGATCCCTAGGCTTGTAGAACCGTATCAAAGGGTATTCGCCCAGGGACACGCAGATAGACACCAGTTTCTGCGTGATTGTGTCCAAGTGGCTCTTAACCAACGAGTCGCACGCGGAATGGAAGAGGAGATGAAAACTCCAGGGCTCTCGAAATGTGACCAAATTTGCTTCTCTTGGGAAATACTCGACGTTGAGCGTCCGAGAGTCGGCGATCAACTTTGCTCTGGACTCGGAGCGAAAGAGTTCCTCCCCCAAGCCCCTCGGTAATTGGGAGGTCCACACCAGGTACGCTCGGCGGTATCTCCTGCGGCTCAGGTCGGCTTTGAGGCATTCGACTATGTGTGGTAGAGGCGAGAGGAGGTAGATGGCATCGGTGTCGGACGAGCCCTGCCTGCGGTCCTCGATAGATTCGATATTGATAATGTTGCAGTTGAGTATGTCATCTTCCTTTGTGGCGTTGTAAACTAGCCGCTTACTTTGCTCGTCGAGAATCAGAATTTTCCAGTCGCGTCCGCTGGTTGCGCGGATAGTGTCGAGTATGATATTCCGCTGGATGTCGAGGATTGAGGATGCCATGGCGGGGGTGGAGAGTTCGGCTGGGCGGAGGTGTCTTCACATTCTCGGACGGAAACAGTCAGACCAGACAGACAGATGGAATGGTTACAGGCCTTTCCAAGCTCTGATTTACAGTATGTCACCAGTGAGCGGTGACGGGTGGGTGGTGTGGTAGAGTGACAGTGCAAACCCGAGTTCGAGTTGTACTTGCGTTGAACTGCGCCTCAGCCTCGCGCAGAGTGGGGACAAGGCTGCCTCATTCCATGACATTTACTCATAGACTAGGGGAGAATTTCCGCGCTGGCTCAACGTCTGCTTTCTGCCTCCCATTTGCAATTCTGCCTCTGCGACGGCGCCTCTCCCATCCTCCCTGGCATGCTTGCTCTCTCCACTCGACGAGGGCCATGCCTTTTCTGTTCATTTCGGGCCGCCTTTGCGGCGGTGCCCAAGCGACACCTTGAGATCCAACGCGGATCCTTCTCCAGCACGTCGAATCGCAGAGACCGGACACACCAGAGATCCTCGCCACCTATCCGCTCAATCGGGTCCGACAGGAAGTCTACTCGCCTGGTTCGACGTCCTCTCAGGCACTTAGCGATCTCGCCAGACCAGACGGGTAGCCGTGTGAATGCCAGCTTGAATACGTTAAAGAAGGAATTGGAAACCACAACAGTGAGCCCAGACTCCGATGTTACGCAACTCGCCGCACTCGACCCTCTAGGGACCTACTGGCCGGCATTCAGAGGGCAAGTCCAGGAGAACATTCAGTCGCCAGGGGAGGCCGGCCAGGCAGGATTCGATGGATTAATGCATGATATTGGACTTGCTCAGCAGGGAGACTGGAAGACAGATCTACCGAGAGTGCTACATTTCGGCTTCATTGATTATGTTTTGATGAGAAGGGCACAAGACGTTCCGGAGGCAGGATCGGCGCTGGCGGAGTTGAAATTCCCTACGGAGTGGTACACCAACGCGCGGCAGGTCCAGAGAGATGTTCATCTGCACATTGGTCCCACAAATTCAGGGAAAACATACACGGCCTTGAAGCGGCTAGAAGAGAGCGGCGACGGATTCTATGCGGGGCCTCTCCGGTTGCTCGCGCATGAGGTATACTCGAGGTTCAAAGCCAAGGGAGTATCATGCGATCTCATAACGGGAGACGACGTGAGGCTGGAAGAAGATCCGGATACAAGACTGAGCGCATCGACAGTGGAAATGGTCGATGTCGGTAAGCGGTGCGAAATCGCCGTCATCGATGAGATCCAGATGATGGCTGACCAAGAACGCGGTTGGGCCTGGACTCGGGCTTTTCTGGGTGCCAACGCAAAGGAAGTCCATATTTGCGGTGAATCTCGAGTCCTGCCACTTGTGCGCGAACTCACGGCATCAACCGGGGACATCCTCCACGTGCACGAGTACAAGAGACTAAACCCTCTTAAAGTCATGACCAAGAGTCTGCGAGGCGACTTGAAGAACCTGCGAAAGGGCGACTGTATTGTGGCCTTCTCCGTCATGAATATCCACGCCTTAAAGAAGCAGATCGAATTGGACACCGGTCGCCGTTGTGCTATCGTCTATGGTAGCCTGCCGCCTGAGACTCGCGCGCAACAAGCAGCACTGTTCAACGATCCGACCAACGACTACGATTTCTTGGTTGCCAGCGACGCCATTGGCATGGGGTTGAACTTGTAGGTTGAGTGCGGCCGCAGCTGGGAGCGATTGCTGACTTCGAGACAGGAGTGTAAAGCGTATCATCTTCCACAGCGTGACAAAGTGGAACGGCACGGCACTGGTAAATTTATCAACTCCACAAATCAAGCAGATCGGCGGCCGAGCAGGCCGGTTCCGAAACGCACATCAAGCCATGACCAACACGTCAGCTGGCTCCGAAGCCAATGTTGGCCTCGTCACGACCCTGAACGACGAAGACTTACCCCTGGTCAGGGCTGCCATGCAGACAGACGCTGCCCCAATCAAAAGGGCCGGCATGCTTCCACCAGGCGAGGCCATGGAGGAGTTTGAGGGCCGTCTGCCGAAGGGCATACCATTCGAATACATCCTCCGACGCCTTTGCGGCAAGGCGGCAATGCATGACCGATTCCGCGTTTGCAGCATTCGCGATCAGAGCCTGATTTCTCGAACCATCGAGTCTGTTCAAGGATTGAGTCTGACCCAGCGTATGATCCTGACTGCTGCTCCGGCTACCACACATTCGGCAGCAATGCACCAAGTCATGAGAGCTTTTGCCCAATACGTGGCAGACCGCAAGCAGGTGACCGTTGTGGACGTACCTGAGGTCAACCTGGAGGTGCTTGAGAAGCCAATCTCTGGTGACAGAGCATACCTCGAAAGCCTAGAGGATCTCCACAAGGCGCTCGTCCTGTACCTGTGGCTCAGCTACCGGTTCCTGGGCATCTTCAAAGACCGGGAAATGGCCACGTACGCGAAGGAGATGGCTGAGGAGCGCATCAACACCTGCCTCTTAGAGTTCTCTGCGAATCCTGATCTTCGCAAGAGAGTTTTGTCATACAAGAAGCGGATGACCCTGCCTCAAATTCAGACCGAGGGAGATGGCACGACTGACGAAGAGTCGGAACTGGATGTACCGGAAGAGGAGACAGTGCTCCCGGTTGACTGGACTCGTGGGTCTGAGAGTGTCGAGTTCGATGATGAAGCTCAAGCTCCTCAGCCCATCCGCGCAGCTCAAGGGTGAGGGGCGCCCACTCCAGGGTAGGCATTAGCTTCGCCTCCTCCGAAGTACATCAGCAAGCCGGACCTAAGTACTGAAAGTTTAGAACTCATGGATTGTACGATGCGAGCAGGTCTGAAAGGATAATGACAATGTTCATTCTGGTACCGCAATCTTATCATGTACCAATACTTGTTCTGCTGCCGACAAACATTGGATACCTCTCTAGGCCACTTGCTGAAGATCCCATTTCTCGGTTCCAATGGGTGGGAGCCGACTACTGCTGAGTAACCTGTCTATCAGACGCGGGGTGGTTCGACGCCGCCGCCTCGCGGGCAAGCTGGTCTTCCGTCTTCTTGTTGCCGTGGAGCTAGGTGATCGGTTAGCTCTGTGCCAGGACCGACGGGACTTCACGCAAAGGACGGCCACTGACAATCAATCGGTTCAGGAAGCTCCCCGGCTTTCCGTGATCTTGGTTTTCCCTCTCAGCATCCTCGGCTTCCTTGTTGACGTAGTCCACGGTCTCTTCATCAGCTGAGTCGTGCTCGTCAAAGTTGACTGACAGAAGAAGTCAGCGAGAGTATCCCAGGTGGTCGTGGGAGGGCGGCGGTGCAACATAGGAAGGGCCGAGAGACCACAGATGAGTTGAATGTATATCACAATCGGGGGGCCTTGTATGAACAACTGTAGAAGCTCTGTAGACAGACGCCACTACTGAAAGGGACCACATACCCTCCTTGTCCTTGTGACTGAGACGACGCTTGAGCTTCGCACGAATGCTTTCCATTGTGAATGAAAGTAGAGAGGGTCGAGTGAATTGTTTTGCAGAGGTATCGATTCGAGGGCTACGGGTAGGTGTCGTGTAATTGTAAAGAGAGAGATATCGAGAGAGTGAAGGATCGATGAAGGCGGGGTGAAAGTCGTACCTTTTTTATGAGCTAGAATTCAGGGAAGCAAGAGGCAGGCAGGAGGAAAGAGGGGCATGACGCCTGGCAGCGACCATCCATCAATCCTCGCGTCCATCGGGCTGGACCCAGAAAGTACTTCCCCATTCACGTTTGGCCATCTGCCAGAAGCACATTCGGATCTTCAAGCCAGTGAAACCTAGTCAGCTAGTGGCCCAGTTCTGCGCCACCCCTCAGTCGTCCGTTCGGGCCAGTGCAAGCGAGGCGGCTGACACGCGAGGCGAGGCCTGTTCGTTTTTGGAGAGCCGCTTGGAGATCACAACGTCCCGCCCGCTCGAGATTTCCACGACTTTGCCAACGGTCACCAGGCCTGGCTGGACCAAGTCATCGGACAGTTGCTCGCGCACACGCACCGGCTGACCGCCATGGATGACTTCACCTCCCTCGAGCTGCTCTCGCTCGTCTCCAAAGTCACCTCCGAACTCCAGAACCACTTAGGCATCAGCGACAAGACCCTCGCCGAGTTTGTCATTGACCAGCACGAAAAATGCGGTGGAAATCTCGAGAAGTTCAAGGAAGCCCTGGCGGCCATGGGCGCAGACTTTCCAAACAGTCTGGTGGAGAGTGTCGATCGGTTGATCCTGACGATGCACCCCAAGCACAAGAAGAGCCAGAAAGAGACTGCACAACAAAATGGACAATCTGATATGGACGAGCTGGACGCTATCGGGCGCAAGGCGAGGGTGTTCAAGGGCCTCGCTGTGCCCGATCGTGAACAGGCATGGAGTGATTCCGAGGATGATGTGGCTGCGCAAAAGGCCGCAAGCAAAGTTCGACCCGGCGCAGACGAGGATGATACTTTTGCACTTCTTGAAGGTTTAGCAAGCAAACCAAAAAACGGCACGAATGGCACGGCCGCAAGAAGCAGGAAAAGAAGTCACAGCCCCGACCGTGATGACTATCCCAGAGACAGAGACAGGCAACATAGACGGAAACACTGGTCCCGAAGTCCCAGTCCTCGCGAGGACAAGAAATCACGCCGACACCGAGATGAAGACTATGGAGACAGGAGGAATGGGCACAGAGACCGGTTCGACGAGAAACGGAATGGACATCACAGAAGCAGGCGGCGAGACTATGATGAGGAAGATGATGATTTCAGCAAGCCGCCACCGCAGGAAGTTGACGAACAGCCCATTCTGTACAAGGTCTACGATGCTGTGGTTAATGGAATCAAAGACTTCGGAGCTTTTGCCAATTTGCAAGGGGTCAAAGGCAGTCCTAGCGGACTGATCCACGTCTCAGCTATCCAAGAAGGAGCGAGAGTCAATCATCCCTCGGATCTTCTGTCTCGCGGCCAGCCCGTCAAGGTCAAGGTGGTGAAGATGGAGAACAACAAAATCAGCCTGTCAATGAAAGAGGTTGATCAAGTCTCAGGGCAGGACATGGTGCCCTCGCGAAGGATAGCCTCTGGCGCCAATATGGAACGTCTTAACGGGTTGCCCTCGGATGATCGCTACGGAAACTTGGGCAGCACCGTGCCTGTCCTTGAGGACGGATATAGCTCGAAGCCCGGCAAGAACAAAAAGAGAATGACCTCTCCAGAGCGCTGGGAAATCAAGCAACTCATCGCGTCAGGTGCAATCTCTGCGGCAGACTATCCTGACATTGACGAGGAGTACAATGCGACCCTAAACGGTGAAGGTCAGTTTGAGGAGGAAGAAGATATCGATATCGAAGTCAAAGAGGAAGAACCGCCGTTCCTGGCTGGTCAGACAAAGCAGTCTCTCGAATTATCTCCTATCCGAGTCGTGAAAGCTCCCGAAGGGTCACTCAACCGAGCGGCTCAAGCGGGCACAAATCTGGCCAAGGAAAGGAGAGATCTCAAACAGCAGGAAGCTGCCGATAAAGCCGCAGAAGAGGCTTCCAAAGTCGACCTCAACGCTCAGTGGCAGGACCCCATGATTGCCCCTGAACAGCGAAAGTTTGCTTCAGATCTTCGACAAGCGCAGCAGCAATCGTCCAAAGCGATCGAAGCTGTACCCGAGTGGAAGCGGGCGATGCAGGGCAAAAACCAATCTTTCGGCAAAAGGACAGACATGACCATCAAGCAGCAAAGAGAGTCACTTCCGGTTTTTAAATTCCGGAAGCAACTGCTCGAAGCCGTCGCTGCGAACCAATTGCTCATCGTGGTTGGTGATACCGGGTCTGGCAAGACAACCCAGCTAACGCAATATCTGGCCGAAGCTGGCTATGCCAACAACGGCATGATTGGCTGTACACAGCCTCGCCGTGT
This sequence comes from Phialophora tarda, assembly GCA_016109495.1. Taxonomy (NCBI): domain Eukaryota; kingdom Fungi; phylum Ascomycota; class Eurotiomycetes; order Chaetothyriales; family Herpotrichiellaceae; genus Phialophora; species Phialophora tarda. Next base: position 565,627 of record JADWPL010000001.1, on the reverse strand, counting down.
TGCCGCGATGTCCGTTGCCAAACGTGTCTCTGAAGAAGTCGGTTCGGAGCTAGGCAAGGAGGTCGGCTATACGATTCGTTTCGAAGACCGGACCTCGCCTGACACCAGGATCAAATACATGACAGATGGTATGCTCCAACGAGAGATCTTGCTAGACCCTGACCTCAAGCGGTATACCGTCATTATGCTGGACGAGGCACACGAAAGGACGATTGCTACCGACGTTCTATTTGGGCTGCTAAAGAAGACGCTCAAGCGACGGCCAGACCTTAAATTAATCGTCACCTCCGCCACGCTTGACGCAGACAAGTTCTCCGAATACTTCAACCAATGTCCGATCTTCTCCATCCCCGGTCGGACATTTCCTGTGGAAATCATGTATTCGAGAGAGCCAGAGGAAGATTATCTCGACGCAGCATTAACTACCGTCATGCAAATCCACCTGACGGAACCGCCCGGTGACATCCTGCTATTCTTGACTGGCCAGGAGGAGATTGACACGAGCTGTGAGGTCTTGTACGAAAGGATGAAATCCTTGGGACCCAGCGTACCGGAGCTCGTCATCTTGCCTGTATACTCAGCCTTGCCTAGCGAGATGCAAACTAGGATTTTCGATCCCGCACCACCTGGAGGTCGAAAGGTAGTCATCGCGACAAATATTGCCGAGACCTCGATCACCATCGATGGCATCTATTATGTCATTGACCCTGGTTTCGTAAAGCAAAACGCTTACGATCCAAAGCTAGGAATGGACTCGTTGGTCGTGACGCCTATCTCTCAAGCACAAGCCAAACAGAGAGCAGGTCGAGCAGGGAGAACAGGCCCAGGCAAATGCTTCCGGTTATACACTGAAGCAGCTTACCAGTCTGAAATGCTTCCTACCAGTATACCCGAGATCCAGCGTCAAAATCTCTCCAACACCATCCTTATGCTCAAAGCCATGGGCATCAACGACCTCTTACATTTCGACTTCATGGATCCGCCTCCCACAAACACTATGTTGACTGCTCTTGAAGAGCTCTACGCACTCTCTGCTCTCGATGACGAAGGCCTACTTACCCGCCTCGGTCGCAAAATGGCCGACTTCCCCATGGAGCCTTCTCTTTCGAAAGCCCTCATCGCTTCCGAGGACATGGGTTGCTCCGAGGAAATGCTAACCATCGTGGCCATGCTCTCAGTTCAAACAGTGTTCTACCGACCGAAGGAGAAACAACAACAAGCAGACCAAAAGAAAGCCAAATTCCACGACCCACACGGGGATCATCTTACCCTGTTGAACGTCTACAACGCATGGAAGACATCCCGCTACTCCGAGCCATGGTGCTTTGAGAATTTCATCCAAAAACGCCAAATCATGCGTGCAAAAGACGTGCGACAACAACTGGTCACTATAATGCAAAGATACAAGCATCAAATCGTCTCGTGCGGGCGCAATACCATCAAAGTCCGGCAAGCCTTGTGCTCGGGCTTCTTCAGGAACTCAGCAAGAAAAGATCCGCAAGAGGGGTATAAGACGCTTATTGAGGGAACGCCGGTGTATATGCACCCCAGTTCTGCGTTGTTCGGGAAACCGGCGGAGCATGTCATCTTCCATACGCTGGTGCTAACCACGAAGGAGTACATGCATTGCGCGACTGTGATTGAACCGAAGGTATGTTTGGAGTACCCCGATGTGGTGTCATGGCTCGGCATACTGACATATTTTGTAGTGGCTCGTCGAAGCAGCACCCACGTTCTTCAAAGTCGCACCCACGGACCGGCTAAGTAAACGCAAGAAGGCAGAGAGGATCCAGCCGTTGCATAACAAGTTCGCTAACGGAGACGACGATTGGCGGCTGAGCGCACAGAAGAGGCAGGGCAGAGGGGGTGGTGGCGGCACTTGGGGATAGTTGTGGGTGTGGTGGTGAATGTTTGTGGTTAGAAGCGAAGTTGATAATACGACGAAAGGAGAAAGCTGATAGAAGATGTGAAATACCGGGGACGACGATTTAGCAAGCGTCTTTCTCGCCCATATAGAAAGCATTGCGCCCCACGCAGGAGAACACCATGGACGCAATTCAAGTGGTCGCGTGCTCGAGAGTGGTTTCTGACCGAAGCATCCGCCGCGATATCCACCTGCTGCCTCTGTCATATACGAACTCGACAGCGAGTTTACTGCCATAGCTGAAATGGCAATATAGATGACCATCCGGGCGCTAGAATTAGCTCTCCCCAGCACCTCAAAATGCTGCACTGCAGTGGCCGCCCACTCACCCACCAATTTGACAGAGTGTGTAGTGAAGAGGCTCTTCCACTCGCTAAGCACTCTACGCATGGATACCCGGCGCACCGTTCATACCGACGCGGAGCGACTTGTCCTTGAATATATTCTTCAGCGGCTTCAACACGGGCGGCGCGGTGACCACGTCCTGCAAACTCCGCTGCCTGAGCTCGCCTTCCTCGCGCCTCTTCCTTTCCAAAACCTTCCACGGATCCACGTCGTCGACGTCCTTCCCTCCCTTTTTCCGCCTCTTCTTGCCCGACGGATTCGACGGGTCGACCCCGGCGCCCAACCAGACGAGTTGGTCTTCTTCCCTCTTCTCGGTCAATTCGTCCGCGGCCTCTTCCTCCTTGGCCTTCAGCTTCTGCTCCGTGTTGCGCCATTCCTTCTGCATGCGCGCCAGGCGTTTGTTGTGCTTGCTCAGCGGCGTCTTGACCTTCTCGAGGCCCGGGATCTTCGTGTTCTTGTGTTTGGGCACCGAGCTGAGCGGGAGGGACTGGTCGACTCGGGCGCTGAACGAGGAGAGGGATTCGTTGGGTTTGATTTTCAGTGATGTCGTCGATAAAGCAGTAGTAGCATTGATAGTAGTGGATAGGGTGGGCTCGTCATCTGGCTTCACGGCCGAGTTGGAATCCGCGTTGCGTCGTTTCTTCGACGGAGCCGCCGCCTTCCCGCCGTCGTCGAGGCCCGAACGTATTCTCTTGCCGTCCTGGAAGGCTAGGATTCGTTTGAAGGCCTTGGGCGTGTCGTCGTCTCGGTATTGCTTGCTTTGCTGCTGCTGTTCCTTATTCTGTTTTCTCGCTTCTCGTTTCCGCTTCTTCTCAATGTCCGAGGTGAATATTGGGTCGACCTTCTTGTGCACGCCGAGCGTCTTCGCGCGGTGGGTGGGTGGCAGATCGTAGTTTGACGGGTCGTCGTCGCGCTTGCGCTTGTGTTTGTGCGGCATTTTGAAGGGGAAGTTACGGCCTCTGGAGTTGGATCGGTGTGAATAGGGAGGACTCTCTCAAGTAGTGGTTGGTTGGTCGACCGGTGTTTGGTGTGCTCCGCTGTCTTGTGAGGGATGCAGAAAAATGTCGACAAGGCTGAGAGTGCGGAGATCGAGGCAATTTTTACCCCGCATTCAGCCTTGTACAGCCTTGCCGTGCTTGGCCCGTGCACCCTTTCTCGTCGTTCTCGTCCTCGACTAGTCAACCTTCTTCCTGCCTCCTCCCTCACTCTGTCTTTGGTCCGTCAATACTCGGCCCCTTTGAGGTCGAGCTTTCTCCTCTGACAGGACCCAGTATGCCTCCCGTCTGGCGAGAAGTATGCGATGGATGTCCTCGAACCTGTACATGTCGGAGTTCGCTTCGACAGACGCTGTCATGAAATCCGGCAATCATCGGGGGTCCACACGGGTATTGATTGAGACCGATGTTGTCGTTCCGACACGGCTGGAACTAAAAGTCCTCGTCTACGAGGGAGCACAACGGAGGGTAGAGACTGCAGAGACTTTTGTGAAATGTTGATTCGTGTCCTTGAAGATCCATATTGGGCAAAGGCAAGACAGTCGAGGTAATTACTGTTATTACGTCGCGATAACGTGGGCGCGGGACGCCGTTATAGCAGTTCCCTGCCGCACATGTCCCAGAGAGATGCGAGAATCGCTGCCGAAGTCTTTGAAGCTCACGGCAAAGAAGAAAAATGTGATGCTGGAATTGTGACCGGTCCTGAATATTCAGATTCGAGTTCGATGGGCTCCCGCATCATTCTTCCAGTGCTGCTGTGAGGCTGGAACCGGAGAAGACAGTTCTGGAGCGATGAAGGAAACAATGCTCTAAATGAGACGACTAGAAATAAGAAGCTATTCTCTGCAATGGCAATCACCAAGATGTGCGGGCTTCTCAATGCAGGGTCACGGAGCCGCTTTGTCGAGTTCTCATCATCGGCAGTGTCTATGGAGAACAGTCCTTTCGCCACTCTGCTCGGACGCCTCAGTGCCAGGGGAAAACTGTCCATCATGTGCTAAAGATTGCCGACTCGACTCTGGATAGCATTGTTCTCAGCCGAAACAGCAGTCCTTTGCTCATCGTCGAGAGCGGACGTCAGCTGCAAGGCGGATATTTTGAGAAACCTTATCACCAAAGACACATGTTGTTGATTGCGGACTGGAGGGACTGTGTCGTGCGATGCCGTGGAACGCTGTCGTGGTAGCCGAACTCATCAGGTTGATGGCTGCACGCGCACAAAAGGTCGTAATTATTGTTGTGGGGTTGTAGATACGCCTGTCCTCTGCGTCTCTCGCTGGAACAGCATCTAGTTGGTGTACAGATTCACACCCCAGAGGGCAGAATAATCATTCGTCCTTCCTTTCCCGTTCGGAACCTCCAGGCTGTCGAGCGCCGCCATGACTTCGGGCGACAATTTCCGCACAGCGAGATTGGATTTGATGCGAGCTGCAGTGCCGTAAGGGTTGTTAGAAAGATGCAATCCAACGTCTCGGCCTAACGATACGAGCGTACTGACCTTCTGTCTGACTCTTGCCCAACGGAACAGTACCTCGCTGCACAGCCCAGCTTTGCAACAGCTGGCCCACATCCATCTCACAGTCGTCTGCAAGTTTCTTGACGGCCGGATCTTTCAGCAGTGTCGCGCCGTCGGCCTTTTGACCCGCAAACGGGGAGTAACACGTCGTGAGGATGCCGTGTGCTCTCGAGAACTCGATCAGCTCGTTCTGCGGCAGCCATGGATGGACTTCGACCTGGTTGCACGATACTGGGACGTCTTCGGCGTGTGGTAGGATTTCTTTCAGCTCGGAGATGGAGAAGTTGGACACACCCACGGCGCGCGTCTTGCCGGATGACACGAGCCGTTGCATCGCTTTCCACGTGGGAACGAAACTGCCCTTCTGACCTGACCAGCAAACCAACCCAGTCAGCGAAACCCGCCATGCGGTCATTATTAGTGCGAGCGCCGCCCCCCTCACCTGCTTGGTTGGCGATATTGGAACACGTGTGTTCCCAATCGATGACCGGGCTGTCCGTCCCAGGCCGCATCAAGATCCCCTTCTCGGCCCAGGAAGCCATCTTGCCGGTATCAGCACGCTCCAGCGCTTCTCGGGATATAGGCTTGAAAGCCACGGGCCAGTGCGCCAACAGCAAGTCGACGTAGTCCAGGCCCATCAGCTTCAGCGACTGGTCGAGACACAGCTCCACGTTCTCGGGGGCAGCGAAATGAGGCCAAAATTTGGTTGTCACGAAGATGTCGGATCGGGGCACGCCTGATTCGCGAATCGCCGCTCCGACTTCTTCGTCGACCTGGATGAAAGCAGTACCGTAGGTCAGTACAGTACACACAAGGGAGTGGGACTCTCTGGCAGACAGCATACGTACTCCGTATTTCCAAGCACAGTCCAAGTGTCGGTATCCCAGCTTGAGAGCCGTCAACACGGCGGCCTTGCACCAGCCAGGATCGCCTGCCGCCCAGGTTCCAAACCCCACGGACGGCATCCCAATGGCCTTTCCCCCAGCTACCTTCAGGAGGAAATGCCCCGGAAGCGCCATCTCTGGCCCAGTGTAGACAGTGGCGAGTAAATTATGGCTTGCTTAATCCGCGGCTCGCTGGCTGGCTGCGACGAGTATTCTCGTTCTGCTGGCTGCTGTCACGGTCACTGTGGCTGTTGGGCCGAACTTTTCGCACTCCAAAGCGTCCGTTCCCCTGGCTGGCTACCTGGCTGCTTGGGGAAGGACACATGATAATTAAAACTATGCTCCCCCGCGTACATAGACTGGTGATGACAAAGTAAACGCACCGGCGTTCGTCCCGGGAAAGCTTATATAGCGTATCCTAGTCGACGAGTCTATTGCCAAAGTGAAGCCAGCACGCCAGTCAGCGCTCCATGTCGGAGCGACAAGGCCGGCGCCCGCGAAAGGCGATTCGCGCATCTACTTACTGCTACGGACGAGCTTGCATCTCGGTAGAAGCCGAGGATGCAGCATGCATGTCATATTCTCATCTTCAGCCGTCAAAGTCTATCTTGCTTTACTCCGAACGTTAACCGTATTGCTCATAGGATAATCGATTGCTTCCCGGTCATGGCAATCCTCTTCGCGAGCAAATATAACGCCGTGGAGCGAAATATCTTCAGCATTGCCCTATTAGTGCCTCCCAATGGGACGCTCCACTGACTCTGGCATAGTAAGTCCCAATGCTGAACGGTTTGCAAATGATGTTCGAAAGGTCAGGCGGCTCTTGGATTGCGCATCGTCTCAAGAATTACGTGTGGTCTTTCTCTCTCGGGCTTTCTCAGCAGCAGGAGCTCGAGCGCGGGCCGGGCATGCTAATTACCACACCGCATCATCAACATGTGAAGTGCTAGGCCTTTGGGGGGACATTGGACTACGGGTAAGCCTGGCTCCAGTATCCTACCACTCGCCCTTTCGGAACGTTCGGACATCGTCCATTATGCTATCATCTGCCGCAGTTGAAGTGGATGGATTAGATGATATATTAGTCTATTGATATCGGGGTGAGTCGCTTGAAGACTCCTTTCTTCAAGCGGTCTTGCTTGCGGACGCGTAATATTACAATCAGGTATTAGGAGGACGACGACCTACGTACTACTGTACTCGGCAATGCCGCGAACGGTACCCGCTCGTCCTCGCAGAGATTCCCATTTCAATCATACATCCGCGTTGATTGTCTGCTACGTCTCCGTTCCCTCTGGAAGAGGACCGGCTTCTTTGGGATATCATCAAGACGATCCCTAAACGGCGACGATGATCACTAGAAGCGTTCCGGTTGTTTGGGGCCGCGGGCGACGGCCGCCTTCAGATGCGACGCTTCGGTATGAGGCGAGCAAGTCCGGTTCGGTTCGTATGAATGGTGAAGACCACTTGTGCCGACCGGCGGAGACTTGGTATATTTGGAGGAGCATCCACTTGACCCTTGACTTGGACGTCTAGGAATAGGCTTGGGAGTCTGGATAAGCAGGCGGGAGCGGGTCCTACTGCTCTGACCTGGAGACCGAGACAGACGGTTGGTTATCGGCAACCAAGGGCGCGAATACTGGTCCATCATTCTCTTGACGAGACCATCCTCGATCTTGAAAGTATCCGAAAATCACAGGCTCGTGCCAACGACGAAGATAGCACGGGGATCCAGTGACTTATACGAGCCTTGCAGCGTAGGTCGACGCCATATGCCCAGAATTTTGTGTTCTCGTTCATGGTGCTGCCGTCCAGAGGTCATCTTCTGCTCTGGACTTGTCAACTTCTGAAAGCCGCCAATGGAACTCGAGGAGCTTATTGGACTGGGTGCGGACGAAGAGGTTTTCTTCCGTATACGACATAGCTATTACCAACGGTCAGAACAACAAACAACAACGTCATGGTCGGGTTAGGGGATATTATGCATACAAGTGCACATGGGCATGATGTGCTGGATTGGACATTTCTCGCCGGGCGTTTGCGAGAATGACACTTAACTCGGTTGCAGGGCGGCCGAGGATTTTGGTGAAACCCCGGAGGAGAAAGGAATCAAAGCCCCTGTCCATGTTTGCAAGCTCGAACGTTCCGATGTGTTGGAGTCGCTCGTCTTCCTCCCTGGAAAGCAGATCAGCAAAAGGTGAACTGTGAGAAAAGATGGGTGTGTGTGTTTTCGTACCATGGCCCGGTGGGGATTTTGAAAACATGTTCCTGGACATTCTGGAATCCGGCGTCGACAAATTGGTCTCTCCATTTTTCTTGCGCGTCCAGCGGCGTGCACATTCTCTCGCCGATCTCGAACATCAAGTTGGCCGATTCTGCCAGATACGATGTCTCCAGGTCCAGACTACCGTCCACGCAGCATGTCCGTGAATGGGTCATAGACAGCTCCAGATAGCCGCCCGGTTTGAGGTGGCTGTAGGCCTGTCTGATCAGGCGCGGCCAGTCCTTGATGGATAGTAAGAGCTCTCGGCCGAAGATGAAGTCGAACGAGTTCGCCTCGAACAGCCAGTCGTTCTCAATGTCGTCAATCTCGAACTGGCAATTCGGCGGCACCCAGGTTTGTTGCACGGGAGCCAGATCTACGCCGATGACTTGGGCCGAGGGGTGTCTGTCGGCCATGTCCATGGCCCAGATGCCTGAGCCCGTGCCGAGATCCAAGAGTCTCTGAGGTGATCCGCCGATCGGAGCCAAGTGTGGTTTGTCGCCCAGAAGGAGATTGAACTTTCTATGCTGCAAGTCGTTGCGGTCTTGTTCCTGTTCGTCGATCGGCAGGCCTTGCATGTTCTGCCCGTAAGCCGCGTATATTCGGCCATTTTCATAGACGCCTTGACGGACGTTGGCGGGCAATGTAGATAAATACGATGAGCTTGACGAGTGCCCATAGCCTTCATCCTCAAAATCGGCGTCCCCTGAGATCATAGTATGGGTTTCATCCCAAGTTGACATGATTCCTTCTTTGGGCGATGTGGAACATGGGAACAATCAGATGCGTCACAACCAGAGACACCGACGAGTTGCTGTCGGAGACATTCTCTATTTTTTCTTTCGATCTGGAGCCTCGCCGGATGAGGTAGAATGCCATGGAGGACACGAAGTCAATAAGTGCAACAGACGCCGGTTTTGTGGAAAGGGCCACAGCATGTATGGGGGGTGAATGGCGGTTTGATGCCACGCTGCGCAACCGCAACCGCCCAAAGCGCCAGGGCGGTCGTCACCACTGGATAGTATGACATGGGTTGGTGTCGTACAAATATCACAGAGTCCTGTGCTGAGCTAATTGCATGGCGATGCAGAGCTAGGACAAGCGGTCGTTCCTCTTTGACTCCAACACCCCCTTGCCTGCCTCGAGCGGGGGGGTGGCTTGGTCACAGGGGGCAATGGAGATAGGCCACCCAGAGAAGCGACAACACCCTTGTCCTGTCAGAATCCGCATTGCTCGCACTCCTTCTACTTCTGGAATCGACGAATCCCCCTCAACTTCGTGTTCCTCATCGGGCAGAATCATCCGCATTGCGATTCCCATGTGCCCCGGCGTATTTTCACAACAGGAGACACATCCGTCTGTCACTCGATCCCGGCCATCCCTGTCGTCGCGATCGACGGGAATTAAGTCCGTTCTCCGCCCTGCGCGAGCGCCAAAGACCACGGAGGCGGCTGCATCCTTCCGACCGCCATTACTATACTACTATCGCGAAGACCAACCTGCGCCGGTCAAACCAAGTGGTCTTCTACCTTGCCGTACGGGGTGCTGAGATGTGCGATGGGCGAACGCGCCGAACCGGGTCTCCTTATTCTAGAGGATGTCTTTTCCGTCACGATACGCGAGATTGGCACGGTGCTAGCTCTAAGGGGATGGATGTGGCGGTCCATGCGAGCATCGTACAGCGGAAATGGAGTGGCCTATGCTCCTAACGACGACATACAAGAACAGCCCCAAATCTAACAACCTGGGACATCAAAATGCGTTCTCAAAAGAACCTGCGACCGATGCTTCAAGAATCAAAAGGGCATGGCTCGCGTGCTGGATTCGCTTCGTCCCGGGCATCATCAGTACAAATCACTCATCTTCGTGTCCTCTCCTTTTACAAACTTCAGCGGGTCAGCCAGATTCACCCAGCCAAGATACGGCTCGCTGATTTCGTAACCAATCTTTCTTTGGACGAATTCGGGGTATTGGAGCAATTGCTCTCGAGGCACGGCCAAATATTGATTCTCCTCCTAAAGACCGGTTAGTATGTTTATCAAAAAGTACCAATGTTGGAGGGAAAGGTTGGAAGCGCGCACACTAACCTGGCGTAGATATCCTTTGATCATAAAATGAATATAAACCAATCTTTCCTCGTCCGCCGTCTTGTTCTCCGATCCGCCATGGTAGCAGGAAGCCAGCATCATGAAAGCATCGCCGGCCTCCAATTCTGCGTACACAGAGTCTTGCTCGTTGGGCGGATCTATGGTCGCCTGTAGATGGCTTCCGGGCTGGAATCGTGTGGCTCCGTTCATCTTCGTGGTCTTGGTTCCTGCGAGAAATAGCCCGACGCTTGTGTCTCTTCCAATTTGATATGTGTCGGCCGTGATCGCAGGGTTGTTCACATGATGCACCATATCATCCCGATGAAGGGGCTGTGCCTTACCGCCTGGGCGGATAGCAATCACGGCGCAAGAACTCAGCTGAGGGCGAGAGACGCATTCGTGGAGCGTATCACCTGTCCATGACTTAGTCGTTGTGGTGAGAAGAGTCTCATAGACACCGCGCCACAGGTCGTTGGACAGAACGTCCGTGCAGAAGGTCGGTGATCTGGCCGCGAGGCCTTGCGCCTTCCGGGTGTCCTTGGAGAAGAACTCGCCATCATATCCCTCATCAGCATCAAGGCAAGGACGAAGCTCCTGTTCGAGGCCGGTCAGGGTGGATTTAGAAGCAAAGTTCCGAACGATAACACCTCCATCACGACATATAGCCGCCACGAGTTCCGAGGGCGATGTTGAAGAAGCGTTGTATTCAGACAATGTTGGCTTTGTCTCTCCTTCAGGTTCGAATGCGATGGATGCCTCTCCGCTTCGGACCGTCGAGTCCATCGTGGTCACTGTTGTAGTCGACATTGTGTCAATGGCTTGAGGTGCTGGATTCAGGAAGCAGTCGGCGCCACCTGCGCACAGTAAAAGCCAATCCTTACGGTTTTGATCATCAGACTCGACGTCGATCTATGTCCGGCCAGTCGATAGCGGGGCTCTCGCACTCATACTGAATTGGGGGGCGACGATTTATGATCGCAGTACGAGTAAGCGACCTGTCTGCCCCACTGGGTGGCCGTGGTTACTGGGACAGGATGCCCAGTACGAGGTAGATTGACAGGGTCTGGACGGGCGATAAGCAGAATACTATCGCGTGGGCCCTGCAGCGAAGCTACTGTAGCAGCCAAAGCAGTCCACGGAGTAGTGGCGGCATCTCCCAGGCTCGGCTCCTCTCGCCCCCCCTTAGCCATGCCCATCCGGTCTCCCCTCGGAGGGCTAACTTTGATTTATCTTCCCCATCTTTGTCACAAACTTTGATTTACCTTTCCGCTGCTTGTCTTGGTCTCCAGAGTATTTGCGAAAGTATACTTCGTTTACTCCATCGCATTCGAGCTTCTGCTTTGTTTGCTGTGCCTCAGTGCGAGGCAAGAGATCCGCGGCAAGCGGGTCAGCTCACCTCCACACCTTCACACCTTCACCATGTCGGACCAAACTTCAACCCAAGAGAAATTCACGACTGGAGCAGGCGAGAAAGAGGCAACCTCCGAGGCCGTCACCTACAATGGTGAAGAAAGCCAGTCGAAACCAATAATAGAGCAGCCATTCTCGTTATTGTCGCTCCTGGGCATTGCCTACAGCATCACCAACACCGCCATCTCGCTCATCATCGGCCTAGCCAGCGGCGCCTATATAGGTGGCGCTCCTCTTTACGTATGGGGGACACTCATCATGGGCTTCGTGGGATTTTGTGTCGCCATAAGTCTCGGGGAACTCGCGTCTGCCATGCCACACTCTGGTGGTCAGTATTTCTGGGTCGCGCAGCTTGCGCCGCCCAAGATTCGACGTCCGCTGTCGTATTTGACGGGCATTCTCTCGTGGGGAGGTGCTGTCTTCACGGGAGCCTCGGGCAGTCTTACGATCCCATTGATGATTTTGGGCATGACCAGCCTCCGGAATCCCGACTTTGAGTACAAGACGTGGATGGGCTTTGTCGGCTTCCAAATCACGACATGGGGGATATTCTGCCTCAACTTGTTCGAACGCCTGCTTCCATACCTCGGGAAAGTCTGCCTTGTCCTTCCGGTGACAACGTTCATCATCATGTTCATCTCCATCCTCGCCATCTCGGAGAAGCAGTCCGCGGAGTTTGTGTTCACGGAAATCAGGAATACGTCCGGCTGGAATGACGGGGTTGCTTGGATGATCGGCATCAGCGCCATCCACTGGTGCTTTTCCTGCCTCGACTCCTGCACGCACATGGCCGATGAAATTCCCAACCCAGCGAAGAACATTCCAAAGGTGCTCTTGTGGACCGTTGGCCTCGGCATATTGACAGGCTTCCCGTTTGCAATCGCTATCTGGTACGCGGTCAACGACGTGGATGGTCTAGTAGCCACCTTTGTTCCCCCGAGTCTTCAAGTCTTCTATCAGGCTCTGCGCGGTAATACCAACGGCGCTCTCGGGATCGAGAGTTTACTGGTCTGTTGCAATATTGTGGGTGTCGCGGGCATCCATACCTGGCAATCTCGTCTCGCCTGGGCCTTCAGCCGTGATCAGGGTTTCCCCTTCTCACGCTATCTCGGAAGTGTCGCAAAACCTCCATTCCGAACTCCGCTATGGGCCCATCTCTGGTCTTGCGTCTGGACATCGATCCTTGGCTGCCTTTACATGGGATCTCCTCTGGCATTTAATTCCTTTGTCAGTGGTGGAATCGTCTTGCAAAACATCACCTACTCCACCTCAATCATCTTACTCCTGTGCCATGGCCGCTCGAATTTCGCCCATGGGTCTTTCTGGTACCCACGCCTCGGTCTCTTTTGCAACATCGTCGTGGTCGCATGGTCGACCGTTTCCATGATATTTTACTGCTTCCCTTATTACCTGCCGGTGACGGCTGCGGGGATGAACTATCTGGCGCCTGTCTTGGTTGTGATGTTCTTGTACGCCGGAGGGTATTGGTTTTTGTACGGGAAGAGGAACTACCAGCTCCCACCTATGATTGCACACTCGTTGGCCAGCCAGTGATCAACAGCTGTGGACGGCGTGTACCGAACAGCGATGGTGAATACTGGGTAGGGGTCATCAATCTCTGAGTGGGTCGTTATGGATCAGTCTATGCGGAGCCATGAGATAAGAGTCGGTAATGGGAACCTAGGTAGCCTTCATTAGTATCTCTGTTATGGGCTCCTCCGCTGTATACAAGAACAAGTGAACGAGGCACTTGATTATCCGGGTTACGGAACACAGCCAAACGGAGGAAACAGCAGTGCTAGGCCACCGATCGGGAGATTTAGACAGACCACGCCATGCAGCTGAGAGGACTAAAGGGAGCTGCACGAGGACCGCTGCACCTAGGCTCTTCTCCTGGCGCTCCGTTCTGCATACAAGTGGAGGAACGAAGCAAAGGGCGAGCGAGGCTGTGAGGGTGGGAGCGAGTGGGAGAAAGCCACGGCGGCACGGGTAGGCCCGTTTGAGCTCGTTGCTGTAGCGTCAAGCATAGCAAAGCCCGGCGCAAAGTCTAGCCCTTGGCGGGGAAAGCGGGATCCACATGGTGAGCTCCCCTCCCCCCGGCCGGGTGGAAAAACAGCCGCGGCTCCGTCTCGCGAAGGGAGGCCAGAGGCCACGAGGAAGGTCCAATGAAAGCTCCCGAGTTCACCCTCCTCCCTACCACTCGAGCCACTATATACCTTCCCTGGTTCAGGATTCAAAACCTTCGCACTCTTTCTCCTTCGAGTAGATTGTCTTCCCCTCAGTTTTGTCTTTCTCCATTGAAACCTAATCACCCCCATTTTCCTTGCAACGGCCGATCCGCCTTGTCCGTTCTCGGTGTCGGCTATGCCTTTTTGCCACCCAAGTCGACGCCAAAGATTCTACTGGGCATGGATGCGAACAATGTCCTGTCCACCAAGACTCCGAGTAGGAGCACAAAGATCACCTTTGGATCGGTCACGGTCCTTGAAGTGGGCCATATCGCGACAGGTGCCCCGAAGCCTCGACAAATCAAGGACCGTTCCGGCTGCTTAGCCTGCAAGCGGCGCCGGGTGAAGTGCGACGACGCTAAACCGACGTGTAAACACTGTGCGACACGCGGAGAAGCGTGCGAGCGAGCCGCGGATGTGAGCCAATGGCGCGTGTCGCTCTCTCAGCCTCGCCAGATCAACGACGGCAACGGCTGCCTGGCTTGCAAACGACGCAAGGTCAAGTGTGATCAGACTCTACCATCTTGCTGCCATTGCCAAAGACGCAACGAGCCGTGCCAGAGGCCCTCGCCACCGGGCACCGTCGTCAGCGTGAGCGCCTTACCACGCTTGCCGGATTCGCTGGTGGCCGAGCGAGGAATCGATCTGCCCCATGCCCATTGGGATCTGCTACACGATTGGTGCGACCGTGTCTGTCGCATTTTTTGCAATTTTGGCAGAGATGCTAATCCTCTTTCCTTTTCCGTGCTCGAGACCTTGACCCGGTCCCCTGCCGCGACACATACCCTCCAAAGCTTGTCGGCGGGATATCGAGGAAATTTCGACCTGCCGGAAGCGACGCTCTCTCTTGAAGAGCGCAGTAAAGCGTACACATGTCTGCGGCAAGAAATCGATAACAAAGACTGTGCAACCGAGGTGGTCCTCTTTACAGTCACCATCTTGGGCCACTCGTCCGGTTGGCTCACCGACGACACGAGCGAGTTTGGTCTAGAACACCTTCTCGCGGCCAATAAGATCATCAACGGCATGCTTCGAGACTATCGGGACGACACGAAGCTGAGCGAATTGTTCTCTCTTACGGTTGGTATGTTCTTGTACTTGGACATGACCTGCTCATTTCTAGCACCCCTGGAAGATCTTCCCACTCTCAACCCTCTCCTGGCCCAGATCGCAAAGCGGATGGACTCCGCTGAGCGTCCTCATTCGGTTGTGGGCATTTCCAGCGAGCTGCTTATCGTGCTTGGAACCGTCGGACGGTTGTGCCGGCGCGTGTGGGACACAAATGTAAGTTATCCGACACTCGAACGCAGATTGGAGTCACAGCTTTTGCAATGGCAACCACCGCCCGAGACGCCCGAGCTGAAACATGCCATCGTCGTCGCCCGTTGCTTTCGTTCGACGGGCCTCATCATGCTTTATGGCCTCGACCAAACTGCAGAACGCGAAGAGTTAATGGCCGCTCAAGTCGAGACCGTCATTGAGGACTTGAAGAAAATCCCCGAGTCCTCACCATACTATGGATTCCAAGCCTTTGTCCTGGCCGTTGTGAGCAGCGAGGTCACGGACCAAGATTCTCGAGACTTTTTCGTCGACCAGTTCCACCAGTTGCACAAGCATAATCGGCTCCGGGCAAACTACCAGGCTCTGCACCTGGTGCGAGAAATCTGGGCGAAACGCGACCAGGGACACAAGGTCACCTTGCCTCAAGCCATGGCTCAAAAGGGCTGGTCTGTCATGATTGGCTGAGATCTGCAAGTCTCGGGAAAGAGAAATCTGCACACACAGATCAGGTGGCCCCGGCCGCAAAACAAGGCGCCGGCGGATACTTGGAGATGACCCCGAAGCATGAACGGAACGATCGAATTCTGGCCAGATTCCGGAACTCTGGGATGTGGTCGGCCGGATGCACTCCCGTTGCCAAACAGACATCGGCGCATGGTTCGGACGTCACGGTCAGCGGTTTTGGTGGATTTGATGATGCTGTGTGGGTATTACAGCGTCAATCTCCTGGGTCATGTATCCAGTCCGATCTGGGAGATCCCAGCTCTTAGGGATTTAGACCAGGTCATCAGGGCCACGCATTCCATGAGGGACTGGCAAGGAAAGGAAACAGGCAGGCCACCGGGGCCATGCCCTCCCCGGAAGGAATCCGTGCACCACATGCGGCCGCGAACGAACAAAGCCAACGCTCTCGTGGCCTTCCCCCTCCCCCGCCCCTTAAAGGGTCTTCGATGTCAACAGCCACCGTTGCGTGGCCTCCCGCCCTTGTCCGCCTTAATGGTCTTCGATGTTAAGAGACGGTTGTCAGTCTAGTCCTTGGGCGCCGATCCCTCTCGGCTCGCTCTCCCAGGCTTCTTGCCCGTCCTGACTATGGGGATGTCCCGCTACGCCTTCGTCTCTGACTTGGCCTGGGTTGGAGTCGATCGGCTCTTGGTGCCTTTTGGGGTTGCCGGAGGATGTGGTAATATCTCACATCTCGGTCCTGCTCCCACCCCCCAGTCTTGCGCGGCTTGGTCTTGAGTGACAGCGTTCGCGTCGAAGTCTGCTGGGAAAATAACTCCTTAGGCGGCAGCAGGGGATGGAGAGCTAGCTGATCGCAGTATACACCCCTCAAGCGCGTGGACAAGCAGAGAGAGCAAATCAGGCTAACCCCAGGGGACGGACAAGCAGAGAGGGTAAACCAGACAACTACCTCAAAGCGGATGGACGAGCAGAGAAAGCACAGACCAGGTGGTGGAGAAAACCATAAGATGTACTCGTATGCTGATGGGGAAGCACGAGGAACAATGTGATTCACGAGTTACCTACCGTTAAATCTGAGGTTGTCAGACGAATCCACGCACAAGCAGGGGGGTTTCAAGATCGATACTTCCACGCCCACTGGCTCGGTCTCGGAAGGAAGAGGGATATGTATATGTCCGCGTCAAACATTGCCGGTGACCGTGTGAATGATCTTTTAGGGGAGGGGGTCTTGTTGTTGTATCCTGCGGACACTATGTCCCTCGCTGGAGATGCGTGGCTTTGCTCCGTACCGAACAATGCATGGCGATGGCGACGGGCATGGCGAACTGCTTGACTCAAGGCGACACAAGGGTTTGGGGGCTCGAGGATGCTCAGCGATGCCCAGTCATGCTCGTGACGTGCGCAGGGCATGGCACGTTTACCGTAGTGTTACAGTACACTGCCACAGCGCAAAATGCTTTGGTCAGTCACTGACTGGCCCAGGTCTGGAAACAGAATGAAACTAGAGAGAGGTTAGTCAAGATTGGCCTCTGAGAATAGTATACGGGGATTTACAGTACAGCTTCAAAGCAAATCCCCGGGACAATGTCCAACACCATCTTTCATAGCCTCCGGAGGGCACATCGTCTATATCTCTTATGCATAGAGGGATTGTCAAGGTTTTGACTTATCCATCCATACCTACGAAGAACGGATTTTGGTCATATTGCTTCGAAGAGAGAGGCGCGCTTCGTGGGTGGTGCCTTGGGCACATTTTACACTTGTTCCACTTATCTAGTAACCCGTACGGAGTATTAATTACCTGTTCGCCAGAATATGCGCAAAGTGTAAGCCAATCACGCCGCTGAGGAGGTTGTCCGGGAATGGACGGCTCAGTCAGGAATCAAGATGCCGTTGGACGGTCGAGTCCGGCCCTGTGACGCGTGGTTCGCTGATCTATGGATAATCACTGATTATCCAGAAATCTGTCATGTACTCCAGAAGCCGCAAGGAGAGATAAGACGACCAGTTATACAGACGCCTTTGTAAAAGCAGCTGTTGTAGAAAGTGAGAGTCAGGTGAAAGTTCGGCGAGTCCGGAGCAAGTCCGGCCAAAAGATCTTCCTCTCCGCCGCGCATTCGTCTGCTTCTGCGTCTTTCCATCTTCTTTCTTCCACCATCCCATCACCACCAATAGCAGTAATCAGCGACGAGTCGTATGGGCTACGGTAGATGACATCAAGTTGCATCCTCTCCAGGCTGATGGGCCGACAAAACACCCAGTCTGAGCCAGTCCCACGCCGCGGATTAACGCGCAACATTCTCCCTACGCCTGGATAATCATTAATGCGCATTTCATTGGCTGAATCTTTGCCCAGAACCAGTAATGTGTCGCTGTGTCTGAGCATGTGTCGATACCATGGCGTGGGAACGCGTTGCCTATTGCCGTGATAGCAGGATGGTGATGGGTTTCGCCAAACGTGGCATCCACCGCGCATGAGAGTCGCAGACCTCTCGACCGTATAAGAGGTGAGCCATGTCCCAATCTGATGTGGACAGTTTCACAGCACCATCGGCCTTGATCAGTAACCACACAAGCCTCCGCCCAAACACTCCAACATGATTGTCGCAGGACCTCACAACTTCTACACCCTTGCCGAGGGCAGGCCGCTCCCCAGCAATGACACCAGTGTTCAGGTCCGGAACAAGCAGGGAGGAGGCCTGGTCCTCCTCCAAGATACCCAATTGATCGAGACGCTGGCGCATTTCTCCCGAGAGAGAATCCCCGAGAGAGTGGTCCACGCGAAGGCGATTGGCGCTCGTGGATACTTCCAAGTTACGCACGACATTTCCGACATCACCGACGCCGACTTCCTCAACGGCATCGGCAAGAAGACAGAGGTTCTGACTCGAATCTCCACGGTCGGCCCTGAATCTGGATCCGCCGACACCATTCGTGATTTCCACGGGTGGGCGATCAAATTCAAGACGGCCGAGGGCAACAATGACTGGGTCTTTAACAATCAGCCCGTCTTCTTTGTCCGGGACCCTATCAAGTTTCCCTCGCTGAACCGATCGCACAAGAGACATCCCGCCACCCACACGACCGACGCTGATATGTTTTGGGACTTCCACGTCGGGTCTCCTGAATCCGTCCATGCTCTGATGTTCCTGTTCAGCAGCCGAGGGACTCCCGCATCTCTGCGAAACATCAACGGGTACAGTGGGCATACGTACAAGTTCACCAAGAAGGACGGTTCGTTCCACTATGTGAAGATCCATATTCACGCCGATGAAGGAGTCAAGAACTTGACCAACGACGAAGCCGTCAGGCTGGCCGGTACGAGTCCCGACCATCTGACGCTGGACATGTTCAATGCCATCGAGGACGGCAATTACCCATCGTACACGGTGTCGATTCAAACCATCCACCCGGCCGATGTGGCGCTATGCCCGGTCAACATCTTCGACATGACGAAAGTCTTGCCTCACGCCCAATATCCCCTGCGACCCATCGGCAAGCTGGTTTTCGACCGGAATCCCGCCAACTACTTCTCGGAGATCGAGCAGGCCGCCTTCACGCCGTCGAACATGGTCCCCGGCATCGAACCCAGCGCCGACCCGATGCTCCAAGCTCGGATGTTCGCATATCCCGATGCGGCCCGCTACCGCCTCGGCGTCAACTACCAAATGCTGCCCACCAATGCCGCCAAAGTGCCCGTCTATATCCCGACTGAGCGGGATGGCTTCATGAACTTCAGCGCCAACTATGGCGCGGATCCGAACTACGTCAACAGCTCCCTCCACCCTACGGGCTTCCACGACGCCGCGCGATCCGAGTACAAGCCAGCTGAGGAGGAGCTGACGGGACCTGTTGTCTTCAGCTCTGACATCACAGACGAAGACTTCAAGCAACCTCGCGCATTGTGGAGGGACGTCTTCTCCAAGGAAGAGCAGCAAAACTTTGTCGACAACATTTCAGGCAACATTGCCGCTGTCAAGAGGGATTGGTTGCGAGAAAAGATCTTTGGTAAGTCATCCATGGTTGTTCACTTTTCCTTCAAAGTCCTAACGATGCTTTTGCAGATCTCTTCCGCCGCGTCGATCAATCGTTGGGAGATCGGATCGAGGAGGCTGTCAACAAGATCGTCAAAGTGTAGCTAGCGATGGCCATCACGGGAATATGCGAAAGAATGGGCGGAACTGCATCGGCGTTAATCGATTAGGAGTAGGCGTAGGCGTAAGACCAGGTGTTGGCGATCGCGTCTCGATCAGGTCAATATTCTATGTACATATGATAATCTTTGAGTGATTGAATGTGAATACCTTACACACGCACGCACTACTCGAGAACGCTCAGCCATGGCGTCTTGACTTGTTTCCGTTTGCGTCTTCCTCTGTACCATGTACTTGTACGTTTAGGAGTACCTGTAGATGTAGATGGTACACATTCAGACTGCATGCCCTGTCCAATCCACTTAAAGCCCGACTGGACCTAATTATCGCATACACGGTATGTACTGAGGTTCTGGCCCTCAAACGCTGATTCCACTACATTGTACATACGCCGCGGTCCGTACAGTACATGGGGGCTAGAAACTCAATCAGCCAGCCAGTCAGTCAGCCAGCCGTCCCATAACCCGATGGAGAAAGAATCGCGCGAGCGGGCCGACGCCAACGGCTCCAAAAGTGCGGCTGACACGAACGGACCACTACTACTACCACCAGCATCACGAATTCTTTTTTTCCTCCTCCAGCTGATCTGAAGGATATCTGATCTGACTTGACTTGACTTGACCTGAACATTAAACCGGCCCCCCTTCTTTAGCAAGCATGGTTAGCCACGACTACATGGGGAATTAATTACTAAACCCTTCGACAAATAATAAGCACGGTGATCTTCGGTCTCAACTCTTCGGTCTTCATCTTCGGTCTCCTTAATTTTTGTGTCCGCGGGATAATTACACAAACCGAAAGATAGGGAGCGTCGAACGTCGGAGGTGTATACTTAACCGCCGTCGGTGCGCTCAGTGCTGCGTCGTGGTTGAGGAATCTGTGCGGCTCTGGTAGAGTTGGCCGAGGTCAGGCGGGATCAGAACCACGGACAGGATCAGAGTCAACTTCGACGACACCACGGAGCACAGCGCCAGCAATAGCGATCCGGCAATCCAGTCCAGTCGCAGTCTTGACTCTGCACGTCCAGGTCTGCTTCCTAGTTCGTCTATCGAGGCTCGCTCGCAGGGTCATTTCAATCTCTGTCGACTGGCCACGTCAAGAGAAGTCAAGTCACGGTTTCAATCACCACCACCGTCGCCACCGCCCAAAAATTGACATGCATACGCGGCTGTCCAGCTCCGGGATCATCACTCAGTGACCAACAGGACCAGTAGCAGTGCCATCACCACTATCATCGCACCACCCCGACGAGAGCACCACGATCCCGATAACCACGGACAAGCTTGACAAATCCCATCAGTCCAACGCACCACCCGCCCCCTTTTCCACCTCTTCTACTCCAGTTCAAAACCGGACGGAAACTTCCACAATGTCCTTCCTCCAAACGAGCTTCAAATCCGGCTGGATCACGGACCTGGTCCTCCCGGCCCCAACGGGCGTGCAAACCCCCCGCGACGTAATCACAGCAGGCCACACGACCGCGCTGGAGATGTGCACGGACCCGATCTTCATGTGTCAGCTGAACCCGCTCGTGCAAAAGGTCGTCGAACTGCCGGCCTCGGACCCCAAAGCCGTGGACCACATCGCCATGGCGCGGACGTTCAACGTCGACGCCTCACCCGCAGAGGGCGCGGAGCCGTGGAAACACTACGCCATCACGGACAAGCTGACGCCCTTGCCGGGCTACACGACCGATCTGACGTACTACAGCGCGATCCGGCGGACGCGGGACGGCATGCAGGCGCTGACCAACGCCGGGTCGGGCGTCACCATCTACGGGTCCTTCAGCGTCAAGGTCGCGGAGCCGCGCGACGTGCTGGCCCTGGACGCGAGCGACGGCAAAGGGTGGGTCGTCAATTTCGTCGAGACCAACGAGTTGCGCTGCAATCTCGTCTTGAGCTATTATATCAAGGCCACGACGGATAAGAGCCATCGCACCGCCCACGCGAGGTTCAAGGAGATGTGGAGGGAGAGGATGAGGGAGAAGGGCTTTATCTGTGTGGCGTAGGAACTGGAGAGGGGTGGTCGTGCTTTTGTTTTGGCATTAGGGAGAGAGAGAGAGAGAGAGAGAGGGATGTTCACGGTTTTGTTGTGGTGTACGAGGGAGAGGGATATTCCTCCTTTGTTGTGGTGTACGAGAGACCACGGTGAAGAGAGGAGTCAACCAACCTATTGATCTCTGAGTGTTATTAGAGAGGGATGTTCACGGTTTTATTTTTAGCGTGGTGAAGGGGATATTCGTCTTTTGTTGTGGTGTACGAGGGAGAGGGAGAGGGAGAGGGGAGTAATCAGCCTATTGATCGTGGAGCGTCTAACTGCCTGACTGAGCGAGTGAATGAACAATCCATGTTGACGAAATCTTTACGACTACAACCAAGCCAGAAACGAGTCTCCGATTAATTGTACAGGGAGGGGATTGATTGCTGGTTCAAGAATCCGTAGTCTTTGCCTTGTCTCGTTCTTGGCCGCAGTATGTCTATACCGTATACTGGATACACTCTAGCAATACTCGGTATGCTGGATGAAACTGCGCGACTGACCACTGACATGGATCATACTGGTCGCTCTTTCAATGGCATTTCGTGGAGCAACACAATCCACGCGGTCAAGTCAATAGATAGACACAAGTAGCTTCATCTTCAACTCAATGGCTGCATTTACAACTCAATGTTGGACACAAGTCCCTCCCTCAACAAACTCCAGTTCCATAACCTACACAAACAATTCCATGTGGCACACTCAAGCGAGCTCAGCCTGCCCTTGTCTACCGTACATATCCTTCTGATCCCTCTCGTCTGCTTTAATACCCCTGATCACACAACCATTTCACCCGCATTCATACAAATATTGTCCCATCATGGCGCATCTCACCCAGACGCAGATATAGGCTTCGATTGAGACGAAATGCGCTTCGCTGGTGTCCCACGCCGTGATCGAGTCGATGGGAGTGGCGATTTCGGTACCTCGACAACCGTAACTGTGGGGATGGACGTACGCTTGACATGGCTAGTCCGACGACCTTTGGGATTATCAACGATAACAGCCACAAGTCGATTCCCTGAAGACGATTTACCCAGGGGAGACTGGTGATCGCCCTCATCACTATCATCGCTGCTTGTAAGCTCAATAATAATCTTGCCCGTGTCGGTTGCTGCTTCTTTGATTGACTCGGTCTGTGGTGTTGGTGAGCTGGACACGGAAAGCGGTGGCTTTGATGGCTTGCCTCTCCTGCTCATTGGAGATGGCGCTTTCCCTGGCTTGCCATTTTTGCGGGCAGACACCGCCTTCGAGCTGGTGTCGACGCTTGCACTTGATTCTTCGTCCTCATTGGTACCATTCTCAGGGTCACTGTCTGAATCGAGGTCCGAATCAGCCTCTCGCTCAGAGTCTGATTCCGTGGAAGACAAGTCGGGTTCATAGTCCATATCGTCGTCGTCAACAGCATCACTTTCAACCTGTTGCTTCTTTTTGCCCTGTCTCCTCGTGACAGACGCTTTGGGACGCACGGTTGTCTCCAGACTGGACTGATCGCACTGATCGACTGGAGGCGATGGTAGTTCCAACGGTGATATAGCATCAGTTGGAACTTCACTAGCATCTATACATTCAGCAGGCCGATCAGGACTATTCTCACAGCCGTCGCCGTCGTCCTCCTGTTTGCTGGCCAAAGCTACGTTAGTGCTGGACCCAGACCGTATGCTTGTAGGAGTCGCCTGTAACGAAGTAGAGCGACTCGGTTGTGGGGGGACTCGTTTTCCTGACCCGCGTTTGCGCGCAGCTTTCGGCCTCGAAGGCGTGGATCGAGCTTCCTTCGAGAAATCGTCATCTGGGTCGGCTTCAGGTGTATCGGGAGGCGGTAAAGGCGAGGAAGAAGCCGGCCCCCGTATGTTGGATCCTTCTAGGAAGAGTCTTCGACGTGATCCTTTACGTGCTGAGGCATCGGGCGTCGACAACTCATTACGGGATCGATCTGGGGGCGGCGTCAGGTGTGCCGACCGACTTTCAGAAGCCGTAGTAGCTGATTTGACATGACCTTTGTTTCCATTCGCAGAGCCATTTCCAGGCGTAGTCAATGTTCCAATCTTCGCTACCTCCGGTGTGCCGGTGACACTCCGCACACCTTTGGCGAGAAGCATCGAATGATCGGCCCACGGTTCGTTGTTGGAGTCAGACGTGAATAGCACCCGCTGCTTTTGTTCGGCCACAGACTCTGCGAAGTTCGCATTAGGTTTGTGGAACATCCACCGGACACAATGCGGCTTGAGCATGGTTCCTTGGTAGGGATCAACCTGCTTGATCCAGTTCACCCAGTAATTGACTACCTTTTGTGCCCTTTCCACACTGACGCGGAACCACTCAATGTGATTCTTCTTACACCTGGAGCAAGAGTAGAAGAAACGCACGTCCCAAAGATCCGCCTGGATGAGCTCCTCGACTCTGATGACGAGAGGTGTCGGCACAGGCGTTCCCTTCAGCTCGTAAGACACTCCGCAGTCTGTTATCCATTTCCGAACGCGAGCCTCGCCATCCAGCTTAGTGGATCCAATCTTGACAAGGCCATCGTGATCGGGATGGGTGTATATATATATGGAGCCGGCGTCGAGGTCCTTGAGCTGCTTCACTATTGTTCGATAACGAGGAGCCCTGTCGTAGCGCTCGAACGTCTTGAAAGGAGATGATTGCTCGAGCTCAGTCTCCGCCGACATGGTCAGCGACAACGGGCTACAACTCCTTCGACGGGGTGATCCTCCGGTGTCTCTGGTCTGCGGTTCCGGGGTAGAGACGGGGGTGTCGAGTACGAGTCCAGATATATGAGGAGCGCCATCCCTGTCCGAAAGGTCATCTGCAGACTCATCTGTGAATCGGCCGGGTGGGCGACGTCGTGGCGAGGGCGATCCAGCAGGCGGCCTACTGTCAATCGAAGCTGTGAAAGTTTTCTTCAGGTCGTCCTCCCACGTCTTCGCCCAGAACTCGATGCTCGTCTTGCAGGCTTCAACCTGGTGAGTTCCACAATGGCAGAGCTGCGAGTACTGCTGAACCATGTCATGCAGCATTGGGTGCTCCAGCGAGGCCGTGATTGCTCTCCGGAGTGCAGGAGTGAAGATTTTCGCTTCGGGCGATATATTGTTCAAGCATCTTCTCTGCTTGTCATGGATCCAATACAAGCACCTGGCGCCCTGCACGGGCAGATAGACGTTGAAAGACCTGTCATAATCGGAGAAGTACCGCTTAGCAAGCTTGGCAGCCAGCTCGTTCCTCACATAATATACCAAGGCTACCGAAAGCAGAAGAGAGAAATAGATCGCTACAGTCATGGTTGAAAGCGGCAACGGCAGCAGGGGAAGGTGCTGGACAGCAAAACTCGGAAGGCAAGCCCCTCGGGCTTAATACCTGTGCAAGCGCCCTCCCAGGGTGGCAGTCGAGGCTCGGATATCGGTTCATCGGCAAGTTGGCCTGTGGTCATGCAGGTGGTGATTGCATGTTTGGGGCTTGCATGATCCTGGTCGTCCGGTCGTTTTGAGGCCGGCGAACCACTACGGCCCGGAGCAAACGGCAACAGCATTCATATTCGTACCGCTTCTCCGCGCATTCGCGTGCAGATGAAGGCTCTCGCGAACACGCTTGGGTTCGTCAATATCATACATTTCATGACTCCAAGTGATATATATTGTACAAGCAGGTATGGGCCAGGCGAGAAGGGCCTAAAACATACCAGGCCGCAAAAGGTAAGGCGGAGGGCTGAATGAACGCCCCCTTCTCGGCCGATGGTACCGTGGCTTGTCTGCGGCCCTGGGGCGGCCTGGGATTGATAACAATGGTGTGGGTTTTCGAATCCTCCGCATGCACCTCGAAACGGCGGACACACTGGTAGAAGGTTAAGACTCGGCCCATCGCAGGGTCACCTACCACACCAGGCGCCTGATGCCGGGGAGACTCCCCATCCAACAGCCATCGCAATCCAGCGGAAGGATCGATCGTTGCGGACAGCGCGCGGTCTCCTTCTGAGCAATCCCACCCGCCCGTCTCAAGCGTCATCTCCTTTTGTCTCGTGGCAGGCAACCGTTTCGCATTCACCTCGGAGGGGGGCTGAATACCATAGAGGTGGGTGCAACATATCCCTCGTTCCTCGTGGCGGAGCCGGCAGGTTTCCTCGCTTGTTCTTCCCGAAACTTGACCTCCTTCTCATCCTGAGCGACGACACAACAGCAGCAACAGATGCCCTTCAAACAGTCACCGGCGACGTTTCCGGCTTCGCTGCTCATGCCATACGTCTTTCGAACCCGGGTGTGCTGGATTGCGGCCAATATCCCGTTGATACCACAAAGCACGCTGAATGCCACGCAAGAGCCATTGACGGCAGTATAGCCCAGCATGTTTGTGGGATCTTTTCGCTCATTCCTCAGACCCAGCCGATACTGTGTTTTGCCATAGATGATGCACGGACAGAAAAGGCCCGTCATGCAAATGGAAGGCTCAGCACAGGAACAAAATCCGTGCTGCCATGAGCCTCCTTTTATGGATTGTGGACTCGGTGTAAATGCGCTCGCTGAGAATTGTGCAGGATCTGTCGATGAAGGTGGCACGATAGCCATATTCGTGCTGGTTCGATTGGGACGCTTCAGAGTCGTTGGGGACAGTGGATTTGTGTCGGGGGCTATTGGGCCCGTTGGCTCGTTCTCGGGGATCGTTGGCTGCTTGACGGGCTCTGGAGGCTGTGGTAAAGGAGGTATGGGATGTTGAGGTGGTTGCGTTTGAGCCTGCTGTGCAGGTACTTGTGTCGCGTAAACTCCATATGGCTGCGGCGGTTGGGAATATTGCTGTTGTGCCACCGGCGGATCTTGTATCTGGTACGGGATCACCCCACCACCGTAGACTTGTGGTTCCATTGTCTGTACCTGCACCGGTCCTTGTGCCGGACTCTGTTGGTTCGATGCTGGCGGGGATACCGGCGTGTGTGTTTCTCCGCTTGCTCCCACTCGGTGCTCCTGTTCGGCAGATGCGTCCATCCAAGAAAACCGGCTACCGACAGGCGGCTGCGGTGGCTGCAGCGAAGTGGGAGGGCGGACTCGTGGATATTCGTAGGCTTTCATGTTGGCAGTGAAACCGAGCAGCCGACTGCCCGCCTTGTCGTTCAGTAACCTCGGACCCGTTCGACACGTATACGGTCAGCAATGACGTGAAATGGCGGCCTTACACTTGTATTCGAGCACGACGCCGCTCCGACGTAGTATATACACATGCAGAGAAAGGACAGAACGAGGGCGAAGAGAAACGACGATTACCTTCCGAAGCTGAGCATCGCCTCACTAGGCATCGGTGAGGGCTTCCCGTGGGATCAGGAGTGTGGTCTTGGTTGCCAGTCACGATCACTCATGCTTGGATGCATCAACGTCGACGATTGGACTGAGGAGAGCCAGGCTTGACACTCGGCTAAATCGGGGCGCTTATAGGAGCACAAAAATAGGAGGACCACGAGGACCCAGCGCGAATCGCGCCAAGGGACCCAGTACAGCTCGCCCATGAAACAAGCGACAGATGATCGGTTGCCGCCAGCCAGAAGAGCCACAGAAGCGCTGGTGGTGGATGTGGAGACGAGGACGTTTTGTTTGCTCATCACACATTCACTGACATTTCACCTCCATTTCACCCACATTTCATCTTGGTGTGGGGAATGTTTCCACGCGCTCAACAACTGTGACCAATGCGCCCTGGGGCCACGATCATCACCGTACTCGTACCGCTCATCCGTCTGATCCGTACCAGGCCGCAGCACGCTGACCATAGGCGTTCATTAATACGAGCAGCACGGTGGGCATGACTCCGACATGCAAGGCTGCGGAAAGACGGTGGCCCGCTTGTTCCGAATCAACGCGAGCTGAAATATCTACGTCTATGTCTGGTCAGAGACTGCTGGCTCCTTGCTCAAGATCGCCATAAATCCGGGCTTCCAGGTCTGAGATCCACAGTGGGCAACTCTGCCATATGTAACTTTGCGCTCCCATATGGGCGTAATTCGACAGGGAAGGCCCTGCCCGTGCAGTTACGCCCGCCCTTCAGCGGCGGATTCGGTGCATATCCATCCATCAGACTCCAGTCGATTTGGCAGCCCAAGGCTGAGACGCTGACTGGCGGTCGCTCTTCGTGCCAGATCGGATGTGGTAGCCACTGGTCATAGCGATTCGGATATTCATAAAACTTCAGCGTCGTGGTATCAATGGCCACGTTCCAAGGCTGTCTGGGCAGGATTGACCAGTCGTTGGCCTGGGCCGGTGCTTGTGTCCCGGGATAGTTGGCAGGACGTGATGCGGAATAGTCCCCGGCGATGGGCAATGCGTACAGCAAAGCGCCGTGATAGACAGCGACAGTGTCATTCGCTCTTGGTTCAACTCGGAGTACGGCCCCGAACGACACTTCAACGCGAGTGCGACCCGCGGGAATGACCATTGTATGCAGGCCCGTGAC
Source organism: Phialophora tarda (assembly GCA_016109495.1). Classification (NCBI taxonomy): domain Eukaryota; kingdom Fungi; phylum Ascomycota; class Eurotiomycetes; order Chaetothyriales; family Herpotrichiellaceae; genus Phialophora; species Phialophora tarda. The sequence continues at coordinate 537,615 of JADWPL010000001.1, read as the reverse complement.
ATTGTCTGGCTTGAGGCCATGTCTCTTGCCACTATCCACGACGACCGCACTTGTGTCCGGCAACGCCCAAGAAGGGACTCGGAAAGAAAAACGGAACGCTCTTGTCGCTGTGATGTCGTAACTGAAATAGTTGCTGAAAGGATAGTTTGTGTCGCATCGGACTCGGACGTGATTTCGCTTTCTCAATGTTGCGCGGACGTGAGCAGGGCCGAGCAAGGCATGAGCCAGCCCATCCTCGCCATCCTTGACGAACATTGCTGGAACGAACTTTGAATATCCTTGCATGTTCACAGTGCAGCAAGGGAAATTTGGTTCCGTGCCGAACGTCTGTCCAAAGGGGCCGACGTTCCAGAATGGCGTGCTATCCAATTGATGGCTGATGGGCTGGTTCGTCTGGGCAATGTACTGATGAGCCCACCAGTGAGGCATCAACATCACCGGCAAAGCATTGTATGCTGTGCGCTCGGACTTTTCGGCAAAGTCGCGGTCTCCCAGGGAGTGGTAGAGGTAGTTCAGCGAGAACATTGACTCCACCACGCTGCAGAGTTCGGTGCCGCGAACTGGGCTCAAGCCCGCCTCACGTTCATCCCCGATGATGGCACCAGAAGGCGTCCCGTGATACTGAAAGGTCCAGTTGACTCCATTTCTGGTGGTGTTGAGCAGCGCGTCATCTTGGACAAGCCGTCTCATGACCGCGCCCCATTTAAGTCCCTGTCCAGCATTGACGCCGTGGACGTAAGGGAAGAGGCTTTTGGTGAGCTCTTCGGGGTAAAGGTCTAAGTCGCCTTTCAAAAACCGATCCTCGTCGAACCAACACGACCAGTCATAAGCCAACTCGTACATCTGCACCATGCAGTAATGGATGCGCTTCCCATTGCCCATCGGATGCTTCTCGTAGAGCCACTGTAGGGCTAATACCATGTCTGCAGCGCGAGACCTACCCCATTGCTCATCGAAGAGATCGCCTGGCTTCCAGACGTAGCCCTGGTGATTGTTCTGGAGCATGGAGTACATGAGGCGAACAAACCGATGCATCGCTGGAAGGATCATTGCTTTACCTAGCTCCGGCTCTGCTTCGACAAGTTGCATGAATCCAAGGAAGAGGGGATACCTACCCCAGAAGTTTCGACGGGCTACCTCTGCTTCTGGCCCTAGCCATCCGTCGGCATGTTGATGCTCTATTACCCAATCAGTCACTCGGAGGACATGGTGTTTGAGCCGTGCATTGTTGGTTGTCCACGCCAACGGCACGAGGGCGTTGTAGTGGTACGGCCAAGCCTCGTTGAGCCCTGCGGCACGTCAGCAATGGTCAGAAGAACGCCAGGTCCGCATACAGGAATATTCCTCATCACCACCCAACCAAGTAGCATTCTTGATCGGCCGATAAAATTCATGCAGGTGGCCCGGGAGACCATCGGCCATCAGCTCCATCTGCTGTCCAAGCCATCCCAACGGTTTGACAGAGCCCAGTGGCAAAGACTCGAACCTCAATGGCAATACTGAACATGTTAGCCGATGGTTGTGGTGAAGTGACATGACCGTCTCACGGGTAGTATTGTAAGCAGCCAGCCCTGAAGCAGGTCTGCGAGGATCGTCTCTTGGACTATGAACGTTCCATGTCGGCGCCCCGGTATTTATATTCTCTTCGTGGCACCAGCCTTTGTGACAAAATGCTGGAAATAAATGAGCGCCCTGTCCGTGGAAGGGCAAGTGGGAGAAGTACCTGACGCATCCCCACGTGGTGTGGGATGAAAACTCTCAGGGGTGGCTAGGACAGACGATGCTTGGAGGAAGACTGAGAAGACCACGAGGAGCAAACCTTTATCGAGAGCCCGCCATGAACGCCGCATTGTCGGACTGCATTGGCCGCAGCATCAGCTATGTTCTGCCCCGAGGACATTGATCCTGTGGAGGCTGTAAAACAGGCCAAGTTTGGAGTAAGATGTAAGAGATGCAAGTTAGAATTGCGTGCTACATTTGTGTGATTGGCTACGGTTGCTTGCTGCTCTGGATCACGCGCTGCTCACAGAATTCGTCACATGGAACGCAAGAAATAACAGCCGTGCTCGACGCTGAACTGAAGGAACCGAACACGAAATGCAATGGAATAGTGCGCAAGCCGTGAGAAACAACCTGACGTCCAGTGTGAAGAGTACATGAATGGGACATTTTGCGGCGTCGCGCGCGAGCCTGCTTTTCCGTGTCGCTTGAACGCAGCAGAAATTCAATAAGGTTACAAATAAGTCCACCTCACCGTCACGGTGCTCTTTTCTCTCGGGCGTGCTGCCGAGTGAAGTGGGAGGCACATCAGGTCTAAAACCCCAGCACGAACTTGACTGGGACAACCCACTCGGTGCCAAAGTCCACGCCATGCTTCCTTCTCGATCCATGCTTCTGCCACGCGGCGGCTGAAATCCCAATATCGGCGACCCAGACCTGCCACGGCGGTTCGGCCAGACCATCAATAGCCATGGCATGGAGGAGACCCGTTTTCGGTGCGCCGAGGCTAACAATGTGTTTGCTGTTCATGACAAGAGATTGGCCGTCGACTTCGGTTAGGAGTCCTGAAGTTGCAGATAATCCGCTGGGCACGTCGATAGAGAGGACGAGAGAGCTGCGATTGGCCCAGCGGATCATCTCCAATACAGTTGCTTGATCATCGGTGCGCAGTTCTTCGAATGCAACATGCACACCGAGTAGAGCGTCCACGACCACGTCGGGAGCTGGGCCTCCAGCGTTGGACTTGGCCTGATATTCATCCCAGCGGTCGACATAGCCCTGCCCCTTCTTGTAGACGGCCAGCTGTTTCTTCATGACCTCGAGCAGCATCTCCTCCCGCTCGCCTCCGAGAACAACAATGGTGACCCGTAGTCTTCGATTTCGTAGATGCCTGGCGGCCGCGATGGCTCTAGCACCGGACTTGTGATTGCCAATCAAAAACACCACGCTTCTGATGTCCGGCAATTTGAGCACCGCCATGGCTATACTCCGGCCGGCGTTCTCAGAGAGCATGTCTTCTGTCAGGCCCATCTCCGAAGTGCATAGTTGCTCGATCTCCAGCATCTGCAAAGGCGACAGACAATGGCAAGGTTTGTTGTTCTGAAGCTTGAAAGATGCACGAATGCCAGAAACCGACCCATTCATTGGTGAAGAGGTTTGAATCCTAGTCAGAGGTCGCGGAGACTCGGTTCGCTCAAGATGCGAAGGAATGGCACTACCCTTCCTCGACTGCAGCGGACGTCGGGAGGCGGCTCGTCTTGAGCCTCTGCCACTACTATAGTGGCCGTCGCGGTCGACCAGATCGTCTTCGGTTTCACCGGCTTCACTCTTCCATCGATCTTTGTCCTTCCCATCCGGTGTATCAAGGACGTTCTCGGTATAGTGAAGATTGCGCCCACCATTAGTGCCAGGCCGTGCTCGCCGGTTGAAGCTAACCAGTCTGTCTCCCTCTGCTGTCGTATCTGCCTGTCGGATATCATCGAAAACTCGTCGCTTGTCAAATTTCGAGAGGTTGTGTTCGAAATCAAAGTCGCCCAAGTCTTGGATGTCGGTAGCATCTTCCGTAGCCCACCCATTCAAGTCTTCCGCCACTTTCCGCCCTCTCTGGGCCTTCTTCTTGGGTTGCCTCGGAACCTCTTCTATCAGCGGTGTTTGGCGCCAGCCCTTGCCTTTCCCAGTCTTCTTTTGATTCTTCAATGGGCCGTTGATGTCCTTCATATCAATTATTCCAGGCCCAGTCTGCGACGGGATTGTCCGCACATTGTTTTCCTTGTCCGCGAAGGACACTGGTGTGGCCTGGGCGACCGGGGTTCCCAAATTCAACGCATCAAATGGCTCGGTGAGAGTCGCACTGGCTGGAGTATTTCTCCCCTCGGTCTTTATAGGCAGCGCAGTAGCGATACTGGAGACAGAACTATTGCCCACGTTGCCGTTTCGCGGCTGTCTTTGAGAAGGACTGCTGACCACACCGTCGGCGATCATGATTGGAAAGACAGGATGCACTTGGGCAGTCGGAGCGGGTATCGAAGGAGTCTTCGCGGGCGGCTTCGCGTAGCTGATGATCGCGGGGTCGATGAAGGACGCCGCATTCTGTGGCGCGTGATGCGCTGGGCGGACTGGAGCGACATTTCGAGTAGCGGCAACAGGCGTGAGCAATTCCTCCTCTTGAACGGGACTCCGCTGCGTAGGCGAGACTTCTAGATCTGCAATGGCGGAGGAGTCGATGGCATATGAAGTGAGTCGCTGGCCGCTCCACAGAAGCAGTACTACACCAAGTCAGCAAGGACTCGTCACCGCGGACAAGGACGCACCATTCTGCAGAAAGAGTTTCTGATTGACGACGTCGGCAACGACACCCTGGATCTGGGCGTTCGGCGGGTTTTGTAGTGTCACCAATATGGTGTAGCCGATAAAGTCGGAAGCCATGGCGAGGGCTGAGTGAGGAGATGGGATGTGGAGGGGAGGAAAAAGGTGACTGTTGTCTTTGTTATGTGCTCATATCTATGACGAGATGCTGAAGGAGACGATGAAGTGATCTGTGTCCGCAATTGACTTTGTCAACGGCACCAAGAATTCACTCCCCTATTACTGCCGTCGACTCTTCGAAAAGTAAAGTTGCTGCCAGAAATTCCTCCTTCGGTCTAGGCGGCCTATGGCTTCGAGCGTCGACAATGAATAACCTTTGGGATATTGAGTGTAGTCCAGCAAGATGCACTCACAATTCAATTCAGCCCGAAGTTCGCCTACAGCCAACGGCTCGTCTGACGTCTCTTTCATTCTATGCATTTGCACGGATCTCGACTTATCGGTCGTAGCCGGCTGCTGTTCCAAGAGGATGTGGTCCTGCCGTCGCCGCTCCAGCAGAGGTCTCTTCCGTACAAATGCTGGAAATCAGACTGCGATCTGCGTTCTCGGTTGGCATATTGCTCTACATCTACTATCTACTGTCATGATAGTGTTAAACTCTGACGTCGCTAATCGATGAGATAGCTCTTGGACAGACCTCTCAGCTGGGTACCCTCTGCTTAATCCTGACGGAATCATCAGAACCCAGCACCAGCCTTCAACAACTTTTCCGCCTCGAGCATATCCTCAATAGAAAAGTCATCCTCGAAGTCATCTTCATCGCCGAAGGATTCTTTTTTGACTTCCTTCTTGACTTGCTGCTTCTCCAGGGTCTCGTGGCCGGACAGTTTAGCGTAGAACTCCAACACCTTTTGATGCACCATCACCTTTCTCTCATCGAACCGCAAAACCTGGAGACCCTCCTTGGTCCTCGCTCGACTCAAGGCAACGTAGGCCTGGCCTTTTTCGAATACTTTGCCAAGGTCCACTTTCACTCTGCTGAGAGTCTGCCCCTGCGCCTTGTGGATCGATAGAGCCCAGGCTAGGATTAGGGGTACTTGAACTCGTTTAGCAAGAACCTCGCCATTTTGCGCCTCTGTCTTCCACTCATCCGGAGCGCAAAGCATACTTCGCGATGTCCCGTCGGGCAGGTTAAATCTCACCATAGGCCACAACCTTCTAGGCTCGCCGTTTGCCGAGTTCTTCATCCTAGCTTCCCGAATCTTCTCCCGTGCAGCCTTCTTCTCCTCATCGTCGGCTTCGCCACCCTCCTGTGCCAGAAGAAAGGTGGGCTCATCATCCTTATAAGTGAAGAAGGTGCCTTCATCCATGAACGACTGGACAATTCCAAGAGAGCCATTGACCAGTTGGCCATCGACATTTTTGATCAGCATGACTTGGGCACCTTTTTTGAGCTCAAGAACCTCCGGAGCGATAAAGTTGCTGAGCAATGCCTTTCGCGTATTAGGCTCAGCGTTACCTGAATCGACGGCAGTGAATGTCATGACTTGACCGGACAGCTTTCGCATTCGGTTCGTGTTGGCGTTCTCGACTTCCTCACGGCGTGGATATCTGGAAAACAGTTAGGGCGAGGAACGACTTTGGAATCGGGGACACTTACAGTTCGGTCGCCTCCAGCTCATCAACGACCTTCAGCGGCCTGGAAAGTGACTTGAACTCCCGCACGGTGGCCGGACTCATCTTACCCAACCGCATTTCATTCAACATCTTGGCAAACTGCTCGTCCTTTTGGCGGAAGACATGGGTCAACAGGATCGTATGTTGAATGCAGGTGTTCCACGTAACAGCCTCGAAAACAAACTTGGCTGTTGAATTCTTCTCAGGCACAGGTGGGAGCTGGAAAAAGTCACCAGTGACGACCAACTGAATGCCACCGAAAGGACGACCGTTGTTTCGAATGGTACGAGCCACCTGCTCCAGCTTGTCAAACAGTTGACCATCGACCATAGACACTTCATCAATGATAAGCACCTTGGTTCGGAGCCATCTCTGTCTGGACTTCTGATTTCGTTTGACCTTCTTGACGAGTTCGGGGGCAGGTTCTTTCCCCAGACCAATGCCGGACCAACTATGCAGAGTCTGGCCTTCCAGGATACAGGATGCCAGACCCGTCGAGGCGGTGACAGCATATCGATCGGGGACTGCTCTGAACTTATGCTTCAACTGGGTAATAATAGCCTTCATAAGGACTGATTTGCCCGTACCAGCAGAGCCCGTGAAAAACACGCTTTTGCCCTCTTCCAAGACCGCTTTCATTACCGCCCTCTGCTCGTCGCTCAAGAAGACATCTGCCACTTTCTCGGCCTCCGCCGTTGGTGTTTCGATAGGCTTCGTGAGTGACTCGGCAGGTCTTTCAGAAGAACTCCGTGAAGCAGAAGCTGCCACGCGTTGGTGGGCGAATGAGGATATCTCTAGCATATGTGACATGGCTTGAGACGCCTTCCCGCCGCCGACACCGCCTAGATGCTGCTTAAGCGCAGCCTCTCTTTCAGATTTGTAGTCTCTGTTCGACCCACCGCGCGGATCATTTCGAGGTGCGAATGCGGGTTTGGAGGTAAAGGATGCTGGGAGAACTCGTTTTTTGGCCGGTCTCGCTGCCGCTGGGGAAGGCCGTTCTCTCGAAGAGTTGCTAGTCTTGGGCTTTTCGAAGTGCTCGGCTGGAGACGAAGACCATGTCACCGGGGCGCTACTGGCTGGCTCTGCTTGTGAATGCTTAGATGTGGGTGGTAGGGAAGGATAGGATACCGCATCCACAGTGTCGAGCATAGGATAATGTACATCTGAGAGTTTCTCGGACGAGTTGGTGAGGTCAATGAAGGCAGGTTCACTATTCTCATCGGTCCACGACTGCTGATGTAGGTATCCTAAACCGCTGCTGGTGCTCATACTTCGGTCGAGCTTTCGCTTTCGACTGTTTGCTGGTGGAACGTTGGTGGCGGAGGAATTGGACAGCAGAGTCGATTGCTTCTTGTCCCTAGCCACCGTCGAAGCATGTCGATGGACCGCTCGATCAAGCATAATGGCATGAACGAACGACTTCGGAGATCTCAACGCGCCGGTCGAGGAGCGCAGGACGAAGGTTGGAGGGCAGAGTCGCATGAACGGTAGGTGCCACGGCAAGATAGAGGGAAAGTGGAGTGCAGGCTAGGAAGGAACAACCCAGCGGCAGTCCTGTACAAACACTTTATCGCAGCGTCAACGGAAGCCGAGTGAAGACTGCGACGCGTGAGGCAGCAAAATAACGCGTTCGAGCCGCATGCATGACCGCAATGCGGGTCGCCGGGCAAGGCTGTGCAAGGCTGAGATCTCGGTTCGCTTCTCCCGCCCCTCACTGCTTCCTTGAGACAACTGTATTTAATTCACGCCAGAATGGATGATACTAATGATATTGATGTTCTTTGATGTGATGTCGCTATGTCAATGTCCAAGTTACTTTTAGGGGGTATCCTGCTTAAGGCTGAGCTTAATCAACTAACAATCGTGATCAATTAGTGTTCCGATGAGTTTGCGCCCTGCTTGAATTGTCCATGACCCTGCTATTCCTTCAGATCCAATAGCGTAAGACATTGCTCCAAGTGACTGCCTTTTGAGTTCAAACAACTGTCCCCAACGACCAAGACTCACACCTCTACCGGTGCTCGCTGTGAGGACTGCAAACTCAGTTTGCTTAATCCCGCTGCAGCGACTGAGACACCTCATCCGACAATGAGGACACCAGGGAAGTGCGTAAGACCGGCAGTGAATTGAGTCCGCGAACCCTGGAGCAGAAAGCCCATAAAGGCGAAATATTCATCTTTGAATGCAAGGCTGACAGTGATTCTTTATCCTGGAGTCTGACGCCATATCTGAGAATGCCTCATGCGCTCGTAAGCTATCCTTGATAGGCAGGATAGTTATTGTTGAAGGATGGTGGGGGCTGCTGATACATTCCACCGGGTGTCGTTTGACCTCGTCCGTAGCCCCCAGCGGATGGTGGTGCCTGGCCGTATGCCGAGTGGGGCGACGCGGTATAGGGACTGGCGAGATGATTCGATTCCCATCCAGGGCGGCCACCGGGACTAGGACCTATAGTCTTGTCAGCTATATTCATAGCATGCAGCAGCTTGTAACGTACCTTGCGGCGTAATGGGTCCTGGGCCAGCGTATTGTGGGAAGTATGGCGACGCTGGATTATAGCCGCCAGGGGTAGACGCAGAACCAATCGAGGTCTGGGGAGAGTAGGTGTCAAATTGACCAGTCGGAGGACGATCCTTGCCCCACTGATTCTGTTAGCAACGGAGCAGAGCTAGAGACGTTGTTAAGCTTACCGAGCACTTTAAAGGCCGGCCATTGACGTTGTATCCCGACAACTGGCAGATGGCCATGGCTGCATTTTCGTGCGAATCCATCTTGATGAAAGCAAATCCTCGATCAGATTGGAACCTTGTTTCCACCACATAGCCGAAGTTCTGGAACAATGGAATAAGATCTGCTTGCGTCGTGTATGGAGTGAGATTGCCAACGTAGCAGGTCGTCTGCCAAGTGGGAGTTTGGTTGACGACCATCTCATAAGATTGGATGCCCTGGGTGGGGAAATGATGGTGACCAAAAGGTGTCGTAGGAGTCATCCCCATTGCCGCCATCGCTTGCTGTTGAGAGATAGAAGGCTGGCCCTTTTGGTTTGCCCAGTTACAGCGGATTGCGCGACTTCCCAACCACTCTCCATCCATCGACGCCAGAGCCTTCTCAGCCTCGGACCGATCACGATAAGCAACAAAGCCATAGCCTCGCGATCTGCCGGTCTTCATGTCCCACATGACGCGAGCTTCGGAGACGGTGCCAAAGGCGGAGAAGGCTTGCAGCAAGACCTCGTCATTGACTTCGTTGCTGAGATCACCGACAAAGATGTGGAAGTGGTTGGAAGTGTCTTCTTTGGTCGTCGTGTTGGATTGGTACGCCCAGTTGACGCGGATTTCAGCCTGATGGACTCTCCGGCCGTTCAGCGTGGTCATAGCTCGCTCGGCCGCACCAGGATCATCGTATTCGACGAAGCCGTAATTGAAGCCCTTGGAGCTGAACTGCTGCTATTGTTAGTCAGCACAATCTCCTACCATGTCTGACATACTAACATTCTTGTCGGGGATAATCTTGACGCTGACCACATGGCCGGTAGTCTCGAAGATCTGCTTGAGGACGTCCTCTGTGACGCGAGGGTCAAGCCCGCCCACGTACAATGCCCTCTTGTTCGGTTCGGGGGCCGCTCTACGGACCACTCCACCGGAGGAAGGGGACAAGGCACTGCCAGGTGTAACAGGAGTCGGGACGTTATTGTTGTTCTGCGGGATGACCATGGGAGGGAGCGCGGGAGGTCCCATGCTAGCGGTAGCATGGCCGTTACTGCCGGTCGCGGCGTCGTAGGCAGGGACGCTCGCCGTCGAAGGTGGAGGGGACAAGGTCGCAGGAGGAACGTTTTCTGCCATGTCGAGCAGATAGAAGCTTCTGTGGCGATCCAAGCGAAGCTAAAAACAACTAGTGCGTATAAGGGCGAAAGCGATTCGAATAGAAAGACAAAGTATTGCAGGTTTGGTGTCGTAGGTAGGAGCTTGAGTGGATTCTTTTTATTTTGTGATCGATCAGTACCTCGTATGGATATTGCGGGGAGACAAATCGTGATGAGTGGGTCGGCTCGGGTCGTGGGGAGAGGTAAGGAAATTTCGCTGAAAGACGTCGACAAGAATCGCTATCAAGGTGACAAGCCAACCAAGAATATCGTTGAAGTGGGAGAGAGAATGAGGAGAGGCAGGACTCGTCTGCGTGATAGGTAAGATGGCCGCCAGAAAGGTCGCGCCGAGACAAGTTGAGTGACAGGCCGGCCGCAGCGGAGGATTGTGGGATAGCAGCAGAACAAAACGAGACGAGCCAACACAGCAGAGCAGAGCACTGAGAGATGTCAAGGAAAAGGAGAGATAAGAAATCGCTCGAGTTCTTTTCCCAACGCCCAGCTTGCAATGCAGAGAAATTCCAATCGACGTACGAGAGAGACGATAAGGAACAACGACAACGCAGTAATGGAAGAGGAGATGGAACAAGAGATGCTCGAATTTCGATGGTTGAAGAGACGAAGGTGACGAGGTGGTGAAGAAGCTGCTTTTACTCAGCAGCATGAGCCGTAGAGTGGGTTGCCTGCTGACAGTGCAGAGTGCGGCGCCTCGTAGTATCCTGAGCTTTCCCGGCTAAGGGCCCTTTCTTTCCGGTGTGGCTCCTTTAGGCCCTGTAAAGCTTGAACCCGACTGCCTGTCGCCGAATTTAGGTGTGCTCTAGCTCCACGGCAAGAACAAAGTTCGCCCTCGCTCCCGTTTGGGGCGCGTGGGAGGTCTGGGTGGGTTCCTTGGATCCCCTGGGCTGCGCCTGCTGAATGGCCGAGGCGCTTTCCGAGTCCAACGTCGAAGAATCGCGTGGGCTGGCTGGCTGACTGCGTTTTGCGCAAACCGCTATTGACGTGAAGTTGTTCACTGTACCTGGTAGTTACCTATCCACGCCGTGAAGGATGACGGCTCTTGGTACCTGGTTCGTTTGACAATCATCGCTCACTTACTCCGTTCCTTCAGAAATTGTCGGCATCTTCCCTCCGCCCTCGCGCCCCTCGCCCAACCGAATACGACTGCCCTCGCTGCTCGATGGCGACCAGCAAACCTCCCTACGACCCGGTGAAGACGGTCGAAGCAATGTTCATGGGCTCGGTCGCTCGCATCGCCTATGTGATGAAGGACCCTGTGAACTTTGCGCCAGCCACAAAAGCTGTCCTGGCCGAAACCGCAAAGAAATTCCAGGATGCGCTCGACGATTGCGAGATCCAGATCCTCAACGCCAAATGGTATCTTGAGCGCCAACTAGCCGCAAACAAGGCACGTCGTGAGGCCAAAGCAAGAGACGTAAGCGCCTCAAGCGCCAAAAGAAAGCGAGACGAGGTGCAAGATGCTCAGGACAAGGCGCAACACGTAGAGGGAGAAAATGCCCCCAAGCGCGTCAAGACACAAGAACCAGAGGAGCCCGTGCCGCCGCCGCCGCCAAAGCCGCAACAGCCATCTCCTGTCCAGATAACTGCTCCGCCGCCGGCTGTCGCGCCCAGCAAGCCCACTGCGCAATCCGCGCTGCAACCAAGAGACAAGCCTGCGACAGCAAAACCACCAGACAAGCCCAAAGTGTCGGTGACTACAGATGTCAAAGCACCTCAACCGACTGCACCACCGGCCCCCAAACCACAAGAGAAACCAAAACCACCCGAACCGGTGCAACCTCCCGAGCGTACAATGACACAGACAACCACGGACGAGTTTCCCAAACCTACACCACAAGATACTCCAGCTTCTGGCACCGAGGCATTCAACTTTGAGTCTATGTTCGGTGAACCATCAGCGGAGATGATGGATAGTGGAGGCAACGACATGGCCTTCGACCTAGACAACTTTGGCGGTGATAGCTATGGCGGCGACAGTGGTAATATCAATCTCCAAGACAACTCCTTGAACTCTCTTCTGCCCGGTTTGGAGTCCTATGCAAATCAGACTGGCGATGATGGCGGATTCGGCATGCCCACAACCACAAATAACGGGCTGTCTACTGGACATGATCGAGCAGGTGACGTCGGGCAGAACGATACTTCCGCTGGCCAACAGCTACAGCAACAGCAACAACAAGAACAAGAACAACAGCAGCCCGCCCTTATGGATGACTTCGGCCTGCCACAACTAGGACCCAATGAGTTTGACGACTTCCTCAATGATAATGACATGAGTTTCGGCGACAACATCAACCTAGACGGCGACGGCATGATGAACATGGACAACATCAACGTGGACGACTTCGACAGCATGTTCAGCTAGTCTCTGGACTCGAATCCTTGGATGGACAAGGAAAAGGAAATCATTTTGTGGTTGTGGGGACAATAAGGTCCTAACTTTGCTATTTAGCGAGGAGTATGCAACCGAGGTTGGGAAAATCAATCATGGCGTATATTCTATTTCAGTCACATCATATTTCTTCAGAGATACCCAGGCGAAGGGCAGGGTCGGACATGGCATAGGCAGGAAAACCGTGGTCGCATTGGCGGCCCTCGAGCGTCTGTAAACTAGACATTATCTACCTGATATGTACTCCGTATGTATAACAGAGTTCCAATCTTCAAGGACCAGTACGTTAAAAGATTAGAAGTAATTAAGTCAATCACATTTGTCGTGGCATGTCGTATGTATGGTACGTTGGTCTATCTATCTTAGCTGGCATTTTGTCCCGACGCCTCGCCATCACCTATCCCCGAGGTCCTGCGTTGTTCGCTTCTTCGTTCCTGGTTCTCCCTCTCGCTCTTGAGTGCTGGTTCAGAAGACAGGCTTATATATTTTTTCTTTTTCCTACACAGGTCGTCGAGGGCAGTTGGAACCATCACACCCCGAAAAAGGAATTATACGTCTCGGTTTCAAGATGGAAGACCATTACACCCAAGAAAGCATTTATATATCTCATTTCAAGATGGAAGACCATCACACCCAGGAGGGGCATTATACATCTCATTTCAAGATGGAAGACCATCCCGCCCAGCAAGGCAATCAATCATACATCTCATTTCAAGGTTGGAAGCCATCTCTCGGGTCCGTTTGGCGCTCTCAATCGACCTTCCCCTTGCTAGCCTCGGGGTTATTCGGCCCGTTTTCATATGAATGGGAAGCCGCACGTGGATCTGGATGCGGATATGAAGGTGTAGCTGACGATGAATGCTGTGCATTTCCCACCCCGACCCCATCTCGTCTCATATCCAAGTCACTGTCGCTCGACGTGCCTCCTCCCAAGGTACTCCCGCTGTCGGGCCCACCGAAGTGGACGCTGAAGTCGACCTCGCCGACCAGGTCGCGCACTTTACCCAGCACGGCCATCATCTCCTGCATGATCAGGATGCTCGCGATCTCCAGCACGGCGAACGCCGCGTAGCAGGGTTCGTTGATGTGCGTGATGCTGAGGATGCCGGGGTCGATGGCCGCGAGCTGGTCGGCAATGTCGATCGGGTGCGGGACCATGATGTACGGCGGGAGGGGCTGCGCGTTCGTGACGCTCGCGCTCGCCAGGCACAGCGTGCTGGTCAGTTCGTGGGACGTGAGGCGTGAGCGGGCGGTGATGCGGCGGAAGTCTTTGAGCCACTCGGATTCCGGGCCCGAGGACTGGAACGTGTGGGACGAGTAGGCCGTGAGGGCCATGTAGTTGAAGAGCGATTGCATGTGCACGATCAGTTCGTCGTAGGTTTGCTTGGGGAATTTGCCCCCGAACGTGGGCTCGTACTTGAGGAAGGTGCTGTGTTCGCGCAGGCGGTTGAGCATGACGAGGAGTTTGCCGAAGACGCGCTGCCGGGCCTTGTCCAGTCGACGCATGGGGTCGGCCCGCTTGTCCTTGACCAGGCCGGGGGTTGTGCGTAGCCGGGTTTCGACCGTCGAGTGCGTGCACGAATAGTAGTTTGCCATGAGGTAGAGGGTGCTGCCTAAATCTTTGCGCAGAGTAGCGTGCGTGGTGATGGGGTAGGGGAAATACGTCCAGATGAATGCGACTCCCAGACCTACGATGACGGTGACAAGGCGATACGGCGCAAGGACGTAGATGTGGTAGTATTGCTGGCCGTTGCTGGTGAGGACTTGGGTGCCCACTTTCTTGTCCTGGAGTTCATAGCCGACAATCAGGATGGTCGTGACTATGGAGATGACGGCTGTGATGAGGTGTTTGGGGTGCTTTAGGATGACATAGATCCCGCATACGAAGACGAGGTAGACCAGCGGGATGACCGCCGCCGGCTTTTGATCGCACATGTACCAGATTGTGATCGAGATGACCGTGGCGATGGCAGTGCCGAGTATTCGCAGGACGAACCCTTGGACCCCGGCTCCCGCATGAGCACCCATGCTGATAGCCACCATGATGACTGCCCAGATACCACGCTGGGCCAGATAGAAACCGTGGGACTGCCGGACGTAGCCAATTATGGCAATGCTGATGCTGGCGGTTGCTGCGCGGAAGCCAAAGTGTGAGGCATCGGAGGCCAGGAACCTGGGTATCGCTCTCAGCTTGTTGGTGACTCTCTGATAGAGATTCGTCGGTGGCAGATGCTCTGGGTCTTTGTGCTTTTGTAGAGCATCGCCCAGCCAGATGTATATACCCGAGGCTGGTCCATCCTGGAGACCTTCGCTAGCGTCCATTTGCTTGAAGGCATTCTGCATCAACTTGTGGATGCGTCTCCAGCCGGGGAATATCAGTTTGTTCTTGCTCATCGTGCCATCTTGGACCTTCGAGTCGGCGAAAAGAACAAAATCCAGAACCGCTTGACAGACAGTGAAAAGCAGGTACTCGAGGTAAAGGATGAGATACAGCTGCTGATGGTTCTGCTTTTGTCGAACTGCGTCGTGGACAGAGGCCGCGTCGGTGAACTTGTACTGTGCTGAGGTGTCTTCCCAGAACTTTGTCGGTACCTCGATGCCTTTTCGTTCGCACCACTTCCGCATGGTCTCTCGACGGTGGTCTTGAAAGATAGCTATTTGATCCTTCAAGAACTGTGCAAACGCCGGTTCCCCAGGACATGGAGCCGCGTCTGCAGACTTCTCAATATCCTTCTTGGCTGCCTTCGGGCGTGGCGTCAACTCCAGCACATAAGCAACGTGGATCAAGCCATCCACGAGAGTTGCCTTCATCTTCGTGAAGGGGACACGAGACATGACGATCACTTCATGCCATTCTTCCGCCTCGAGCTTTCGTATGGCTTCGACCGCGTCCAGATCCGATATCAAGTTCTCGCCTTCAGCTTTGTGCCTCTTTACGGACTGCAAAATGTCAATGAACGTGGACAGGCCTGCGACTGGAAGCAGAATGTGCTGTAGCCGTTCCCAGATTTTACCGAAATCTTCTGGTTGTAGCTTGCCCCATCCAATTTCCTTCTTCGCAAAGCCGATCTCCAGTTTCAGCTGGCCAAAAAGTTGGGACGCTTTCTGAATCATCAGTTTCAAGCTTTGAGCCGCTTCTTCGGCCGCCTTCACTGACACCCGGGCTTCCGGGTTTTGGTCCAGCGGTAAAGGATTCCCTTTTTCGTCCAAAAGACCCAAGCTTCCGGTCTGAGACGTAGTGATCCCGTGTAGATAGGCGATGTGGATTGACAGGCAAGCTTTCATCATGTTGAGGAGGCCAGCCGCTTGCTTCTTAGCGATCATTCTCGAAGAGATCGGGATGATGAACAACGAGACACCCGTAGCCAATGCGTATCCCGTGAGGAAAACTTTCAACAGTCTATCGATGAAATTCATTCCAGCTTCCATCGTCGGAAAGGTGGGTGTGTATGTGTGGGCGACCACTAGAAAGATTGTGAACTGGATCGAGACGATGAAAAGCTGTGGTCGAGCTGCTCTTATTGTGTTTGCAAAGTATAGCCAGAAAAACAGAAAGGCACACGCCGTCACATTAGCTGCTGCACTGTATTCCAGGGTTTGTTTGCTGCCGGATGAGCCTGTTGTCGTCGAAGCAGGAGTCAGGAGGATAGGTTGGTGTGCAGCCACGGCGCATCGTATTGAAAGCAGCGAAACAGCAGCAGCGAAGCATACCGTGATGCACGAAAGGATCATCGACTGGATAAATTTCGCCCGTGGCAGGATCGGCAGTGACAAGAACGACGTTATTGCAATCAGGTATCCTAACGTCGAATATTCCTTCGCCCAGCGGTCGCTCTGGTAGCTACAGAACATGAGCATTCATTCGAAGGAAAAGACTAAGCGACTCACGCTGCCAGAGCAATTGCTGGAGGCATGGCACCCCTGCAACCGAATTAGTTCAAGCATGAGATTGTATACCAAGGTCCGCTAAGTAACTCACTTGAGCATCAACAACAAAGTTGGGACGTCCAGGTTGAGCTTCGACTGTATCTTCTTCAGGAGACCTACACTTGGGGGCTTTGGCTCTTCGGCCTCGATATGGTTGTCGCCAGCCGCAGCCGCCGCAGTCTTGCCATCTGCGGGCCTGGGCGTCGTCGCGTCCGAGTGTTCCCGGTCGCTGTCGGACATGTTCGCAGTCTTGACAACGAGAGATAGGTTGAGCCGAAGAAACAATCGGTAGAGACGTAGTCGAAGTTTACATAAGGAAAATTCTAGACTTTAAGAGGGCTGGAGACCAGATCCTACGGCGGCGCCGCCTTATTCATCGACCCGATATTCATGCGTGAATTATATCGGCTGAAGGTTGTTGATCGAAACCGCCCGAAAACACATGCTCTCATTGGCGGAGAAGACGGATCCCGCCCCTGAGCCGAGTACGAGTAATCATGAATCCACCCCAGTAAACGGTTCACTCTCCGACCGGGCAAGACGCTTCCACGCTTCGAAAAGCATTATGAAGGCCTTTTACCAAGATGATCGATTTGGAGCAGGGCGTGAGGCTCCGGGCCTTCGGATTGGCGCGATGATGCTTAACAAACTGCTTAGTGATGGACAGGACCAGCCCGGCGAATCAGCGCACGGACTGCGGGCAGCAGCCGGGAAAGGATGGCCGGCGCTGGCGAGTGCCGGGTGAACGCTCACGTGGTCTCTGCGCACCTCAGTATATGCTTCGCCGGAGCGCAATCGACTGCTTTCACAATTTTTGGTTCGGTTGAAGCTTGTTGAATGTCGCGGCATTACACGTGTTGCGCGACACGACACGCCGAGCATGGCTCCCTCCAGGGCACCCAGTGCATTAGTGTTGCATTCCCTGAGATCTCTCAACCTAGAAACAAGTTCCTCGCGAATTGCCTTACGAGCCTTCTCAACCACCAGCGCGACATCTCAGGAAGCCCAGGTTCAGAAATCCTCATATTACCACAATCCCGACCCAGCTACTGTGCATGTTCCCCGGCTTGAGCGGAAGCTCATAAGAGATGGAAAATTCCCCATAGGGTCACGAAGACGACGTGCAGCACTCGCTCACTCGCCGGGCATTCCTTTCGATGAATTGCCCTACCAATGCTTCCAGGAAGCCCGAAAGATCCTAATCGCCGACAGAGCGGAGAAGCTCAAGAAGATTGAGACGGAAAGAGCTCGTATTGCTCGGTTGCAAGAGGTCGATCCAAGCACCTTCCCGGGTGGAGACACGTACAAACAAAGGAGATTGAGGAGCATGACCCAGGAGCTGGAGAAGCTCAAGATTTTGGCAGACATCAATGACCCCAACGTCAAAAGGAGGTTTGAGGATGGTGAAGGTGCGCAAAAGGATTATATTCATCCACTTCCCTACGCAGCCACTAACAGACCTTAGGTGACTTGGACAAACCCATCTACCGATATTTGGCGGACCGGAAATGGCGCGAGTATCCTCGGAAGGTGCTTGTTCAGCGAATCACACAGATGAAGGTGGTGCCCGATGTGATTCCGAACGTGGATCCTATCCTCGACGTGAAAATTGTGTTTGGCAACAGAGTGGTCCAACCTGGCGAATTTGTCGACTCCCACATCAGCGAAAACCCTTGTCGCCTGACTCTACAATCCTACGAGCGAGGCGAGAAAATGGTCACCATTGCTGTTGTCGACCCAGATGTCCCCAACATTGACACCGACGGCTTCGATTTCAGATGCCACTTCCTCGCATCCAACATTGTCATCTCCCCGACCCAACCAATAGTCGACCTTGGAGCCCTTTCATCAGACTCTCAGGTCCTTCTCCCGTGGATGCCGCCCTACGCACAGAAGGGGAGCCCGTACCATCGGCTGTCCATCGTCATTTTACAACAAAAGGACAACATCCCCATTGATCTTGAGATTGCCAAGAAGAAGATCCAACGGGATGGATTCACAGTTCGGAGTATGATGAGTCGCCACATGCTGAGTCCGATCAGCGCTTCCCTGTTCCGGACAGAGTGGGACGACAGTACCGCCGCCGTCATGGAGAGGGCAGGCATCGAAGGGGCAGACGTTGAGCTCAAGAGGAAGAAGGTTGAGCCTCTGCCGTACCAGCGGCGTGACACCTCGAGGATGAGAGGTTGAGATAGCCGAGCTTTGCTCGCCGTGTACCATATAAGTGTCAATATGCTGAAATCCTTTGCCTGGGAGTTTATCGCCGTAATTCAAAGGTCGACAGTGCTCAACCGGGTTGGGAGACTTCTCTTCCATCCTTGCCGTCTAAACGTTCGAGTGGATTCTCGTCCGCCGACATAGCTGGTTGTAATTGTTGATTGCGCACCGATGTCCAATTGAACCAGCCATCCCCAACGTACAAAGTCTTGCCCTGTATCAACGCCATAGGCACTGGACCGTGAAATCGAGAGTCCCTGCTATAGGATAGATTGTCCCCAGCCACCCACACGTGCCCCTCAGGGACTTGTATCATGACCGGCTCTTCGCGGACTCCATCTGGAGCGCCCGCATATAACCCAGGAATAGGGGCGCCGCCGACAGTAGGAGACAGACTGGGATCGCGCACCACATAGTCGCCGGGCATGCCAACGACGCGCTTGCACGCCCTCCGGCCCTGAAACATGGGGCTTTGGTACACGACGATGTCGCCGACTTGGATATTCCTGCCGTGCTTGTGTCGTCGCGACAGGATGTTGTAGGATCGCTGGCTGGGGATGGTCGGGTACATCGACGGACCTTCGGAAGGCTAGGTTTCAAAAATGAGTATTTTTTTTCCATGTAAATAAACAGTAGACGTAAACGTCATCAAGGAATGCCCCGTGCGTGCAAACATACCCCGCAGGCGACAAAGTTATGCGCGATCAGAGTCCACAGAGAGAGTGCCGCGATCGAGGTGCCGCCGACCGTGGCCATCGCTCTGGCGAGAGGGTGTGATGATGGCACGGCAGCTCGCAGGCGCGCCCAAAGTCGGTTTGCCGGCGACATCGTGGCATGAGAGGGTAGTTGGCTGGGGGGTCGTTCGTCATCGGCACCTCGACATTGTATAGGTACATAAGTGGTATTAGATAAAAGCCGGCGTACTTAAGGTACATACCCCAGGCTCGGACAGTATTCCTCAGGTGGGGAGCTTCCAAGAGCGCAGCGCGCAGTCAGCGACAGGACATTCACGTGCCACACGATGGAGACCGGGGTGGGTGGAGCCAGCCTTTGTTAAGAAAACTTATAATTCGCTCGCCATTACGAGGTACTACTACTCCATAAACTAAGCCCTAAATAGAGCTATCCTAATCCTAACCCTAACCTTCACCTCGCTCGCCGCCCTGGCCTCTAATTATTTCCTAAGATCTCTACCTAACCTTCTCTATATTTGCTAAGACCGACCCCTACAAAGCCCGCTAGTCGTGGGGGAAGAAAAGTCGAACCCATTGTGAATATACTTTCCACTTTCAGGCACGAAGCACCAGCTGAAGTGGAAGCCAGCGGGCCCTTCTTGAAAAGTATTGTGCAAAGGATCTCATCGTTCTTCAGGTTCCAGGTGCCCATGGTAAATACATACCCATCGAGAGCCCGACTCTGGCGGCGGCGACGATGACCGCGTAGACTCTCCTTGCAAGCCGGCCTTTGCTCGCCAGGGAGGCAGGCAATTCAAGGCCCGCCGGGACTTTTGCCTTTGGCCATTGCAGGTGGGAGAGGAAGATGAAGGCGACGATAGAGTGTCGGTGAGAAGTTCCGACAGGGGCGGCCTCCCGATATGAGGAGCTCCCGAGGGAGGAGGGATGGGACTAGTAGTGGACGAGCGAAGGCATGGCAGAATTCATTTGGCTCTTCCATTTGAGGTTCTCGTGGAGGCTGGTGTTCCACCACTTTCAAAGGGTGTCGGTATGGCGTCAGGAGTATCCATCAATCGGTTCACGGAGCATGAGTCGCTCGCAATGGCGGCATACGAGCACGGCGAGCGTTTTCCTGCGAGCAACCTGAGCCGAGAAGCGACGATACTGCCGTTTTGCGCCGAACGGAAGATTGGATGTATGTATGTGCTTCCGTGACCTTTTGGGGAGCGCGGAGGGTTGCCTCATGGGCGACCGTAGCTGACCGTTCCGGAAAAGGACATTGGGTCACTGTGGAAGGGATACCCAGGACGTCGTGCAAGATCGCAGCGGTGTATGCCTTTGTAGAAACCACAGGCATTCCGCATTCTATCGCGCGTCCTGATTCAATTCCATGAGTTGAATTCCCCGTCATCGTTGAAGGGTGGAGATAACACCTCGTTGTGTACTGTAGCATGTCCACTTTCAGCTACAATACAGCTCTGCTGTAGAAGTGGTGAAATGCCTACAACGATCTAATTACCGTACCTGGCAACACAATAGCCAGGTCTTCGCTTGTACTGTTGTCGTGGCACATAACCCCCTTTAATTCTTGCCAGAAGCCGGAAGTCCTCCTGGGCCAAAAAACCTCATGTGGCGATCTTCGTGGCGAAGGAGAGAGGAGAGAGAGAGCATTGCTAATATCTGAGTAGTAGAAGCTTGCGACTCTACATCCAGCACACGTTGTATCACAATGCCAGAGATGAAGAACGCCAGTAACAGGTTGAGGGGGGGTTTCCATTTCGATAGCCTGATTGATTACAGCTTGTGGTCCGAAGGCTCATGCTCCAGCGTGCGTATGCGTTTATACCACTCCACCGACTCGGGGTTTTGGATGGTGGCGCTGGGTTGCACGTCCTTGCCACTGATGACTTGCTTGACGATGGTTTCCACACGCTTGCCATTGATCGTCATGGGCACGTCGGGCGTGGCCAGGACGAACTTGGGGACGTGGCGAGGGGACAGTCCCTTTCGAATGGCAGCCTTGATCTGTGCTCGGAGCGCGGGAGTCAAGGAATGTCCGGGCCTGAGGACGACAAACAGAAAGACGCTCTCGTCCGAGTCGTGGGGCCGCCGCCTTCCCACGCAAAGCATGTTGCTGAACGAGTCTAGAAAGGGCGCTGTCTCGACGATGGCGTAGATCTCGCCACTGCCAAACCGGATGCCTGACGGGTCTGGACGGGGGGGCATTGATTTTGGTTAGCATGCATTGTCATTATGTATGTATCGAGTATGTCACGCGGGAGGACTGTTCTATGGGAAGCTCGGGACGTACTCAGAATTCCATCGCTCCTGCCTGGCATCGTGTACCCGCCGGTCTGTGGGTTTTGGCTCAGCCAGTCGTGCTGGGCCCAGACGTCCATGTTGGAAAACCGCTCAAAATACGCGGCTCTGTAGGTTTTGCCTCCCTCGTCGCCCCAGAAAAAGCAAGGCATGCTGGGGAACGGCTGTCGGATGATCATTTCGCCAGGTTGGCCTGTGTGGATGATGGATTCGCCGGTCTCGGGGTCGACCACGTCAACGTGCAATCCTAGGGCCGCGACTTGCATTTCGCCTGCCCGTACCACACCAGATGGGTCGAGGGCGATTATCGCAGTGCCGGTTTCCGTCCCTCCGGCGATATTGCATATCTGAACGTCCGAGGGGAAAGCTCGATATATCCACTTGTATTGTTTGACGGACAGAGGGGCACCCGTGGTGTGTAGTGTCTTTAGCGGAGACAAGTCGAATTCATTTTTGATGACAGATCCAGTCTTCTCCATCTCGAGCAATAGCCTAGGAGAGACGCCCAAGAACGAGACTCGATACGTGTCGCAGAGGCGGAGGAGCTGCTTTGCGTCGGGGAAAAGAGGGCTGCCGTTGTAGAGCACCAGAGTGACGCCGGCGGTTAAGTGGCCACACATGCCGTAGAAGACAATCCATGAAGTGTTGGCATACTGTAGGACCACGTCTTCTGGCCCCAGACAGTCGTGAACAACGCTTACTTTCTTCAGCTGTAGACAAAGCCCATGTTGATGCACAATGCATTTCGGCGCGCCGGTGGTGCCTGACGAATAGCATATAAGCAACGGGTGGTGGAAGGGCACGCGGGTGAAGGTAAGCTCGTCGGACGGGTGGGCCTTTTGAAGGAAATCCTTGATGTAAGGAAAGGCTGATGAGTCTTCGTCGCCGATCGGGATGAGATAGACGTCCGGGGAGACTGTCAGATTCGAGAGTATTTGTCGCAGCTTTGGCGCCGTCGGGGCAGCCTTGCCTTTATAAATAGCGTGGCTGTCCGTAAAGATGATTTTGGGATGTACTTGTTGCAATCTCGACACGCAGCCCTGCCACCCGAGGTCGGGACTGATACTGGTGAAAATGGCACCTAGGGAAACAGTCGCGTGGAACAGCACGACGGCCCAGACGGAGGTTGCGACCAACGCGGCCACGCGATCGCCCTTCGTGATTCCGCTATTCTTGAGGGCGCTGGCGACCTCCCTCACCCTTTCCCGGAACTGCTGCCAGGTTACCACTTCTGCTGAGCCGCGTTCCAGGCCTAGATCTTCTCGGAGGCCAATGAGCGCCGGCGCGTTCGGATCCGGGTTTGCAAACACCACGTTCTCCGCGTAGTTGAGCTCGAGTCCGGGAAAGAATCGCGCACTTGGCTCATCGGGATGCTGTCGTCGTACGCCCTTCGCATCGTCGCCGGTAACGGCGGCTGAAGCGACAGGAAGCCGTAGAGATCGAGCCAAAAGTCGTGAGGGTCGGTCACCGTCCACTCCTGAAGCTCACGGGTTGTCCGGAAGTGCTTTTTGAACCGTCGTCTGACGTGGTGGCGATAGTCATCCATGCCATTTCTTCCACGGCGTTGGGAGGGATGCCACAGGATCTGTGGTTCGTCCTTGTTGTCTGTCCGTCCGCCATCGGTGCCGGTGCGCCTCTTTTCGCGGGCCAATGCCATATTGACCTTCTGAGGCTCTTGATAGAATCACCTAGTGAGATTTTGTGTCAGCCTTGCTACAGTCGATCTCGTCTTTGGCGTCCGCCAGATCACTTTAAGCACACGGACAGAAGGCCCATCCGTTCATCTCCACCATTGCCATACTCCGCCTAGCCACGTGCAGATGGATGGCAGAGCCACCTCGCCGAGAGAAACCGAACTTGCCGAGAAGCTCTGGGCAACGCATCAATAGTGGGTCGTGGAGTGTCTGGGGTTCATGTCCCCCCGGAGAATCAAGGCGATGGAGATCTCGGCGATTCCTTCCGCACGCCGTTGGAAACCGAGGCCGCTGACCAACCTTCGGACCGACTGTAGTGAATGGGGGGGCTTTACGTGGCCAGGCTGCACGAGTAGCTATTCAACCTGTGCCCGCGAAGTTTTCTGTAGATACCGCAATGTTTCCAGACACATCACACTAGGGAAAGAAAGCTGAAAGGCGAAGGCTGTCGATTCTGATGCAGTCGAAATGCACGAGCCAAATCAGCGCCATAAAGCCATCTGCTCATTACTTTCTCGGAGATGTACACGGTCGCTTTCTCCCTGCCGAGTCAGAGATCGTCTCTTCCAGCAGTGGACGCTGAGGGAGGTTGATGTAGTGGCATTGTAGCTATGGATGAGGTGCCCTGATTTGCATCCGGGTGTGCATAAACAATGCTCGGGTCTTTTCTACAAGCCGCTTCGAGAAGCGACGTAGCTCTCCATCTTTGTCCTTTTCTGGGACTCCATCGGCAGGACAAAAGGACAATCCTGCTCATCCGGTTTCCACTTCTTAATAGGTATATCGGAATCCGACCATTCCTTCCAACGCAATGCCTTCTTGATCTGCCTTGCGATTCTGCTTCATGAAATGTAGGGTCAACAAGCCTGAAACTACAATTGTTGCTCCGCAGAAGCTGCAGGTGGATCAGTACTGCACTGCAAGGTATTGAGGAACTGGGGCAAGATGATCGTAAAAAGACGTACCCGATCGAGCAAATGATGCCGGGGAGGTATTGAGGCGCGTCTTGTGATCTGAAGACGAGAGCCCCGACAATGCCGCCGGTGCCGCCCATTGTGATCAAGCTCGCACTGCAAAAGGCGCGTTTCCAGGTTCCGCGAATGTTGTTTGACTGGTAGGCCATCACGGTCGGAATCGTGGCATTGCATCCCGCGGTCACCAGGAAGACACCAAAGTACTGTGCACCGGCAGACGAGACCCAGGCTAAGATGCTGAGGCCGACAATGGACTGGATTGAGTTCCAGACAATAAGGGGAGCACGGAGATGATACTTGTCGCCGATCCAGCCCTGGATGTACATGTAGATGCCGGCGAATAGGTACGGAGGGGTGTTCAATGCCTGGGAAGCCACGACGGAGAATCCCATCTTGTTCCTCAAGATCAGGGGCAAGTAGAACCCGATGGCGTAAGCGATAACGGTGCTGGCCCTGGAGTGAGTGGTTCATAGTCAGTGAAATATTCGCGCAGTAGGTTGGTCTGTGCAATTGGAATCTTACAAGAACATGAACCCCATCGCCCACACTTTGAGATCGAGCGCGCTTCCGAGATAGGCTTTCCAAGAGAACTTGTCCTCGTCAACCTCACCACGGTCTCGCTGCAGGAGCTTGGCGACGTAGTTCAATTCGGTTGGCGTCAAGAAATTCCGGCTGTTCTGTGCCTTGTGAGGGAAGTCAACGATCAAGTAGGCGCCAATGCCTCCAATCAAGACGGTCAATACACCTTCCCAGATGAAGATGTAACGCCATCCCAGATAGCCACCGACGCCTCCCATCATCATGAAGCCGCAGGAAAGCACCCCGGACAGGGATCCTCCGATAAGGCTGATGAGGTAGAAGGTAGCATAACGCTTATGTACGTCGTCTGGAGAGGAAAAAGGGGTCAGCGCAATTCACTCGGCATGGAAAACAGGCATGGAGCTTACAGCGGCAGTACCAGCTTTGCAACAAGAACAGAGCACCCGGGAATAGGCCGGCCTCGAGGACGCCCACGAGGACGCGGAGCCCGACCAGCTGCTCCCAATGATGGATGAACCCAAAGCAGATCATGACAACGCCCCACAGCATGGTTGACCCCGGCAGGAAGATTCTTGGGCCGATCTTCTTCGCCAGGATGGCGCTGGGCCACTCAAAGAGCACGTATGGAGGGAAGAAGGCAATGACGGCGATGGACTGCATGGGTGTTAGTTGGACTCCGAAGGGCAGCTGGCCGCAGGATACAATGACGGCAGGACATACATAGCGGTTGGAGATGGTCATCTCGAGCTCCGTGCTCATGCCGGCGATCATGGCATAGCCCAAGTTCGTCCGATCCATCAGAGACACGGCGAACATAAGACCCGTGGCCACGACCAGTCGTCTGTCGATCTTGTGGACGATCCTCTTGCGTTCGCTCACCGAGATCTCGTCGACCACGGTGTCGGAAGCCTCGTCGACAGATTCGACTTGCTGGTCCGCGACCGCCATCTTCTCCGCGTCACCGATTTCCACAGATCTCGCCATGTCTGCAGGCCGCCACTTGAATATTTGTGGATCAGGAGAAATAAATTCGAGCACAAGGTGAGCGAGGGATATGGCAAAGCACCGAGTTGAAGGGACCGTTGTATGATGGGTCGGTGGCCTGGAGACCGGCGGTGTTATAGCTCTTCTCGTTTGGCTCAGCCATGCTTGCTCTAGTCCCCGCCAGCTCGAACTTTGTGTGTTGAAACTCAGAGTTTTCGGCAAGAGGGTCGGGATGCCGAGCGTGGCATGTTGTCTGGGGACACACCGTTCCCGCCTTCTCGGCCCAATCACGATCTAGACGTCGTGAACTGTGTTTCTAGGTTGCCATGGGGGTGGGTCCTGCACTATGGTCAATTGCGGGGGCCCGCAATTTGTCCCTCGAGGGTGGAGAGGGAGGGTCCATCGGGCCATGGCTTTGAGAACCGAGCAACGCCGCAGGTTCGGCTCAGCCAACTTCGTTTCATGGCTCATGATCTGCGGGGTTTCCGAACAACGTTACCGAGCGAGGTTTGCAACAAGCAGTAGATAGCTGGGGAGACGACGATGTGCGAATCTAGAAGCACCCCTTTTAGAGCTCTGGAGAGATCACCCCCTCGGACGGCAGGCACCGCAGATCGCCTTCCTTGCAGATACTAGGGATTTTGTCGATGCTGGTCGAGGCTTCGTCGCCTCGTTGCAGCCGTGTGTCATCAGGAGACGCTGGAAACACAATCTGCCACAATGATGCGTACGAGTTTGTGTATGAGCGGCAATGTCCCCCGACTGGAACCCAGGCTTGTAGCGGCAAGCCCAATTGCTCGCCAAACAAGGGCTGTATCAGATCAGCAAATCCATCTATCAGGTCCGCGGGTTTGTTTGACATCTCGCAGATTACCTGCGTCGAGGGCAAGACTGGTGTCATTGTAATACGACCCGTTGATCTCCTGTGAGTGTGCTGCCGCAGCACTAAAGTTGTATTAACTCCATCGGGGAGTCCGTCTCCGATCAAGGCAGTGATCTTATTTACTCGTATTCCCACATCGACCATTATTGGGGTGCGTCGAGGTCTCTTCCAAGCCACTGGTACTGGACAGACTACGCCAACCACTGTCGACATAATCGTCACCGAGGCGCACATATGTATTTCCATCTGCGTCGATGCAGTGCGAGCAGGGAAGGAGCAGACCTCAGTCTGTATCTGCCTTGATGTGAAGGATGCCGACGAGAAGTGGATGGATGTTGATCTTGAGCAATGGTGTGCTGAGCTATCGTCGTACTCGCTAGTGGACGGCCACTGGAGGCGGAGCTGGCCGACCTGGTCAGCGGTCTCCAGACGACAGAGCTCAGAGACATCCTGCTCGGAGTGGAGGACATGCAAACTGTCCAAGTCGTCATAGGGGCACACGCAAGTCTTAAGAAAACTTCTCTCCTACGCGGGTGTTAGGAAACAGGGATAGCAGCCCGGCAAGCCATTTATAGGGCATAGGGGTCCGTGGGTTCGTAGAGCTGTCTCCCAGAACAGAAAATCCATATTGAAACCAGTACTTAAGCTTGCGTTCGTCTAGATGACCAAACAGTACAATAGGTCCAACGTCTATGAGAGTCCGGTCCTGGAGGTGATCGTTATGGCGACGGCTGTGAAGGACTGAGCGCGCCTCAATGCATACGTATTGGCTTTTCCGGGAGCTATAGCATCGACTTCCCCTCGTGCCCTACAATAGCGTCAATGACACGCAGTCGGGGATATTCATAGGCCTCGGTCAACATTTCCGGCACCGCGCCATAGAACCGCATGGTGATTGACATCTTCCCACCCCCTGCCGGCGCCGGGAGCCAGTTGTTCGTCCAATCCTTCGGCGGAGGAACATCGGCAGCCTGGAGGAGGATGTCAAATGGGCCGTCCTTGCTCTGGTCAGACAGAGGCGTTCCGTCCGGGAAGGTCATGCTGTCCCGGTCGCCCAAGGAACATCTGTTGAGCATGTTCGGAATAAAATACTGGTCAGCATTGTATGCTGCCAGGCTCCAAAAGCCACCGGGGACCAGGACAGGACGACGCGAGAATCGCACAATGACTGCCTTCGCCGGGTCGAGCGCGATGGCCCCGTTGAGCGATGGGTAGATCGCCTGGTCCTTGGTGAGGCCGAGGTACCCGCGCTTGGCGATGGCATATCTCACAGCATATTCTGACCCATAGTCCCCCATACACGCGGGATAAGAGATACTCCAGCCGTTGCTGAGGGTCAGCCGACCGCCCGGGCGCCGCAACGCAGTCCGCGCTTCGCCCTCCGCGTATCCGGAGAAAAGCGAGTAGTCAATCCCTGGGGAGTGTGCGTTGATGCCGTCCTCGATGCCGCTTTCGGCAAGTAGCCGAGCAACCCACGGTCTGTCTGTGTGGATGTAGGGTAGGTTGTAACGCGCAAGGGCTGCAGTGAGCCGGAGGACACTCTCCTCGGTCGAGACGGCGTCCGACGGGCGGAAGCCAGGGGCCGAGAACATGGACAGGTCCAACGGAGGTGCCACGGCGGCGCGAGTGGTGTTGATGCTCGCAAGTCCCACACGGTCCTGGTACTCGTTCACAATATTCTGGTCGGACGTGGTCGGTACTGTGGCGATTCGTGCGAGGACGATGCCATACGGCGTCGGGTAATTGATATACCCAGTGTATCCGTCGTTTCGGTCTCCAGGAGATCCAAGGAACAAGCCGTAATCCTTGTCGGCAAACCGGACGAGATATTTTCCGGGCTTGTGCTCTTGGAGACTGCTGACATTGGCAAAATCATTGGCGTAGCTGGACGACAACGAAGGTTAGCTTGCGTACCGGGGGAAGGGTAACAAATGTCCTGGAAACCGGCCAGCGACCTACAAGTCATAAAAGGCAAAGCTCCAGTAGCGGTCTTCGATCCGTGGTATATGGAGCACTAGATCCTGCGATGAGAGGTCCACGAAGATTGTCGTGTACAAAGTGTCCGCGTTTGGACGGATGACTTTCAAATCGTCCGGTGTCGTGAGGCGTCGATCATGGTATAGGGTATTAGTGCGAGAGTTTGGTAAGGCGACAACGAATTTCCCATACTCCAGCAATGGATAGCCATACTGGATTTGTTCCAGTGAGTTGCCCGATCCAACAGTTTGAGATGATAGCGCCCACACTCACCATGTACGCGAAATTGAGGGCATCTTGACGTGCTGCCTGGTTTCTGGGGTCTTCGTTGGTCATGATAGGTATTGTGGCTTTAGAGATAAGGGGAGGAGCGGGAGAACAAAAAGCTGAATCGCTGAGTCGGATACATGCATGTTTTGAGCAGTTGCTACCACCTACATACTAGGCACTCGAGAGATCTAGTGCTGCTCTTCGAAGCCTGGAAGGAAAGCCAGTCTGCCAGCCAGCACGGGTGTTCGGCCGTGTTGGTGCAGAATTCGTGCCGCGTGTCGTGGATTCAGCTTCCAAGGCCCCAATGGGTAGCGGCAGACGCAACAGATATCGGCCCATCGAGTCCGCATCAAGGCCCGGCAACTCTCGGTGCGCTGGTTCGGGGGGGCTCGGCACGATTCGGCGCCGCCAGTGTCACTAACGGGCTCGTTGCCGTGGTTCGGTGAGTTCGGCAGACGGTCTGATTCGGCGCCGCCGGTGTTCGAGATCCGTCAATCGTTGACGGCTGGCCGGGGAAGTGGGAATTAGAGTGGCGCATCAATTAGCCAAAGATGAGGGTGCTTGGCCTGGCGAGATATGTATTGAAGATCAAGTAGTAGCCCTTTTAGCACCCGCGAGACCTTACATGAGTGTGATCCAATACATAGCAGTACGACCGGGAAGCCTCTTGGTCCTGCCTTCTGGCACCTACAAAGAAGCCGTTTCTACCGGGGAAACGCTTGGTAATCTAGCCTACTGTGGCCATGTTGCTGCTGTCTCGGGCCTTGGGATAGACTCCTTCACGCCCGGATAGCACTAATCTTTGACATCAGTGGTTGCACATAAGACCCATTTGTCATGGATGGCTCGCCGCCGTAGTATCGAACTATGGGGAAGAATCGCGTGTTAGTGGCCACTGAATGGCAGGTTCAGGTTAGAAGGAGCACTGCAAGTCACTCACGATTTATACTGACATTGCCGCCGCCGGCGGGACTTGGGAGCCAGCTGTAGCCAGAGACAATATTTCATTAGCTTGTTTTTGCACCTTGAAATGGAAAAAAGAAAAGGTCAAGGACTCGTGGCTGTTTGAGGGATTGACTCACTTGCTCGTCCAATTCTTAGGTGGAGGAACGTCCGCCGGTTGCATCAAGAGCTGGAATTTGCCGTCTCCAGGCTCGGATAGTAGTGTGCCATTGGGGAAGGTCAAATTGCTGCGGTCGCCGAGGGCATATCGGTTGATGTCGTTCTCAATAAGGTAGAAGTCACTCCCATAGACCGTCATGCTCCAGAACCCTCCCTTTTTGATCATGGGTTTTCGGGAGAAGGTGAAGAGGGCAGCTTCATCAGGGCCGATGGAAAGGGTTGGGTAAGCTGGGTATATGGCTTGTTCGTTGGTCATTGCCAAAAAACCCTGGACTGAAATTCGATATCGCCCCGCATAGAACGAATTATAGTCGCCGACTAGTCGCGGATCTAGCATTGTCCAGTTGTTTCCCAAACGAATGGTAAAAGTGCTGGCCAGAGCTACCCCGGCATCATTGGATGCACCCACAACAGCGGACAGATTGGTCCCCTCCGGTTGCTGGAACCTGCCGTGGCTAATGCCCGCGTTTGTCAAGGTACTGTTGACCCAGGACCGGTCCGCTGGAACCTCTGGTAAGTTGTACGGTGCTAGTGCCGCGGTCAACCTTAACACGACTTCTGGTACAGTGATGTTTGCCGACGGATTGTAAGCCGGGTCTGCGAAAAGGCTGAGATTCAGCGGAGGGACAAATTGTTGCTGGGTGGTCGGCGGCCGGGTAGTGATTGTGAAATTGTTTTGCAAGTCATGGACCGCGTCGATATCCCCGTTAGCCGCCGAGACGAGAATTCTAAGTAGCGATATTCCATAGGGAGTGGGCACAGAAAGTATTGCTGCAAAGTCTTTATCGGGGCTGGGCCGTTGCACGCCCGGATTTTCAGAGTCGAAGCGAACGAGGTAACGGCCGGAGCCATCGCCAGTCAAACTTGCAATGTTTGCGACGTTGTTTCCATATCTAGATTCAAGGAGTGAGAAACGGTTGCTCTTTTGGCATCGAGGAGGGATCAGAAGGCGAGACACTCACGCATCATAGGCAGCAAAGCTCCAGTATCTGTCTTCAAAATCTGGGACCTCGACCACCAAGTCTGCCGCGGATAGGTCGACGAATGCTGCAGAGTATACCGTGTCAATGTTTGGTTTGACTACCCCCAGGCTTCCAGGCGCGGCCAATTCGCGCTGGTGATACAATGTATTGGTGCTTGGATTGTCATATGGCTTGGTGAACATGGAATACGCGTACAACGGGTATCCATACTTTGGACCTCGAGTCAGTGTATGCACCGACCAGGTGTCGCTTTCACGCTTACCTGATAGGCAAAATCCAGAGAATTCTGTTGGCAGACCGAGAGGCACGCCGTCTCTGTGGCCAACGTTCCTGCAACATGGGCGAGCACCAGCACAACAGCACGACTGAGTTGTTTCATGTTGCTCGGCTTGGATTGGTCGGCTTGGTGATGGAACATCACTTCTGCAGCGACACGGCCTGCCCATATCCTTTTTATAAACCCCTGCCACTCACCAAACGTTGATCGTCGATCGGCGCGAGCACCAACGAGGGTTTGCGAGCCGAATGCCGAGGATACCGATCCATGGGATGTATGTTATTTCATCAAACTCCCGATTAGAGACTTTCTTTCCCGTATCTCCCCACAACAGCTGTGAGAACCTAGGCTATGGTTGCAACTAGTGAGTTGTGCTGTCGTAAAAGATCGACCACCGGGGGGTGAAGGAACATGGCTCGGTGAGGAGGGGGAAACATCTGAGGTCGCTCCTCGGAGTCCGCTCGCCCGTCGAAGGCCCCACAAGTCTGGAGAGCATGAGTGTCTTCATCGAAGTGCCAATGGTGCGGTCGATCCATTGGGTTTGGGGGGCTTGCCGTCGTTGTATAATTGGATCAAGTCCACTTCCGCATCAGCCTGCACTACCCAGTAAACAGCGTGGCAGCAAAGCAGGTCATGTGCACTGGCAATGTCTTGCACGTTGCCCACAAATTGTGTGTTGATGCCCGTTGTTGGGCCTTGGCGGCTTGGCAATGTAATTACCTCTTAGGTACGGGGTAGGTACTCGGTCAGCTCACACAATGTCCCCCCACCGCACTCTGGGGCACCCCGCCTTCAATACGTAGCTTAGGTGTTGGAGGTGGGTAAGTAGCTAGCCTAGGCTCCAGTATAGGTACCTGTATACATCCGAGATTTACAGTAGTAACGTGACCCATCTCGGGCTTCGGGTCAAAACTGCACCTTGGAAAAATGCAAGCTCCCAACCAGAACACGCACAACCTACAGTAGATGGCCAATCTCGCATTGCTGGCGAATTCTCCATCTCCTGGAGGTTCAGCCGTGGGTACCCTCGAAGCCCATCCTCTCGTCAGAGTCGCGTTTGCCGAGCTTCATGCGATCGACTCATCCATGACCACCACCGGCGCGTCCACGCAGACTGGTTTGTGTGAACAGTTACGCCCGAAAGGTACGCCTGACAGCGGTCGGCTCGGTGTGTACTGATGAATGACTCGTTCCCTTCTAGGTCGAATGTGATCTCCAGACACAGCCCCAGGGCGTTTGTTTCGACTGTCGAATGCATGGGATCCCATGCCCGTGAGGAAAAAGACCACCCACCTCAGGACAGTCGGCCAACGCCTTCTAGACCCAGACCTCGTCAATGCGTCCGTGCATCGACAAAACGGCCACGTGACGGCGCTGAAGCAGTTCCGCAACGAGGCGAGAGCGACCAGGCACCGGAGCAGACGCGCCGTTCGTCTTCGGCGCCTAGTCAGACATCCGCAAGGCGACGTCAAAATATACCAACGGGGAGGTTTCCGAACTCCACATCATCTATTTTGTCACCATGATCAGTTATTTCCACCATTGTGAGAAAGATTGTCAGTCATCTGTGGGATCCTTGTCCTCGCCAATAGCGGCTTCTCGTACCGCTCGATTGTGCGAATAAATGGACTACCGCGACGACGTCTATCATCTCGGGATTCCCAACTTCCACCTCGCCCTGGGGCACGCTACATTGAGGGTATGAATCTACTCAGAGTCACTCTTGCCCTCGAAGGACATCGTTCCTTTGCAGTCACCTCTGGTCGAGTGCATCTCGAATCACTGACTCGATCTGCCTTATAGACCACCGCCCATGGCGAGCCAAAAATCACAGAAAGCAATGCTAGCATGGCACAAATCCTAGCCAAATACCCGGACGAGAAGCTATCGCAAGAGGCCGTCCACAGGTACTAAGTCGTCGAAGGTCCTAACTGAAACCCCCCTGCCCCATGTCCCAACAAATGGAATGTTTATCAAGGGTCTTGCGGCCGTGGTTATGAGCTCCCCAGATATTTGTTAATGTTCCTTTCCAAAGGGTGCCCTGGGCAGTGGTCTGCCATTGAGCGCTGCTCTGTCTCGCTCTCACTGACACGTACAGTATGCCACAGCGATCTATCGATCCTCGACCTTGAAAGCCGACCTGCATTCCACAACCAGATTTTCACAATGGTCCGTTACATCCCATAATAAGCGTTGTGGTTAGTCAAAATTCAGCCCTCTAAATCTGTGCTGGTAGAGGGACCTGAAGGTTGTGGCGAAGTAGTTTCAATTGGGTCCAGTGTCAAAGATCTCGTTGCCGTTTTGAGTGTTGCCGGGTGTGATGACCCCGGCTGTTGGGAATGCGGCGATGGGTTGCGGCGATGGCCTGCGGCATCTCTGTGTGTCTTGACGGCTTACAACGCTGTCGCCGAGAAAGAAGCGGTTACCAAGGGCGAGACTGTCCTCCTCCTTGGGATTGGCTTCAACGGACTGGGTTCCACAATGATTGCATTCCCCATCAAGGCTGCCGGAAGGACTTTACCAATGCTCAGCATGAATGGAAAAGTCCACGGGCAGATGGCTGCGCAGACGCCAAGGGGACGAATTGGTGGATGATTCGTCCATCGCTGATTTCTTGCTCAGATAGCGACATTCTGCAACTAATATCTTGGTAACACGACGCGAAACGCCCGAGCTCGGGGTTTAAACTCCCCCGTCCGTTCCCTGCTGCCATTTCCGTGTCTGTCCTTGTGAGAGAACTGTACAGCCCGAATCTCTTTGTGGCAAGCCAAGCTTCGCTCCAAGACAAAGGGAGTTCGGCTAACTGGTTGAGCCATGGGTGCCCAGCTTCGGGCTTCGGGCTGGTCGGCAAGTCGAGCAGCTCGGTAAATAGTCTGGCTCGGCAACGTCTACTTGTGCAAAGGCCTTGACCTGGACAGTGGCGATTGTGTGTGTGTGTGTGTCTCCCTCTGTGGTCTACAGATCGCACAAGTGGTGTGTGGGTGCTCGGAAAGAGCATATCTACCACGCCTTTCTTGCGCAAGGACACAGCCATTATTCTGACCATCCATCTCAATCTCGTGGACCAAGATGGCGCACGAAACTTACGTCGACGTGCTTATCGTTGGCGCTGGCATCAGCGGAATCAACTCTGCGTTCCGCGTGCAACAAGGCCTCCCTGACATGACCTACACCGTCCTGGAAAGCAGATCGGAAATTGGAGGCACATGGAGTCTCTTCAAATATCCCGGCATTCGATCTGATTCCGATCTCTTCACTTTTGGTCAGCTCCGCTCTCTTTGAACCTTTCCCACATTCCGCTAGGGGGTCGATAGCTAACATACGGGGAGATCAGGTTTCCCATGGGAGCCATGGACGGAGGACCGACCCATCGCGTCCGCACCGGCCATCTTGCAGTATTTGCGACGCACGGTGGACAAATACGGCATTACGGAGCACATCCAGTTCACCCACACGGTCAAACAGCTGGCTTGGTCGACGGAGCAGCAGTGCTGGACAGCCAGGGTGTCGGTGCCCTCGGACACGTCCCAGGAAGGGGCCACTCGGGTGTTCCGTGCACGATACATCATCATGTCGACCGGCTACTACGATTACAAGGAGCCGCTCAGCACGACAATCCCTGGCCTCGACAACTTCCAAGGCAAGGTCATCCACCCACAGTTCTGGGATGAAGACTCCGACTACTCAGACAAGAACGTGGTCGTCATCGGAAGCGGCGCCACGGCCGTGACTCTGGTCCCGGCAATGTCCAAGCAGGCCGCCTCGGTGACCATGCTGCAACGGTCTCCCAGCTACCTCCTGGCCACGCCGCTGGTGCCGCCGATCAACAACACGATCAAGCGATGGCTGCCTGCGTCGTGGGCTGGCAAGCTTATCCGCTGGAGAATGCTGCTGAACTCGTATCTCCTCTTCTGGTTCTGTCAGTACTTCCCCTCCAGGGCACGGAGTCTGCTAGAAAAGGCGACGGCAAAGCAACTTCCTCCCAACATCAGTTGCGACCCGCACTTCAACCCGCGGTACAGTCCATGGCAACAGCGCATGTGTGTGGTGCCCGGCGGCGACTTCTTCGCGGCTCTGCGGTCACGAAAGGCCCACGTGGTCACGGATACCATCGCGACGGTGACCCAGGATGGAATCCGGCTGACTTCAGGGGCCACGCTCCCAGCAGACGTGATCGTCACGGCCACGGGTCTCAAAGTCCAGATGGGAGGCCACATGGAGATCCTGGTGGACGGTGAGCGCGTCGACTTTGGCAAGAAATTCGCCTGGAAAGGTGCTCTCCTCCAGGACGTGCCCAACTTCACCTTCGTGTTCGGGTACACCAACATGAGCTGGACACTGGGTGCCGACGCCACAGGCCAGCTGTTCGTCCGGCTGGTCAAGAAGATGAAAGACGAGCATTTGGCCATGGTGGTGCCGCGCCTGGATGAGGCGGCCGGCGCGCAGATGAAACCCGTCCCGCTCCTCAATCTCAACAGCAGCTACGTCAAGAGCGCTACGGAGCGTGGGACGATGCCCCATTCTGGGAGCCGGGGCCCATGGTCGGCACGGACCAGCTACTTCAAGGACTACTGGCAGGCGAATTATGGCGACTTGAGGAAAGGACTGGTGTTCACGAGATTGAAGAGTGACTAGTTCGTCACCCCCTGGCACCATGAGTTGGTTTATTCTGGGTGAGGTGAGGCGGGGTGGGAAGAAGGATGTCGGTGTTTGTTGCAACCATGGATGCTGTCGTTCCGCTTAACACATGATCTCTGTATAGCATCTGATCACGAAGAGACATTTTCATTGACCAGATAATCACGCCCGGGTATGATGAGCCGACCGATTAAGCAGTCCTGGACGATTCGAGCAGCGGCTTGCTACAGTAGCCCACGAGTAACAGTGACGAACTCATACTGTATCCTATGGGCCAGCATCAGAACTATGCGGGCACATTGTGTACCAGGCACCAGCCTCTCTTTTTCGAGGCCGCGGCCAAGTGTCCTTCCTAGCTGCGACACGTGACGACCGAGCTCTACAGTGGCAGAGTGATCACATCCCGGGCCTGCAGGGTGCGCGGCATCTACCCAGGAGCCGTAACCGTCGGTAATTCTCGTCTCGATTCCACTCAAGAAGAGCCGAACCCGGATTGAAACCCAGATCTTCCTCTCTCTCACATCGACCTTGATGGTTGTTGGCTCAGGGGTTATTGTCTATACGTCCCATCCCGTTTTTATTAACCTCCCTCCCCACCTGCCACTAACTATTAATCATTGCTCGACGCCTTGCAAGCGGGATACAGTGTTAGGATTCGCTTCCCCGACTCGCTCCCCGGCAAACATGAGTCCGTCCTACATCTACACCGGTCCAGCCGACTGTACCACCGAGGTCGACGGCACGAATATGGAGGGCAAGACTGCAGTCGTGACGGGGGGTTCGTGAAATTCTTCTTGTCTCCCGTGGCCCCGTGTTTCGGCGGCGGAGCGCAATCATGTTGATTTTTGGGGGGGTCCCTCCAGGAGCCAAAGGTCTCGGACAGGCTTATGTCCGTGGTCTCGCGCAGGCAGGGTAAGTCCCTCATTTCGTTGCCCCGGGGGGCTTCAGTTCTATGGGCCCAAAGGACGTACGTGGGTGCTCGTTTGTCATCAAAGCGCTCACAGTTCGGTTATTTCAATCACAGGGCGGTCGTTATATTTGGCGATGTGGATGACCAGGCAGGTCGCAGACTCCAAGACGAGCTCCAAGGGTATGTATGTACGGTAATTACATCCAAGAAGGTGGAAAAGGAAATCCAGCCACGATCGTGCCGGACCTGACATGAAGGAGAGAGACTCACTCACTCACTTCGGAAATCAAGGTCTGCACATTTTCGGAAATGCGACGTGACGAGGTGGGAGGACCAGGTGGCCCTCTTCGAAGCAGCTGTTGGCCTCTCATCGAACGGAGGGATCGATATCCTCGTCGTCAATGCCGGGGTTGCTGGAGCGGACTCGATCAACAAGCCGAATCGTAAGTCCTTCATCCCGTCCTTCTTCATCATCGTTCACCCGAAAGAGGAGGAGGAGGAGGAGGAGGAGGAGGAGGAGGAGGAGGAGGAGGAGGAGGAGGAGGAGGAGGAGGAGGAGGAGACAGAATCCCGAAAGCCTAGGCCTAGCAGTGAACCTCGCAAGCTGACACACGATCAAGTGGGAAAGCCAGACCTTCGAATCCTCGACGTCAACCTCATCGGGGCCCTGTACTCGGTCAAGCTAGGCCTGTACTACTTCAGCAAGCAGACCGCCGAAGGGACAGGCGGTGTCAGAACAGGGCAGGGACAGGATCACTGTCTGGTCCTCCAAGGCAGCATGGCCGGCTATGTCGATTTCCCGGGCGTGGTCGAGTACGCGGCATCAAAGTTCGCGCTCCGAGGCGTCATGCGTGCCTTGAGGCCCACGGAGGGCTCCTCCGCCTCCATGCGAGTCAACCTGATCGCACCTTGGTAAGTCCATTCCATGGTTGATTGATTTGTTTACGGCCGCCGCCGCCGCGTCGGAAAGGTTTGATTTGACACTTCGTGTCGCGCGCGCGCGCGCGCGCGCGTTCCAGGTTCATCGCCACCGACATCCTACAGCCCGGCCGGGCCGAACGGATGCAGTCTCAGGGAATACAGTTCGCGAGTGTCGACAACGCCGTGAAAGCACTCATGAGGATCGTGTCGAGCCCCAGCATCACAGGTGAGCCAGACGCAGTCCCCGCCCGGCGCCAGTCTCTGCTCCGCTGTCCATGACTTGGACTTTGTGAGTCCGAAACACTATTAACTGGGAATGGGCTTCCTAGGACGCGCCTTTGCAATTCTTCCCGAGACGGACGTGGCCCAAGGCTACGTCGACGCGGATCTCGATGACTTCGGGGAGAGTGATCTGTTTGAGAGATATCAGTCGTCGCTTCGGGCTGGGAAACACCTTGTTGGTTCTGTGTGAGCCAGTCAATGCCACTCATTTCACCTTCTCAGCATCGTGGCCATCCATTCATCACCTGAGATCGGATGGAAAATCCAGTCAGATATGTCCCTTGAGATCACGAGGCCCAGTCGGTCATTAGAAGCAAGCCT
Organism: Phialophora tarda; assembly: GCA_016109495.1. Classification (NCBI taxonomy): domain Eukaryota; kingdom Fungi; phylum Ascomycota; class Eurotiomycetes; order Chaetothyriales; family Herpotrichiellaceae; genus Phialophora; species Phialophora tarda. Next base: position 499,448 of record JADWPL010000001.1, on the reverse strand, counting down.
CTTGGAAGCGGATTCCGTGTATTCAAAAGTCGAAAGCCACCAGCCATGAGTTACTACCAAGCGTGGCCGTCCACGCGAATCTTTGCAAGCTCGAATGCAATGCAGAAATACAAAGCCTGCAACGTGATACTGCCCCATTCATTCCGTACAGACAGCCGGAAAGCGGCCGAATCGGCATATCCTATTTGAAACCATGTACTCCAGTTCTACTGTAACGAAGCGCTCCTTGGTCGAGTCTTGAGTTGTACATCCAGCAATGCTGTATGTATGTAAGCGTCCCTTTGCTCGGTCGGCAAGGGTGAACCCCCTTCTCGGCAACAGTGCTTGCCCTGCCGGGGGCTTCGGCCTCCATAACGCTGACATCAGTCCTGCTGCCATCGCCTACGGGTACGATAGGAAGTCGGGGAATGCATTCGCGGGATGCCTTCGTAAAGTGTGTACTATATTTGTCCGAGTACAGGCAAACTTTTCTGCTCCCGGTGGAGCAAATTGCACCAAGTCGAGACACCTCCTGCCCAATCTGGGCTGGAGATCGTTCGGCGATTATGGTTACAGAAAAGTACCATTGTATTTCACCCCCTCAACCCCCCCAACATGATCCAGTGTAATAGTGTAACGACGTTGTTTGGCCTTCGGCAACTTCGGCTCCATTTTGCCCAACCGAGGGATGATGGATGGCCCTGTACATTGTTGATTGATGCTGCCGTGTGATTTATTGCTTGGAGCTCTCTCTGATATTCATTGACTGCAATGCCGTGATAATTACTGGGGGGTTCAACGGCTATCTACAGTACTTAGTCCCCGAAATTTATTACAACAGTTCACAGGGCCAGTGAACAGCAGCAGGCCGCCGGGTACGTCGCAGCATGTCTTCATCACAGGTCCCGTCCCGTCACAGGGCCGTGGTGTACGATGACCCCGGACGCATTTCCACCAAGCTGGCGGAGGTGGACACTCCCGAGCCTGGTCTCGGCGAGATTCTCGTCCGACTCACCCACTCGGGCGTATGTGCCAGCGACATGAGCGTCATGACAATGGCATGGGCACATCTCGTGCGGCCGACGGCCAAAGGGCAAGTCGGCGGCCATGAAGGCGTGGGCGAAATCGTGGCATTGGGGCCCCACGCCGAGACCACGGGGCTGAAGATCGGCGCCCGAGTCGGCATCAAGTGGCTCGCGTCCGCGTGCGGACATTGCGAAGGCTGCTTGGCCGGGTGCGATTCGGGCTGCGTGTCCAAGAAGATCAGCGGCTACCATGTCCCGGGGACGTTCCAGCAGTATGCGCTGGCGCCGGCTCAGTACGTCACGCCCATACCGGATGGGCTGGCCAGCGAGCTTGCCGCGCCGCTGTTGTGTGGCGGGGTGACGGTCTACAGCGCGCTGCGCAAGTGCGGTGCCAAGCACGGAGACTACGTCGTCGTGTCCGGTGCCGGCGGCGGCCTCGGCCATCTTTGTGTCCAGATCGGGCGGGCCATGGGATTCCGAATGATCGGCGTGGACGCCCAGGGGAAGAAGGCGCTCGCGGAGGAATGTGGAGCAGAACACTTCTTCGCCCTGGACAGCTACAGCGGGGATGACCAAGGAGCCGCAAGCATGGTGGCAGACGTCAAGGCTGCGACCGGTGGGCAAGGTGCCTCCGCTGTTGTCGTATGCGCTTCGAGCAATCCCGCGTACGCTCAGGGCCTGCGATTCCTGAGATTTAGGGGCACGCTGGTGTGTGTTGGTGTGCCGGAAGGCAAACGAGTTCCCATCGACTCGGCGGACCCAGGCTACATCACGAGCAGAGAGCTGTGTATTCTCGGAAGCGCGGTGGGCACGAGAAAAGAAGCCATCGAGACACTCAATCTGGCATCAAGGCAAGTTCCTGCAAGACATGTTGCGAAAAAATGACTGACAAAGGCGCAGGGGGCTAGTGAAGGCCCAAATTGAAAACTACCGCATGGATCAGTTGTCCGAAGTGTTCCACAGAATGGAGGCTGGACAGTTGCAAGGTAGGGCAGTGATAGATCTTTGTTCGTAGACGAGGTCCGCCACAGGACTCGTCAAATGGGACGAAGAAAAAAAATCAACAGAGATCAACTTACGGAAACTTGGTGTCTTTCTTTTCTCCCAGAGGGCCACCATCAACACAATGACGGCGCACGGGTTCATATTCGTCGTCGTTTCTGCCCTCGGGGAGGCCCGAGACCAGTTCTTGAGGGTCGAAATCATTTCACGCCCTTTCCACTCCGGTTCCAACCTCTTTGACCACAACACATAAAGCGAACAATGGGAGCGCAGTTCAACGCAGGCTTCCGATGGGAAAGGTTTCCCGATGTCGGCCAAAGGACCTTCACGGTTCCTTCATCCTTCCCGAGATGGTCCTGCACAACATCGGAGGCTCTTTCAACGACATGTAAACTCTGGCCAGGCTGGCTCAGCGTGTCTACTTCATCGATGTATCTGTATCCCTGCTACTTGACAGGCTATTGCGCTCTGGCACTACGACGTGAGCTGTCCATTACAGTGTGCGCACCTCACGCCCGCCCAGGCGGAATGCCGCCCGGTTAAGCGCCCGGAAGCAGTCTCCAGCTTGCATGGGCACCTGTCTGTTGCCGAGGGCCCATCGAACTGCGCTTCCCTTACCACGGGTAATAGGCTTAGGTGCCCTGCAAAGACGTGGATCTATACTGGGTACTCTACCCCGGTAGACTCGCGTGCACCACTGCCCACTCTATTCGCTTGTGCTATTGATCTTAAGCGAGATGATGGATCAGAGATAGTATTCAACTGATAACCAATGTCACCTTCTTGAAGCGAGGTCTACATCTCGGTGTCCGGCCTGCTGTGTCTACTCATCGCCTCTTATCTAACCTACCATGTATCACGATGGGTTGGCTTTGAGTGACGTATTCCTCGATGCGACTGGTAGATTGTCGACGAGCCTGCACGTTAGCTCTCAGACACTGCGTTTGGAGTCGAAACTGTTCTGACTTGCTGTAAATGTTACGCCTTCCCTAAGCGGCAGATGCAGCGAAGTTCGAATCAATGCAAGATGCGGCGCTTTGCTCGTACAAAGTAGACGGCGACACGAGACTCTGCTGGGCGGTGGAACCACTACAGCACCGCTCTTAGCCATTCCTGACCGTTCCCCGCGGTGGCGGCCGCTGTTATTCAAGACATGATCCATCGAGATCAGGTAGGGGAGGTGAGGTTGGGGTGAAAGTCGCCGATACTAGTTGCGACACCCGCCCTCGTTGATCCGCGAACAAGCTTTGAGGAGAAGCTTAGCAATTGCTTCTGCGGGCTTGAACACGACAGAGTTGCATCCGGCGTGGACAGTGCGCCGGTCAATTTCCAGTGGCGTTCAGGGCGGCGCATTGACTGGCTGGCGGGCAGCAGATCAACCTCGAACACGACCAGGCAAAACCTGAGCGGGGAAGGACGCCGACCGACCAGAATCACAAGATCCAACACGCTCGCTCGTATGAGCGCAAACTATTAGCAGCGACAGTGATACAGCGACACCGATACACGGTGGACTGACGGTCGGCAGGAGTCAGGAGGAGTCCCAGTCCTTTTGATACAAATGTCCCCCCGGTCCGGTGTCGAGGATCCTTGCCGGTCCCAGACATTGGGCCGTTTTCGCGTCGTCAATCTCACCTTCCCGACTGCGTTACCCCCAACCAGCGCTACGAGGCGCACCTCCACCACATGCATGATTTCATCAACGACGATGTGACGATGGTCACCAACCATTTCCGCCTGCGCATCGCCAATTCAATTGGAACCCTTCCCACCCGGGAGGCGAGATGCGCAAACCTCCTAGCCGTGTCTTTGCTAGCACCAACCTTGCCAATCGTTTGTCTCAACCGCCATCGCCGTCTGACGTCGCAATCTCGCATTTGACATAGGACCCGTCACTGAACATCGCCTTATCTCAATGGAGACGCCCGGCTTCTCACTTATGGCCGGGGTTCGTTCTAGAAACCGTCAAGTTATTGGTCCTATCCTATCAGCTATCAGCCGTGGGCTATCAACTTGGGACGTGGATCATGGCGTAGCGTGGCGTCAACATTGGGTCGATCATTTCAGGGCCTGTCGCCGATGTTATGACCATCGTCCTAGTCCATGAGCTAAAGCTGCCCCCAGAGCCATCATCTAGCCATGTGCTGTCTGTGCGATTCCCTGAACGACACCGGGGAAGTCTCCTATAAGAATCAGGCGAGTCCCACCTGTTCGTCGACCCTCTTTCCCTTGACATTCTTTGCGCAAAAGCTGTTTTGCTCGCTAACTGAACTGCTTCTTCAAGTGAAGGGACATGGCATCTGGTATTGGATCTATCTCCGGCCCTGGCGCCGTGGACGACAAGCGTCTCCGCGCCGATGGGCTCGACGCGACCACGTACCCAACGCGAGTGCTGGAGAAGCTTCACGATCCCAACATCCCCATCGAGGAATATCTTCACTATGCCAAGATCACCCGCAACGAGGAAGACCGCCTCTACGGCCCCGGCAGCGACTTCACAGCTGGCAGCGGGCCGACGATGACCTTTATCCAAGAAAAGATCCTCCGCAAGAAAGTCGACAACACCCGCCGAGAGTCCGTCACTCGGCCCAGATTGTCTGTCAGCGCCCAGGGCGAGGGCCAGATGGTCCGGGCCGACGAGACCGACTCGGGCAACGAGAAGACCGGCCACGAGCGCAAATACGAGCCCATGACCATCTCGGATGAGGAATGGGTTCAGGCATCACGAGCGGCGAGGACGGCCACCTGGTAAGCACGCGATCGTTATACGTGTGTGTTAGCTTTTGCTGACCCATCCTCCCAGGGGCGCCGTCTTCTACCTGATCACGACCGACATTCTAGGGCCCTTCTCCACCGGGTATGCCTTCTCGCAGATGGGCCTGGGACCCGGGGTCGCGCTCTTCACCGTCTTCGGCGCCCTCGCCGGCTACAGCGGCTACCAACTGTGGAAGATGTACCTGCAGCTGGACAGCGACCGCTACCCGATGAAGGGCTACGGCGACATTGCCTTCCGCGTCTACGGGCCCTGGTTCCGCCACACCTGCAACCTTCTGCAGTCGTTCCAGTTCTTCCTCAACGTTGCCCTGATCGTCCTGAGCAGCGGCCAGTCGATCAGCCAGCTGTCCAAGGGCCATCTCTGCTTCATTGTCTGTGTGGTCGTGTGCATGATCGCCGGCTGCATCATCGGCCAGATCAGGACACTGCAGCGATTCGGCTGGCTGGCTTCGTGGGCCGTGTTCCTCAACCTCTTCATCATCTTTGCGACGTGAGTTCTGGTTGCCCTCCGCCACCCCTATTCCCGTGCTCGCCTTGACGACTGACTGACTGACTGGCATATAGTATGGGCGTCATGGCGCACTCGGACCCCAACTACAAGCTCTACGCGGCGGCCAACCCGGACTTCGACATCAACCATCCCGACCCGATCCAGGTGTCGGGCGCGGCGCCGCCGGGCCTGGACATTGTCGACAACGTCAACGGGCTGATGAACGCGGTCTTCTCCTTCGGCGGGGCGACGCTGTTCGTCGAGCTGATGGCCGAGATGCGCCGGCCCATGGACTTCTGGAAGGGCCTGCTCTGCGCCGACATACTCATCTACGCCTGCTACATGGTCTACGGCATCTACTCGTACTGCATGCAGGGCCAGTACGTGTACAACGTGTCGTACCAGGGCGTGTCACCCTACGGCTGGCAGACGGCGTGCAACATCATCGGGCTGATCACGGGGCTGATCGCCGCCGTGCTGTACGGCAACATCGGCATCAAGGTGCTGTACAACAACATGGGCCGCGACCTGCTCAACTTCCCGCTCCTCGAGAGCACCACCGGCAAGTGGATCTGGGTCGCGTTTGTGCCCGTCTACTGGGCCCTCGCCTGGGTCGTCACCCAGTCGGTGCCGCAGATCAACACGTGGATCGTGCTCGTCGGCGCCGGCTGCATCCTGCAGTTCACCTACACCTTCCCGCCCTTCCTGATGCTCGGCTTCAAGGCCCAGCGCGACGCCATCCTGCCCGGCGAGTCCTTCGACCCGGCCACGGGCGCGCTGCGTCGGCTCGACGGCGGCCTCACGCGCTGGTGGCGCGGCTTCAAGAAGGAGCTCTGGTGGAACCTGTTCGACCTCGTCTATTACCTGGGCAGTTGCGTCACCTGCATCCTCGGCCTGTACGCCGGCTTCACCAGCATGGTCGACGCGTACAAGAATTCCCCCAACCTGAGTGCCTGGAGGTGCGAGAGTCCTACCGGGTAGTAGTGTGAGATAACACCGAAGTCTGATGGCAAGGGTGAGCTGACCTTGACGAGCGCGTGAGTGTGTACGTTATGTGTCGCTGTCGGTGGACGTTATCGTCATAGGATATTCGATAGCGCTGTGTCGAGTATGATTCAATCATCCAGTCTCCCCTGAGTCCCATGTACTGTAGTCAAAGAGTTGCAGAATGAGGCCATCAATGCCAGTAAATATCGTGTGATGTACTGTAGACACATGTCCCGTGCCCACCGCGTGACCAGCATTCGGTTCGAATACGCAGCACCATGAACGCTTACTTATAGACATGTTGCGAGTCTACACGCACGCACGCACAGCACAGTTAGGCAAGGTCGTTGCCGGCCATCTGATAGTTTATGAAGCTGAAGCTGAAGCTGGAGGCAAAAGGGACATAATATCATGATACGGAATACTCTACTATATACGTATGTACTTTGTACTTACTCTCTCTTCTGTATGCTGTCCTCTATACTCGCGGAATGATAACACGACCTCTCATATTCTACAGCCTACTCTTCCTCGCCTTGCATTAAATTAGGATCTTCGACGGCCTACTCTGTGCGCTGCTGCTTTCGTTGTCTCTCCTCACCTTCGTCCTCACCTTCACCCTCGTCGTCCTCCTCCTCATCGTCTTCCAATGCCCGCTTTGCGCCGGCGGGGGCGGGGGCGACAGGACCTGTTTCTGTTTCTGTTTCAGCGTCATCAGCATCCCCATCCTTACCGGGTTCACGCTCAGGCTCGTACGACGGAACGACCCATTCATCCGTGTTCCACTCGGCGCAATCGCGCCTGGGCGGCAAGGTGCAGACCGGGAGGCCGTTGCACGGGAATTTGCAGTTGCAATGGAGGTTGCCATCGCACACGGGCAGACACTTGCACGGAGCGTCGCATTCACAGGGGTAGTCGCAGGTGCTTCTGCCCTTGTACTTGTCCGTGTTGGCCAGGTCCTTCATTGCCCTGGCCCGGGCCCACCAATACTTCCTTCGCTCGACGGGCAGCTGGAGGAGATCGAACAGGTCCTCGAGACTTCTCTTCTTGTTACCGTCCTGGAACAGCCAGATGTACTTCTTGGCCTGTTCTTCGACATACGGTCGCACCCCGTCGTTCAGGGCCTCGATCTTCTCTCTGATGGAATCCGGCAACGTTGCTCCTGGGGCTACTGGTTCGTGCTCCTTTCGTTCGGCAGCTCTGGCAAGAGCAGTGGCGAAAAAGACCCACTCGCAGACGTCCTCCGTGGAGAGAGTGCCGTGGTGTTGTCGAAACTCGACGGTCCTGGTCAGGTACTCACCTTGGTCCTCACCTAGGGCGTTAGTAAAGTTCACGAACCGTTCTCTTTTCCCACCCGGCTGGCGCGGTGTTTTGTTCAGCACTTTGTGCAAAAGGTCACGCTCGTCCGGGTCTATTTCGAAGATCTTGAGAAATGCGTCCTCGCATGAAAACTCGGGTACGAGCGCGCAATTGTGCCCGCCGGCATTGATCGCCGTTCGGTTGCTTTTGGCATACTTGAACGCTTTCGTTCCCTGGTAGCCTTGTCTTTCAGGATGATGGAGCAGCGTGATGTGGTCTTCAAAGGCCATGCACATGAACGCAAGATGTTGGAGAAACTCTGTAGAAAGATCTTCCTGCTCACCTTCGGCGCCCGGTTGCACACCGACATGCACGTGGACAGAACCCAACTCCGGGCCTGTCGTGAAAAAGTAAGGTTTTTCTGGATCGTAGGCCTTCGGAATGGCATCGAGCTGCTGTTGAAGCTCTTTCATGCCGTCGGACTGGAGACCATTTGCATCAATCTCAGGCGCTTGGAGTGGTCGTGAGATGAGCTCCAACCCAGTCAATTGCCAGTCATTGAAATTGCTGACTCTGATCTCTTGTTGGTATCTGGACCGTCGCATTAGCTGGTCGGCGGCGGTGGGCACTGGCACTGCGTCCTCAAGCGTTAGCTTCCAATGTAAATACTGGTCGGGCTCATCTTCGGGATCCGAGCTTAGCCTCACTTCGAGAAAAGGCGCGTCTGGTCCTGCATTTGACCGAACACTCTTTGCGGCCTGTCGTAGTCCCACTCGCTCAAGCTCTAAGCGCTGCTTCCTGTCGTCCGGGTTGTGGTGTTGGGAATACCACTGGGGAAGTGGATCGCCGACGTCGCCGGGGTTCACAGGGCAGTTTTCCGGACGAAGCCAGTCATATTCCGGTCTGGCTGCGACTTCATCCTGTTTGATGCCGAAAAGATGCTCAATCTCGACGCCAAACGTCAAGTTGCGTGAATTGGGTGTCTCGCTCGACTCTGACATTGGATAAGATATTAGTGCTTTCGAAGATGTATTTGTTGGATAGTTGCGTACCTCTGTAGGCATGAGTAAACTATTTTGCGGCGTTGTGTAGCTATTGCTTCGGGATGGGCGAAAGTCGAGTATAAACCAAGCAAGGACAAACAAAGGAGGAGTGAGCACAGACATCTCAGAGAGAAAGGAAGTCAAGGTATCGCTCCCCAAACAATGCATTAGAGTTGCAAATAGCCTGTCTGCAACAAAGACATAGTGAGAAAACAGAGGACCGCTCGAACTGAGGAAACCACCGCAACAAAGAGACGCCTTCAAACGCTCAAAGGAAGGTGGTGAGGTCTCGGCCCTCGGTTTGTGAGGTATCATAGCGCACAAGGGCATCCGTAAACAGCTGCAGGGAGGAGTACCGCATGCATGGAGGAAGGGAAGTCGTTGGTAAGTGTCGTAAAGTCATCGTTGACACGGAAGAGCAGCGCAACCCCATTGTCCCCCTCGATCACCATGAGTCGAAGTTTCCGAACCCCCCACCGCCTTTCGTCTTTTTGCGAACGGGCTCCTCCGGTTCATCGTCGACGAACTCGAGAATTTCGTCGTCGTCAACGCCGGCGCCCTGGTTTGCCGAAGATGCATTTAGGTATTTGCCGACTTTTCCTCCTGCATCGCCGGCATCCACAGTGCCGTCACTTCGTATCCGCTTGCCCGTCCATGTGGTGCGGTCTTGATCTTCGTCGCCCTCTCCCTGCTTCTCGGACTCATTCTTCTGCTTCCAGAACTCCTCAAACGGGTCAATGAGCACCGTAGCCTCGACGATCTGGATCTCCTCCTTCGGCCGGTCGTTGCTGTCTACAGGCACGTTTTCGAGACGTTTCAGCACTTCCATCGACTCGTCATCTGCGTCATCTACCACGCGGCCAAATATCGTGTGTTTGCCATCGAGGTGACTGGCCGGTCTGTAGGTGATAAAGAATTGCGAACTATTGGTGTTCTTGCCTTTGTTTGCCATACTCAGTACGCCTCTCTTGTCGTGCTTCAGTGGTCCTTGCAGCTCGTCGTTGAAGTTTTTGCCCCATATACTTTGCCCGCCTTTGCCTGTGCCCGTGGGGTCGCCACCTTGAATCATGAAGTTACGGATACTGCGATGAAAGATGACTCCGTTGTAGTATCCCTTCTTAGCCAGGTTGAGGAAGTTCCAAACGGCTTTGGGCGCGTACTCAGGGTAGAGTTCAAGGGTCAGCGGGCCTAGAGTGGTCTGCAATCGAATGTAACCCTTGGACTTCACGCGTCGGGGTTTTAGGATATATTCTTCGTCGGTCATCGCCGCAAGAGCATTAGAGGTATGTACAGTCATGCCTGTCGACGTGAAGGAGGCAGCTGCTAGGCCAGTTGTATGCCGGGTTGCATTGTATGGTACCGGTTTCCCGGCTCCTGTCGTAGATGTCGGCTTCTTGTTGGCGGCAGTCAGCTGCTGCGATGAGGGTTTCGCTGCTTGGGCATTTGCTCGTTCAGCCCTCGCCTTTGCCACGGCTTCCTTTGCCTTGATGACCTTCAGGTCTGCAGCACTCCCCAGGCTCGCAGCGTTGATAGAGGCCTCTTCTTTCGGGATGCCAGAATCTTGGCCATCCTTCAGGTATTTGAACGAGCTGAGATTGCGCGACTCGATGTTTTGTGGGTCTTGCAGCGTGATGATATCCTTGCGCGAAAACTCGTCGTCCGATACCAGGTCCCGCCACATTTTGGGCTTGATGTTCAGTCTCTCAATTGTATCATACGCGAAGACATTCGCGAGCTCGCCATGGCGGATGGCCACGATGTGGGTGTTGTCAGTGAAGACTTTGAAGGTAACCGGGTCGACGTATTCTCCCGCGTCATTTTTGGCAAAGTTGAGCTTGATGAGGTCCTGCTGCTTCAGCGGTTTGCCGTTCGTTGGATTCGTATCATGTTTCAATAGCCACCGCAGAATGTTCTCGTGGTCGAATATTATGCCTTCGAGGGTACAAACGGGAGTCGTGAATGGTTGCAGGCTCAGCGCGCAGAAGTTGTAGGGTAAGCGTTTGAACGAGGCATGGCCGCTTGTGTCAGCGCGGACGCCGGCGCCTGCGCTGGCTGAGTAGGCGTCCGAGGAAGCCCATTCTGAGTGTGTGATCTATGCAATGTCAGTCTGGCCATCCATGTTTGGCATGCGAGCAGCCGGTCGTACGTAGAGTTTGTCCGTCCCTGGAAAAGCCCGTCAGCATGCTGAAGCGAGCGGTAGAAGGCGATCTAACCTTTGCCCATAGTGGTCTTCCGAGTACAGTTGGTGTGTGGTTGTTGCGAAAGAAAATTCAAGGTCAAGTCAATCGAACGCGGAGAATGCAAGTCTTGCGCCAGCCTTGTCAGACTTTCCCGCAGCCTCGTCTGGCGGATCAGGAAGCAAACTGCGGGGATATAATTCTATCAATAAGGTGATCTAGACTATGGCTCTATGTTCTTCGTGTATTTAGCCTCTCTATCTTCGTGTTTGGCAATCATCGTGGCAATCCCAAGTACTTGAAGTACTCGGCAGGTCCAGCAGAGTTCCAAACTTCCCTTTCTGCCTCAGTTACGATCCACACAAGCCCCAGCATTGCAGCAGAATTCGCCCCAGCTCCTCTGTCAAGTCCGCTATGCCGCCGGGGGATCATGCACATCCACTCCTTGACCAGGATCACGTTGTAGTCGGTACCGTCGCCAGCCTCGCCGTGGCTTTGACGGACGTGTCTGAGGAGCCTGTCGTAGGCCTGCACAAGGGCGTTCAGGTCAGTGTTTGTCGGCAGGCGAAGCACAAAGTGCTTATGCGGAACGTTGGGTATGTTCTCCGTGACTTTGACATCAGATTCTGCCTTGCTAGGGTACAGCTTGAAGCCGAGTTCTTGTTCATCGGGGTATGGCCAGAGTTGCATGTGCTTGTGGCCTTGGCTCGACCCCGATTCGAAACCGCAGTTGTAGATCATCATATAAGGTTCTTTGAAATGGCACAATATCGTCCAAGCAGCGGCTAGATCATTGCGGTCAAGACCCTCTGCCTGTGGTTCAAACCTGCGGGTGATCAGGAGAAGACTGGGTCTGTAAACACTGAATTTGTTCACGAGCAAGAGGTGAGATGGCCCGATTGGCGACAGGACCTCACTTGGAGGTGGGTTGAGAAATGGATTGTGGCCTTTGCCCGTAGTGCGTTCTGGTGCATCCGCGGGTGTGATAGGTTTACGACGGAGATGAGGAGCAAATCGAAAGTTGAGCTGGGTGGGTTAGCCTATACATATTCTGAGGCTACCCGATTGTTCGCTGTGCCCAGGACCTCGCAGGGCGTCGGGAAGGCACTTACCTTGAATCCTTGGTCTTCAACAGTTTCAGCAGTCGAAGGCTCGTAAATCAGCTGCTCCCGAGCAACGAGCTGGTCGAATCTGACAAGGCACAGCTCTTCCAGGTCTGCCGGCAGGGGGAGCTCCTCTATGGATCTTACATCCTGGTTGTGGTATTTGGTAGTCCCGCCCTCCATCGCGCATGCAGTTTCCAATAAGACAAAGCGATGCTTAGTCGAGGTCTCTATGGTGACTGTGGGACAATAAGAAACTGTCAAGTTCAGACGGGCAATGGCAGCTGGCAATATGCCTGGGTTGTTAGGCTCTAATCATCAGCCAGAAGATCTCATGTCCGTTCGAGCCCGTTCGCTTCTAGGATGAATGCCCGCTTGGACACTGGCTTATTTCAAAGGTGCTCAAAGTGATGAGGTACGAAGATCGGAAGTACCTCGATGGATGGCAAGCGACCTGAGATCAGGTACCAGTTGCAACTGTGTACTCACCTTGGTGACAGGAGCGTACTGTGTAATCATGAAAGTCTTGATCTACAGCGACAAGAGGGAGGCCAACGTAAAGAGAGTGAGAGATCGGTGAAAGATGTCGAAAACACTGGCATGAGTGTTCCACCGTAGCGAACCTTACCCGATTCGACCACGACCTGAAGCTACCTACAGATTTATTTTCTGGGCTCGTGTCTGCAATTGAAAGAGCTCGACTTCCCATCGCGCTTGCCCTAGCTTTCGGCGGTTCTTCTTCCATTCATTTATTCTTCTTCCGGCGTCGCCATGGCTTTCTCTCGTTCGGTCACGTCGCTTTTCCGCACATCCCGGCGCATTGTGTCGCCTGCTCGAGGCCTGAACCCCGTCAACAGAGTCTTTGGCCATGACAGATTCGGCGCAAGAACATACGCTGCTGTCTTCGAACGGACGAAGCCTCATGTCAACGTCGGTTAGTATCGATTCCGTCCTCGCCGCTGAGGCTGGAACTGACGCTCTGCAGGCACAATCGGTCACGTCGACCATGGCAAGGTGAGTCGCTTTCCACTGCTGTCGAGATCTATGTTCTGACCGCGTCCTTCAGACAACCCTCACAGCAGCCATCACGAAAAGACAAGCGGAGAAAGGAATGGCACAGTTCCTCGACTATGGCAAAATTGACAAGGCCCCTGAAGAACGGAAACGTGGTATCACAATCGCAACTGCGCACATCGAGTACGAAACGGACAACCGCCACTACTCCCACGTCGACTGTCCCGGCCACGCCGATTACATCAAGAACATGATTACTGGAGCCGCCCTGATGGACGGTGCTGTTGTTGTGGTTGCTGCAGGCGATGGACAGATGTAAGAGAACAACGTGGATATGCGCGGATTGGAGACTTACATGTCACAGGCCCCAGACACGAGAACATTTACTGCTTGCCCGTCAAGTCGGCGTCCAAAAGTTGGTTGTCTTCGTCAACAAAGTTGACACTGTGGAAGACCCGGAGATGTTGGAACTCGTCGAGATGGAAATGCGCGAGCTCCTTGGATCATACGACTTCGACGGAGACAACACCCCTATCATCTTCGGCTCAGCTCTTTGCGCGCTTGAAGGCAAAAGACCCGAAATCGGTACAGAGAAGATTGATGAGTTGCTGAAGGCCGTTGACGAATGGATCCCTACCCCGGCCCGCGATACCGAGAAGCCCTTCCTCATGTCCGTCGAAGAAGTCTTTTCCATCGCTGGCCGTGGCACAGTCGCTTCTGGTCGTGTCGTGCGAGGCGTTCTGAAAAAGGATAGTGAAGTGGAGATTGTCGGAGGCCGTGACGAAGTTATCAAGACGAAAGTCACTGATATTGAGACCTTCAAGAAGTCTTGCGACGAGTCAAGAGCCGGTGATAACTCTGGACTGCTACTGCGAGGCGTCAAGCGTGAGGATATCCGACGTGGCATGGTTATTGCAGTGCCCAACAGCGTGAAGGCCCATCAGGAAGCTCTCGTGTCGCTGTATATCCTGACGGAAGAGGAGGGTGGCAGAAAATCTGGCTTTACCGAAAACTACAAGCCACAGGTCTACATCCGAACAGCAGATGAAGCCGCCCAACTCAAGTTCCCCGAAGGCACTGAGGATCCGACCAAAATGGTCATGCCCGGAGACAACCTCGAGATGGTTCTGAAAACACACCACCCCGTGGTCATGGAAGCTGGTGAACGATTCAACATGAGAGAGGGCGGACGGACCGTGGCAACTGGCCTCATCACCAGGATCCTCAAATAAGCCGAAGCTCACATCATGACGACCATGACAGCACGGGAGAGAGGATTGCGGAGCCATCTACCGACGCCTTGGAGCTATGTATCAAAAGTGTCATATCTTCGACTGGTCACATTCAGAGCTTCTTGTACATTCTTGTAGGGTTCGGGGATTGCAAAGAGATAATGACCATTGGGGCATTGCGACCGGTCGGAGTCAATGGGAAGAAAGGGCCTGCATATACCAATCAACCTCTCTACTTCAATTCAAAAGTGTCTAAACATGCGCAATCAGGAAGACAGCCGCTTCTTTCCCTGAGACTGTTTACCCCAATCGATACTCTGCTGTAGCACTCCAACTCCCTCTTTGTCCTGTTTCCCCCTCACACCCCATATCTTGGCTTCGTGCGATCAGCGTCGAAGTCATGTCGAACCACCGCTCCACCGTCCTGGTCCTGTGGAGAGATGTGGGAGCGTATCCTCCACGATCCTCTTACTGACCACCGCTCCGGCACTTGACATCCGGACACAGATGATCTAAGCAAGGCGTACAAATTTCCTGGCACGTATACCAACATCGAATAATAAGGACGTTCTGTACGACAAGTTCTTTCCCTGAAATATCAGTCCCGTGCACTGCATAGTGTACCTAGGTACATATCCACATCCACCTCCAACATGGAAGGTCGATGCCAATGCGGCACCGTCAAGTTCCGCACCCCCAGCGACCAACCTCTGAAATGGTTCATCTGCCACTGTCTCGAATGCCGTCGCCAATCCGCCTCGGCGTTTGGCATCTCCGCCGTCTTCCCCAACTTCGACCTCCTGGCGCAGAACCCGGGGACCAGCACCAGCACCAGCACCGGCGTCGAGACGGAGACGGAGACCGAGACGGAGACGGAGACAGGAACCGACTCTACAACGAATCGTCACGAAAACGACCTGATAGGGACGTACACGCACTCGAATACGAACTCGGGGCGGCAGAAACGGTGCTACTTCTGCAGGAAGTGCGGGACGCGGATCATGAATCTCAACGTCGTGCCGGGGGATGACAGGGCCGGGTGGGTTGCGGTCAAGGGGGGGTTGTTAGAGGGGATTCGCGGCGACGTGTGGACTAGCGCGACGCATATTTGGACGAAGAGCGCGCTGGTGGGCATTCCCGAGGGCGTCGAGCAGTGGGAGGGGGATCCGCCGCCGAGACAGTAGGGGGTTCGCGGGAATCTGGATTTGAATCTGCAATTTGGAGGGCGAGAGAGAGGGAAATGGGGATGGAGATAGAGATGGGATACCGATTGAAGGGGTGATGTCCGCTCGCTGGTGAGCTGGGGGTGGGCTGTGCTTGCATATATACCTTGTCTAGTGCAATCGAATGTAGCCAACGGCAGGGGATAGCAAACAGCGAGTTGAGGAGTGCGAGCTGAATGCTGCTGCTGGTTTTGGGGTTTGCAATCCTGTGCTTGGGCAAAGTCTCTCCTGTTTTGGAGAGTCATAGGATGGTGAAGAAGATACAGTAGAATGGCAAGGAAGGGGGTTGGCTATCTGACGATAAAGCACCAGGAAAGGAAAGCAGGACAGTATTGGAGACATTTCCGAGTCCAAGACGTGAAAGCGCTCAGTGTTGTATCATTGGTCTTTTCGTGCCATTTTCTGCACAATGCTGTACCTTCCAGATGCATTGCCATGCAGATGTCGTGGTCCCTTTGTACAGAGGTAGTATTGATGGGGTGTGTTTATGCGACTGTCCTTACTCTGAGCGTGCTCGTGCCGGCCGTGACTTGCAATCGCAGTCTCTTCGTCCCCGGAGCTCGTCGAACGCCCTCGTAGTCTTCAGATGAGCTCCCTTAGCTCGCGATAGCCAGGTTTCCCGCTGGCTCACCAGCTGGGGAGCCTTCCGCTCCTGTAAATTGAGCTTCTCTCTCTGCTCTTCGCCGTCTCTTCTCAACCAGGATTTCTTTTCTCTGTTGTAGCAGCTTCACTTGTCTGTCCTCCACGCCCTTCAACCAATATCCAAACGATCCTCCAATGCTCGCGAAGAGGGGGTAGACCCATAACGTGCCGCGTTGAAAGAACGGTCTCATCTCGATGCCGAGTTGAGCAAAGCGTGTGGCGATTCCTGGCACGCTTGTTAGCATTCACTGTCGCTTGGCCCATCACTCGTCGTGTATGGCTGGTGCTGGCTCACCGAAACCGGCCCAGAAGAGGATCTTGTGGACCATGATTGAAAATGTGTCGCGCGCTGTGCGCGGTCAAACTATGGGGACAATCTGTTGTTGGAGCAGGTTGAAGCTGAAGCTAGGATGGGTCAAGACTTGGGCAGCGACTCTCGCAGCTGTGATCTTCTTGTCGCTGTATTGACGAGCTCGGATGTAAATGTCTATCACGGCTCGAGGAGCATGGCGTGAATCAACGCTGCAGGCAATTTTCCACTGGACGTCAGGTGCTATGCCGTACAAATGCGCCTAAGTGCGTGACATGATCTGCCGTAGGAATGAAGAGTCCCACTCAGGTTGCAATCGCTGCGCCTGTCAGAGTGACAAGCGACCCATCAGCAGAGAAAATAAAACTACAAAGCAGCTCCTGTTGCAATCAACGCGGATACTCCGTACCGTGTAATCCTATTGTCTGGTCCGCCACCGTCTCTGATTGTTCATAGGGGTTGTGATGACCGTGTTTTGCTTCCCGCTTCTGGAACATCAAGCTCAATTTTCACACGTGGCAACCTGATGCTACAGTACTACCGCCTGACCGTTAAATAAATACGTGATATTGTGGCACGGCTGCGACAGCCGAAGCAGAAATAAGTTACCGAATCTGGTATCTCCTCGTGCTAATGTTCTGTGGTATTCCATCATCATAAGAGGAAACTGTCGGGGTTCTGCCGGTGGACGGAGTAGCCTGGAGGTTTAAGCACCCCCCTTTAGGGCAGCTTATCTGGCCAAGCCCGAGCTTTGCCTGTTCCTGCTGCGTTGGTTGTTACTCAGCATAATTAAGCCTGTAGGCCCGCCACCACGAGTGCCCAGCCGAGGTGTCGCTTTTGACTAAGGGCAAAGTCGCCGCAACACACCACTTCGCGTGTCACTGATTCGAAGTGAAGCTCGATCATTGCCATCAACGCATCTTCCACCATGCTTGTTATCGACGACATAGCGAAAGTTCAAGGCTTTCGTCACTGAGGTCTGGCAGAGTCCATGCCGAATCCGCCGCGTCTCTCATGGACAAGCAATCCTGAACTGCAACAAACTTTTGGTTCCGAGTCCTCCGAAATCTCGTTGAAGAATGAAACGCATCGCTCAGAGCGCCC
This sequence comes from Phialophora tarda, assembly GCA_016109495.1. Classification (NCBI taxonomy): domain Eukaryota; kingdom Fungi; phylum Ascomycota; class Eurotiomycetes; order Chaetothyriales; family Herpotrichiellaceae; genus Phialophora; species Phialophora tarda. Next base: position 482,043 of record JADWPL010000001.1, on the reverse strand, counting down.
GCGGAACAAGATGAGGCTGCGCATGCACATTCGCGACCAGCTATGTTTTCTAATTCTTATCACCAACCTCCTGGCGTTGATGGTCCTCGCCGTCTCCACTTGGTACCAGAGCGTCCACCATCTCCGGCAGGCTAAGGCGCAAACGCTCGTGGTGACCGCCAATCTCAATGCCGACCAGGTGTCCCAACAAATCTCACTATTCAGATCGTCGGTACAACAGATTTCGACGCGACAGGTGCTCCAGGGTTACATGCGAGACTTCAATAACGGCAACCATTCGGAAGAGCTTTACGAAAGCATCAAGGTGAGAAGCTGAGCTGATGGCCTCTCGAATCGAGGACGCTGATTTCAATGCAGAGCAATCTCGAATTTACCTTGTCGGATGGCTATGAGAACGCCATTCTTCTTCAGGCGGCTGTCTTTCCGCGCGCCAACACGCCCGACCAAGGAAACCGCGCTCTCGCGTACTTGACGGGGACGGGAATCAGTGGCAATATCGTGCTCCCAACCACCTATGCGAATGGCACGCCCGTCATGCTCGGCGACGACGGGCCCGGGTACCCACCTCAGCTTTACCCTAATCTCACGTACGACCAGACATCGGACGACCATAATGCATTCTACGCAGACAAGCTCTTGGACTACAACTCAACCTTACTGCTAGGGCCGCTTTTCCTGCGAAGTAACTCTTCCCTTCTCTCTTTGACGGTTCCCATCAACAACAACACCAGCAGGATCGATATTCTGGGATGGTTGACTGTTGTTCTGGACGCCAAAGCCCTCTACGAGGTTGTTCAATCCCGGGTCGGACTCGGAAAATCTGGAGAGGTGGTCATTGTTGGTCCTGGTGGCCGTACCGACAACTTGTTCGCGGAAGACGTCAGTGGTCGTACCGAAGCTCAAAACGCGAACGTCGCGCTCCAATTTGTTCTGCCACCGTACAGTAATCGACATCCAACGCGAGCCAACGATCCATATCTTCCCTTTCCCATGAAGGATTACCCGGCAGTTCTCCGCGCCTGGTCGGACAATACCACCCAGCTCAACAATGCTGGAGGAATGATGTCCACCCACAACGAAGAGGGTAGGAAAATATCGCTTGGCTATGCCAGGGTATCTTCCAATGTTGTCGACTGGGTTTTGATCTTCGGCCAGTCGCATAGCGAGGTTGTCGCACCCATCAACCAGCTACGAAGAACCGTCATAGCGTCTATTTTCAGCGTCGTTGGCGCCATCATGCTCGTGTGCTTGTGAGTATAGCGAGACGCAACTATCGGGTTCTTTGCCATGCTAACTGAGGCGCAGCCCGGTCGCCCACTATGCCGTGAAACCGATCATCGCGTTGAGAACTGCAGCCAAGAACTCAGTCACCACATACGAAGCATACGATCCGTCTGCGAAATCTGATACGGCAAGCGAGAATACCCTGGAGAAGGCGGAGCTTCTTCACGAGAAAGGTCCTCTTCAGAGTGTTTGCAAACGGTCCGCCAAGAAGAAAAATCTCGTTCGCCCAGTGCGAGTGTTCAAGATTCCCGAACGAGTGCCAGAGAGGAAGCATATCGTCTGGGATGAGCTGTCGGAACTCACCGGCACGTTTAACGAGATGGCCGACGAGCTTTCAATTCAATATCGGAAACTGGAAGACCGGGTGAAAATGAGAACTGCGGAGCTCGAGCAGTCAAGGAACGCCGCCGAAGCCGCTAATGAGAGCAAGACCTTGTTCATCGCCAATGTATCCCACGAGTTACGAACGCCGCTGAACGGAATTATTGGCATGTGTGCCATTGCGATGCAAGAGGAGGATATGCACAGCGTGCGGCAGTCTCTGAAGATCATCTATAAATCTTCGGATTTGCTCTTGCATCTTCTCAACGATCTGTTGACCTTCAGCCGCAGCTCGATTGGTCAAAACTTCGCGATCGAGGAGGACACCTTTCGACTAGTCGACATAGGGTCACAACTAATATCCATCTTCGAGAAGCAGGCATCCGAATCGGATATTAGTTTGCGGGTGGTCTTCATTGGTACAGACCCACCACTACCTGGAGATTTCGACCACGAAGCTCAAGAAGATGCTATCGTTGCACGCCACGATATGACTGGTGCTATGCAGAGACAGAAGACCAACGTCCTGGCCAAAGGTCCTGCAGACATTGGGCCACTTCGGGAAGTATGTTTAAGGGGCGACAAAAACCGGATTCTTCAGGTTCTGATGAGTGAGTCCAACCAAAAAGCACTCTCTCTATTGGCGCAGAGCCCCTTCACCTGAACGGGAGGGTTGCCCTTCGCCTCGAGATTACGCGCAAGAGCGTTCACAGACTGACCTGATACAGATCTCTTGAGCAACGCTTTAAAATTCACACCCCCGAAGGGCACTGTAGAAATGCGCATACGTTATCGAGGATTTGTTGAACCTGAAGATATGCCTGAGGTCAAGTACTCAAATTCTAAAGCCCCGCAACAAGCGACACTTTCGAAGGCGTTCCAGCGTGTTAGTCCTGAGAAGTTTCAGCCGAAATCATCTCTTAAAGGACTTATGTTCGACTTCGAAGTCGAAGACACAGGCCCGGGCATCCCCGAGCACTTACAGCAGGATATTTTCAAACCCTTTGTCCAAGGTGACTTGGCTCTCAGCAAGAAACACGGCGGTGTCGGTCTCGGCTTGGCCATTTGTTCACAACTTGCGGGCATGATGGGGGGATCCCTCCAATTGAAGAGCACTGTTGACATTGGTAGTACATTCACGTTCTCTATACCCTTGCGGTACACCAAAGAGATGGTACCCTCTGTCACCGACTCGCTCGCCCGACCGAGAGCTGGTAGTATCACCAGCAGCGTACAGTTCGAGACCTTCACCACAAGGTCAGGCATGGCGCGGGATGTCCGATCATTGCAATCGAGACAGAATTCCCTTTATTCAACCAGCCAGGACAAAGACTCCCAGTTGGACGTACCACGCCTGGTCGGGTTTTCTCAGCCTTATCTGATAGATGCAAATATGAGCTCAGAAAATGTCGAGGGATCGGCGCCTCACACACCACAGACGAAACAAGAGCGGAGCCAGAGCTTCCCGTCTCAGAGCTCTCGGCTGGCTCCCATTCTGTCGGTGACCACACCCGAAGAAAACGGTGATCGATCGGAATTGAAGCTGCGAGAGAACGAGAAGCAGAAACCTTTGGAGAGGAAGTCGTCACTGGCCTCATCAAGTACATCGTCTCCTCTCAAAGTCCTTGTTGCCGAGGACAACCCGGTCAATCAACAAGTTATTCTGAAATTGCTGAAGCTGGAAAAGGTGGTCGACCTGACTCTGGCTGAAGACGGAGAAGAAGCCGTGAGCATCGTTCAGAAGTCTCTTGCCGCGACGGAGGACGAGAATGGAAAGCCGAAGCCTTTCTCACTGGTCCTGATGGACATTCAGATGCCAAAGATGGATGGAATTGAAGCGACGAAGAAGATTCGGCAGCTAGGCTTTGACGCTCCGATTCTAGCCCTCACAGCTTTTGATCATGAGAGCAATCGGGCAGCATGTGAGGATGCTGGAATGAACGGTTTCCTGGCCAAGCCCATTAAAAGGACAGCATTGAGAAAAGTGCTGGAGGAGTATAAGTCTGTGGTGGCAGGGGAGGCAGCTGGGGAGGCAGCCAAGGGCAACGGAGAAGGCGGGAGTTAAGAATGGGCTCCGGGGGTTGGAGTACGCCACGCAAAACTACGCAGCATCTTGTGCTGTGTTATGGGAAGACACCAGCGACAACTGAGGTGTACATAGTACAACATGCATAGCGAGGGCACATTGGAGTATATGACTTTGATATTCACCTTGGGATGGAGACAACGTGTGGCATCAAAAATCGATGTATCCATGTCGTCTAGGAGACAAAATCAATGGGATCAAATATGTACAGCGTCCACGCTCCTCGTAATGCGTTTCTGCAACCCTCGCCTCGGTTACAGTTACATAGAGTGTCTACTGAGTCTAACTTCGAGGTCGACGTCCTGGCGTAATAGTCGATTCTTGACAGTCGGCGAGGCTGAGCTCTTCGCAAGGCTGCCGATCATTTTGTGCGCGAATACTCCGCCGTAATCACCTGACTCTCAAACGCGCAATTCGCGTCCTTCCCTCAAATGTTCGATCAGCAACTTCAATCTCGTCCCCGTCTCTACCGCCAGCGTCTCCGGGTCGCAGGTTGCGGCACCCCCTGCTACAGCAGCCATGGCCGACACCATGATGACTGACGCCCCTGCGATTGATTCCGACGCGCCCTTCTCCCTTCGCCCTCGGTTTAAAATCTCCGATCTGCCCTTGGTGAAAGAGCAACGCTCCACCATCGATGCCCTCCTCCTGAAATTCAAGAAACAAGGCGGCTATGACTCCCTGCGAAAGCAAGTGTGGGCAAGCTACAATACGTCGGACGCGAAGACGGCGTTGACGGATCAGATCCACACCATTGCGGAGCAGGAGATTGAGAAGGATCCCAAGCTTTTGAGCAGGGAGAGGGGCAAGGCCGCCACGCTCATTCAGGGTGCAGTGGAAAGGAGTGGAATCTACACAGAGGTGGAGAGCCGCATCGATGTCGAAATAGCGAAGCATTTGAGCACGGTGTTGGATGCGGTGCGGGACATCCGACGGGGAGATGTAGGGCCCGAGGTTGCGGCGGAGGAGGAACAGAGGGGTGGCAAGAGTGATGAACAATACTCACAAGAAACGCAGAGCCGGGCTGCCGAAAGAGAGAAGAATAGGTCCAGGATGGAGCAATTGCTTCGCGAGACGGCAGAGCTGAAAGCCAAGATTAAGGCGCAGGAGGAGAAGAAGCGCAAGGAGGAAGAAGCCAAGCGTGAGGAGGAAGAGAAGAAAAAACGCGAGGCAGAGGCTGAAGAGCGGAGACTTGCTAGAGAGAAGAGAAGAAAGGAAGAGGCCGAAAAGGAGGCCGAACGCATCAAGGCTCGAGACGAACGACATAGGAAACGCGAAGAGGAGAGACGCGAGAGACACGCCCGGTACGAAAAGGAGCGAGACAGGGAGCGGGACCGCGACAGAGACCGAGACCGAGATCGCGACCGTGGCCGTGACCGTGATCGTGACCGGGAGCGCAGTCGGGATCGAGACCGTGAGAAGGAGCGCAAACGAAGCACTGATCGCCGCGGTTCAATCGCAGGATCAACCACCGCGACCATCACCAAAGACGTGGCACCAGACGAAAAGGATCTGGAAGCCACGGCCCTTGAGCTCCTCCTCAGCGAAGGCAAGAAAATGGCGGAAAAGGCCAAAGAGCGACCTGCGTTTGATTTCGACAAGTCTGAACTGCACGACAGTTCTCGCAAATACGCGTCTACCTCGGATCGATATGTCAGAAGGACGAGAGAGAAGTCGCGAGACAGCCATAGACGCCGAAGCCGATCTCGGGAACCCCGATCCTCCATTCAAGAAAGGGAGAAAGACAGGTCCCTTCCACCCCGCGATAGGAGGTCATCTGTTGTTCACGAAAAGGAGAAAGACAGGTCCCTTCCACCCCGCGATAGGAGGTCATCTGTTGTTCACGAAAAGGAGAAAGACAGGTCCGATCCACCGCGCGACAGGAAGTCGTCTGTTGTTCAAGAAAAGGAGAAGGCGAAGCCTGACACCCCTCGGGCTAGAAGCCCAAGCAGAGATCGTGAAGAGGGCGAGGCACGCAGTCGACAGGGTTCTCCATCACCAACCCAAGAAAAACGAACAACCCGGGAAGCTCGGGACAGAAGACCTCGCTCCGCCTCCCCATTAGGCATCGACCGGTACGTCCCCGGTGGTGGGGTCCATCGGACTGCGGAAGAGCGCGAGCGGGATCGGCAGAGACGCCATCTCAGGGACGCGGATAAGGAGCCCCGGAGAAAGTACGACAGTCATCGGGGTGACCGAGATGGCGGTGATCGTGACAAAGATAAGGACCGCGACAAGGATCGAGGCGAGACAGACCGTGATCGAGAACGTGATCGAGACCGTGATCGAGACCGCGATCGAGGCACCCGTGAACGGGACAGTCGCAGAGACCGAAGCCGCGAACGGGATAGGTCTCGAGATCGCGACAGGGACAGATATCGAGAGCGAGATCGCGGCGACCGCGAGCGTGATCGGGGCGACCGTGAACGAGATCGGGGCGACCGCGACCGCGAGCGTGAGCGTGAGAGAAAGAGGTCTCCCTCTCGGGATCGAGATCGTGACCGGGACCGGGACCGCGAACGGGACAGGAGAGATCGAAGCCGCCGCCGCGATGACCGAAGAGACGACAGACGAGACGATCGAAGGGATGATCGGAAGGACGACCGTCGTGATGATCGAAGAGCCGATAGGAAAGATGACCGTCATGATGACAGAAGAGATGACAGGAAGGATGACCGCCGTGACGATCGCCGCGACGACCGCAGACGCGAGCGAGACCGAGGTGGCGATGCTGCTCGAGACCGTGATTCTATCAAGATTGATCGATATATCCCCGGTCGATGAAATCGGTTTCCCCACGACTATTCGCCAGGCCGCGGTTGAAACAGGGCAAACCTTGAAGACGTACCCATCTCATCCCACGGTCAATGCGCGTATGGGTCCCGGTCGACCCATCACTGTTGCGCCTACTGCCGACGAAGAAGACTGGAACGGACCCATCATGCGCATCTGCGCCTGCAACTGCTGTCGACTTGGCATCATCTGCACACCAATGCCACCGGCAGACCCAATCTTATCGGCATGTCTTCGATAGTTGAAATCGGCGCTCGATTTCGGTCTCAGATCCGACGAAAGACCACTGAGGATAGCTCGTTCCAGCAAAAGAATACTCCGAGGGTTGTCCCCTTGCTTGGTCCATATCGAAATATGCGTAAAGTTGGCCCTAGGCGAGAAGGACACGCCGAGGATATGATCCCTTTCTGGTAGATAGAGTCAACACGCGCTGTTTCATTCTGAGCGGAAGTGAGAACTAAAAAGAAACCTCGAAGAGCAGACCAGACCTACCCTGAGCTATCACACTCTGCAACTCACCCCCCAAGCACAGCAGACACACCTCTTCCCACGTCCTCACGTCCTTTCTCCTCCCATCTTGTCCTTCGCCGTCACCCACCGCCACTCGCGCATCTGCATCTGCATCCGTATGTTGCGCACCAGATTCGGCTCTCACGCGGATCAACCATCTCCCTCCCCTTCTATTCTCCTCATCCTCCCACAGGGGCCTCACCCCCGCGCGGAAAATGTGAATACTGTCGCCCCGCCGGATAGACGTCCACGGCAGATTGTTGAAGATGCGGTAAAAGGCCGCGATGTCGCCGACGTTTTCGACCAGTAGGCTCAACTGATATGCGTCGACGAGGAGTGGCGGGGTCCCCTTGGAAAACGGGCGCGCTGGTGGTGGTGGTGGTTGTTGCGTCGCGGCGGTGGCAGAAGGGTGGCTCGATTTGGAATGCCATACCCACCAGAGGTACTGGAAGGGGAGGGGCCTCAGCTTTGTGATTAGGAGTTTGTGTAGTGAGGAGGAGCGGCGGGGGAGGCCAGGACGGGAGGATGGCTCCGAGCTGGAGTTTCTGGTGGTGGTGGTGGCCGACGCGGGCAGTGAGGAAGTGTTGACGGGAGTGTGGACCATCGTGCTCATTGATGTTGGCGTTGTCGTTGTTCTAGTTATTGTCAAAGACATGAATGCCAAGGATTGAATATGTATTTCGTCTTAAGCTCGAAGTCGAGAAACAACGACTAGACGATCAGTCAATCAGTTGTTTGACTAGCTAACAAGGCATAAGAAACCACAGTCCTGCAGTTAACTCTTCACGGGCGATCCTCGTCTCAAATATACTGTACAGCGTGCGCGTCGACTTTCATCATCCATCATCCTCGCTCTCTTTCCACAAACGTGCCTGACCGACCGACCGACCGACCGGCCGACCAGGTCACATTCGTCATCAACCCGTCCTTTGCAATGATGAGCGCGTGTCGTCCAAGCGATACGCCACAACCGGGTACGTACATACCGAGTACATCCTAACCACTACGCACTACGCACTACGTACCACGTCCTCCACAAGCCAGGATCGAGAAAGAGGACCCGCCTCTCCGTTTCGAACCACATGAAACACGACCGTGCGCGTGACTGTGGAGGTTAGGTTTTGTGTCGTGCACGAACGTGTCGTGCGTTGGTGCGAGGTGTTTTTTTTACGCGCCGGCCGGGGCGGTTGACGTTGTCGAGGCATCGAGGTTATTGGTTGTGACACCCCGGGGCGCGAGGCTGCGGCGGTTAGGGGACCCTCGGGACTGGAGGACTTTGGAGGCTGGAAACGACCCGTCGGTCGGCCTGGTTCGTCATTTTGGTTCATACAGTAGGAGAGAGACATGGGGTTTCCGGGTTTTTGTTCGATTTCGGTTGCGGTTGCGATTGAAGTTTAAGTTTCGACTTCAGTTTCAGATCCAGATTCGGATTTCAGATTTGGTGGTTGCGGCCGCCGGCCGTTGAAGTGGTGAATATCTGACTGCTCGTCCGGCCATCTCGTCTCGTAGAGTTGTACTGCAGGTGGCCAGCCTGCCGGTTGGTTCGCCGGTAGTTCGTACAGATATAGTAATTAATGACTATGGAAGGACAAGGGCCAATGAAACATTACTATGTAGGTACAGAAGATAATTGAGGGCCCCTTTCCCGGTCGCTGATGCATACAACCTATTGGTCAAATAATGAATTAATCATATCGTAGTCGACCTGTGTGAGCATTCGTAGGTAATTACTGTAGGTCGTCGCAACAGGGAAGACCCAGTGCATACTGTACAGTAATCATGCGGAGCATCCAGCACTTTGCACCTTACCGCTCATGAAAGAAAGACGGGCTTCCGCGTTCCCTGGTTCCGTGTCAAACGCAACTGGCCAGACGACCGGATGAGGGCGCGTCACCGTTCCCGGTACGCATGCGCTCTGGGCCGAACACGCCTATGCACATCTACGGCGTGTGATGATGTGGCGTTCTACAGGGAAGAAGGGCCCGTTGGGTACGGTAGCTTCTGTGATCTTCGCATCAAGAGGGAGAGTGGGAGACAGAACCAGAACCAGAACCAGAACCAGACTGTCTGTACACGTCAGGGAGTGCACGAAAGAGTATAATTATTGTGCTTGAGCTGTGGATCGAACGAACGACCAGGTTGCTTCTGCCCATGGCTCTGCGGAAGCGACAGAGCACTCTTACTTCTGCGGGAGCGTTGCTCGCACCGTCAGTTCGATATAGCATCCATAGAGTGATTAATCTGGTAGTGGGTATCATTCAATGGTCTAGCGTCACGCACCACTGCTCTCTACGCCCCTAGGACTGCCACCGGATTGATAGCCGTTGCACCTTTCGCTATAGCCTCATTTCCCTTGACGACCACTTCCGTGGGTGTCGACGCTTGACTCTCCGTCTCCTCCACCGTCCGGCCAATGGTCCCTCTTTTCCTTCCTCTCTTCTCTAACCACGCGATGAGCCCGATCAACGGTATCGTGCACGCCCCCGTAATCAAACTGGCCACATATCCCTTGTGGTAATTCGGGGCGTCAGTGGCGGGGTAGAAGATCAAGGGCCACCAGCTGACAAAGGCAAAGTCGAACGAATTCATGAACCCGGTGGTGATGGCTCGCAGTTGCACGTCGTGCGACGTCAGGTCCGCCATCCACGAGTACCACAGCGCTTGGGGCGCGTAGGTCGTGCCCATGAGGTAGAAGGCGAAGAAATACCCAGCGGTGGAGGGGTCGGAGACGAGGATGGCGCTGCCGATAACGAACGTGAAGCCTATGCATAGAGACGCTTGCCACCGGGAGCCGATCTTGTCCGAGACGGCGGCGTAGATGAACGTGGCGACGATGCCGGTTGCGTAGCACGCTGTGGGGTAGTTGTTCTGCTGGACGAGGGTGTAGCCTCGGGAGGCCAACCAGAAGGCCATGACGTTGTTTTGCAGCATTTGTACAGATAGAGAGTAGACTGTATCGGGGGTCAGTGGAATGCTCGCATGGAATGAGAGAAGAGACAAGCGAATGCGTACGCATGAAGATGGTCGGAAGGAGCCAGAATTGCCAGCTGAAGAGAACTCGCCGGAACACGGTCAGGTCCCACGCATGCTTCCTGCTGAAACCCAGTCTCGTTGCTGCGTGCTCCTTCTCTTCCCCGGACAGGAACCAAGCTCGTCGGTGGGAAGGCAGGTCGGGAATGGCGAACCAACCTTGCACATGTCAGCTAATTATAAGATCTGGAGAAGTGAACGACACGTCTTACCGAACAAGGCAACGGGGATGGTGGTGCACGCTACGACGATAAAGATCAATCGCCATGCCGGTAGCCCGGAGTGTTTGCCTTCCAGAGAACCGAGCAAACCGGCTTGGATCCATCCTCCGGCCATGTTGCCGATATTGCCAAAGCCGCAGAAAACGGCGGCTCGCTTGCCCAATTCCGATTGTCGGTACCAGGAGGCGTAGATAAAATGCGCGCCAACACTGGGAGAGCATCAGTGACACCGCTCGACATATACCGGGACTGGAAACTGCACGCACTAGCAAACCGCCGAGAGCGCACCCTCGAATGCATTGAGGATGAACACCTGGTAAACATGCTCAACGCGGAAAGTCACCAGCGTCAAGATGGACCAGAGCGTATTTGCCGCGACAAAGACATATCGCGGGGGCGCAATAGTCAACAGCGACGTCGACGGCATTTGAAACACAGCATACGTGACGATATAGATGGTGTTCATGTAGTTGTAGTCCTTGCCGTGAAAATGGAGGGCTTCGCCCATCCCGCTGATGTAGGCCGTGCTGTAGCTCGCTCGGTTGACGCCGAAGAGAAACCATATCAGGGAGAAGTAGATCAGCACGGTGAAGTCGAGTTTGATCAGCAGCGATCTTTCCACGCCGGGAGGGCCCCAGATTGCGGTCTTGATTTTGGACAGAGCCATGGCCGGTTGAGGAGTTGAAGGACTTGGAGGCCGAAGAAGAGGGACAGATTCATCGGCCGACATGATGAAGGCGACGATCCCCAGGACTGGGCCCAACTTATCTGTAACCTTGTGGACGTCGCACCGGGATGATAGACAAAATCGCTACGCAGATGGTGCCATCGAGATAGGCCTCTCAATGGAGGGACGGTATCGGCTACGCAGATGGTGCAATCGCAAGGCCGAAGGAGTCATAACAAGCTTTGCTGCGACGGAGGATCTGATTGCGGATGCTGTTCCTGTATTGGCAGCTCCGTGGGAATTCATTCCAGAGGATGCTTGCCCGTTTGCATCTGAAGGCCTCGGGCATGTCCGTGACCCCCACGGGTAGGTTTGTTAAAGTAGACGCAGCTCTACGACATTGAATGCACCGGGCCTGAACGGGAAAGAGCGAATTGCAATCATCCACAGGTTTTCTGATGAACGCGGGAATATCAGGTTCAACATCTGACAGACAGCCGTGGTCTTGAAACGTCGCGAATGCAATACGCCTGTCTTTTCTGAGAAGGCACCAGCAATCCGCGCCATAATCTCAAACGAGGATGACCGATTGTCTGCCGTCCTTGCAACATACTGTAAGTTGAGATCCAGGCACTTGAAGTCAAAATGACGATCGAATTCCGAGCTGAGATCCAGACGCTTCGTAGCATTGCGAACCGACTGGGGACGTTGTGGTCCTCTTTCGACACATCGATAATGCCACCCTTCGTCCACCGACCCGGGGAAGGCCCTTGGACCTACACTAGAAGAATACCCAGGGTGTGCGATCAGAAGCATGGCCTTCCCCTTTTGACACCCCTTCATCACAACTCATCGTGGCGCAGTTGCATCTTTTCCACCTTCTCCTTCACATCTCTGGGCCAGTACATCTGTTCACCTCCACCTCCCCACTTTGTTGAAGGAAGGTCTTTTCTCTTCTCCCAGATTGCAGATGAGGGTATCTGCCCCTTCAATCTCTCACTAACCGCATCCACCGCGTCCATGATTCTCATCAAATTACCACCCATGACACCGCGCATCTCTTCTGGTGTCCAGCCTCGGGACAGAAGTTCAGCGACCTACCTGTGTAAGCAGAGGCGGCAGGTAATACAAAACAGACTTACTATGTTCGGATACTTGGTGGCGTCTTCCAGCCCATCCACCGTGGTCCACATCCCATCAAAGTCGGAGGCTATACCCACACGACTCCTACCGACAATGCTGGCGATATGCTCAATGTGATCGGCAACACGAGAGACGTTCGCGCCAGGATTGGGGCCAATAAATGGCGGGAAGAAGATGGACTGGATGACACCGTCTTTCTGTCCTGGGCCATCACCGATCAACCTGAGAATTTCATCCGGAACATTGCGCGGATGGTCCCAGAGGGCTCGAGCGCCGGCGTGCGTCCAGACCACCGGTGCCTCAGACACCGCGATGGCCTGTCTCATAGTCTCGACAGTCGTGTGAGAAAGATCCACCATGATACCAACGCGGTTCAGTTCTCTGACAAGCTCTTTACCCAGTTCTGTCAACCCATTGCCCTCATGCGCCTGGGGTATAGGAGTGCCGGGCCCGGCAGACGAAGCAAACGAACTATGACAGGTATGGGTCAACGTTAGATAGCGGACTCCAAGTTGGGCGAATACACGAAGCACGCCCAGAGAGTTGCCCAGGACATGGGTGCCTTCCATGCCGATGAGTGACGCGATCTTGCCCGCCCTGAAAGCATCCCAAACGTCGGCCGATGATCTGGCGTACTGTAGATCCCCCGGATGCCGCGCAATCATGTTCTGGATGATATCGAGCATCTCCATCGCGTCGCGAAGGTGGTTCGTCGGCGTGTTGAAATCCGGGCCGGGATCTTCGTCAACCACATCATAACAGGGAGCCCAGACGGTCCAAAACGCTCCGCCCAAACGGCCTTGCCTCATTCTCGGAATGTCAACATGGCCGGGGAAGGAGCCGTTGAGCTGGGGGAGGGCATCCAGTGGTCGTCGGTCTATATTGACAGTCAAACATGTCTCACAATAGAAGATGGCGTTGACAGATATTAATTACTCAGACTTCTGATGATTTGCGGCAGATCAATGTGCGTGTCGAGTAGAGGACTTTCTTCCATCAACTTGAGGGCCTGGTCTAGGAAGCCCCCAGCATCACCGGCACTTTCCGCAGAGGCAATGAAACCGAAGATAAGCAGCAAAGCTGCGGATAGCATCTTGAACATCGTGTACGCGCAAAGAAGGGAGCTTAGGAGCACAACCACAGATAATTACGGTAGTTCTGAGATCGAAGTTAAGAGGGAGTATCTGTGTTCAAGGCGCCTGCAGAAGGGGAACCTGGAGTTGTGCGTTACGGAATCTTATCGGCGAGAATTCCGTCCACCAAGGCCAAACCCGTCCCCGGGGAGGCTTAACTGTAGTCCAATGAAGCCGATGGGATCTACGCTGTAGCGGAGCGCGTTCTCTCCATAGACAGGACGAGTGACACGACGAGAAGTACCGTAGCTTCCCGTCACATTTCGGAGACTCCAGTTGCCAGCTCGAGCTGCGTGCGAATGGTGCCAATGAACGTCTGAAGTACTGCACCTTAACCACGCCGCTTTAATACCACTTACCCCGCGCTTCACTTTCCTCTTACCCTCCTCTCACCTCACCCTTCTCTCACCTCCTTCTCTATTTCACTACTGATACATGTACATACTCCGACCATGTAGCCCGCCGACCACTCTCCAGCAATCAATCTACACAGTACCTTCGCTCGCAGGACCCATTTCGCTCTGGAATCATAATCCCGGCCTTCCACTAACCACCGCCTGTTACGCCTTGCCTTCGCTTCCGATACTGATTCTTTACTGCGGCGTTACGGACGAGACAGCAGGGGATATATTGGGAAGAAGCCCTTTCGCTGTTTTTGCCGACTTGCTGCTGCTCTCTTAAGATGGTCAATGCTGCCAACCCTCGGCTCACTGGTTACCACATCAGCTTCTCCCAGCCCGACAGCCCGACACTAGAACAATGCCTTTCCGCTAGCCCTTGATCGATCGAAGACTCTGACGTTGATGAAACGGCGAGCTTCTCTTCTTCTTTTGCTCGGCTTTTCACCTTACGAGGGCGAAGTGGCGACTCCACAACAGGCTCTGAATATGCCGAAGCTGGTCAAAGGCGGCGCCTGAGATTCAGAATCCATACAGAGCCCTCCTTTCCATAATTCAAAGGTCAGAACGAGCGGAACTGAGTGGACATGATGCCGTGCCCAGGAAAGACTACCACTCTGTGCATCTGGTATACAGGCAGAACCAGAAGTGCCTGTGCTATTGCAAAGAACACTCTTTGAGTACGAAGCTACACTTAGGATCTATTTAACCCACCTTGTCATCATACATTTGTCGGCGAGGCCAGACTGACTGACCATGCCGCTTTGGAGTGCATACTCTCTCTCGGCCTTTATCTTAAAGGACTCTAACACACGCAGCGCCGACGAGGATCCAGATCGGCTAATGCAAGTTGATACCCGAGGCATAGGTGCAGCGGTCTTTCCTAAGTGTAGTCTCTCCTCTGTTCCTTCTCCTTCATATGCTGAGCCATAACCATCTCGAAGACTCGATCCTGGTAGGCTGAGGGTACGTTAGACCTTTTCATCATGAGCATATCGATCGAACTTACAAACAACCCCCGTCTCCTTTTCGGGGTTGAGGCATCCTTCTGTGTAGACCCCTTTCTCGAGATTCACCTGCGCGCGTTCACACAGGTCGAAATCCTCGTTCGCAACCTGGCGCACAAATTTGTAATACGCCTCAAATTCCTCCCCAGATTGCAGGTTATAATAGTCGAACTCCATTCGCGAAGTCCCTGGCTTCGACGTCGGGCAGGCCCGGAAGGTGGACATGCCGCCGTTGTACAAATTCAAGGTACTGATCGGGAAGAAGTACAAGAACAGCCCGTCATCATCCCGGTCTGGATTGGAAAAATGACGGGACCAATTGTGATGGTTCACAACGCGATAGAACGTTGGCGGATACAGCTTGGACAGGCCCGGGTGCGCGAATTGGCAGTGGAGGCATTCCTGGAACCCGTCCATCATTGTTTTCCAGTTGAAGTTGCCATCATATGTCAGGGGCCGCCGGTGCGGGAGACGAGTGAAGTCGTACGCGTCGAGCAGGCCCTGGAGACCCGGGAAGAATTCGTCAAACGACGGTGCTTCGGGTGAAATCGTGGTAAACACTAGACCGGTGCGAGTTTGGTGGCTTCGCACTTGTTCGCCCTGCCATAGCATCCATATTAATCAGTGCTGGGGGTGGGTGGCTGGCGGGTGGTTTGAAATTTCCCCTCGACGTACGCTTGACCCATCGAACACCTTGACGGCCTTCTTCGCCGAACCAGCCGCCGTGGCCACGGCGGTTAGCTCAATCTGGGCGATCTCGAAGCGAGCGCTCTCGCCAATCTGGAATTTGTTGACGGTGCCCAGGAAGAACCAGGAGCGCAGGAACACGGCCCGCCGTTCCAACTGGTGCAACCCTGGACTACAGTACCAACTGGCCGGCAGCGTCGTCGGGATAGCCATCGTTTCGGCAGGATATAGACCCGCGTGTCCTCGACATCCTGCCCGGGGGCGCGAGGAGGTGGTTATAGTGGAAGTGATGGGTATTATCTGCCTCAGAATGGATACTTTTTCCACATGCGGAATAAACACCTGGTGATCCACCAAACATGCCCAAGTGGTTGTTGGCGAACCGCAACTGCAACCCACCAATGCCGTGCCCGGGAATACCAGAGACTTTTGGCTAAGCTCGAACTACGACCGACTCGAAGGGGAGGAGTTGACGTCCGGCCTGCAAGGTTTGCCAGGGTACAGTCAGGCCGTTATCGTCGTTGTTACACACAAGGCGTAACCCCACGTGGCCTGTCTCCGTGATATAGCCCGTTATGGTCGCTTTCAGAGGCTGAATGCTGCCCACGCGGCCGTTTTATTGCCAGATAAATGAGCAACTGGGCAAACTGCGCGTTCAGGAGACTGGCCAGGACTTTCTTGAACTGCTCTTTGGTATTTTCTGGAGATATGGTTTAAGGGCTATCTTTTATCTCTGGAGGAAACATGTCCCATCTAGTGACTGCCCAGCTGCTCAACCCGTCCATACCGACGCTGCTTGCGGCTGGCGGACTTGTGGTCAGCATTGCTGCTTTCAGAGCATGGTTTTCCAGAAGGCCAGTACCCCTCCAGAGCCACATTCCTCGGGGCAGATTATGTGACCTTGAGAAGAAGGAAGATGGGCAAGTTGCAACGCTCCCAGACCTTCCAGACGGCCGATGGACATCGCCTGAAGTATTCGAAGAAGAGAAACGGGCTATATTTGCGACGGTACCAACGATGTGGAGCCGATTCTGTGGCAGCGGGACTAATGGTGGTGATAGATGTCTCTAGCCGTTGCACACGCCAGCATGTTCCCAACTGCAGGCTCTTACCGTGTTATCGAGCACGCGGCGAGTTTCCCGCTTATTCTCGTCCTGGGCAAGGATCATGTCCTGCGCTGTTTTCACAACGTTTGCAGGCATCGTGCCTATCCCGTCATTTCGTCAAACAAAGTCGGTTGCAGACCTAACTTGGGGTGCAAGTATCACGGCTGGACGTACAACCTCCGCGGCGATCTCATCAAAGCCCCGAAATTTGAGGACGCCGAGGGGTTTCGAAAGGACCAAAACGCGTTGTTTGAGGTGAAGACTGAAATCGATCATGACGGCGTGGTGTACGTGGATTTATCCTCCAAGCCCGACCAAAATCCTGTCCTCGACATCAAGAAATTCAGCAATGGTCAGATGGAGAGCTGGGATGTTACTGGAGCATTCAACTGGAAAGTGGCAGGTATGAACGACTTGACATCGGTGTGCGTGCATTGCCAATGAGACTGATCCTGAATCAACAGAATGTGCGGATGCCTTTGATTTTCCAACCCTTACTCGCAACGACGGTGATATCCAAGCGCGGTGGGGATTCGTGGGAAAGTCGAAGCACGCAAAACCCTCGATCCTGACCGACTCCGTTACTCTGCCCGGTCACAATGCTCAGCTTCTGCTGACAATTCATCCATCGACGGCGGAGACATGCACAGTGCACTGTACGCTTTGCATGCATTCACCTACCTCAGACTCATCATTCGTCATCAGCTCAGCCAAATCCGACATCGCCCAGAGTGTGTCATCGCTGGAGAACCTGTATGCCAGGGTTAAAGAATCTGATGCAATGTGAGTCCGCCTAATATTACTGTTCTTCCATTTCATTCGGCCTGACATTGTGCGGCCACGACGAGAAGTGCTCCAACTGCTCATGATCTAGTCTTTCTCGACAAGCTCAAGGCACATCGCCGTCTCGAGCAGTCTATGGGGCGGAAAGCCTGGCCGACCTCGATGGGCAGCAATACGAGCAGCAGCAGGTATAACATTGCCGAAAGTTGTAAGTCGATGCCCCGTCGACGGACTCGCAAGTGACTAATCTGCCTGCTGTCCAGTGCGTCAAGAGCTTGAGTCCAATGCGTCAACCTGTGGAGGCGGAAGAGGGGTAGGAACTTCGACTGCACCGTTCAGTTGGTGATTCGGTGTTCATGGTCGCTTCGCGTCGCGCTGTCGGCGATGTCTCCAGACAGAGCAGAATTTCTAGTCGCTGCTAAGATCCGTGTGGCAAATGTAAGCCAGGTGAAGCGCAGATACGGAGTACACAGGAGAGGAACAGATAGAGGATGAACTGCGTTAAACCCAATCGAGGCGAAACTGGGAGATTTTCAAATGACATGAATGTCAAATGACAGCGGCCTTGACGGCTCTAACTCTATTAAGACCCAGTGGCTGCTTTTATCCACCGCCTTCGCGCCTTGGCGGCCGTCGCTGCTACAGGAGCATCACTTGCAATTGAACGCGGCCACTCACGCCCTTCGGCATGACACATTGAAAAGACATGGGCGAACAAGATCACAGTCACCATCGAGACATTCTTGACCTAGCGAGGAACACAATAAATTCCTAGAACCACTCCCTTCCCCCTCTGACGAGATCCGGACTTCGCATACACACCCCCGACGACGTGATGTCTGGCACGGTCAAGCTCGCAGATTACCTGCTCACCCGCCTTCATCAACTCGGAGTGCGCTCAATCCACGGAGTCCCCGGTGATTACAACTTGACTCTCTTGGACCATGTCGAGCCCGCGGGGATACATTGGGTCGGCAACTCCAACGAGCTGGGCGCGGGGTACGCGGCGGATGGCTATGCACGGATTAAGGGCATCGGAGCACTCATCACGACGTTCGGAGTCGGCGAGCTTTCAGCCATCAACGCCATCGCCGGTGCGTACTGTGAACGGGCACCAGTCGTGCATGTGGTCGGCACTCCTGGGAGACCAACTCAGGAGGCCCGGCTGAGGGTTCACCACACCTTTGGCGATGGCGAGTACGGCCGCTTTGCCCAGATGCACGCACACGTTACCGTGGCACAGGCGAGTCTGTGGGACGCTCAATCCGCCCCCGAGCAGATTGACGCGGTTCTAAAGCAATGCGTCCTCCACAGCCGGCCTGTCTATATTCAAGTGCCGGTGGACTTGGTCGACGCGCCTGTCGATGCTGCCAGGTTAACGTCGGAGCCTCTATCTCTCGGCGTTGTCTCAACAGCAGCCACACCGTCTCAGGACCTGGCACTCTCGGTAGTATTGGAGAAGATCAAATCCGCCAAACAACCCATGATTCTGGTAGACGGCGAGACCAGGGCCCTTCGAATCACCGACGACGTCCAGAGCATCGTCCAGACCACCAAATGGCCCACCTTCGTCACCAACTTCTCCAAAGGTCTCGTGGACGAGACGGCTCCAAACGTCCATGGAGTCTATCGAGGCAACTATGATCCGAAGGCAAAGGCATTCGTGGACAGCTGCGATCTTGTTCTCTGCTTCGGCCCTCACTTTACCACCACCAACTCCGCCCAATCGTCCGGCATTCCTCCCAAAGCCGCCACCATCAGCTTCACCGACAACGAGATACACGTGGGCGACAAAGTATACCGTGACGTCCCAGTCAACGCCGCTGTGTTTCGGCTACGGAAGGAGCTGAGTGTCTTGGACCTAAAGCCTGTCTCTGACTTCCACTCTGAAGACAACAACAACAACACCATCTCCTTGGCATCTCTGTCCAGCGACCAGACCATCACCCAAAACAAACTGTGGCGCGTCTTCTCCGACTTCCTCCGGCCAGGCGACATCGTCATGGGCGAGACCGGCACCGCCAGCTACGGCATCCAAGAACTCCGGCTTCCGAGCCAGTCACGTGCCTTCGCCGCCGTCACCTGGCTCTCGATCGGATACATGCTCCCGGCCGCCCAAGGCGCAGCGCTCGCGCAACGCGAACTCATCCTCCCCTCATCCGCGTCCAACGGCGCGTCCTCCCATGGGCGCACAATCCTCTTCATCGGCGACGGGAGCTTCCAAATGACCGTGCAAGAACTGGGCACCATCATCCGCGAAGGACTCGACGTGATTGTCTTCCTGCTCAACAACGACGGCTACACGATCGAACGCGCCATTCACGGCCTGCACCAGAAATACAACGACGTGGCTCCCTGGCGGTATCTCCAGGCGCCGCAGTTCTTGGGCGCCACCGATGCGGGCGTCTTCACCGCCCGCGTCAAGACCTGGGGGGATCTGCAGGGCGTGTTTGCCGCCAAGGAACTCGCGACCGGCAAGGGCCTGCGGATGGTGGAGATCATGCTGGGCCGTGAGGATGTCTTGGAGGGTCCGCTGCTGGATCTGCTCCTGGCGGAGAAGAAGGCCGTGGCCGCTCAAGTCAATGGGACGGCACCGAAGTCTTAGGATTAAAGGGTACGGGACTATGGTTTGATACAGCACGTTTGCATGGGCGTGGCCCCCTGAAAATCAGTTTAGAATCAAATCCGGTAGAGTCAGTCCACCGGAGCAATCCGCGCAGAATGACAATTCTTAGCACGTTTTATTTGCACCCTTGGAATCTCGTATATTGCACGGAGTACCGATGCGGCATATAGCTCGCAACCTACTACTTCTTCCCTCCCGCTCACTCAATCAAAATGCCGCCCGGCGAAGGATTCATGCATCAGATACCCTCCTACTGACTAGTACATAGTGGGGGCGGGGAGCCTTCTCCTCGATCTCGATCTCGATCTCGCTCTCGCTCCATTCCACGCCATTCCCTCCCTCTAATTCCCGCTCACCCCCTTTTCCCCACCCGGGGCAAATGGCTCCTCAGCTCGGCCCAAAAGCCCAACGGCTCCACCGCAAAACTGGCCTCGTAGGCATCAATCACGGGCCGTTCCCACACCAGATCGGCCTCTTCGGGCTTCACAAATTTCGTCTTCTTGAGGACCTTCCAAAACACAAACAGGACAGGGCACACGAAGCACATGGTGTAGTAGGAGAAGAAGGTGCCGACGTCCCACCAGCCGGGCAGGAAGGTCGTGTAGCCGTACGTGCCGACGGTGAGGATGAGGAACACCATGGCGATCCACGCGCAGTGGGGTTGGAAGTAGCCGCGGTAGGGGAGCGTGGTGCGGTCGAAGCCCTGCGCTTTGAGCGCGCGGTGGAAGTAGATGTAGGTTATGCACTGTGTGTGTGTACTGTTAGTATACATGTATGTAGATTTAGAGAGAGATGGAGAGAGAGGAGAACGGATGGATAGTGGAGAGAAAGACGAGATCGGATGATAATAAAAGGGTGAAGTGCGGAACAGTCTGCTCACCATTATGATGAAGTTGATGATTTGGGACGCCTCCGTCAGGTTCGCGAGCCTAGATTCGGCGTGTTAGTATCTGAGTGCTTTCGCATATACATATGGACTGGTTAGGAAAACACCCCTTACCAGGTGATGACTTGCGTACTGCCTTCGCTCAGGGCCAGCAAGGATAAGAGTGGAAAGAACATGGTGATGCAGAAGCAGTAGATAGGCACGCCCGCTTTGGTGCATCGTTGCAGGAACTGTGGGGCGTGGCCGTCCAAGGAGAGGCCGTAGAGCGTTCTGGATGCGCAGTATCTGTTTTCGACGAGGTCTGTCAGTCCACCGGCCCCAGTGGTGTCAGTGCCAGTCTCAGAACTTACACGTAGGTATTCCCGGCCGAGAAGATGCTCGTGACAAGCAAGGCGTTTGTCAGGTCCGGGAGCACACTGATGCCCAGGTTCTGCATGGCAATGACATACGGAGATGCGCCAGCCGTGCCGGTGGCCCCATCATTCAGCACGGCGTTCAGGGTTGGGTCATCGTAAGGAACGACGATGCCCACGCAGAGGGCTCCAACGATGAAGAAGACACCAAACCGCCAGTACACTGTCTTGAAGGCCTCTTTCAGAAACTTTCTCGGATACATGGCCTCGCCGCTGACCATGGCCACGTATTCCGGCCCGACGATGGTGAAAGCGGCCATGAAATATGCGCCGAGGAATCCCTCGAACCGGCCGAGAGCGCCAGTGGTGACGTACGGCGCAAATGCCTATGCGATGTCAGCGAGTTCGCCAAAGCCGTAGAGATTGTGGGACTCTTACCCCGGGATTTTTCCAGTAGCGGAATCCGTATGCATCGTGCTTGGGGTTACCTCCAACCTGGATCAGGTCATTAAAGGATGACGCCGAGGGGGCCTGTGGAGTGGAGACATACCATCGTGACAAAGGTAAAGGCGAAGACGATGCCGACTAGAATGACTTTGCCGCCGGAAAGCCAGAACTCGGATTCTCCGTACCACTTGACGGCGAAGAGATTGATCAATCTTGAATCATCAGCACCGTCTCGAGAACGCCCAGGGAATAAAGATTCGCTTACCCGTAAAGAACGATGCAACCTATGCAAATTGCGACCGTCGGAATGTTGTCGGACCAATATGTCAGAACGAGGTTGAGCGCCGAAATCTCCCAAGGGATCAAGACAGCCTCGTAGAGAAAGAAGTTCCAGCCGACCATGAATCCGAAAGCCTCGTCCACCCACTTGGATCCCATTCGAATGAAGGACCCGGAGACAGGCATGAAAACGGCCATTTCTGCCATGCAGTTGTTGACGAGACCCAGAACGCAGGCGTAGAGGGTGAACCCAATGAGCAGACTGCCCGGGCCGCCTTCGATGAGTCCATATCCGATGCTGACGAAGAGCGCGGTGCCTATGCTGCCACCTATTGCGATCAATTGCATTTGCCGGTTCGACAAACGTCGCTTGAGGGCGTCGACATTCTCCACTACCACGACATCACCGCTTTGGACTTCGTACGCCCCCTTCTCGGACACCTCCTGCGACACCTTTGTGGGTTCCGGCTTGATGAAATTCATGGTGGATTCTGGTCGTCAATGAGACGAACAGCTTCGACGGCTCGATGGGAGGTCACATCATTTAACGGCGGAGTGTTTGGCGTCGTATCCAGACCAGGTCTCGAATGGCAGGCTACACCTAGGGCTTCTGGTTGTCCAATGAAGTGGCCGGGCTGAACCGCTTCATGCTGATAAGCCGTACCGAGGCGGTAGAAGAAGTGGCTAAATCCGTAGTAGGATTTGCAACCCCAGCGTGCACGCCACCACGGTATGAACAGGTCAACGCATCAATCCATTTCATCTTCAAGAGAGTACCCTTATTGTCTGAGGACCGGAACTGGGTGATAATGGGAGATCCGCTTATCAGTCGGTCCACAGGGTCAAATCTACCCCCGCATCGCGTCGTTCTTTTGTTGAAAGTCGGAACCGACAGCATGGGGATGAAGTTTATCAGCTCGGCGTAAGATGCCGAATCAACCATCGGGCCTCTCCTTATCGCGGGAAACGATCCCAGAATGCAAAGCTGCCAGGCGAACGGTACGAAGCAAGGAAACTTGAAGCTCTCCAAGCTTTCGGAATCTTGGTATCGCCAGCATTGGCGTGTGTCTGACCAGGTGAATTTCCCATGCTCGTACGCCTGTAACATCGTTACACCATTTACGCCTGCATGTCCCCGGATTCCGGGGTGAATATCTTGAGGAGTGCGGTCCCAAGACGTTCAACTGCTCTGACAAGTTCGTCCTCTTCAGCTGACGCAAAGGTCAGGCGCAGGAAGACCGAATCTGACGATTGTCCCCCATGGCTTAAAGCACCATCGCAAGGCGGCGTGGGGGCTTGGAAAAAGCTACCTTTGCAAGGCAGCACGCCTTCTTTTATCGCTTCTGTATGAATGCGGTCCTCAATCTCCATCAGGGCTTCCTGCCTTGCTTCGGCGTCCATCGCTGTTTGCGACAGCTCTGGCAACCTGGTACAGTCAATCTTGAGCCAGATGAACATTCCCGCTCTGATCTCGTTCCAGGAGCATACGTCTGCCAGTACTCCAGTCCCAAGCTCTCTCTCCATAGCTCGAAGCATTACCGTGGCCTTTGCGTGGTAATAGCCCGCCAGGCCATCCAGCCATTGCAGAAATCCATCATGTCCCCACGTCTCCGACACAAGCTTATACATGGCCAGCTGACTGACTCCGCTTGATTGGACGAAGCCCAGATCATGCGCCGCTTGAAACGTCTCGACAACGGCCTTTGGAGCGGTAAGCCAACCCAACCTCAACCCCGGCGCTAGGATCTTAGACGTGCTGTCAAGCCGAATCACACGTCCTGTGCGGCAGAGCGAGAGATATGACGGGATGGAGGGATGGTCCGATACCCCACCGGGTTGTGGAAACTGGAGGTAATGGTAAGGATCGTCTTCAACAATCAAAACATCATGTTTCTCGGCGACTTCTAGCACCTCTTGCCGCCGGTGCCGAGGCTGCGTTATGCCGGTAGGATTGTGTCCGGTTGGTATGATGTAGAGGAGCTTCGGTATCCGCTTCCCAGGATGAGTTTCACCCCATGTTGACAAGATTTTGTCAAGCGAGTCAGGATTTATCCCATCTGCGTCCATGGCGACAGGAACCAGAGTCAGGCCCAGCGGCCCCGCCGCTTCTATCGTGCCCGAGTATGTGTATTCTTCCACCAAGACAAAGTCGCCAGGATCCGCAAAGTTGCGAAACGCCGTCTCCAGCGCCATTGTGTTCCCGCCTGTGAGACATATCTCCCAGTCCGAATAGGGTGGAGAATGAACGTGAGAGACATGGGTGGTAAGGTATTGTATGAGTTGTTCAGAGCCCAGAGAGTAACCGTACGACAAGGCGATTGCTAGATCGATCGAGGCTGATGAATCTAGTTTGTTCACGGCTGTTGTGCTACGCGTCTCATGGAAGCTGTTTCCTTTTTCCGCCTGACCAAGTTGCGTGATCGAGGTAGGCGAAGAATAGGCAAATTCCATTCTCTCAAAGGGATATGTGCCCGGTGATGGCCGGCCTGTGCCAAGGCTGATCATGCCTTCATCGAATCCAGAGGCACTGGCTTTCAAAGACGATGGTTGTCTCACACTGCCTTCGCGACTGAGAAATCGACTGATATCAAGCTTTGACTTCGGCCTTTCCGAATAGCAATCAGGCTTGAAAAGATCCGCCGTTGTGACTGGAGCAAGCGTTCTCTTCAGCGTACCAAGGTCACTGAGAGCTGAATGTCTCTTGTGGTTTGGGATGTTGCCATGTCCGAGCCCATTAGCTGCAGACACGCTGCAGGTATAACCTTCGCTTGATGCTCCGTTTGTAGAATGCATAGTGCTTTTTCAGAGATCCTGACCAGACGAACCTGGAGACTTGAGCGTATTCCTGTGTTGGGATGCTGGCTGACTCTTTTGCGGGAAGGTACAATTCAGCCTTGTTGGTTCCGATCTGTTTTTATCGAGGGAGAAAACGCTCACGTCAAAGGGCGCCACTGACTCCCTCGTGTCTATTGAGCCAGGACCCCTGGCTTGGATGTGCAAATGGAAAACCCCACGCTCATAAGGTCGCTTCCACTGAGCTAGTCCTGATGCAGGCAAGAAAAGGAGACCGGTGACTCGACCGGCTGGGATGGATTTGGATAAGCCCGACGAACGTTGCAGACATGGTTCTTGGTGTGATGCGGATGGGCTGTCGGTACATACCCTTCTGTGGCCCTCAGATCTCCTTCTTGCTACCGCGGTGGGTGAAAGCGATTCTTGTCACTCGGAAGCATGGAAGGCCTCGCGCTTCCAAAGCGGAGAAAACCGCATTCGTCGCATTCATAATATCAGTCTAGACAGCGGAACCGATTTAGATGCTTCCAGCCTCTTGGTCTTTTTGCATATCCCCCCGCGAGATCTCAGCTACACGTCGAGTAGTGATGAACCGATGTTACCTGACGCGGTGCATTAGGCCGGGAGGATTCGATGCGCGACACGCTTGTACATATCTCGTTTTGCCCTGTCTCGTAGTCCGAAGAAGAGATAAACTCGTTTACTTAGGAATATAACAGGATTCGTTGCTGTATTGCAATATTTGGCTTGGATAACTGACATTTCATGGACTGACTGTGGCCTTGTGAGCAGTGGTCTCGTGCTGTTGCCTACCATCGCCTTCATTCTCTTCAATGGCACGGCCATTACTGTCTTTGTCATATTGTCGCATTTTCATCTCGAATTCTATCTTCGGGAAGGCGACAACATGGTGCAGCGAGCATCATGTCCAAAGCCGGGCAGTTCAAACTTGAAGTGAGCGAGAAGTGAACGACAAGTGAACGAAGACGTGTTGATGGCTTGGCGCTTGGCATTGATTTGGCACTGCGACTTCGACTCCGTTCTTCCTTATCAGCCACGGGCAACATTATCGTTTCTTGCTCTTATCACGAAAGGTGTTCCCAGGTCAGCGAACAGCGGAATTTCGTCTGCTAGGCCCATAATCTTCCAGAACCTGTTTCAGGGATCTCAGAGGCTGCCTCGGTGATCCTGACAAAATGGATCTTCAATCACTATAATGGTGTCCGAAGAGTCGAACCCGCCGTCAACTTCACTTGCAACCAAAGGTATGCTTCAGATTGAGAGCCCTCGAGTCTCACGCTCAAGCCTGTCCTTTAGATTGTCGGGTCTGCAACCGGAGGCGCATCCGGTGCGACCGTACCCTGCCGTTTTGTCAGAAATGCGCCCGTAAAGGCGTTGAATGTCCTGGATTCGGACCTAAATTCCGATGGACCAATGCGATTGCCATCCGTGGTCGCTTCAAAGGCCGCGGTGCGCCTGTTGAACCACAGCATGTCCAGGCTCAGGCGATGGAACCCAGCTCTCTGCAGAGCCCTAGTGAAGAAGACACCCCGAGCCCAAGTTATCAGCCGGGCCTTGCTTTGGCCCAGAATTTACCTCCTTCCACGGCAAAATATCTGTTACAATATTACGCGGACAACATTGCCCCGTTGATGGTGTGGCTGGACTCCGATCAGAATGAGTATAAGCGCTTGGTCATTCCTCTGGCGGAGAAGGATACTGTTCTCCGTCTTGCAGTCCTTGCGATCTCTGCAGCCCATATGCCAGACGAGGACCGCCTTGCACCGGGTTTTTCCCAATCCACGGGCGAGGCTGCTATTCTCATGATCACCCAGCGAGTACGCCAGGTGACTCAACGGAGCCTGGAGGATCCAGAAACCGATGTCGGGGGTGGAATTGCCGCCGAGATCCTAGCGGCCATGCTCATTCTCTCGAATCACTGCCTGTTGCAATCAGCAGCAGCTCACGCTCAATCCCATCGACAAGCGGCTCGGATCCTCATAAACTCACTAGAATTGAAACAGTCTCCCGGCGACGAGCTCACGTTCTTTCTGAAAAATCAACTGGCCATCTACGACGTCCTGGCATGTACGACATTGTTCGATTACGGCCATATTAAGCACGCCATCCTCCCAAACATCGAGCAACAAGATGTTCCGTTTGGCGAGTTCCTCCACATCTTGCACCGAATCACCCTTACGTCCCTGGACAAGACCAAGCCAGCCAAGCCGCCTGACAATCTCGAAGAAGAGTTCGAGCTCTCAAGTGGTTCGACACTAGTGGCTTCGGGACCGCTCGCTCAGAGGCTGACCAGGTCAGCCAAACGAGACTTCATAAGACTCGTCTTGGCATATCAGTATGCCGGTATGATTTTCGCGTGCAAGCGCCTCAGCATATCTCCGGGCGGCGGACTGATTGCGGAGGCGTACACCCACAGACTCTTCAGAGTATTTGACCAGTTTGACGACATCAGCGCCTCATTGCACAATCTGGCATGGCCCCTCCTCATCGCCGGAGTTTCTTGCTGCGGAGATGAACAACGCATGGGCACCATCAGCGGCTTCTGTCAGAAGCTTTCTGCAAACACGCGGTTCGAGCACTACGCCGCAATTCTGACCTTTCTGCAAGAGCTCTGGCAGAGTGGGAATTCCGACTGGACCTTGCTTGCCCGCCAATGGGAGCGGAAAGGCACGCCAGTGATAGCGGTCTGAGAAGGTATCATTTCGGTGTTGGGCTTAAACGAGTATGATTCTACTTGTGATTCTACTTGAGGTACTCCCGAATAACATCCTCCGGGGCGTCCTTGTGCAAGAAATTCGGAATCCGTTCGTACATCTCCCACGCACTGCGGCGCAGGAACTCAGTCTGTTCTCTGACCCACTGTTCCACCTCCTCCCGCTCGATCATCTCTCCGCTCTGCTCCTTATCCATCAGAGTCGTCAGTACCGAATCCAAGCGGCCTCGCAGACGGATGAGCTTCTCCTGCAAATATTGGTTGCACGTGAGAGGGATATCATCGTTCGCGGGATCTACGCTTCGAAGAGTCGTGTACTGGTCATCCATATTGGGATCGGCGTATGTATAGCTGGTCACCATACTGATCCGTTCTGGCACATTGGTCGCTCGTAAAGCGGCATGCTCTGTGACTCCGCCCTGCATGATCACCGCGCCGCCCATGGTCGCGCTCTTGACCTTGACGATGGAGCCATCGCCGGTCTTGATGGCCGTCTCACCTCCTTCCATGGTACTTGTGTCGCTGAGCATGACCACGCACACGACGGGGACTTGATCTCTATGCCATGAATCGATTGGAACGCTGTCGTACTTGGACTCCTTGATGTCAAGGGGCGATTGTGCCGGCGACGGAATCTCCGTGAGCTTGTACACCCCGGGCAGTCCTTCAGGACCTAGTTGAATGTTCAGCATGGCTAGGTCGCCCACTTTGTTCAGAGGCCGCAGTGCAAATCCAGCAGCTCTATCGATGGCAGCTTGGGTGGCGGGGTGTTTCCAGGCTTGGAGCGTGAACTTTGCGGTCTTTAATTTCACACAGGTTGCGTCAGTCCATCTGTCGCTTCACCCTTTTGCTTTGACAGAGGGGAGGGCAAATGACTGACTCTTTCATGTCCAGCGACATAGGCAGGAGCTCGGTCCCACGACCTGAGATAGTTGTCCAGCATTTGCCTGCTGAGCATCTCGCGTCTTAGGATCCGTACCCCTTCTTCCGAGAACAGAGGAAATGGATCGGTGTAGCATAGGTCCGGAACATTCTGTGGCTTCTGCAGGCCGACCTCGCTGAAGGTATGGCGCTGCGCAGGTGGCTGGAACGCTAGGTGGATGGCAGGGTCGAAGTCTGGCAACTCAAGGTCGTCGAGGAATGTAGCTGGCTCGGACGCCGGCATGGTCGCCAAGGGCGTAGCAACTTCTGCTGCCATGTTGTGTGGTCTTTAACGAGAAACCACTGATGCCCGCCTCTCTTGCTTCGGAGGCAAATAGGCGACTGGTGTTCGTAGTCGGGGGTTCCGACCACTTATAAAGCTTCCACCTCCGTCGTCGGCTTTACAGCGCACGAGCGTTTTACTTTGAAGCGGTTATCAACCTCATAGAACCAAGACTTGGTGCTTCCAGGGATTGCTCCGAGAGGCGGCCTGGCTCAGTATCCCTTTGTGGTATATTTAAGGAGAAGCAGGATGGCACGAGGCAGAGATCATCAGGCGGTACTCGGTACCGAGGACAGCATCCTGATCCATAGTACCGGTACGGGGTACTTATCTCACTCTTCCCAATCGGGTAAACATATACCGGCTTCGCTTGTACTACGCTGGACACTCGCTTAGTCCAAAGGTCTGAGGCGGCAGAAACTGATAAGGAATGGGTAGGCTTTTGTTATCTTTCAGGTACGGTCGCTGATTGCGGTTAGTGACGCGAGTCACTCGGCCGAGGATACAATTGGCCAGCTTTTGACATTTCTCGCCCGTTCATTGGCTGCAGCCTAGCTAGTGCGTGACGGTGTCAATACGGCTGACGGTATTGTCAGGCAACTTGGCGCGCTTCTTGGCAAGGGATCCACCCCCCGCAAAGCCAACGCTCTCTCACTTTCCTTGTACCCCACGTCGTCGACCAGATCTCCTTTTTGATACCCGATCAATGCGAGTAAGGAAACACCGTCGATAACTAGAGTATACAGTCCGAAATGGGTAAGAGTTGGGAGACACGCCCAGGCTACACCAACAGCCACAAAGTCGTGTTGTTGCCGCCGACTGGTGAATAGACTTCTCGCATCGGATCGTTGAGTACAGTACACGGCGGCCCTGGGATTTTATCTGGAAGCCAAGCTGAACACCAAACGCCTTAGACAAGCAATAGGGTGAAGTGTCAAGAGATTTTGGCATTGTCTAGGCTACAGGATCTCAACCCAAGTCTGTCCCCCGAGCGACTGCCTCTGCAATTCAAAGGGCAGTCTGGACCATCTGATGATCCATCCGCACATATTGACCTACAAACCAACACGGAAGCATGGGAAGCATGTCGCCTTTCCCCGTGCCCATCAGCACTCGCGAGCACGATGAAATCAGACTGTCGGACAACACTATCCTGTCCGCCATGATCTGGCTACCAGAAGACGCGACCACAAACCCTGTGCCAGCCATACTCGAGTATCTGCCCTACAGAAAACGAGATGGAACGGCTGAGCGGGATGCTCTCAATCACTCGTACGTCGCGTCCTATGGATATGCATGTGTTCGCGTCGACATGCGAGGGAGCGGCGATTCCGAGGGCGTTCTGCTGGGCGAGTATCTCAAGCAGGAGCAGGACGATGCTCTGGAAGTCCTGAAGTTTATTGCCGCGCAGAAATGGTGTTCGGGCTCGGTTGGGATGATCGGAATCTCATGGGGTGGGTTCAATGGGCTGCAAGTAGCGGCTCTGCGTCCTCCTGAGTTGAAGGCCGTCATTTCGCTCTGCTCGACCGACGACCGATATGCAGACGACGTCCATTTTATGGGCGGCTGTATGCTCGTGGATAATTTTACGTGGGGCGCCACCATGTTCAGCATCACTCCCACGCCTCCGGACCCAGCCCTAGTGGGTGATAAATGGCGCAACCTCTGGATGGACCGGCTAGAAGCCGGTGGGAACTGGATGGTTGAATGGCATAAACACCAACGACGGGACGAGTTCTGGAAACATGCTTCAATCTGTGAAGACTACAGCGCCATCCAATGCCCCGTCTATGTCGTCGGTGCTTGGTCGGACGGATACACGAACGCAGTCTTCCGGATGCTACAACATCTCGAGTGTCCTCGCAAGGGCTTGGTCGGTCCTTGGGCCCACGCGTATCCCAACTTTGCGACGCCGGGTCCTCAGATCGGGTTCTTGCAGGAGACGATCCGCTGGTGGGATAAGTGGCTCAAGGGCAAAGAAACAGGCATCATGGACGAGCCCATGCTGCGCTGCTATTTGCAGGATACCGTGCCTCCACGCACGCAGTACGACTTCCGCCCTGGCCGTTGGGTGGCAGAGCACAGCTGGCCCGCTCCCGGCATCAAGACTCGCACCCTGAGTCTGTCAGGGGGACGACTGACTGCTGATGAGCCCTCCACGACCGCCGACGAAACACTCTCAATCTGCTCCCCCATGACCGTCGGCTTCGCCGCGGGCCTCTGGTGCGCCGGTCTCGATCTCGATCTACCCGGCGACCAGCGCGCCGAGGCAGGCGGTTCGCTCCTCTTCGACGGACCAACATTGACTCAACCGCTGGATCTGCTGGGTGCGCCGGTCCTGCACCTCCGCGTCGCGAGCGACAAACCAGACGCCCTGGTCGCCGCCGTCCTTTCCGAGATCCTCCCCGACGGGTCCGCGACAAGGATCTCTTTCGGGGTGCTCAACCTGACGCATCGAGCCGGCCACACGGATCCCCGGCCCCTCGAACCGGGCACCTTCTACGACGTGACCATCCAACTGAACGACTGCGGCCAATGCCTCGGTATTGGAAGCCGCCTCCGCCTCGCCCTCTCGACGTCCTACTTCCCGATCTGCTGGCCCTCGCCCGAAATGGCCACCCTCACGATCGCCAGCTCTCAAAGTAAATTAGAAATCCCCACCCGCCCGGAAAGCCATCACCAAGATCCGGCGGACCTCAAGCCCTTCGAGCCCGCCGCGAACGGACCGGCGCTGAAAACCCGCGTCCTCCGCCCCGGCAAGAAAATGAGCGCCATCATCGCCGAAGATACAGAAACGGGCACCAAAACGCTCACCCGCATCCTCGACACCGGGCTGATCGAGTTCGAAGCCATCGGGTGGCACTACGGGGATACCAGCACGTGCATATATTCCGTTTGTCCCGACGATCCGCTGTCCGCGAGGGCCGAGATGCTGTTCAAGCAGGAATACGGGCGCGCGGGGCTCGATCTGGTGATTGAGGGGTGGACCAAGATCAGTTCGTCGAGAAGCGAGTTCCATCTCACCGCGCGGTTTGATGCGTTTGAGAATGGCGTCAGCGTCTTTGGGCGGGATTATTCGTCCACGGTTCCACGGGACCATGTGTGATGGTTCTTCGATCCGCGGGTGGGGTGGACAAGGCACCCTCAGAGAGAGATATACAGTACAAGTAGAGTAGGGCTGAAGCGCTTGGTACTTATGCATATATGGGCATGTGGTGGTATGTCTCCAAAAGCTGGATACAATTCTCCAGTGTAGCGCATTCAGCTGTGTCAAATATATAGAATCATTATCCTCTGTACCGAACACTACAATGAACAGGTATCATGAGGTTTATTTCACATGATACAAATGCATAGCCATCAAGCCTCAGCCCAGCGTCTAGACAACCATAGGGCCCAGTACTATATTGCACCCTTGAATGACCCTCGAGAGACGCCTATCTCTTTTACGTCTTACGTCGCTTTCTTCAATGTGAGCAGAAAATCTCCTAATTCGCCTGGTTCCGCGACCTCTGCAGTGTCGGGTCATTCCGCGCGTATTCCACGCACTGCTCCTGCGCCTTCTTCACATTGACGCAGCAGATGAGTATAAACCCAGCGACACTCAGGCCGAGCGAGAACGGAAAGCCGGCCCAAGTATTGCCGGTGCGATCGATGATGACGCCGGAGATGATGGGGCCGATCCAGGCGGTGGAGTTGCTGACGAGCGAATACAGCGCGAAGAAGGTGACCTCGCGGCCCTTGGGGCAGATGTCGCTCAGCATGGTGGCGGAGAAGGCGTAGAAGGGGGAGACGAGCATGCAGTCGAAGACCGAGTAGCCCCAGATTTCCCAGACCTTGTGGAAGCCGAACTTGGTGGTGCCGATGCCGATACAACCTGTTTCTCAATGTGAGTATTTTCGTTCCATTTTATACCACTCCATGGCTTGTGTGCAGAGAGTGAGGACTTACCCCAGACAGGCACCATGATCAGGAAGCAGCTGATCGTCATGAGCATGGGTTTTGTTCTGATCTGGAATTTCTTCTGGATGAAGTGCAAGCTGTAGATGCCAACGGCACTGCAGACTCCTTGCACAATGGCGATCTCGGTCGAGATGGTCACGCTATAATCGATGATCAGATACTGGCAGATGCCGACGATTTGGTTCGTGGTGGCGTATCCATCCGAGATGAGGAAGAATCCGACCAGGTACAGCCAGGTATGGCTGAGGTTCTTGATGTTGCCGAAGACGAACCAGTAATTCTTCGCGCCGACGGAGAGATAGCTCTCCCCCTCGGGCAGCGGGGCCGAGCGTGGCTTTTCCAGGAAAAACCAGGGCGTGCCTGCTAGAATCCAGACACCGGTGGATATGCCGACGATGATGACGGCGGCGTGCATGTTTCCTGCGTCGGACGAGTTTGCGTGCAGACCGTACGCGGCGCCCAGGGCGATCAGAAGAGTGAAGGTGTAACCGACGCTCGTACAGCAGAAGGCAATGTTGCTGAGTCTGTTGCGCTGCAGCATCTTTTTCTTGTTGTATTCTTCTTCGTTCATCTCGCCGGCCAGGTACGCTCGCTTGGCTTCAAGAGCCTGAGATGTGTTGCGAGCGAGCTGGGGGAATGAGGGCGTCCAGAAAGCGTAGCTTAGGTTGTACCCCATGCCTGAATTCATGAGCAAAACAGTCCCTTAGAGGGGAAAGGAGATGGATAAGTGCTTACTCGTCAATATGTAGAGTGCAATTGCGACATTGTACTGGGATGCGTGTTTCAAACCAAGAAAGCCGAACTGCGTGGCCCAGCAGACGACCGACGAGGTGATCAAGATCCATTTCTTCCATGGGCCGTAGTCGCCCATGGATCCGAGAAAGAGCAGGAGGACACCCTGGAAAGCGAAGACCATGCCGTTGCAGATCAAGACCACGGTGCTGGCGTTGACATTGCTGGCGCCGAACTTGACGAGGCAGGGAGCATCGGCATCGCTACAGTCTTGGCTTGGATCGTTTCCGTTGAAGCCGGCGTCGTAGAGCAGGTATTGGAAGACTATGTCTGCATTAGCCCTGCCCACAAAGGCAATCGATCCAAATGGCACTCACTCAGAGGGGCATAGGAGAGAGGTCCGGCAGAGTTGTTCCCGAAATAATACGCATACCAGGACCACAACTCAAGTCGAGTTGTCGCCGGCTCGTCTGAGGCGATGGCCTCGCCCAGCCCGATGGACACAGCCTCGGCCGAGATCTCTGCGATGTCTTTCTCTTTAATGTCCAAGGCTGACAAGACTTGGTCGGCGGCATGGCCATCGTCATTGGGCATTGTTGTAGCCATGGTATGGGCTCTGAGAGGGCAACCTGGGACTCTTCCAACCGTGAGAGACCACAGCCTTAAGAGGATTTATATAGACTGCACGGAAGTCCCCTAGACTCTCTGCCCTGATAAGGCATGGATGAGGCGGCATCTTGGGTTGGCGCAGACATTATCATCATGCGAGCAGGAGATATGCAGTTATCAAAGCTACCTGGTGCTAGACACGGTTTGAGTGAAAGTATCCTACTGTGATTACGAGGGCTTCTGCTTATCAGTGGCAAGGGATGTTCAGGTTCCTTGGATTGAGCAGTTAGATGGAGGCGTGCGAGAAGCAACGCGATGGCAGACACACATTCACCCGACCCCGCGGTAAATTGTTGCCTTGCGTTGTTACTAGTGGGGGAGACGGCATGCAAGCTAAAGCCTCCATGTTGTGCCCCGATGGAGGAAGGCGCCTCGCATCGGCAATCCTGCCGCAGATTCCATCGACTTCCGGCTGCACTCCCGCTCCGTATTCCCTTTCCTCTCGCTCGAGCCTGCAGGGGAGTGGGATGTG
This sequence comes from Phialophora tarda, assembly GCA_016109495.1. Lineage (NCBI taxonomy): Eukaryota > Fungi > Ascomycota > Eurotiomycetes > Chaetothyriales > Herpotrichiellaceae > Phialophora > Phialophora tarda. Next base: position 447,716 of record JADWPL010000001.1, on the reverse strand, counting down.
AGAAAAGGTGAGGAAGACGGTGAGTGACAGAGGCGGATTGTTGCAAAAGCAGCGGCGCGGTCTACCTGAACCGCACGTGAGCCGCGAGTAGCTTTACCAACGCTTTTGCTGCCAAGAAACGTGACTTTTGTTCCCCGAAACCCTAGCATTGCACTTTGTATCAGCACCCCAATTACAACACACATTATCACCGTCCAATATTTTCTTCAGCAATATCACGTGAAATCTATATTTCGGTGCTAGCGTGGTGGAGGACTCCAGTCGATTCTTCACAGTCTGAACATGTCTGAACGTGCAGATGAAAAGCGGGTAAAGCGACGGAAAACTCGCGCGCAACCACTGTCGGAAGAGATCAATGCCTGGGAAGATGGCGACGTATCATCGACAACCTCCTCATCTTCCTCGGAAATTCCAATGCCTATTCGACATGCACAACCTTTGCGCAGGGTCATCGCGCCACCAGGCGGAGACGAAAGCTCTACCGATGATGAGAATGTGAGCGCAGAAGAAGACGAAACAACCACATCCTCGGAGTCAGAAGACACAGAAGATGATGGGCCATCAGAAGTAGAGTCGTCTGATGAGAAGGAGGGCGTGCGTGTCAAGGAAACAAGTCCTCGACAGTTAACGAGGGATCTAGCTCCAGAGCCAGATCTCAAGTCGCGTTTGCAGGCCTTTCTGCCAAAGCTACACCAGGCGAATGCTGAACTCGAGACGTTAGGGACATCGCATGACAGGAGGATTGATGAGATATCGGATGATGCAGACCACTACATTGAAATGGACCTGGGTCTGGGAGTGCTGGCCGAGCAAGAAGGCGACACTGGGGAGATAAAGATACCCCAGGCGCAAGGGAAGGGCGAGGAAATCAGCGACGCCGAAGGCATTGAGATCAGTCTCGACCAGCTTCAGGGACACTCATCAAAACCAAAGCGGAAAATTGAGGAGCTTGGGTGATGAGAGATGAGTTGAGTTTGAGGGGCTGCGGGGGCAACCGCGATCTGCGTCATTGTTTGGATCTAACCCGAAATTCACTCACTTTGGGTTCTGCGACTCCACGAACAACCCAGACGGAGCCACACTAGCGGCCGGCCTAATGAGCATCGTCGCTTCACCTTCTTTTCATGTATGTTTCTTTGCGAACTAGATATCTCACTGTCGTCGAAGAGTGCATCGAGCTTTTGGATAGAGACTACACCATGGTGCCGCCGGCACGCACAATCTCCCATGACGCGCGCCCAAAGACACCCTCAACCGCATCAAGTCCCTCGCTGAGGTCAAAGACGCCTGTAAACGTCTCAATGGCGCCAACCAACGGCCTGAATTCTGGCGGGAACGTCAAAGTCGTGGTCAGAGTCAGAGCGTTTCTCCCTCGAGGTGAGCACTTGTGGCCTCTAACTTGAAGACGGCTAACCTTTCATTGCAGAAATAGAGAGAGGCGCACAATGCTTAATTCAGATGAACCCGCATACACAATCGACGAAGCTATTAGCACCACCTTCGACCGACCCTGCAAATGCAAGAGCACAGACAAGAAAAGTTGTGGATGAAAAGTTGTTCACGTTTGACAATTCGTTCTGGTCCCACAACCCGACAGACACTCACTATGCCACCCAAGAGGATGTATACAACTGTTTGGGAGAAGAATTCCTGGATCACAACTTCGAGGGTTACCATACGTGCATCTTTGCGTATGGGCAGACTGGTTCAGGGAAGAGTTACACCATGATGGGAACGCCAGAACAGTCAGGATTGATCCCGAGAACATGCGAAGACTTATTCCAGCGGATCGAAGCCAACGAGAGCGCCAACATCAGTTACAGCGTGAGGGTGTCCTACTTTGAAGTCTACAACGAGCACGTCAGAGACCTGTTTCAACCCCGAACCGACCCTCCTCAGTACCTCAAAATCCGAGAGTCTCCCACCGAAGGACCTTACGTCAAAGACTTGACGGAAATTCAAGTGAAGAACTACGCCGAAATCCTGAAATATATGCGAATGGGCGACAGTTCGAGAACCGTGGCGTCCACCAAGATGAATGATACTTCTTCTCGTTCCCACGCGGTCTTTACGATTATGCTGAAGCAGATCCACCACGATTACCACACAGACGAAACGACCGAGAGACTGGCACGGATACGGCTCGTCGACCTGGCAGGATCTGAGCGAGCAAAGGCAACAGAGGCCACTGGTCAGAGATTGAGAGAGGGCGGGAACATCAACAAATCACTGACCACGCTTGGGAGGGTCATTGCTGCTCTGGCGGATCCCAAGCACTCTCGAATGCACAACAAGCAGCGATCGAACCGCGATATTGTACCCTATCGCGACTCGATCTTGACGTGGCTGTTGAAGGACTCGCTCGGTGGGAACTCAAAGACTGCCATGATTGCTTGCATTGCCCCATCGGACTACGACGAAACGCTGTCGACACTTCGATATGCAGATCAAGCCAAGCATATCCGCACCAAAGCTATTGTCAACCAAGATCATGTCTCATCTGGAGAGAAAGATGCTCAGATCAATGAAATGGCAGAGACCATCCGGACATTGAGGTGGACGCTCAGTCAACAGCAACAGAATGGTAGTGTCTCTGTTATGAAGGCTGTGCAAGAATCTGCCGACGCCCAGTCTGAGAAGATCCGAGAATTCACCACAAAGTACGAGAATATGCTGCAGATCATGGAGGAGAAGCTGGCTATTTCTGAGTCCAAGGTTCGACAACTGGAAGAAGAGAAGGAAGCACTGAGCATCCACTTGAAGCTTGTGCTGGAGGAGCTCAAGAATCCCATCGTCATCAGCAAGGAGGAGACCGAGTCTGTCGGCGAGAGGTCTAGAGTCCCTACGCCTGACATGATATATGAAGACGAGACGGCATCGAGTGATGAGATAGACACTGATTCTGAGCCTGACGATGAGGCCGCCGAGATGCAGGCCGAGATGGAAGCGTTGATTTCTGATCTGGGTATGTTCAAAAAGAAGATCGCGGCTGACCACGAGATGTTCGGAATTAGCGTTGCGGCATGAACTCGAAGCCCTCGACTTTGAACGATGAGAATGACCAGGCGCAAAGCGAGGAGTTCGGATCTTGTTCCCCTAGATGACCAACCCCCCGTACATAGTGTTGAGCAAGGTTTGGTATTCAGGAACATGTTAAGACAACAGAAACATCCTGAGTCCCGAAGGCTCGTATTGACGCATTAGATTGGGCAGGATGTATGTAGCACCGAAAACGGCCAGCGCACAGTCCCGGCGGCCTGCTCCAGGAATGAGAATACAGAGAGAACCATGAATGACTCCCTTCGATCGTCGCTTTACCTGCGCCTGTTTCAGCCGAATGTGCACCATGGAGTCGAAGAGGGAGAAGACTCTCTGGCATCGAATCCGAAATGGAGTTCGAGATAAGGCTTGGCAGAGGTAAGTAAGTGGAGAAGGGCCTTTCTGCAAAATGAGTCAAGGTTCACTATTACTACGACTAACAACCCACTCTATCGCCCAGAATCCGTCCTCACCAAATACCGAAAGAACCTCCTCTCGACACTGTGCACGATCTACCGCCAGACAGTTTACGGGTGATGGCCGACTCGAACTCGAACTCGAACTCGGCCAGCGGAGGGACTGCGCTCAATCCCAAAGCCACAGCCTTCACCATGCCTGCGCCGAGTGAGACTGTTCTCTCGAACGGGACCGGCCAAGCCGGGGAAAGTCAAGCGTCCAACGAGAACGAAGAAGCGAAAGGGTCGAAGAAATCCAAACCTAGGCCAGAGGCTGCGCCTCGGACTACTACAGAGCAAAACATAGCGGAAGCGGGAGCCGGGGTGAAACTCACGGGTGCTGCACTGAAGAGGCAGAAGGCCGCCGAGAAAGCAGCGAGGAGGGCGGAGAAGGTCGCTGCCAAAGGGGAGCAAGCGGTAGAAGAGAACCAAGCGCAGGCGCAGGCGCAGGCTCAGGCTCAGTCAGGGACATCGAGCCAGAGACGGCCGTCGACATCCAAGAGGGAGAGTGAGACAGGTTCGCATCACAAGAGGACACCGTCAGGGAAAAGTCTGCCAATCCGAGGGGGATCACAGCAGCAGCAGCAGCAGCAACAGCAAACTCCCCAGGTCGCAGCCATGGAGAAGGAGAAACGACCGGAAGTCAAGCGCGTCCCCATCTTCGCGCACCTCTACCCAAAAGAAAAGAAAGCTACCCTCTCTGGGGCGGGTCGAGAAATTCACCAGGCCGTGGTGTCGCTGGGCCTCCAACTCCGCGACCACGTCATCTGCGGAGGCAACGCTCGCTGTGTAGCAACGCTCCTCGCCTTCAAGAAGGTCATCCAAACGTACACGACACCGCCCGGCGTCGCGCTATCTCGCCACCTACTGACCCACCTGAACCACCAAATCGCATACCTCCGCAACGCTCGCCCTCTTAGCATGTCCCAAGGGAACAGCATCCGCTGGCTCAAGAATCTGATCTCCACGCAGCCTGTAGACGCCACGGACAGTGAAGCAAAGTCATCCCTTTGCCAGGCCATCGACCTCTTCATCCGCGAACGAATCACCCTGGCCGACGAGGTCATCGCTCGGGAAGCGAGTGGGCGGATTGAAGACGGAGACGTCATCCTCACGTACGCGAAGAGCAGCATCGTCGAGAAAACGCTTCTTACCGCCCACTCTCAGAGCAAGCAGTTCAAGGTCATTGTGGTTGATTCACGACCGATGTTCGAGGGACGGAATCTCGCGCGGAGCCTTGTGCGCGCGGGACTAAAAGTGCAGTATACATTACTCTCGGGCTTATCCGACGTGTTGTCATATCACGCCGAGGGCGACGGGGTAACGAAATGCTTTCTAGGCGCCTCCGCCATGCTCGGCAACGGGAACTTACTCTCCCGAGCGGGGTCAGCGATGGTGGCCATGATGGCGAAGGAATGCGGCGGCAAGAGCAAAGCGCGCGTGGCGCCTGTTGTTGTGCTGTGCGAGACGGTCAAGTTCACCGCAAAGGCCGCGTTGGATAGTATCATTCTGAACGAGGTGGGTGACGCGGATGCGTTGGTGGAGGTCGAAGAGGTCGACGTCCTGTCTTCGACGAAACCCGCAGCAAATCCCGTTGAGGCCGGGAAAGGCGGGAAGAAGCAGCAGGGCAGCCAGAAAGACAAAGACGACGACGATTCGGATGACAAGAACTCATCAACAGGGCTGGAGGGATGGAAGGATCAACCGAATCTCTTCCTCCTAAATCTCATGTACGACGTCACTCCCGCCGAGTTCTTGGATCTTGTGGTTTGTGAGCTGGGCAGTTTGCCCCCACGAGCGGTACCTGTGGTCAATGGAGTGCATGGAGATGATCAGGCTCTGGCTTGATCTGGTGGCGTAGTTCATCCTCCGGGCTTCTTTGATTCAACATCGGGTGGTTTTACTTTTCGGCATGACGGTAGCCGGCATTGCAGAATGCCTGGGAGACTTGTACTTTTACTTTAGCTCGAATATGCTTGAAACCCATGGGCGGTAGCGGCTTAGGCACGTAACGGTGCAAGGATCTCACGAGACGAGACGTACAGGGCTTTGAAGAAATTTCTCGTTTTCCAGACTCACTTTGCGTGAATCCAGGTCTAGCATGCCGTGCTTTTCGCAATAACTGCAGAACAGCACCGTTCACGACCCCGGTTGAAAGTTGGACGGCAATCCCCGCCGTGCTTGCAAGCCTTTCAGCCCCGCCACACCGATCGATCGGCGCGATGAGAATAGAACGCTCTCAGCATCGCATCCGAACACCGTCTTGCGGCTCCATTGATTTCTCCCCCGCAGAACTCTTAAGCCTCCCCTATCACCAAGATCAAGACATCGTATCTCGTGCATCGTCGGACAGATTTATCGGTGCTGTAGAAGAATCATGTCAGCCAGCGTCCGTTTCGGAACATTCTCTTTCGGTTCCACAGTTGCTCTGCTCGAAACTGTGCGGTAGTCCGTACCTTGATGAATCCGATATCCTGGCTCTTCTCCCGGAAGCACTGACGGCAGATGTTCAGGCCATACTTGCGGATCAGACCGGCCGTGTGGGTGCAGACTCGGCTATAGGGACCACAGTGTCAGTAACAGATCTTTGTTCCTCTAGCTTGCACACGAAAATGGTTTGTCCCTCCGATGATGTCGCGTATGATCATAAACCCGTTTTACACCGATAAACCACCCTTTTGGTCTTGCCTCTGTACCCAACTCGAAATTTTTGACCCGTTCGCTCCATCCCTCTCGATTGTGGTTTCATCTCTTCTGGAACAGAGGACCTTATCCGGGCGACACAGACATCTTCGAACTCGGACCGGTGGCGGGGGATGGAAACGTACCATGATCGCGAACCCTTGCCATATGTTCGGGGCCGCGAGTACCAGACGCTCTCGTGAGACATGATTGAGGTTGCGCGCGGAGAGAGGACGGTTCTCTGATTTTTAATCTGCCGCTGTGGTTCGATGTTAGAGATTGTTATTTCGAGCCCGGGGGGATCGTGCGTGCGTTCGATTTTGTGCTTAACGGCGTCGTGCAGGGGGCCTGCGGGTGGCTAGACTCACATTTGGAACTGCGCAAAAGCTGGGACGTCAAGTGATAATAGATTTCTCACGTTGAAATCGTGCCTGCGACGGTGAAGTTGAAAGTTCTCGGCGCGGATTTCAGAATGTGGGATCCACATTGCCAAGAGCATCGAAGCTGCACGTGATTACTAGGGTAGAGCAGAAGGCTCGATTAGCAGAAGGGCTCCCGTTCATTCAATCTCTTAAGGGCGGACCAACGATACTCTCTTCCCTTAAACGCCCCTCTTGCCCTTGCCCGGGGTAGACGCCGGACGCCATGTTTCGACGACGAGCAGAATGAATGCATGTTGCCCCTTGCCCTTGTCTAGCTGCGTCAAGGTGAGTTCGACTGCAATGTCGCATCGTTCAGAGCCCGGCATCGGATCATTATTCCCGCAGCATGCTGTTGGACAACTACGAGCGGATCGGATATAAGCCCTTCCTCCTTTCACAATATTTTATGGCCAAGATTCATCCAATCTTCACACGGCGCAATCGACAGGGGATAGGAAGGGGAGGCAGGTCATAGACCAGTCTCATCAGCATGCTGTCCGGGTCCTCCATCCTTCGAACATCCATAATATTGGAATAATCATGGACACATAATGCCAACTCGACCAAGCATCCGTCACTCGATCAGTTTCTCGACCTGTGACTCATTCTATCGACCGTTTACAGCATGCATCCTTTTTCCGTGTCCTTTACTCTTCTTAATCTTGCATGCTTCCCTCGTTTAGACCGGTATTTCAACTTGTACAAGCAGCATCAGACATTGGAGGTACGCAGCCATATAATCTGCGCGGCCTCCAAACGGCACTCCTTTACCAGATTACAGCGCATCGTGCGATTGGCTAAAGTACTTCGGCCGACTTAGATCCAAAGCAATCAACATCAGAACACCTCCCCGTCTCTCATATACCTTCGTTGCTTGCGTTCCAGCTGCTCCCTCACCTTCTTCACAAACTCTGTACATTCAACAGGATAGGCCAGTATCATCTCCTTGGCCCATCCTTTGCGGCGATACTCCTCCAGCGGCCATACACAGTCATAGCCTTCTTCGAACTCGCCGCCATCCGCCAAGAAGTCGAGATAGTCGGTGATTTCGAGGCGAGCCTGGCATTCCGCCTGAAACTCTTGGTCCAAGAGAGTTTGGCGTGGCGAGGCAGGTTTCTCTGCTTCAGATGGTTGAGGAGGTTGCTTGCTGGTGCGGCTGCCGTGCCGGGCGACGAGTTTGAGAACCGAGTAGGGTGTTTTGACTAAGTGGAGGGCAGAAAGTGTCAGTTTTCGGTTAGGAGCATGAACATGGGCATGGGCAGAGAGATGACTGCCAAGTCGTACATACATCTTACGGTCTTGGGCGGGATGTCGTCTCCGGATGACTGGTTCGGAACCATTTTCAGGACGTCCACGGCGTCGGAAATTTCGTCCCACGTCACTGTCACGGGTTCTTCGGGGCTGGTGGCCATGTCATTGCCGTCATCGTCTTCTTCATTTTTAGATCCGACGCTGGAGTCGGAGCTCTCGGCGTCAGTGGCATCTTTGTCGGTCCTGGGCATCCTGCCGGGATAGACCTGAGTCGGCTGTCCTGGTGGCTTCGCCTTGCGTTCCTTCATTGCTGTCTTGTCCGCGACATCACCAATACTCTGGACTGGCTGTCGTGGAGGTGGCCAGACTCCGCAGTGCAAGAACTCAGGAGGCCATCTCTCCGTGACGAGAGATACCGGAGTCTGCTGCCCTTCGGATACTGTATGTGGTGTTTTGTGGCTACTGCGGCAATGATGCTGTGAGCAATCCGAGTGAATCATCTTCCCTACTAGGTTTGCATCAATTGTGGTATCCATTCTCAATGGTGAATGAGGGTTAATAGTGTGTGTAAGTAAGTATAATCTCGAGTAACGGGCGATATTGATCAGTGTTCTCGAGGCTGTACACATATAGTAATGGCTAATGCGTCGTGGTTGAGGCGTGGGCATTCGCACACGTTAATATGATTTGGGATGCATCTATCGAGCAACGCCACACCATCCGAAGCAGTTATTAGCTCAGTACTCGGCGAAGAAGGGTGCCCATGGCATTGAACCGGCATGCGCAGGATAATCACGGGGAAAGTGCTCGCATGATCGATCGCGGTGCAAGGCTCGGCCATCACGGGAATGGAATGGCGTAGACACGCAGGTACGTAACCAGCACAAGACAAGGCATCTGAGGTCGACCAGTCAAGAGTGGGAGGACAAGTGGACAGTGTGAAAGTGGTGTGACATGCTCTTATTCGTGTCCGAGCTGGTTGTCGAAAGATGCCATTTGTCGAGAAGAAAGAATAACAAGATTGTGGTTCGATTAATCGCCGTTTGAGGCCCGAAAATAGCGGGTCTCTGACCGGGGTTCGCTGACTCTCGACTGACTCTTCTCTCACATCCGTCTTGTCTTCAAAATCTCTCATGATCGTCCTTACCTCTATAGGGCGACATCGGTTGACCTGCCCGATGACATTCTGTTACGTTCGATTTCTCAGGGACATCACAGACTTGCATGTCTTGTTGTCTCTATCTCATGATCGCCGACCCGAGGCATTTAGCGACAGTACCGCAGCAGAGAAGATGGCAAGCCCCAGTTCGATAAAACGGGAAGGACATCCTTAAAGTCCCTTGTTCAGTGGATATATAATCGACTGCTCTTAGCCGATTCACCATGTTTCGAAAGAGAAATCTTTTGATCAAGCTGATAATCAATTGATAGTTGATGAAGGAATCCAATCTTGCGTGACTATCCGTTAACCAATTCATGCACATGTCTTCATAAACATATCTTCTGCTCTGCTCTGCTCTGCTCTGCACAGTCTCTTGGTTTTACGGAGCTCAAGATCTTACAAGGTTTGAAAAGGCTTCGACCTATCATACTCAGCGCGCTCCATACGGAATAATCAGCGTGCCTTTTTTGTTCTCTGGAATATCCCATTCTCTCCGTGACATATACCTGATCCGCCTACATTGTCATCCTCTAATCAGCACGCACATTACACTTCAGTAAAGTACGACCTCCAGTCATGCTCGTCCTTGAAGCCCAACAAGCGCCGGATCTTCCTGTTGCTAATGGGCGCCTCCCGCTCCTCGAACTCCCTCGTCTGCAGTATATGGGGATATAGTCGGCGCAGGAACTCGGCCGTATCCTCGCTCGGGTTCGTGATCGTGCTGTTCACCGCGTTGAACACCTGGAAGCCCAGGCCCGAAACCAACAGCCCACGATGGCACATGGCGCCCAGATCCCGCGCGTCCGTGTACGACCACCCGTGCTGGAACCACTTCTCGGGCTCGCGCACGTGCCCGCGAAACATGGCACCGGTGTACTCATCCGGCTCGAACACGCGGCCGATCCGGAGACAGTAGATGTCGACGCCGAAGCGGGCGGCGTAACCACGCGCGACCCGCTCGCCGCAGAGCTTGGACAGCGCGTACGGGTCCGTCGGGTTGCTGTCCAGGTCTTAGGTGACGGGGAAGCTGGGGTACTCGACGTGGCCCTGCCCGAAGGCGACGCCGTACACGGTCACGCTGCTGGCGAGGATCACCTTCTTGATCCCCAGCTTGCAGGCGGCTTCGACGACGTTGTGCGTGCCCAGCACGTTGACGCGGAACGTCTCCCCGTCGCTGACGACCATGGGCTTGCTGATCCCGGCGAAGTGGATGACCGCGTCGACGGGGCGGGGCGGGTCCGCCGTCGGGAAGGGCCCCCCCAGCGTCATGTGCGTGTTGAGGCTGCTGAAGACTTGCCCACTGTTCGTGAGGTCGCATTTGATCGTGTGGACGGTCTGCAGGAGGGATGAGAGGGTCGGGTCGCCTGATGTGGTGGACAAGAGGTCCACCAGGTCGAGGTTGATGACTTGGTGGCCCTGCTGGAGAAGGGCTTGGACCACATGCCGGCCGACTTTGCCGGAGCCGCCTGTGAATGCGACTCGGAGACCGGGCATGATTCACTCACGGGAAGGGACGTATAGAGCAGAGATGGACATGGACATTGGTGATCGTGAAGTGATATACCTCATGTGCACTGGTACAGTACCCGGGAAAAGGTCATGGCCACGCCACCAAATTCTTAACCCTCTTTTGTAGCTAGGCTGCAGCTTGGACAGTTTTCGGGTCGGGTTTCAAGACCTCTTGTCCGGTCCGATAATAGTATTCGGATACTTTCAAAATAACAGCGCAAATACCTCGTAACGATGCTGTTGGTGGAAGACGTTGGTGGTGCTGTTCGCAGCAGTGTGTCAATTATTTTGGTCTGACTGTGAGCGGAGAGATGGAAATGGCGACATCTCCGGAGTTTGTTCGCTTCTCTTGCCTCGCTTCACCGTATGTTTATCAAATTCCACATCATTCATCCCCGACTCGTTCACTCCGGGCTAGATCCTCCGTTACTCCGTAGATATCAAACGCGCAAGATTCCCACCATCCGCTATTCGCTGTTGGCACCATGTCGCGCGACTCCTCCGCCACGTACATCCACCTGCGCTCGTCGCGGCTGGCCGACGTGTTCGAGGAATTCTGCCGCCCGCCTTCCTCAACGGTCTTCGCCCCCGCCGGCTCAGGCACAACGCAGCCCCAACAATCCAGCGGCGGCGGCGGCGGCAGCGGCGGCACAAGCGCCAACGCCAACGCCAACAACAGCACCAGCACGCGAGGCACGCTCGCGGATGGAAGCGGCATGGTCGCCCTCCCGGGCCACTATCTCCCCTTCGAGGAGATCGCGCTGCCCCCGCATTTGATGCCCATCAACCCCGAGGACGAGGACGACGTCGTGCCGGACATGCACGCCGCGTTTGGGATCAATCGCGCGTTGAACCAGTATTCGGCCGCGGCGGGGGTGGGCGCTGCTTCTGGGTCGGCCGCCGCCGCGACGGCGGGTGGGGTCGGCGGGAGCGGTGGCGCGATGGGCAGTGGTGAACCCACCGGGGAGGCGAGTCACGCGGGAGTCATGAGGGAGCCGATTTGGAGGGATCTGGGCTTGGACGGGTTGATTGCCGATGTGCCGCGCAATCGGAATACCGCTGTCGAGCATGGAGAGATGGGGAGGAGGAGAGAGGGCCATCGAACGGGGTTGCTCCTCTTGCGGTGAGGACGTGTGAAGATGCGAAAGAATCGCTGCCGAAACGGCAAAGATGAAGAGACCAAGTGTAAAACGGTCATGACACGCGATGAAGATGACGAAATTATTATGGCATGCTTCATTATCCTTTACAGCATGATCGACCTCCAAGACGTCCTGGGACTTGCAATGCCCAACCCACTAGCGAGGAGGCTGCCCACCGGGCTTCTGGCTATATCCTTACGACGTCAACCCGAGCGCGCTCGAACACGTGATGTGCGACGGTCCGAGCCGACTTCTCCTCCTCAGACAAGATACGCGGATGCAGTGAGAGTTGGGAATATGTGCCGGCGGCCTTGCGTTTGGAGAGCTGGCCCGGGTTGATCACCATCACGCTGTCGACGACCTGCAATACCATGTCAGCACCGACGCAGAAGAGCAACGTAGCTTTCAGTCGGATCCTGGACTTCAAGCATACCTTTATAGACGGAGTCAGCATGCTCGGCAAGATGAGCACATCAGGCTTGACTTGCATCCATTCACCAAGCTTGTAAAAGCCGAGATCTAGGCATGCGCCCGTCGCTTTCACAATGCCGTTACTGGACAACTTGTCTCTCGACATGGGCGGGTAAAGAGGGAAGAAATGCCGCTGGTCGATCAGGTAGCCGGGCAACCTCGTCAATAGATCAGGCGCCGGACCATGTGACAGTTGCTCTCGACTAAGCTCATATAGAATGTCTTGTGAGGAGACGGCGAAGACAACCTCGTTCAGCGAGATGAACGAAGGATTGGGGAGCATGGTGACTTGTTTCGGGAGAGCAAGGTCCTTCTTTGTAAATCGTGCTTGTGGCCAGCTGACGTGTTTGTTCAAAGCGTCCCGAACACTGGGGATCATGATAACTATGATGCTCGGTACAGCTGAGCAAAGGCGTTGGAGCGGCGCAGATATCCATATCCGGAACAACGCAGCCAGAGAGGCTTCGTGGTCTAGGTCTCGCACATCGGGCAGTTCAAAATCTCCTGAAGCAAGCATTGGATGCTCAATGTCAAGGAATGGGCCACTCAGTACAAGAGCATCGGCCATTGATTCCTCAGCCTTGTCACACAGCGCCTGGAAAGGTTCGAAGTCGAGGTTGTCTTCGGCGGTAAACGGACCAGAGGCGACGACGATGTTGAGAGGTAACGATGTCGAATCCTCCGAGACTTCGAGTCTCTCATTGATCGTCTCTATGTTGTTCGGCAACGAAGTGGGCATAGGAAGCCCCGGTATCGAGAGCACTTCCTTGACTGTGAAGTAGAGTCCAGAAGCATTTGTGCCTCGCAACGCAACGATTTGGCCTGGGAAGAACTGGTAGGATGGTAGAGCATCAACTTTCAGCGGCACGCGGAGTCCTGCCCCCATTCTTCTCGACATTTCCAGCACGAGTGATGCTGCATTCAATTTGCCTTCTGCGGTGTCGCATGCGATCCTCCCCACAGCAACAATCTCGCTGGTACTTTGGGCGGCAGCATTGCCGAAAGAAGAGTCTTCCAGGTTGTGGGCCTTCTGAATGAGGGCCAGGAAATTGTCAATTCCCTCATCAAGCACTTCTGATGCGTCCGAAATGTGCATTGCCATCGGCCTATATTCGAATTTTTTGTAGTCTGTCCCCGAAACTAGTTTCAGGCGTGCCTGGGAGAAGGGAGCAATGGGTGCTTGAGCAGTGGAGAGGTGCCCGTTGAGTGTTTCGATGGTCTGACCTGGATTCAGTCGCTCGGAGAAGGGTATTCCTGCGGGCCCATCTGTCTTCCCAGCTTTACTCGGAGTTTTCTTCGTGTCAGGTCGACTGACCTTCCTGGGCATCGGAGTGTCGAACTCGGATTTCCGCTTGATGCTGCCATTTCGTCGTGGGAGCGCATTGGGCGTGAGTTCATCAAGCCTGTCTCTGTCAGTATTCTTTTGATGATACAACAACAGAAGCATGATTGTATCATACATGCCAAAGACGTCCGCTTTCCCTCCAGTCCTAGGAGTAGCGTGCACGTTACTTTTCCTTTCTTGCTTCACTGCAGATTTGGGTCCCGATTGCTGTGCCCGTTCTCCTCTCTCGACAGAGTCTTGTACGTCTTTCGCAAACATGCGTGCTGTCTCGAGATCCAATTTCGTCTCCTCGCTGCCCATCTTCAAACAGTAGACCTCCCATTTTATGAACAACTCGTCTGCGGTTAGGGAGTGGACTCTGAGTACTGATTGCAAGACGTCCAGGATGTCAGGAGCCAGTCCATTGCCTGCAGGGTCGAAGCGTGCATTGAGGTTTTCTTTCACTTCCGTCATATTGGCTGATGCTTTGCAGTCTCGAGCGCCGTCCGAGAAGAGGTTGTGCTTGATCATAGACTGCTTGCGAAATGTGAAGTTGCCGCGACTCTCCGACGCGTTTAATTGCCAAGATCTGGCGTCGTAGGCTAGGCCGCTTCAAGACTGGCGTATATCCGCGTGGATTCTCAAGTGCGGAGTTAACCCGACCGTACGAGTAGTACATACTACTCAGTACGCCAGCAGTAAGGCCACACAACTGGGTGCAGAATACCTCTCTATCGAGGGCACCGGATCGTTTGCAGGAGGGTGGTGGCAATCAGCAGCAAGAGAGCAAGCTGCGAGCTCTTAGTGAAAGATACACTGACACTGATAAGTCCAGTTCAGCCCTTGAATCATCCGTGAATGAAGATTCTACTTAGGCAAAACAGCCACTCTCTCGCGCCTCCTTAAAATTAAGTCGATCTTCACCAATCGCGATATGGAATCATTTGGAACTCGATTGTCCAGAAGATAGTGCTCGCTCAGTGTGCTTCCTCAATGCCCAAAGAACCTTCATCCCTCTCCAGATCGGCTTCCTCTTCGGAGGTTTACCTCCAAGTGATCTCGGCCAATTGCTCTCTCCGATCTCGCCCATTTCCTCATTCTTTCCTTCCATCCACTCCTCCTGCTTTCCTTCACCTGTGAAACCGACGGTCGCTTCGGATTCCGATTACCCGAACACGTAATAAAATCTTTACACTCGCTCCAACTAATTGATAAGTATATACAGAAATTGCCGAAACCGTGCAGTGGGACGCAGGCCGCGGAAGAGAGATAGAGGCCATAGATTGCCTTGTCTGGAGCGGCGATGTTGTAGACGCGATTGACGCTTATAGGGACCTGTGAGCGTTACCCGGATTAGTGCCAAACTTCACACTTGGAGTCATGGACATCGGACCCGTCCTGAGTTAGAGAATGAGGTTTGCGTAGCACCGAATACAGGGAAGAAGTTGGATGGCTGGAACGTACCCAGGTAACGAACAAAACCAGTGTGCAGAGAAGAGCAAATTTTGCATACTTCCAGTGGATCCTGTCGAATCGGGAGGCTGACCTTCGCGAAACAGTCTGTTCGTTGTTCTGCAGTATTGGTTGATCGGAAGCCGAGCGGTCGAGAGTACCAGCGGGAGAGGTGGGGTTCCAAGCACCGAACGGTGAGGAGGAAGTTGAGGTTTGGTATAGTGATTCCTGTGGGTAGGGGCCTGCTTGTAGCTGCCGCTCTAGGTCTAGTATCTCCCGCGACTGGATCGGTGCCAGCGGTGAAAGGGATTCGAGACCCTCGAATTGAGGTGACGGCAGCTGAGAGTTCTGCGCATTGTTCGAGGTCGCGCCGACAGATCGTCCTGATTCTCTGCTCACAGTGGGGCCCATGAAAGCACGCGCGAAGTTTGAGAAGCGACGCTCTCGTGGCAGAGGAAAGCCGTCGGCGCCTACAGCAGGCTCCTCGCTGTGTAGAGCAGATTTGGCTTTAGCGGACTTGACGCTCTTACGGACTCGAAGGATCTGCTTGCCGCTAAGGGCGAGAAAGAGGATGGCGATGGAAACGAAACACCTGGCCTGATTAAAATCGATGTCCTCGACAAGGTTCCTTGACAGTGAAACTCACCATATCGGTACGAAGAAAGCCACCAGCCGGATGATCGCGGACTCCTTGGCAATCCAACACCAAAGCGTCGCCGGGCCGTAGACAGTCTTGCCGTCCGGCCTCCAGAATAGGTAGGTGAAAGCTTGGATGAACGGTAAGATGAAAGCTAATAAAACCGCAACGAAATCGATCTTTTTCAACTCGGTCGCATTCCGTTTGGTTCGAACAGTGAGAAAGACATTAAACGCCATTATCATCACCTATAGTACTGATTAGATTAACTGGCTAAGCACTCCGTATGGACGGATATACGGCTAGAGCGCACAAGTAATGGGTCTGTCATCAAGAACCAAGTGAGAAGGAACCCTTGAGTCTGACACCAAGCAGAATTTCTTCCAGCGTGAATGGGCGACTGGGCCCAACTGTACGAAAGGCATCCAAAGAAGTTGGCGATGGCTATGGAAAACGCAAGCCGGTTGACAGGTTTCCGGAGCGGCGGGTAACTGAGAAAGCTGGTTATCGTGAACGCCGAGCCCGCCAAGGACAGGCATGATGATATTCGGGCAACAATTTGAAAATCTTGCAGCTGTTCGGGAGAGAAAGGCTGGCTTGGTTGTTGGGACATCTCAGTTTCGGCATTGTGTCTCGGCGCGGCTCGAGAATGTAGGACTCTGTGAGACTAAGTTGGACGTCGAATGCAATCTACAAGCTGCAAGATGGGGGTCATTGGCGCGTCTCATGCGCCAAAGGCGCTGGCGACTCGGTTTGGCTGCAACTTTCGTGGTGAAACCGGTCTTAATGGATTGTAGTAAATGCTGTTACAGTGTGAAGGTATTGGGAGTGCTCGCCTGAAGGGGAAATAAGGATGGGGAAGGAGACCCGGCCAGAGCAGCGGGCATTAAAGGAGTGATGGCTTGATGAGTTAATCATGGGGAACTCCGGGTGACCCTCGAGCTTGGTGGGAATCGGTAGCGATCGCCAGAGGTTCACAGAGAGGTGAAGGTTTGACCATGCTGACAAGCCCGACGGGTTAGCGGACATTGGCAGGACGTTGCTTGCTTCGTCTACAGCACGGCACGTCGGCAGTCGCCAACAAGGAAGCTACTGCAGTAAGCGGCGCGCCCTCCTTTCCCTCTTCAGGACTTATTCAGGTTGACTGACTAAGGAGCTGCATGCTCGAGGGTGTTTTGAGCAGTCCTAAACCGACTTAACTGAGGGGAGCTGAAAGGAGAATACGGGGAAGCGAGATTTGGAGGCTGGCTTCAAGCTTGTTGACTCGCCACGGCAAGCTTGTCTACACCCGAGGAAGCGGCAGGAAATTCGGTTAACGAGCGCTGGATGTGAGATGTTGTCGCACTCGCGGCACGCCAGGACAGATACAATCACTATAAACATAAGAGCGCGAGTGGTAGTACTATTGTTGAGGACTCTTGAGTTGCCCTGCATAGGCCGAAGTTCTTCTCTCTCTCATGGTCTTCTGATTCGAAGTAGCGAATCGCTCTCTGCCCGCAAGCTCCTCCGGTGACTCGTCGAACACGATACTGATCTCCACGCCGCCTGTGTACTCCGTATGGCATCGCTGCCCAATCCGCTCCCAAGAAACTAGGTACGTCTCGAGCCTCGATACTGGAAGGGACGAGAAAGAGATGTTGATGAACACAGCATTGTGTATATAAAGGGACGGCTTCGGGCATTGATGAGACGGCGTTGGGTTCCAGGACACCGAGCATAACTAGATCGCAATACGCAGTAGGCTGTCATCGGTAAAATGAGATAGAGTCCTTGTGCAAATGGTCGTCCTCATGCCAGTCCTGGCGAGCCAACGCGCTTACATAAGTCCAGGCGGCGAAATTGGATTTCATCAGGCTGCCCGGGACAGGGGTTTCCGTCGCGGCTTCTCACCTTCCCCAACGCAGAAATGTGAGCTTCATCATCCAACGGTCTGCGAGGCCACTTGATCCTTCTTTGCCATCTCCTAATCAACATCCCCGCAAGATGTCTGCAGAGGTGGCAAGCAATCCGACAGTACCCAATGGGTCTGCCGATCCTGAAAAGGCGGCTGCCGACCTCGCGACACGAGTTGACCGGGTGAAGATCGAGGACGACACGGCTCAGGCGGTGGATATACCTGTGGCTGATTTCAAGAGTGCGAATGAGACTGCCGTCACATCCAATGCAGCCCAAGCAACGACACAACCTGAGATCGCGTCATCTGCTTCGAAGCTGAACCTCCCTCGTACCGCCGCCGATGGACTAGTCAAGACGCCACTGGCAGAGCCTTTAGAGAACTCGAAGCCCGCCGCAAGACCAGCACTGACGGCGGAGCAAGAGACAAAATATGCCGCACTCCACAAGAGTGTGTCCGCATGGACCGAGATACCAGAAACTTCGGCGAAGGGGTCTAAGACCACAGCCTTGACAGACTCGGAGCGCATGTTCCTGACTCGAGAATGTCTCCTCCGCTACCTGAGGGCTACAACCTGGAACGTGGCACAAGCAGAGACAAGGCTGAGGAATACACTGGTCTGGCGACGCGAGTATGGCCTCGAGAAGCACACGAAGGACTATATCTCTATCGAGAATGCCACTGGCAAGCAACTGATTCTGGGATGGGACATCGAAGGCCGGACATGCCAGTACATGCGGCCGTCTAAACAGAACACCGAGCGGAGCGACAGGCAGATTCAGCATTTGGTGTTCATGCTTGAGCGATCGATCGACATGATGCCACCCGGGCAGGAAACTCTGGCGCTGCTCATCAACTTCGCAGAGACGAAGTCCGGCCAAGGGGCGACCTTGTCGCAGGGCAAACAGACTCTCAATATTCTACAGAATCACTATCCGGAACGCCTTGGGCGGGCTTTGGTGACCAATGTGCCCTTTTACATCTGGGGTTTCTTCAAGCTGATTACTCCATTCATCGATCCTTTGACGCGAGAGAAAATCAAGTTCAACGAGGATTCGGGGATCCATGTACCCCGAGAGCAGCTGCTGAAGGAGAGCGGCGGATTGGTGGAATTTGAGTATGACCATGAGATCTACTGGCCGGCCCTCAATGACTTGTGTGAGCTGAAGCGGGAGGAGTATCGGGCTCGCTGGGAGAAAGGCGGAAAGAGGGTTGGAGAGTATGAAGGGTATCTCAGGGGAGCAAACGAGAAGTCGTTGGCTGAGCGGGAGGCGGAAGCGGGCCAGTCGTCTGCTTAGAGGGAATACTCATATTGATTGGCGGCGTCGATGGCGGTTCAAGCGATTGAATAGATCAGGCACAGGCACCGCAGACCAGATAGATGATAGGAACAGGAACAGGAACAGGCATCTTGTCTTGTGACCTCCGGTTGACTGCTCTCGGCGGATTTTCACATGCTATTTTAGCTTCTGACTAACCCACCGATTCTTCCTCAGCCACCCACGCCTCCCCTCCATTTCGATTCGGATCAACCCTCCGGATTGGCAGCCCTGCAATCGTGAACGGGAGCAACGGGACATGGCGTGCATCCTCGCAGAGTACGAGGACCGACGTCGTGTCCTGTACTTTCTGCTTGCAGAATAGGGCTTCTTGCATACGTAGTTGGGCTCAGAGGTGCTTCTCGTTGTGTGACCGACGATCACTTCACCTTCACTTCACTCTCTCGCCTCAACCTGCCCTGCGCTACCCACTTTCCTCGCCAACCTCCAGATTTGACTTGAGCCGACTGCCCGCCGCCCACGTTTTCTCCCCACTCTTCCTCGTCCCTCATCCCTTGTCCTTTGTCCGAAGCAAAAGCAAAAAGCAAATCTGCAGTCACGCGCGCAGGAGCAAAACGTGTGTCAAACACAAAGCCATGCAGTGTGGTCGATCGCTATGTCAGAAGATACAGAGGTGACACCGGCGCAGACGCCTACCCCGCCACACGGCCAGCCCGCCGGCCCTCGTCAACACCACCCTCAGCGCACACGCTCCCAACATAACACTACCCCTCCTTCTCATGCCAGTAACGATGCCCAAGCCACATTTGTGCGCCCGTCAGATCTCCTCCGCCCGAAGCCCGCGTCGCAACCTTCAGCATCTCCTTCGCCGCCGCAGCCTGAACGTCAGATAGACCGAGATGAAAGAGCCGGGCTACAAGCGTGTCGCGACTTCCTCCGCGCGCGCAAGTGCTATGATGTGCTGCCGCTGAGTTTTCGACTGATAGAGCTGGACGTCGGGCTTACGGTCAAGGAGAGTCTGCAGATTATGGTACAATGTGGTATGTTTCAAGAGGCAAGACCGGGTGGGCGGAACTGACTTGGTGTTGAAAGGCATCGTCTCTGCACCGCTATGGGATTCGAGTACCTCCACATATGCCGGTCTCTTGACGGTGAACGACTACCTCAACGTCGTGAGATACTACAACCTCCACGCCGACAGGCTGAAGGACGTGGATAAACTTGTTCTCAGCGACTTGAAAGGTACGTTCTCTGTCCCTGTCTATTTACACCCGGACCTCACTCGCTCGCTCATTTACTCATACCGTGCTAGACGTCGAGAAAGTCCTCAATGTCAGAGCGCCCGAAACCGTCAGTGCCTCCCCAGAAGCAATCCTTTACGATGCCCTTCGGAAGCAACTGGTCTCCCGAGCTCGTCGTATACCCCTCGTATCCTACGACTCCGACACACAGCGCACCATGGTCACGTCGGTAATAACACAATACCGCATCCTCAAGTTCATTGCCATGAACGTGAAAGAAACCGACATGCTGAAGAAACCTCTTGCCGTTATCAAATTGGGAACGTATACGGAGATTGTGAGGTGTAGTATGGATAGCAGTGTGTTGGACGTGGTTGACATCATGGTCACCAAGAATATTAGTTCCGTGCCTGTGGTAACAACTGAAGGTAAGCGACCCATCCCCACTGCAAGCACTCGGCGAAATTATGTCTTACTAATGCGTGTATCTGGTAGGCGTCCTCCTCAATGTCTTTGAAGCTGTCGACGTGATCGAAATCCTCAAGTCCGGCGACTACGGTAATCTGACCTGGACCGTCGGGCGTGCTCTCAGTGCTCGCTCCGACACACACCCGGGCATATACTGCTGCAGCATCGACGACGGCCTGGACACCATATTTGAAACGATCAAGAAGAGCCGCGTGCACCGCATGATGGTCGTGGATGACTCCAACATGCTCAAAGGTGTCTTGAGTTTGAGCGACATTTTGCATTATTTGCTCGTGGATGGAGAGGAGCACGGCCATGTCGAAGGGAAGATGACATATGGGGCGTGAGTCTCACAATCAGTGGCAGATATGAGGACCAGATTCGACAGATCAGAAGCCAAGGCGAAGGCAAGATATGGTGTGCTCAGAGTCCTGCCGCAAACAGAAGGCGTTTAAAAGGTCGAGCTGGGATTGACGGAATCTAGCTATTCGCAGGGTCCGTCGGAATTGGAAAGGATAGCAGCATAGGGATCCAACAGGAGCATAGCCCGGCGTTTCCAGATAATGGTGGTGCGGATATCACTGACTGGCTTGAGGGTAGGTCGATGGACGAACGGCCGGACGACCCTGAATGTGCTTCATGGGAGGTTTGGGAACGCAGGCAGCAGAATACCGTCAAGAGTCAAATGAAGCATGCTGTTGTGGATGATAGAGACAGACTCCAGACCCCCGTTGCTAGGACACAATGTTAATACACATTCCATTACTCTGTAGTTTTGTCCACGATTCCACGGGAGCAGCGTAGGGGGATTTTGACGATCCAAATCATGGATCACATTATTCTATACTGTCGCCTGTTTTCAAGGAGCCGCTGGGATTCGTAGGATAAGAGCAACCAGACACAGCACCGTTCAAGGTTTCTGAATGAGTAGAGATTCCATTATGACTATGAGACAATCCTGGCTTCCTCGATATTACAGAGTCAGGAGATTGGTTTTGCCTCCAGCACGTCCACCAGCCAGAGCAACGAGGAGCCCTAGCTGAAGCCTCCCATAATTGACACAAAGCCACCCTTGCTCATAAGCCCATGTCGACGCAGACCTTTTGGAGGATTGACTGCATTACGAGCCCTGTGTGTGGATTTGTTGTGATCTGCTTTGGTAGCTAGCTTCTCTGTCGCGCTTCATGCCTTCAGAGCTTCAATTCCCTGGCCTCATGTGGAGGTTGTGTCGCATTGTTCTCGGAGCGCTTCCGCCACTTGAGACGCAGTAGGCGCTGGGTCCCATCCCAGTCAGTTGGAGACTCGGGCCCCAGCATGATGTAGTCAAGGCCGTCCTCCTTGAAGAGGTCCGCCCGTCGGACTTGCAAGGTATTGATCAAGTTTGGGTGCATGCTGATTTGAGCGTGATGGACGATAGTCTGAGGTTTGCCGGGTTCTTCGTCAAGGTAGAATGGTCCGCCATACGCCATGGTCTTCTTCGCCGCAGTAGCCAGTTCTTCGGTGTTGCCGTGCTTCCAGTCGTGCTCGAATGGTTTGAGGCCCCCCTCTTGTAGCAAAGCCGCCATGTACCCGTCGTTGCTGTACATGATTTGTCCTTTAGCATCTTCGCCCATGGGGTAGACAATGTCATCTGGGTCCTCGGGATTGATGGCGACATATGAGACGAGGTCCCAGGTGCCGATGATCCGTGAGCGGAAAGATGCCATATCTGCAGGTGTAGAGATTGGTTCCTGGGGTTCAGTAATTGCAGCAGACATGTTGGTATTTCAGAACTCGTGAGCAAAAATGAAGGGGAGAGAGACGGGATTGTCAAGCGACGGCAAATAAGCAAAAAGTCTTTAGTCCCACGTTGTTTGCGCGCAAGGAAGACGTGCGGTCAGATGGCAAGGATAGGAGACAGAATTGCAGCTTTGACACTGGGAAAGCGGGAGTCGCAGACAGCCAGCATCACCGCATTCCTCTTGCACGGCATCTGCGACCCCTTACCCTTGACTTCGTGAAGTGTGTTTGAACAAAACGTGAACTGTCCCTGGCACACAGGCTCATCACCATCTGATGAGACAAATCATGCTCGTTTGCTGTTGGGTAGTTGTCTAACGCATCTTGAATGTCTGTATAGGTCACTGCGGTCATGAAGTCACGTTCAGCTGATGGTGGTTGAGGAATGAAGTGACATGAGAATTGAGAAGAGATTTAAAACTGCTGTTGGAGCTTTGACCTGTTGCATCTGACTGTCTGTTCTGACGTAGTGCTTGGTGAATCATATACTCCGCCGTATCTGCTAACCGACGTCAAGCGGCCAACACGGTACATATTTTATGATGAGAGTCGTAACAGGCAGAGTTGATACCACACTTTCCCAAAGCCTAGTTCACCTTGCATTTGCAGGGCACCCTCGACATGCCCCCTCCTATGCCGAATCCCGCGAAACGGTTTACTGCAAACCCCGCAAGACCCGTTGGAAGGTACCGTCCCGGCAAGCCAGTTGCGGAGCAAGAATCCTCTGACGAAGAAGAATCAGAGGAGGAACAGCAAAGCCAGAAGCCACCTCAGAGAAGACCGCAGCCGTCCCGACCGCAGCCCGCAAAGCCTCAGGTACAGAGGCGAGACGAGAGTGAGGATGAGGACGAGGAAGGATTCGTTACAGACGAGGAAGATGGCACCGATGCCACGGCGCCAAAAGTGTCGGCGCCGCAGGATAAGGCTGCAGCTATAGGATCACGGTCAGATCACGCAAGGCAGGCAGACATCAAACAAGAGTCTGAAGACGAGGAAGATGAATCAGAAGATGAATCATCTGAGGAGGAGGAAGAAAGCTCTGAAGAAGACGCCCCTCAGCGCAAGTTCCAACGTCCTACATTTATCAAGAAATCAGACCGAAACCTATCATCCACCCCACAAGCCTCCAATGCTACACCCGAAGCGATGGCGAATGGCACGCCTGCCCCCGAGCCAGAAATGGACACGCAAGCCCGGCGGCTCGCGCAAGCAGAACTCCTCATAAAGGACAAACTTGAACGAGATGCAATCGCTCGCGCACAAGGGAAGAAGGCATGGGACGATGACGACGACATCCTACCCGAATCTATGGTGGACGACACAGACGGCCTCGACCCTGAAGGCGAATTCCAAGCCTGGAAACTCCGCGAGCTGAAGCGTCTAAAACGAGATCGTGAGGCTCTCATCGCACGAGAGAAGGAAATCGAGGAAATCGAACGCCGGCGAAATATGACTGCGGAAGAACGTGAAAAGGAGGATAAAGCATATCTTGAAAAACAAAAGGCCGAGCGCGAGGAGAATCGCCATGAAGCTTCGTACCTAGCTCGGTACCACCACAAAGGTGCATTCTTTCAAGGCGACGAGACGGCAGAAGTTCTGAAGAAGAGAGACGTCATGGGCGCGCGCTTCGAAGACCAAGTATCCGATAAGTCCGCGTTACCAGAATACATGCGCATACGCGACATGACCAAACTGGGTAAGAAGGGAAGAACGAGGTATACGGATATGAAGAACGAAGATACGGGACGTTTTGGAGAGGACGTGAAGAGATGGCGAGGCAGTGGTGGTGGACCTGGCGTAGGTGGGAAGGGCGATTTGGAGATGAGAGGCGTCGACGAGCGGTTCTTACCTGATGATCGGCGAAGTGGAGGGACACCTGGCCCCACCGGTGCCAACGCGAGTGCTGTTGCTCCACGACGCGAGAGAGTGGAAGACAACGAGAGGAGTAGAGAGAGGGAGAGAGATGGGCATCGGGGCACATATCGTCCCCGAGACACAAGCCGAGATCGCAGGGATGAAGCCCGGGAGCGCGAAAGGGACAGAGATAGGCGGAAACGCTCATACTCTCGATCAAGATCTCGTTCGCGGTCGCCCCGAAGACCGAAGAGAGACCATTCATACGAGCGAGACTCGAGAGAACGAGGCGACTACCGACAGAGAGACAGTGTCAGAGCTTGAGGTTCCAGATGAAGACAGGTATCGCTCAATGGGGACCGTGAACGCCCGGAGATCGGAGTTTGGCCACCTAACGAGCGATTCCTCAATTGTCAGACAGCATGGCAGCCCATGTGTGTCTTCTCTAACGAGGCTGGAACAAATGGGTGTGAACCCGCTGTGGCCTTCATGTGCTCATGTCTTCCGCTCCTGCATCCCCGAGCTGGGCGTCGTCCCTGTTGTTTCTTGTCCCTGATACGAGCCCTACATGGATCGAGTGGCAGCGACAATATTAAAACACCCTATGCCCCATTTCGAAGACAATATCATCTATGCGGGATCTCTATGTGACTGCCAGAACGATGCAATCGGTTGTTGTCCCCAGCGGACGTCGACTCAGCAAGACCTCAGCATCCCGGTCAAGACTGAGATCAAGATGCTATCATTCTCGAAGAATGTGATCCCAGAAAGGTGAGTGCGATGCCGCAGGTGTCGTGCTTTATTTATCGACCCCATGCCTCATTCATGCTACGTACGTGCCTTTCAGTTCGTCCATGGTCACATCAATCCTCGTCTCGAATCGAGTGTTGGTCTATTCGAGTCCGACCGTTTGAGCCTTCAATTGCACACTCAGAAGCTATCTCATCGCGTTGCTCGTACTGGTCCATCTGCAAATCCCCCACCTTCACAGTCGTTGTCACAATGTCAATACCGTCCCTCGTCTCTGACAATCCACCTCACTATCGGTTGTTGACACGGTCACTTGTGTTGTGACAAAAGCGAATCTTTGCTCGTCCTCCGTTTCCCAAGACCATCACCATCACTATCGAGGACCCCTACCCCGGCGACGTTCGTTTGGAACCCTTTTGTTGGAGTATAAGAAGGCCATTCTCCTTCAGCACCTCGAATTTTGCCATCTTATCGACCCTAAGCTCGACCGCGGTTACCGTTCGCAATTAAGAGACACTCATTACGAGTGAAAGCCTTTGGCATACACTAAACACCGTCAAATATATCATTATACCTGACTGACTCCAACTTCCCCCCTCCACAGTTGGCGAAATGGTTTCTCGCAGTATACTTTACGCTCCCTTCAAGGGCCTCAGAAACTGACTCTTCGGCGCACAGGAAACAGCTCTAAAGCTCGCTTCGGCAAGGCCGCAGCCGTGGGCCCTCGACCTCCATCTCCACATCCTGACAATAGCAGGCCTAGACGCAAAGTCGTCCATTTCGACGCTTGGCCGATACGGCCTCCACCGAATGAGCGATGCGTCCGACGCAAGGACACGCATGTCGAGTCTGATCCTCCTCGGTCTCTCGCTCCCGCGGCCAACGACAACCACAGTCACAGTCACAGTCGCACTCGCACTCGCACTCGCTGCAAGAGATGCCCCGGCGGCAAGGCCACGGGAGTAGCAAATCGACTTGATGACCAACCTCCGCCTCCTCCCACCGATCCCGGATCGAATCCACGACCACCTCTTCGTACTGGCCCGGAAGATATACCCCCACCACCCGCGGACCATGTATTCGGCGCAGTAAACACGTACGGATACGGTAAGTCCCCCTTCCACTCCACTCGCCCCGCGGTTCCACCCACCTGTCACACGGGCGTGATGACTGACGGTATGGATTCCACCGCGAACCCCAGGCGTCATCGGCCGCGGCGAACCCTTCCCTGGTCTTTTCCAGCGTGATCCACTACGTCTGGAGGAGACGTCTGTACCTCCTCCTCGACCCCACGGAGGGGAACAGTCCGCTCACATCAAGACGGCCGTGGAGATGTATGCCGTCAAGATGGTTTCCGTGGCGGACGTAGGGTCTCCGCGATCAACCGACTATTTTCTTCGGACTTCAGTTGGACAGACTGACAGACTGACTGACTGACTGACTGCTGGCCTGCAAATAATTGTGTATTGTATACCATTTGACCGAGCTTGGACCTTACTCGGGCAAGAGAGCTAGAGCCAGCTTATCTACAGTACGATGGTGGATCGAGGTGAAGCGAACCGAAGCGAAGCGAACCCAAGTGAACAACGACATGGTGGATGAGGGACCGCGCTGGGAGCACAGCCATCTGCGAAGAGGTTATATACTCAATCACTCACTCACTCGGTCGGTAGTTCATTTAGCATCCAAGGAGATCCTCTCATGTGTGTGAGGGGCCGCGATGTCCTTTCGACGTGGACAATAAAATAGAATACTGTAGCTTTATCTTTGATCAATGATTATTGAACGAACGACAGGATGATACATGTTGATATCGATGTCTCTTGACCGCACCCTGGCCTGTGTTTCCCTCCAGTACAATATCGCAAAC
Organism: Phialophora tarda; assembly: GCA_016109495.1. NCBI lineage: Eukaryota > Fungi > Ascomycota > Eurotiomycetes > Chaetothyriales > Herpotrichiellaceae > Phialophora > Phialophora tarda. Next base: position 421,034 of record JADWPL010000001.1, on the reverse strand, counting down.
ACATTGTTCGATTCCAATCAACCGAGCATAGCCAGTCATGCGCGGTAAGAATCTCCATCAATGCCTGTCCCTGGGAAAGGCGCAATATTGGCGGACATTGTGGATTGGACTGGACTGTACTACGTAGGCCGGACTTTCTTTGCCTACGCTAATGGGGTTGGTTGACTCATGTCATGTCCTGTCCGACTACTCGGTATCGCTGAATGATTCAGGCTAAGATAGACGAACCTCATCCCCGTGGCTCGCCGAATTGACCGACCAAGAGCAGCTGCTGGTGATGTATCGCGTCCCCAGAGCGACATCCATCGGCTTGCATCTGGCATATGTTCATCCTTGAGCGAAAGTCCGCTCTCTAATCTGGGTATCCCGCCTTGGACAGCAACCTACAGAAATCGATCCGGTCCGGCGAGTGACGCTTACACTCCAGCCCCATGGAGGTGAGTGAACCAAAGAGCTCCCTGGACGTATGCCTCGCCCTGTGATTAGACCCATCCAACCTAGTCCAAATCACAGGCCTGGCCTATGCCACCAGTCAACACTGCTCTGGATGTGGACGGAGCTTGACGTCTCGCCGATCTCTTCATCTGGGTCGACGCCCGACGGCGATTCATGCCCGGTTACATGAAGGCGTACCATTTCCGGGAGGTTGAGAGAACAGACGTGCTGAGTCTGGTTGTTGCAGCTGATGGCGCCGCGTCTAGAGGGCAAGTGCTCTTCTGCACTGCCTATAGAGACTCTCGGTATTCGGCGCCAGGCCCCCGAGGGGACTGCTATACGTACCATCAAGCTGAGGTGCAAGAACGACTTGTCCGATCTGATATGGTAACTCCTCGTGCATAGTCTCTTCGTGATCAAGTGCTAGTTGGTGTACCGCGGCGTCTCTGCGTCATTGCTCGTGTGCGTGTTTTCCTTGTGCGTCCATTTGGGTACAATCCACACATCGCCTCACAGCGTGGCCATTCTCTTGTTCCGGTCCTGGGGTACTCAGTAGACTGTTCGATAATTCCATCGACTCTTTCTCTCGATCCCACGTCTCACTTGACGCCCTGCCTCTCCAATTCCCTTTCCCTCTCGAGCACGGATTCCTCAAATTTGATGAGGAACACGGTCCGATTAGGCCAAACGTCCGTGCTGGTATTATGCGCACTGGCCTTGCAAGCGAAGCCCGCCGAATCACAAACCCCCTCAATGATCCCGGCAATATACGCCGCCACCGACAATTGATTCATCTCCTTGGGAACCGAGATGTATTGATTCGTCAATGGCGTGTTGTCAATGATCATATACTCGCCGGGATTGGTGGTGCTTTGCTCCAGACTGTCCGCCGGCCGCGAGAACAACAAGGGATACAGTTTCGTCGTCAGCAGGTTCAGCAACGGCAGCAACCTCAAGGGCCGATTTGAATCCGCTCTTCCACTCCCGCTGCTCCCTCCTCCACTGGAGCTCGACCCGCCCATCGGACTCGCCCTGTAAAGGAGTAGATCCAACAACTTGACACCCAAGGGGTATCCCTGCTCGTTCAGTCTTTTCTCAAAGTCCTGAATACCCTTGACTCTCTTGTGCGCGTAAGAGACCATCTCCATAAACAGGAACGCGAAGCTTGATCTGGACAATTCGGCATTGCGGGAGCGGTTGAGGTTGCGGTCGTAGATTGTCTTGCGGGTGGAAGGGTAGCGCAGCGTAGAGGTCGAGGTTAGCGAGGTGGGTGTGCCTGAGGCAGGGCGGTCACCTCGATCAGGCAGGATTGGTGTGGCCGAGGATGAGACGGAGTATTGGGAGAGATGTCGGGACGGGGAGGAGGTGTGACTGGGGGGATAGTTTGTCAGAGAGGAGGGAACGGCGGCCATGGATCCTTACGGTGGGAAGGGAGGGCAAGGAGTGAGCTCTATATCATCTTGGTGGCATTGCGTATCAACTGAAGATGCGGTGTTTGTTGAGAATGGCCTGGCGGGCCTGAGCCTCGTAGTACTTGGAGTGCCAGGCAACGGAAGAGGAATGTTATCCGAGCCATTTCCGCGGGGAAAGTGTTCCCTCGCTCCGCCTTCCGCATTGAAAAGAGAGAGGAACTCAAACCAACCAGTGTTGACCGGAGGAAGAGAGAGCTAAACCCGGAGAAGGGTATAAAGGGAACCTGCGATAAGGAGAGAGGGAAATCTACCACCGTACGCTTAGCTAGTGTTCAAATATGTTGTTCAAGCTGGCTGGCTACTGCTGGGGGTGGTAGACCTCCCCTTAACACCTTTGCTCTGACCGACGTTTCTTGACCGGTACGAACACTGCTTCCACGAATGCTTACTCGGTCTCAACGACACGTGCCAATCATTGGATCTGCCTCTGCACAGCGAGTCCCACCTAGGTCGCGTTCGCCTGTATATCCGCTGCTTTCTTGTTAATCAGTCCATCATTCTGCACTACCTGTTCCTCCCATTCGTGGAACGCCTTTTGTCGCTGTCTAGAGTTCCACTGTAATGTTCTGGATATGCTGTTGATCCAATCTTCACTTCGACGGCCCGGGGGCATGACGTTGGCGAAGGGATATCTGGAGGCGGAGATTGTTACATAGTCGCCCGGGAAGAGTTCGATTCTACGCTGTTGTCAGTTCCGACCCCATTCCGAAAACGGATATTTGGATTTACCTTTCCCTCCCATCGAAGCTTGCCCATGAATTCGACCTTGCATCATACGGAACTCCCAATCGAAGGACAATGGTGTCCGGGAGAATAATGGGGCGGAATGAAAGCGTATGCGCACATATAGCCGTCACAAGGATGACCGGATTCTCCGGGTGACACAGTGACCCGCCAGCAGCAAGGTTGTATGCAGTCGACCCAGTGGGAGTGGCCACACAAATTCCATCCGCTTGTACCGTCGTCAAGTGCTCTTCGTCTCCAAAAAGCTCAATGGTGGACATGGTCGGATTAGGTCCTCTGTCGACGACGATATCATTGAGGATCTCAAACGTCCGGTCTGGGATGTGCGTGTTTCGATCATCGGCCTCCTCGCCGATCAGCTCTTCCACGATATCTCGGCGCTCGGCGTCGTCGGCTCGTTTGTGGGATCGCATCACCGTGCCCTCGAACCGTAGTCGCAGACTGATGGTTACGCCGTCTTTGAGCGCTTGCGAGAGAATGTGCTGATAGTTTTCGAAGTCGAATTTCGTGAGAAAGCCCAAAGAGCCCAGGGCGAAGGACAGGACGGGTGGCACCACCCTCTGAAACAGCCAGCTTGCGTATAGAACCGTCCCGTCGCCGCCGAGGGTAATGACAAAATCGAACGTGTGAGGATGTTTCCGCGCCAGCTCCGTGTCCCAGTACTTGAGCCGGTCTCCAACACTAGGATCTTCGGCAATGAGGCCTTCGGCATCGAAGGTCGGGTTGTCCTTCAAATTGTCCTCGACGTAGACGATGTAGGGCACTGCCCGGTCCTTCGACAACAGCCATCTCGTCACCTCCCTCGTCTTGACGATCAACGTCTTGTCATATATCTTTGTGAGCAGGAAAATGGCCCGCACTTTCAGCTTGACCTTAAGATTGCCCAGTCTCTTTGCCAGGGTGCGCACACTGATAGCCATATCGCTCAACTGCTTCTTCGTGAGCAGGCGAGATTGGGTCGTGCGGACCAGATCTTTGCTCGAGTCCCGGTCATTCTGGTCGGACTTGGACTCGGGTTCGACCTCGTCGATCTGTTCCAGTTGGGACTCGACTTTGGGTTGTTGACCGAGCGAGCTCTTCTCGACGAGCTTGTGGACCAGGCATTGTGACATGGAACGTCCAGGTGTGATTCTCTTGGGTCTTTCGACTGTGGGGGTTTCGAGGAGGACGGTTGACGACTTGCGGCGGCGCGCTCCTTCGGTGTCGAAGACAACCTGTGAAGGGAAATCATCAGCCACTCGAGGTCCGGATAGCGGCCCGGAGAACTCACCTCTATCTTTCTGTTGTATTCATCTTCACTACTCGAGCCGCTATGGTGAAACTGCCAGAGTGACCCGCGTTAGTCTTTTGGTCCTTCAGTTTGGACTGGGACATACATCATCGGGCATGCGGTCGCCAATGCTGTGGCTCAGGTGAGGGGCGGCATTCGAGTCCGACATGTCGTGTCTAGGATGAGGAAGGAGGGACAAAGGTCTCGGTCAGGATGCCATGGTCAATATATCAGGCGCCGGTGCATTGTGGCTACAATTTGGAGTCGCACGCACCACTCGTACCGGGCTTCATCTGAACGGAACCGAATCTTCATCATCAACTGTGTCCAATGACGAACGAGGCGCGTGAAGCATGGCGTCGGTGGCCCGCGCTGTCTGCTTATGTAAATCACGCCGAAGACCTTTACTGACTAACGATCCTTTTCTGGAAAATACATCAAGCCGTCCAGCATCGATATAGGCGGAGCCTCTGTAGTGGTGTGATCAACGCGCAGGAAACATCTTCCAAGCCGACTGAGGCCCGAAAAGGACACAGATGCCTAGGTGCTATTCGAGTTTCAGAAGCTGTTCTATCTATACAACAATCAAATTCTTCGCTCATTGGGTATCACGCTGTTTGTTCTTGGTCATAATCATAAGTTCGTGACGGCCACTCCAGTTCAAAGTACTGATACAAACGCCGATCCCCTGGCATGCGGGTCTTGCGCATGATCCGGTGCCCCAGTCGCCGTCTTCATGGCAGGGAAGACTAACTCATTTTGCTTCTCATGCTCTTCAGCCGGAGCCTTGATAGGCGAGCTGCCATCAGACGATGCAGATGTCGTGTCTCGCGAAAACTCGCTGGATACGTCGATTTCAGAGGCTGACCCAAGGATATCATCTTCGGACGCTTTGCTCATCATATCCTCCGATGCGTCCGTCGGGTCTTGGGCTGACTCCGGGCGGATCTGCGGAAACCCAGCCTCAATCTCCTCCATGTCAAGCCCCGTACTGACGGGAGGCGCAGCGCCCTGGACGGCGACCTCCCTTTGCGATCCCGTTGGAGGCAAGGAGGACACGGCTTCGTAAAACAGCATGAAAGCATTCCCGCGGGCCAGCACTTCGTCCTCAGGGATCTTGGTCACTCTCTCGTCGTTGAAGGAAAACCAGTCCTTATCTCGCTTTCCGAGTGCAATGTAGTGGCCATCGTGGTGGCTGCCATAATGCGTGACGACGCACTTCAGCTCGTAAACGGCCTCGACAGTATTATCTTCCTCGTCAAGTGGAGCACACCATCTACTCAAAAACTCCAATCTTGCCGGAAAGCTGACAGGAGCCGTATTCTTCAATTGATTGCCGAAGTTATCGAAAATGCTTCGGTTAATGTGAAGGACCAGGTCCTTGGGTAAACGTCCGATAGTGACCTGTTTTGCTTTGGTGCGCAAGATGGACTGGATTTCTTTTTCAACCTCGTCGCCCGATGTCTCGGCCTTGTTATCATTGACATCTGCGGATTTGGCGACTCTCTCAGCTCGCGCTAGCCTTGTACAGTTTTCACATTCGACTCCCTCAATGTCCTCTGCTGTCGTGTATTCATCGAGCAAGGTCTTGACACTGCTCTCACCTTGCAGTCCGAGGTTCAATGTAAGACAATTGAACTGAGTGAGGGAGAGACCTTCGGTGAAGCCGCAGGTCTCGCATACTAGGCACTGTGCGGTCATGCCTTCGATGGGATTGCGCAACTCGTGGCGTGGCAGGTATGATGACGAATTGACGCGACCGAAATTGGGCGCTGGCTGTGTCGCGATATGCTCTTCCATGACCACTCCGGTGGTGGCCTCCGATGATTCCACTGTGCCCAGACACTCCAAACCAGCGGTAGTAGGACGTCTTAGACGCTTTGAATAATGTTTGGCCTCCTTTTCAACCGCATCAAGGACCCGCGAGAAATACTCTTGCGCATCCTGCTGCTGCCAACTGTCCATCGATTTCAGCACTCTGGGGGTCCAAAGGACGGTCGTCCGACAACTCGAACCCGCCAGTTGCTCAAGGAAAGCCACCAGGGCCCGGTGCGTGGGTGCAGGTATGTCGTATATGTCGCACAAATTCTCACTCTCCACCAAATACTCGAAAAATGCTGGCAGAGAGGCGAATCCTTGGAGGACACTGTTCTGATAGCAGGAGTTGTCCCAGTTTCCCAGACCCGGAGGCCCAATGTCACTACCCAAGGCCATCAAGGGACCTGACAGGCTCCTGACCTTCTGCAGTGCCAGGGGTAATTGCGGCTGTCCAAATATCCTCCGCACGGCCTCTTGTTTTGCAAGCATGTCTCCGAAGTTGACCGGCTTAAATTTTGCTTCTTCCGGACTCAGGTGGCCCAGTCGGACCAAGCCATATTGCATGGCGTAAATTAGAGGAGACGGGATAACGTATAGGATGAATTCGTAGATGGATCGCTTGATCGTGGACGGCCAGGCGTCGAAGAAGGATACAGCATAGTATCCCAATACTAGCAAGGCAAGCGTAGATATGATCTTGGTCTGAGTAGGATACGAGGTGGTCTGCGTGTGAGACCCAAAGTCGTAGGATGGGCTTTCGTTTGCCCTAGCCGGGAGGTTGCTCATGTCGATCCGAAGGACGCGAGAAGGGGGCTTTCGAGGGGACGTTCGCTATTCGGAAAGTGGGTGGAGGAGTTTCTCCCATGGATACCAATTCAGGGAGGGAGAGGGAGAGGGAGGGACGGTTTCGTGCACTGCGTATGCTATTCTAGAGGCGTGCTTCGGTTCGATCGCGTTCTTCAGTCACGACCAGGCTGCTTTGATGACGAACAAACAGTGCAGTGATTTAAGAGGCAAACGCCGAGATGACATCGTTTCCCACTGCGGCCATCCTGAGCAGCCTTGGCACCCGACCACGAGGTCGACGTCGCCGCAAGCCGTGGACCGTCAACTGGCAAACAGAGGTTGTTTGGTTGTCAATCACAAAATTCAGTTGCTAATGTCTTCTACTGCGGTAGATTTACGTTTGCGTGAGGTGGCGCTAGGCGGTAGGAGGGACGCTGCATCCGATGCTCCTTCCATCAATATATCCTGACCTGTCCCCTCGCTGGGCTCATCCTCAGATGGCAGGACGGAGGTGGCCTTGGCCAATTCTCTGGCCTCCCTGGAGATGCGTGCTCTCTCTTCCAGCTCGCTCAACGCCAGCGCAGGACTTCCAGACGCATTCCTTACCCACCATCTCTCCCACAACCATTCCAAAGCTTGCTCCGTCATCTTCTTCAAAAGCGTCACACTGGGGATGTTACCGTGCGTGACTTGATGTCGGATATCAACGAATTTTTGCGGCATGCCAATCGCAGCCGCGTGAGCGTACATGGAGTTCTCGCCTTTGCCAGCGCTAGCCGAAACAGCCGCCACCTCCTCGTCGCTTTCAGCTGCGCTGTCTTCTTTGGCCATCCCGGCAGCGTGTGAGCGAGCAACGTCACGATCGACGAAAGCGTTGACAAACCTCGCGAAAGCCATAGCGTAGATGCTCTGCATTGCCGACTCAGAAATGACTGTAGCGGATGAATTCCCTCTCACTTCATCGTGCAATAAGGCCTCGGTCAGGCTTGCAGTGGCTACCATGGCCGGGGGAAGCTGCCCAGCTTTGAACATCCATAGATTGACCTTGTCAATGGCCCGCTGTCTCATGTCGTGTGGTGAATCTGATCCTGTTGCGGAAAACACATCCTGTTTCGTGTGGTGGGGGAAGAACCAGTCGCGGACCAAGGCAAGGTAAGACTGGTGTCTCCATGGTGGAAATTGCAAAATCATGTTTCTGAAGTTGACCCTGGCAAGGAACGGTGGTTTGGTAAAGGCTGCGCTAGGAGCTGGCCGCTCTTTATCCGTAACGAGACAATGCGGAAAGGCGCAACGAGGAATGCCCGGGGCCGAAATTGAAAAATTCGAGATGACGAGTCCGCGTAGTGGGCTCGATCAATTGTGCCGACACTGGATAGACCCTGCCCTCATTCTCGCTGTTTATGTCGCAGGAGAGTACTCGTACAAGTATTTCGTGGACTCTGTTAGAGATCTGCCTTCTGCTTTGGCTGCTAGGAACGAATCTCCAGATCCGAGATTCGTCGCAGTGAGGGCGCACAGGCCAGGTGCACGGGCTGCCGGGCTGCTGTGTCGAATGGGGAAATGGCCGGGGGGTCCAGGTGGGGGGATCATGGTGGGGTGATGGCATCGCCTGTGGTGATTGGCCCGCAATCAAGTACATCCCTCCACAATCTGCTGTGCAAGGCGCAGGGGACGCCTGGTACGAAAGTCTAGAACCTGACCCGAAACCCAGATTTCCATGCTCAAGGCGGCTGAGAGGTACGATGTACGGAGGAAGCAGTGAGAATAATACATCGGGTTGGAATCTTCTAATCTAGCTGGCATGTCCAACGAGCTTCTGAAGGCCGTCATAAAGGGGGTATCATCGCTCAAAGAACAAGTCATGGACGCTCCTGTAGGATGCCAGACATATACAAGAATGTCGCTGGTCGTTATGCTCGTTAATCGTGCCTCAGATCCATCCATAACCAGGATCCTCGTTATAATCTGATGGATAGTATGCGCTGTTCATCTGCCTCAGGGTCGCCAGATACTGGGAAGCCAGAGGCTCTGGTCGTGGTTGGATGCCATACGTCAAATGGCTCGCAATGGACTGTGAGTCGTACTGAGTAGCAGCAGGTATCTGCCACTTCTGGTCGGCTTCTTCCTGCTTAGTTTCTTGCTCATCGTCGTCGGTCTGGTCGACGCCTTCTTCCTCATCTCCCTCTTCCTCCTCCTCGCCACCGTCTTGCTCCGTTGGTTCAAAGGATTCCTCCAGTTTCAGTCCCTTCCTCCCTGCACCTGAAAGTCCACCGAACAAGAGCGACGATGATTGGACTTCTGCGGGAGAGTCATACAGACCCATGGCAACCAATTCCTCCGAGCTATCCTTCGACTTCGTGTCGATGTTTCCCAGCGATAGGGTGTCAAGCCTGATGTTCTGCAGTGGCAGGCAGTCCGGAGAGGATGGCGCTGTTTGGACGTTTGGGTCCATCAATATCTGATTGGCATGCCATGATGGTTGTATTGAAGATGGATGTACATAGGAATGAAGGGAGTAGGCATCGTGCTTGCATTGACTCGGCCACGCCTGTGGGCAATATTCTTGGCCCTCAAATGGCAGGTTCGGATCTTGGCGTGGCAGGTCGTCGAGAGGTGTGAAGAGTTCCTGGATCTGGGGCTCGTTCATCTGAGGATAGGCGACCGGCGTGATAAGACCGTTGACCTGAGCCGTCGAGAAGGCCCAGCATGACGAGTCCCCCCCATTGACAGTTGGACTGAGATTGAAGTGCGATGCATCGAAATAGTCTGGATGCCAACTAACCGGCCGGGATCGTACCATGGTTGAATTCTGCCATTGAGGATCTGAGCGAAGATGGTCGACAACAGATCTGGTTCTTGACGAGGGAGCGGCTGTCGTGGTTTTCCTCCGGCCCAGATTACGTGGGCTGCTATTCCGACTGTTAGGTTTGACGATTTTGCTGGGGCGGGCGAAATACGACGAATCGTTTGGAGAGACGCCGGAACTGTAGGTCATGTCTGGAAGAGGGTAAGTCCATTGCTGGAAGCCGGCCATGGTGAAGATGTCGGTTGCGGGTTGATGGAGGTCGGAGTATTGAGTGGGAGTTGCGAGCCCATATCTACTCCCCAAACAAGGGTGGACGAGTAATTGTAAGACCCGAGCTCGTAGTGGATGTCATCCCAAGGGGAACAGGCGAGATTAAATTGGCACATCTGTCAAGCCCGCCAGCAGTTGGTCAGAGTTAGTGAACACAAACAGTGTAAAGAACAACGGTGGAGCAGCCCGACCCAGCACAGGGGTGAGGATGGTGAAGTGCAAAGTCAAAAACATGACGAGCATTGATAGTCAGAACATCCATGACCTTCCGGTGCTATAATTGGCCGGTTTCGGTGATTTCGCCAGTTGGGAAGAAGGGGGAGCGAGCTGGCGAGGTGCGTCAAGCAAAAGGGCGGTAGCGGTAGCGTATACGTGTGGGCACCAGGGCCAACTTTCAAAAGGGTCCCGTCACTAGCGAAGTTGCGGCCAGCAACGGGATGCATATTTCCGTAGGGCCTCATGGCAAACGGATCGACCAGGGCACAGTGAGAAACAGCCAGGTATGCGGAGTACGAGGAGGCCAGCTGGATTCCGAACCCAAAGCGTCTGCTCCAGCGAGGGACGCGAGAGACACGAGGGAGCGAGTGGCGTTGTGCGAAGTGTGCCAGGCGGACCATGACTCAGTGGATAGTGAAATGAATTCAAAGCTGGCTGGACCTGGTGGAACGAGGGCTGTCGCTGGCACTGTCAGAGTCGCAAAGCGGCCCACAGGCCAGATGCGGATGTCAGGATCAAGTCAAGGGCGATCGAAAGCGCATGGGCTCAGGAGGCTATTTTGTTAGCCCCAGGCGACCCAAGAACACACGTTTACCGACGCCCAAGGCCCGCCGATCATGGAGCATGCGAACAATCCGAGCCGTGAGAAGTGGCTCAGCCGAACATGGTCAGACACCGGAGTGGAGAAGCACGCTAGAGGCGAAGAGGAGGAGATGGGGATGCTGCAGAGCCACCCCTACCACCCTTGACTAGTGCACCAGGACCGACATGCAAGGCGAATATCGGCGGCGGACACGGGATGACGCGGTTGCATTTCTCGATTTTTGGGTGTTGCGTCAGGCTAGTGTGAGGCTTGAGCAGGGTTCAACGGCACCGGGATGTGGTTTGGATCAGACGGACGAGGCCGCGACAATGCTCTCAGTCACTCGTCGCGTAGGATTCTGTCCGTCCCTCGAACGGAACAAGACAGGAGGAAAGATACAACGGTACCACTACAGGCGAGGCGCCGCTGTGTCCGTACCCAGTACTCGCTCATGAGGATCTCGGAGATCGAGACGAGCTTGATTGTTCGTTCACATTAATAGCACTCTCGAAGCGGTCTAGTGGGACAGTACTAGGCGCCACTCGAAAAGTTATCACTGGGAGTGGAGGGCAAAAGTAAAGGGAGCACGAGACGCTGGAAGCGGCAGGGCTAAGAATGTGGGCCGTACGAAATGGGAATGAGAGCAAGTCAAACGCAACGGCTGAGGCTTGCCATGTGGAGTGGAACCGGAGGACGAGATGGCCAAACTGTCAGGGATGAGGCACGTCCAGGGCAGGGGTTTGCGCTCCTGTCGGTGATGTAAAGGATCGAACCTTGGCTTGATATAGCCAAATCCGGTGGGAAAGCCTTGATTTTCCCAATCTCTTTCCTCTCGAGGGGTTTCAAATATGTACTGTCCGATCAAGGAACGTTGAGTCGAAGGGTGAGAAGACCAAGGAGTCGCTCGTGCCTAGTAGTACGGAGTAGGATGGAAGAGATTCTTCAAGCCACAGAGACAGAGCCGAGTGACGCGGAAGCTGCCAATCAAGGGAGCCTACCCGGCCGGCTGGAGGGAAGTGCGTTTGGCGCTGGATGGGATGGAGCTGATGGGGTGCAAAATGATGACAGCCACCATCAAAAGCAAGCCACGGTTGAGAACTGGAGAGCGTGCGTGGATCGTGATGCGGCAGACTTACGAATCCAGCCCTTGCAAGGGCAGAGATGCGGAGGCACCAGAGGGGAGAATGGAAGCGCCAGGGAAAGCCCCTGCGCCCTGGCTGTGGGCGGCCGACACCCGCATGGGCATGCTTCAGGCGTGCATATTGCGAGCCGATGGTGGAAGAGCCCCCGATTGATTGGTTGGCAGGCACCACCGAGTTACCGCAGGTTGTGCCAAGACAGGCTCGTTGCTCGTCGAAGCTCCAGGAAGCCACTAGCTTTGCTTCGCAAGGGGGTAAATTCCTGGAAATGCACAATCTATCGGTCGTGGGTAGTGCAGAACAGCAGTGGATAGTGATTGGGTTTCGTGCCTGCGCAGCCTGCATCAGGCCTCGAGTGCCTTTTCCATGCAGGATGCACTACGGAATCGCGCTTAACATCCATGGTTCGGTGAGTGAGAGGTGATAAAAACCTCTTTCCACCAATTCTCTGGTTCCATGCTCGGACAACGCGGCGCCATTTCTCGGTCAGCCCTCTCTGACCGTCGACCTCGTCCAACGCTCCTCCTGTGCACTGGGACAATTGGTCATGCACAGACCGCAACAACCCGACCTCTCCCCACAATCCCCGTGCTCTGTTACCTCGGCCTCGAATTTCAGTTTTCATCTTGTCCCCCGTACACAAAACGAGTGACATTTAATTGCAGGAATATCGTGGTACTGGTCCATTTTCGAGCTTCCCAGATCCTTGCCGTGTCTCCCATTGCGTATTCGGAAGTCACTCCCACAATAAGAATCAACCAGGAGTCACTGTGGTGCCCGGCGCTCATTCTCAGTGCAAACCACCGATGACACCTGGTTATCGGCTCAGTCTCATGTGTGACTATCGTCAATCGATCCGCCTGCGTCCCTACGCCACCAATAGTTATACAGTCGTCCGTACTTGGTGACAAATTCCTGTTGTGTGCTTTCCAGCGCACATGGAGATCAGCGTGATGTTAATGGTTAAACATCGCCTGAGGCGGCGTTACGCCTTCACTCTGAAGGTGATTGAGGGAGACCTTCCGTCAGTCCGGCTTGACACGCGCTTACAAATTTTACACACGGCAAGTTCCCAACTTGTTTGGATCCTGATAGCATCCTATTTCGATAAAGCGCCTTGGCTGCCAGCATGCCCTCGATCATCAATAGTAGGGAACTTGATCGTGGATCACGACATTGCCTCGCGACTGCTGTGTAAGGTTAAGCTTCAGGCCACATGACCAACGGTCTCCGGGGTGGACGAGAAACAACGCACATGCGGCACGTCCTCCAAAGATGAATTAGAATGATCCGACAGAGTGACCGAATCTAACAGGGGCAGCCGGCACAACACTCTTTCGCCACGAACCTGCTACTGGCAGTGTCCATCTATGCAAATCACGGCCAATTGCGCAAGAGCAATGATTACATTTAGCACGTCCTTTTGACGACAGTGCACAAGCACAGTCTTTGTATCGACTTGATACATAGTGTGCAGCCGAGAGCGACTTGGAGGGTCTGCGTGGGCCTTGAGGACTCTCAAGTTCGCAACCGAAAGTGAGCGGCACACCGGACACTCAAGCGAGGAGCATATTGATAATCTTTGCCGGCGTCATCAACAGTGATCACCACCTTCGCTTGATTTCTATGAGTAGTACTCGTACCTGTGCAGTAAGTCAGGAGACGTGGACCCAAACCCTCAAGCTAGCAAGTGTCCAGCCCCCGAGTACCCAGGACCCAGTAAGTAGAGCCACCCTGCAATCAGCGGCAACATCTGCAACAGTCCTGCTTTGGACACTTCACTACTACTATGTTTGTGCAAGGCAGCTTTGACGGGACAGCGTGGCATTTCGAACCGCCTGAGTAGCGAATCTATTATTGGTCAACCCTCCACGTTCGAAGGTTTATCGAATTAAGTGTCAGAGAGAAGAGAACGCGACTGCCGACACGAGAGGTTTCCAGGCTCCTTCCTGTGGGACTCTCATCAATCAGTTCCACAAATGAAAGTTGTTGCAGAGTACGAGGTAATGGCTTGCCGGCTCCGCCCAGTACGAGTATCACATCGGCGTCGGACCCTGTTCTGATCTCACGGTCTGGCAATCCTGGACTGTCAATAATTCGCTTACGAGAAGGCTCGAAGCCGGGGCAGGCAGCATCGAAACCCGACTCCCTGTCGCTCGAGGCGTCACAACCGCCCCAACGTGGAGGCGCTTGTGTCCCATGAGTGGGCCCTGCCAGGGTGCGACGCACGGCATCGTACGGATCTCTCGCGGCCATATCCTGACTCCTGCGTTGGAGCGACGTCGAGAAGGCCCAATCAAAGCCACCGGTCAGTCTCAAAGCCCTGTCGACCGGGCGGGCGGGATCCCTAAAGATCTCACTCAGTTGGCCTCTGCGTCTGCATCTGCATCCAAAGTCACTATCCAACCTGAATCAGTTCCACGGGTTGCAAATCCATCCCGTTGTAGAAGTGCCCTTACGACAATAGGCAGACGACAACCCTAGTAGTACTGACCATCGCCAGTGCTGCGCACGTCTCCCTTCGCCGAAACTGGGCATGCAAGAACCGCCTCATCTCGATCGTGAACACCCAACGGGAGCCATTACGCATGCGCTAAGCGCGGGTTAAGCGTGCTGAACTGTGACTTCTCGCGCGACCGTTGTCTCGTCCCAGAGAGATTAGTACTTGGTCTCATTGCCACACTTCGCTGGTAAGGTGGTGCCCGTAGTGCCGCCCTGTTACCGCGTGGAGTCTGTGTTTTGGAAATTGGTTCGACAGGCCAACTCGGTCTATGCAGCACGTCGAGGTCACAACTTCTCTCAAGGTCCAGATGATGATCGGTTGGCCTTCAGAGGCTTGACCAAACGATAAACAAGGGACAGTTGGGGATGCGCCTCGGGACTTAGCGCGCATGCACTGGGGCTCCCAGGGTGCCCGGGGTTCCCTACGAATCTGATACGCGACGCAGCGCAGCCCTGTTTCCCAGTCGAGACTGTTCTAGCCCCTCGAAGCACTGCAGACCGAGGGATGACGGTCGCTTTCCGTCTGTTGATCACAAGCTGAGCACCAGCAGAGGCTCCTCAGCTCCTGTCCGTCTACAGTAGGCGACAATTGATCACCGAGCGCTTGAAGCAAAGAGAGATTCGACGGGCTCGGACCTAGCAAAGATCCCCAGTCCTTGCACATTCAGGTTCTCTATCCAAAGATCCTGCATCCTTTAGGCAGGGCCGCCGATCTGCCCGTCAACTTTCGCAGCCGCATTATTTCCGTAAAGGACACTAACACCCTTGACCAGCCGCATGACCTGATGTACACAGCACCCTTCCAAACTGAGCAAAAGAGACCCTTGCGGTGTAAGCTCAATTCCGCCGCACGGTTCAGAATCTGTGCGAAATTGGAGCACCGCCTGCAACGAGCTGATGCTTCGCCTGCAAGACAATGCTGTCGACACCGCAAGGACTCCGACAGGACGCAGCCAAGTGTCTCGCATCCAGCAGTGTGGCTGTATTGCCACGTCTGCTGCAGCAGAAAGCATGTCCAACATGATACGAGGCAGAGTTTTCTCCCGCGCGTTGATGCCTGCACCTTCAAGTGTGCTTGCCCCTCGCTGAGGACCATCATCCTGCTGATCCCAACCACCGCTTCCAAACTCTAATGCAACCTTGTTTCTGTCTGTCTTGGTCGGGAATCAGACCCAGGCCGACTCTCAACGGGCCCATGACGCTTTCGACGCTCAACCCATGAGAACGCGGGTCTCCGGCATCCGCGAGTCAGAATTCATTCCATTATTCCACTCGACGCTTAAACTTAGACCGAACGCAGTCTCCGACAGGGACCTTGCTCCGTACGAGTATTACAGCACTGTGTACTTTCGCCACAAGGTCCGGGTGATCAGCCAAGATACTCTCGGAAAGTTGGTGACCAGCGCCAGCAGGTATCCTGTGCGCCTGTGCAACCCTTGCTTCCTCGTCGCTCGCTCGCTTGCTTCATCCGAGGACTCGTATCCAAAGCTTCGAAGAGCAACCGTCGACCTCGCATCACCTCACTCGGATTCCCCTTGCTGACCCGTGCGTCGTCACTACTGTGAAGATGCACTGACTCAGCTCCGCACATTCATTTGGTGCCTCTGCGACGTACGTAATGTAGTACTGTTATCGACGTCAACAGAGGCCTCAGCGGCAGCTTTCGGCTTTGCCTGTCACGCTCGCCCGTACAGTACGATGCGACATGTGCCCAAGCTTGCCGCCCATCGTTGGGCGTCCAACCACCACAACGGTCCAGGGCCGGGCATACACGGGGTGACATGTCCAGCCTTGCGGTGCCAGAGTCTAACGCGGCACGCGTACTACATACTTTGATAGTAGGTTCCATCAACATGTTCCACAACTCCATATTCCACACTCGTACTGTGGCCACATCCAGTCCCCGTCCGTCCAGTGACATTCAGCTACAACAGGCAAGAATGATCGACGGCCGTCACCCCCAAGTCGTAGCCGGCCCGTCCGCTCGCGCCAACAGTTCAAGGTTGCTTATTGCCCAACCAGCCGACAAATCACCTGTGTAGCGTGCCAGAATTGCTCGGCATCCTAGTCCCAACTGTCACACCGTCCAAATTAAGTAGCAACAGTGTGATTTTCGGCCTCGCGCGCTCGACCAAAAACCAGGCACGTCGAAGTTAGATGGTGACGAGGAAACTTCCGACGAGAGCCCTCCAGACGGATACCGCCAGCTAAGCCTCGGAACTACCTCGTATGGATGAAGGAATGGATGGATGGATGGATGGATGAGCGAAGAGACTTAGTAGTGGATTCCAGGCATTCCAAAGACCACGACCACGACCATGTCCACATTCCTTGTCCCAACAAGAGACAATACACTCCCGCGGAACCTTTCAGGGACGATCAATCCACACAAGACGTGAGGAAGGTCTTTCGACACCAAGCCAGAGAGCGCAAACCTAACATGCCTCGTACTAACCGACCCGCGTCGCCAGAAGACGGCCGGCCCACAGTCTTCTTCAGCACCGTCGCGAACCCGAGATGTCTGTAGTATGTACAGTAGTACCCCGTCGACGACGTGCGAGCGGGTATGTAGCTCGTACTCGTACGAGGACGCGGGCGCGCAAAGATCGCGCGATCCTGTGCGCGACAGCCCACCGAAGCAGCACCTTGACACATCGCCAGGCGACGCGTCCACCCAAGTCGATTCAGCTTCACGTTCGCATCCTCGACCTTCAACTTAAACCTATTCCGATGTATGTACTGCTATGCTCCTGAGAAGAACCCGCAATACCTCGTACACCTCGTAGCATGATGCTGTATGTATGCATGCATGCATTGCATGCCATGTCCTCGCAGGTATGCAAGGGAGAGGGGAGCGGACCGCCCTCCAACACCGCGGACATGATCCTCGACGATTCCGCTGTGTGTATCTGGGGCTCTAGACACCACCGCTCTCTTGCTCGTCACCCTGGTCACCCTGGTCACCCTGCTGCTGGTCGGCAACGTTCCCGCCCCTGCTCCTGCTCCTGCTCCTGCTTTTGCCTTCGCTCCTGTTCGCGCAATCATAATCCTAATCCCTTGCAGTCTCACGTGTAGAACAAACCCGGCAGGCGGACGAGAACAGCCGCAGACGCAGGTGCTGGCGCAGGCGGGATGGTCTTCTCGCCGCGTTCAGCCAAAGGTAGGCTTGGGAAATGTTGCGATATGAGCGCCACGCCAGAGCGAGGTATGTACGGAGATGTCGATGTGCTGTGTTACTCGGTTGTGTCGACTCCAGGAGCCAGCGGGGGTCTTCGCTTTTCATCCTTTCTTTTCATCGTCATGTGTGAAGGTGAGTGGATTTTATGCACTGAGCTGTTGGGGCGGGAAACCGAGAGAGCTCATATTGCCAGTCAGAGTCTAGCAAACCTGCAGCCAACTTGCTTGAGCTGGCAATGGCAATACTATCATCAAGGTAGCTGAGGAGAGTAATTTCAAACTGATACGTATGTACATTACTAGGTAGCATTCGTTGTCATCGACTCACGTTGAGAATGAGCTATATTTCGCCCATTCAGCGAACCGGACTACAAGTCCTCACACGCTATTATGGTCTGCTTCATATCGACCTTCCTCCGAGTCACCAGTCCTCCAAGCATGCACAGATCCGACAGACAGACTTAGATGGACACCTGCTCCGCATAACCATCCAACTCTCTGAAGAAGTTCCTATGTTGCGAGATCTCCCAGAAGAATTCGCCGGCGAAATCTTTGGTATCTTTGGCGATCTTGACAGCTTCTTTGATAGTGCTGCCAGTCTGGGTATCTGCAGTAGTGACAACGCCGTACCAGTTGACCACGCCGTCAGTACCTGCACCCGAGCCAGCCAACTTGACGTTCTCAACCTCGGTCAGGGCGGCGTGGACAAGGTCCACACCCTCACCAACGGCACCAATGGCCTTCAAGTGGCCGAAAGCTTCTTTGACCCAGAATCTCGCGAGCCCCATCTTCTTGAGCGTCTTGATTGACTCGGCACCACCGGGAATGAAGAGAGCATCGAACATGGTTGAACGCTGGCCGTTGATGAAGTGGTCGGCCTTGACTTCCTTGGATCCGTCCGCAGACTTCATGGCTTGACGCTTGACTCCTATCGTCCAGGGAACGGCGGACTGTGCAAACACCGCAGCCTTCATCGCTTCGTAGGCGCCGAGGTCGAACCCATCTGCTATAAGGATTGCGACGCGGCGTCCTTTGATTGTAGGCTCCTTGGGCATATAGTCGAACTGGCTGAGACCCTTGGCTTTCTTGCCGTGATTCGGCTGGAGTTGGACCTCGGGTGACTTGGCGCCGGCGTTCTTTGCCACCGCCTGGGCGAGCGAGAGGTCGATCTCGGCCAATCGGGTGACCATGCGCTCGTAGACAATGTCATCGTCGCAGTGGTCCAGTTCGAAAGAGAAGGCCTCGACGATGTGCTTCTTTTCAATCTCGGACATGGAGTTGAAGAAGAGCTGCGCTTGCGAGAGATACTCCTTCCACTTGGGGGTCAGTAGGCGGGCTTTGACACCCGGGTATGTGGCTGGGAAAGACTCGAGACCCCCGTGTCCGCCTTGGCCTGTTGGAGGGTTGGCCTCGAATCGGTTAGGCCAGTAATTCGCTTTGCCCTTGGTGATGGTGTGGCGTCCTTGGCCGTCTCGGTTGAAGTTCAGGACGGGGCAGACGGGGCGGTTGATGGGTAGTTCCTCCCAGTTGACACCCAGTCGCGAGAGCTGCGTGTCTTGGTAGGAGAAGTTGCGGCCCTGGAGGAGAGGGTCCTCGCTGAAGTCGATGCCAGGAACGATGTGGCTGGTACAGAAGGCCACTTGCTCGGTCTCGGCAAAGTACTCGTCAATGTTGCGGTTCAATTCGAGCTCTCCCACGTACCGTATAGGCACTAGGTCTTCTGGCCACACCTTCGTGGAGTCAAGGATGTCAAAGTCAAATTTGTCTTGATCGCCGTCCTTGATGGCTTGGAAGCCGAACTTCCATTTAGGATACGCTCCGTTCTCAATGGCCTCCCAGAGATCTTTGCGATGAAAGTCTGGGTCCTGGCCGGCCAGTTTAAGAGCTTCATCCCAAACCAACGAGTGCACACCTAGTTCGGGGGTCCAGATGAACTTGACGAATGTCCGTTCGCCCCTGGCGTTAACCAGCACGAACGTATTGACACCGAAGCCCTGGATCATGCGGTACGAGCGGGGAATGCCTCGGTCGGACATGGCCCAGAACAACATGTGGGTTGCCTCTTTGTGTAGGAATGCAAAGTCCCAGAAGTTGTTGTGCGCGGTTTGCCCTTGAGGGACTTCATTGTCGGGCTCTGGCTTGAGGGAATGCACAAGATCCGGGAACTGCAACAAGTCAATCGAGGTTCAGGACAGCAGCTCCGTTATAATTACCTTGATGGCTTCTTGTATGAAAAACACGGGGATGTCGTTGGCTACAATATCCCAGTTGCCTTCATCCGTGTAGAATTTGAGAGCAAAGCCTCTGACGTCTCGGACGGTGTCTGCGCTACCGCGGCTGCCCTGCACAGTTGAGAAACGCACGAAGATGGGAGTTGTTCGAGAAGTGTCCGTCAAGACGCCAGCAGAGGTGACATCCTCGCAGCTTTCGAAGAGCTTGAAAGTACCGTGAGCACCAGCTCCTCTTGCGTGGACAACACGCTCGGGGATTCGCTCGTGATCAAATCGATGGATCTGATCATCATCAGTATGGTGTTCTGGCTGGTGTCTGGTGATAACGTACTCTCTCTCGGAACACTTCATCTTCCAGTAAGGTGGGTCCAACATGGTTGCCTTTCTCATCGACTATCTTTAGCGCGTGGTCAACATCTGCGACCTTGGCACCCCAGTCGGTAGTGGTGTTCTGCTTGGTATCGTGTTGGTTCTTCTTGTTCTTCTCCAGGTCCGCAATTTTCTTGTTGTGCACCGCACCTTCCACAGCGCCAGCTGCGGAGTTGCCGATATCTCGGAGGGTATTTGAAACTGTGGTAGCCATCTTTCGCATGTGGATTCAAGAAGACAGGAAAGTATGGTTAAAGGAGGGATGTGAGAACAATATAAAGGGAGAGTGAGAAAAGTATGAGGCGGGGTTGTCAGGACGCGTTTGTTGCACCTACACACGTGTCTGCCAATTGCAGCTTTGCCGATACAAATCAACGAAGATTTTCTCCTGACACTTCAAGCGAGTAGCTGTTGCATCACTGCCGACGTGGATGACACCGCTCCTGCCTGCGAAACTGTGTCCAAGGGGAGGCACAATCAGCTCACTGAGCGGACCAACGAACTGAGGTGTGCGGAGTCTGGCTGCGGTTCCATCCAGCAGAGCATTTCGTCATGGATACAATGATCTCGAGAATTGCATGCTTGCTATGGCAAAATCGGGCGGGTACATAAGGCCGTTTGGAGGAGCCTCGTTGTCCTGAGATGCGGAAG
Source organism: Phialophora tarda (assembly GCA_016109495.1). Lineage (NCBI taxonomy): Eukaryota > Fungi > Ascomycota > Eurotiomycetes > Chaetothyriales > Herpotrichiellaceae > Phialophora > Phialophora tarda. The sequence goes on along the minus strand of JADWPL010000001.1, from coordinate 400,565 downwards.
TCTAGTCCGATGGACCCATAATTGCATCATGGTGACGATTCGACTTTTCTGATCGCTCGAAAGGGACCAATCCAAACTCTCCGAGACCAGCAGAAGCACAGCGTCGAATCGTCATGGGTCATTGACAGCGGGGATATTCTGCAGGCTTCACAACAAAGGATGAGCTCTATGGAACAAAACCTGGACGCGGTCCATCTCTCGCTGCCACTTGCCTAAAAAGGCCTAGAATCAGCGACGCGTGTTAGACAGCTGAAGGAAATTAAATCCGTCACAACGCATCTGGATCAACATGGTTTCCGAAAGATGCAAGGCTGAACCCATTCCAAGCCTTGCATTTTGAGGTCTGAGGTTGCACGAGTACCTCAGGTAGCTGAAAAAGATGGGAGCGCTGTCTCTTGGGTCGCTTCATAACCCGGCCGAAGTTTTGAACGCTGATATCATCAGGGCTAGAGCAATTCGTGCTCGCAAAGCGGTGACGACGCCATCTGGGATTTGCCCAGGCATCATATTCAAGTTGAGTATTCAGCCATTCTAGTCATTTTTGAGCGCCATCTTCTCCTGGACCGGATTCAGCGTGGGAATTTCGTATAGTACAGCAGAATGGGCTGGGTCTGCTTGTATCTTGATCGACTTCCCCGCACACAATTATGGGATGCTCAGCTCACCAGAAATGCAATATGCTCAATACCAGAATCTGTTCTTTCCAGCCCACAACCCCCTTTTTTACAGGCTTTTTTGGCAACAAATAACTTAGGTGGAATAGCTATACCGTCTGTGGGAGTTCCGTTCGGCAACCCAGCTGAACGAACGGAGTTGGATCAGATGATGGGCTTTGTGCCATACTATTGCGGAGGCAACCTCTGCATCGCAGGTAAGGAATTCGTTGCCGGAAACAGGCAGAACGTTGACAGAGCGAAGCCTGATTGCATGCGTGGAACTCTAATCGACAGATATCTCCCAACCATCTGTGACGGTCAACACATTCAGAGATGTCGTCCGGACTCACATGTATTGTGTCCAAGAGCTTTTCGGTATTGGAATGCCCGATTTCTTGCATAATGGATCATCAGCATTATTCAAGAACCTGCCAGCAAAGTTTGCAATGAAATTGTTGACTGGCGTTGGTGTTTTGGACAGGCGAGAGCGACCAGCGACCGGATCTTCGGGAGGTGCCCGGTATATGAGCTGGTGTCTCTTGCTGTTGGCCAGAGTGGGGATTGGAGAACATGGTCAACCATGTGTGCAGTTGCATGTGCTGGATTCATTACCAAGTACGAGGCAGGTAATGCTCACTCTCCGAGCATTGTCCTTGCTGGATCTGACGAAATTCCCTGCAGGTCAAGTCCCGATGTTTACACCAGCATATTCAGACGGCTGAAGGAGAGGCCTTGTGAGCTGTGGCACAGGGTGCATAATCTTGCGTTTGAAGAATATAACCCGGGAGACAATGGCGACGGTTAGCCGAATGGGTTTTTGATCGAGCGTTCTCGCCGTGACATATGAGCTCGGAGACAATGATCAATCCGCGAGCTCGTTACGAAATTGAAGGTTTTTGTCATGTAATGAGTGAAGTTTGAGTTTCGTGTGAAGGGACGTCTATCCAATCGCCGCTGTTCAGGAGGGACCAATCTGCTGCACCAGATCTCTCTTTGCGCTCTGGGGGAAAGATTGCCGTTTTCCCTTTTTTCCGGGGGTGTCCAGTAAGGGGTGCTACTCGCTGGCCGAGTCAGAGCGAGAGATTCGCAGTTACACGTCGTCAGTCGTCCATGTCCACGTCGAGGCCGGACACATACTTGTATATCGCTTTGACTGCCGGGGGCTTCCTCGAACTGACGGAGTGCTGCAGCAAATCCGTTCGCAGCAGGGTCCGCGTTCGGTTATTTGGAGGTTTGTGGTTCAGACGGCGATCTCCTTCCCCACGCCAAGAGATGAGATAGGCACGAATCAGCAGCGCTCAAATGCTTATCAGTTCACGTTTCCGAGCTCAATGTGTGACGGTCTCGTGCAACTCCGCCTGTCGCTGTCGCTTTTCGCCCTCCTTGATGCCCCGTCATGCAGCCTGATGTGGAATTTCGGCTCACCAGACCGCAGTTGAACCAATTCTATCTCGCTGGACGACCATCTGACCAATTCCAGAGTCATTGCGCAGTGTCATCTGCACACATTCACCCGGGCTCCTTCGGCTCGTCCCATGGCCGCACCACCCAATGAGCCCCGAATCCAAGGCTCTAATTCCTATCTGAGCTTCCTTTTTCATTTGGGATTATGGGGTGTGACTGCCTTATCGGGCGCCTGTGTCTATCATGCCCCCAGACGCCTATCCCTACGCTCACTTCCACTTCATTCCACTACATGCGTCTACGGCCTACATGGTATCCAATCCTTCAATCGTTCTGTATTGTTTCTTCCTTTACGGTTTTTTATGAGCGTACTCACGAGTGTAGGCCAGGAACCCAGGAAACATCCGTCCTCCGAAGAAACCCGTTATCAGCAGGGCACTGCCACCACGTCGACCCAAACACAAGCCTCAACCGCACCGGAAAGAGGCTTTGCAGCTGCGCAGAACCAGGGACGTCCATACAAGAAGGAAGTCAAAGTTTATGGGAAGAAATAGAGGGCTTCATACTGGAGGAGCAAACCTGCGGGCAGTCTGCTCCCTACACATACGGCGACGATAAAGCGGTTACAATCGACGTCACGACGCACGCATGTTCAGAGCCGTGCTCTAGACTCCGCATATATGGCATTAAGAGAGCTGGTCCTACCAGACCATTGCACGCCGACCACTCCGTTCCTGTCTAATCTTTCCTCACAACTGGGAATCTGCGTACCCACTCCTCTGGCTGCGTTGTCGACATTGCTCGGCACCTTGTCGATAGTGTCATGGCTCTTTGCACAGATGCCCCAGATATTCAAGAATTACCAGATCAAGTCTACTGCTGGGCTGTCGATATTCTTCCTGGGCGAATGGCTCCTTGGTGATCTGACCAACCTTCTGGGTGCAGTGTTCACGAAGCAGGCTGGCTGGCAAATCATTATAGCCAGCTACTATGTCTTCGTGGACCTTTGCCTGGTCATCCAATACTTCTGGTACAGTCACGTCGCCAAATGGGTCTACGAGGAAAGTCTTCACTCGTCTGGAAGCAGCGATATCGACGATGCAGACAGTGCCATTATCAATGGACTTTCTCCAATTAACACTGAGTTTGGGGACGGCGGCCCGCTTCTTAGAGACTCCGACGACCATTCTCCCAAACGATCCACTCCCACAAATATCAATGCGCCTCACTTTTCCTCGGTGAACTACGGAGAGAAGAAAGGCACCGGCCTCCACGACATCGCCTATGGCGATAAAATGGGATCAAGTTGGATGGCTTCACCCTCTCCACGTACCCTGCTGTACGCAGCGACCATGTCTTCGCTTGCTTCCAATGTAGCAGCCGCTCCTGTTCCCTTTCCTTCCGATCACTATGCGCACGGCATTCACCTTCTCCGCGTCGATACACCTCTCGAGATTGTAGGAACCATTTTGTCCTGGTGCTCGACCTTGCTATATCTTGGTTCACGACTACCTCAGCTTTACAAAAACTGGCAGCGTCAATCAACTGCCGGTTTGTCCCCCCTCCTGTTCTTTGCTGCTTTTTGCGGGAACTTCTTCTATTCTGCTTCCATGATTACGAACCCGAATGCATGGTCGGACTACGGACCGTATGGCCATCACGGCTGGGTCGACGCTGACGGAAACCAAAGGTGGGCATGGGTCGCCCGAGCAGCTCCATTCTTTTTGGGTGCAGCGGGAGTACTGTTCATGGATGCGATGATGGGCGTTCAGTTCCTCCTGTACGGTGAAAGAGAGGAGAGACTCGTGAAGGTCAGGGATAGCTATGGGTACAGCCACTGGGAAAAGGTCAGCGGTTGGATGCGAGGTTGGATCCCCAGCATAGCAGGAAAAGATAAGGTGGTGGACCTGGCTCAAAGCCAGCGATTGCTGAATGAGAGCGGGCATCTCAGCATGAGTCGGCGCAGAAGTCATCATCATGTGGACTACGGTACGGTAGAGTGATAGAGATGGGTATAGAATTATAGTAGTAGTATTGTAGCTTTAGCAACTCCCGGAATCCCACTGGTCACACCTTCGAGCAGCTATATTTCCCACACCTTGTGTCAGCCAGCGGACGGATTACAGCTGTGGAATTACATCATCCACCTTGGAGATTCGGCTCCGAATCTCCGCATTGACCGGGTTTGACTTGGACAAACAGCTCGCTCAATAAGTAATCGATCGTGCACAATCTCACTCTCATATATATGTCCATCTTGCGAATCTCTTGTCGGTCCGCCAGAGAGCTTTAAAGCCGCTTCATTCATGATCGCATCGCGCCTCATCAGGCCGTTACTCTCCACCAGCGCCGCGTTTGCCTCGTTCATACGACCCGTCAATACCCCGCATATATCAGGACTTGTACAGCAGCCTGTGAGAAAGATGCATGTCTTGAGCATTCCGATGTGTACGTCGACCTGTGTTCTTCCCCGTTGTCGGTTCCACCTTGGCGGGAAAGAAGGGAGCAGGTGGTGAGCGTGTGAGCGAAAGAATGAGTTTGATATGAGCGCTTTGAACGAATGCTGACGATGTTGGGACGTCCCAGGGGTGGGCTCGTCCAACAATTATGCCTACCTAGTCAGCGACGACGAGACCAAAGATGCCGTTATCATTGACCCGGCCAATCCTCCCGAGTATGTGCAGACTTCTTTGCCGTGTCGCTTGCGCCCAGACAGCAAAATCTAACACTGGGCCTGCCTGCTAGAGTCCTCCCGGTGCTCAACGAGAAATCTAAGTCCTTGAACCTTACCGCCATAATGAACACGCACCACCACTGGGATCATGCTGGTGGAAACAAAAAGATCCTCGATGCCCTCCCCTCCAAAATTCCCGTCATAGCCGGCAAAGACAGCGAGGGAGTCACAAAGACGCCCTCCCATGGCTCAACCTTCTCGATAGGCAAGAACATCCAGGTCACGGCGTTGCATACGCCGTGCCACACACAGGACAGCATCTGCTGGTTCATGGAGGACAAGACCACGGACGAACGCGTCGTCTTCACGGGTGACACGCTCTTCATCGGCGGATGTGGGAAGTTCTTCGAGGGGAACGGCATGGAGATGGACAAAGCGCTGAATCAGATCCTGGCCTCATTGCCAGACGATACCAAAGTCTACCCCGGCCACGAATACACCAAGTCGAATGTGAAGTTTTTGAAGCAGGTGGACGGGGAGAACGAGGCCGTGAAACGTCTGGACAAGTTTGCAGACCAGAATAAAGAGACGCAAGGCAAGTTCACGATCGGGGATGAGAAGGCACACAATGCGTTCATGAGGACGAGTAGTGAGGAGATGAAGAAAGTGACAGGGAAGAGCAACGCGAACGAAGTTATGACCGCGTTGAGGGAGATGAAGAACGCAAGTTAACGAGGTGATTGTACTGTACGACATGCGAAGACGCTGCTCCCGAGGCTCAGGAACGACCGAGCCTCACAGTATTGGAACTCTAGGCTCGAGGCTCCCCGTGTGGAATACAGAAGTCATTCGATCTTGAAGTTCCAAAGAAGTTATTCCCAGACCTTATCGGTCATGAAGTGCCTTTAGGATTCGACTTGACGTTGATTGATGAGCCGGCCGGTACATGCACGGCGTCGTCCACTCCATGTGCGCAGAGCTTCAGCTGGGGCGTGAGTGCTCATGTGCCCTCTGGAGGAGTCGCCGGACAGGTCTCACCGACTTGGTCAGCCCTCCAGGACAATGATTAAAGTTGTGCAGGCAGAAATCCCGGGGGAAGCCAGTGGTCAAATAGGTCGCACTCGGTGTCATTCGTTTCGTACCGTTGGATGGCGCAGAGACAGGCAGTTCGACGACGGAATCTCGACACGGGCACTCTCCATTTCCAGCTTTGGACCTGAGGGTGGCCCTGAGGCTCGCTTCTTCAACCTGAGGTGATTCCTGAGTATGGTGCGGCGACGGAACTAATCGTGCCCACATCTAGGCTAGGTGGCTCTGTTACCAGCACCCGCCTATAGGACTAGTTGCCTCTAAACACTGCTCCCGGCCAGCGTAGGTTATAGACAAGCTGAGAGCTGGCATCTCAGCAGATAGGGAATGACAGCGAATGATTGAATAAGCTTGAGTTCTGCCCACTACATGTCTACTCTCGTGTAAACTCAAGACCAATGCTGAGTCACTCATCCACCTCAAATGTCTGTTGAGCATACTCCGAGTCGCTCGCTTTTCCCTCTTCGATCTTCTCTAATGGGAACTCTCCAGTCCCGTTTTCAGGGCTGAGGTTGTAAGCTTCGTATCGTTGGAGCCACTGCATGCTCAGGTCCATGCCGTCCTTGGCCGGCGAAAACAAGTCATTGCCGCCCTCCAAGTCAATGAGACTCTCAAAGTTGTACATTGACTCATCCGCCTCGTCGTTTGCATGATCCCCCTGCAGTTCCGGGAGATCTGCCAACTCAACCGCTGCTCTAGCTGTTGTTTGAGGGTGTAAACTCCAGTCTGATTCCTCAGACGTCCTCGGTGCATACGCCGCAATCGAATTTCGCTCTTCTGGTGCTACGGTGGGGTCCATGAGCAACAAACTTGCCTTCTCCATTGACTCGCGGAGGTGAGTGGGCAACGGTGGACCGTTGGGGAGCTCCGTTGATTCTGTGGCGGGCGCTCTGGGCAAGGCTGATGCTTTCGTGGCGTCAACCGAAATTTGAGCATTCGTCTTTCGAACCGCTGCATCGAGAAAGGAGAAGACAAAGTCCGCAGACCCGTACATCTCGCGCAGTCTTTCCAGAGCCTGCATGCAGAATTGGAACTTGCGGATGCTGGCCTGTCGTGCGTTGTGGTCCGTGGTCTTGATATCGAGGAGATGAATGACCATGGCTGGTAGTAAGCAGGTAACGCCAGTGTTGGGTAGGTAACGTATCATATCGTGGATGAATAGTTCTTTATATAACTCAGTAATACGGTCTGTAGCATCGTGGACCTTCTTCTTCGACAATTCTCGTAAATGTGGAGCGACCACGACGTTAGGGGTCGATGGCAGCATTTGTGGTCGATGTAGGGCGCTGATTGTCGTAAGATATATTCCTGTCAATAATGCACGATGCACACTGATGGAGAGATCGTTTGCTGCTGTGCGTTCCTGAAAATCCAGAGTAAAGTAATAAAGCTCAGGCGGTAACTCTCTGCGCCACCGACCTAATGTATAATCACATTGGATTATCTCGGAAGGCTCTACTACCGACTCCTTCGGAACCAGTCGTATGGTGGTCTCTCGTGTAGGCCCGATCTTGTGACGGAGCGTAGAGTATTGCACAGTAAGCACCTGGCTAATACAGGTGCATAGCTGGGCCAGAGCTATACACATCTTCGCTAGAGTGATCCTCTTAGAGCTGTCCTCCACCGACGGACAACCTCCAAGCATTCTGATGAGCTCTTGTGGGAGTGCCTCGGTCTCAAAGTCGGCTGGTTCAAGCATCGGTATGTCAAAATCCCCGTTATCGATACGCATCGGACGGCGTATTCCAATGGCGATTAACCGATCCCGTATATAGCAAGACCACCATATACGTTTCCATAGCCGGCGCTGTCTTAGGCCCAGAAGGGGGGTATTCGACGAATCGTAGTTCATACCGATAGTTTGAGCAACGGAGATTGCGATGCCCAACCAATACCAAACATCCTTTAGGTCGTCAGGATTCTCATACCAGAAAGTCATTAGTAAGACCGCCTGGACGATAGTAACTCGGTCAGCTTTATACTCAAGATCATATAAGAGCTTAACCTTCTCAAAGAAAGATTTCCTAGCCTCTCTCCTAGTTGTGTAGCCTTGAGCTTGCAGATAACGTATATCAATATACGTAGTTGCTGCGAACATGATAGCTTGGAAGAGCAATAGGCTCACTGTATTAGTAGGCTGATTTTTCTCGATTGTAGTTAAAAGGTCCTGTAGGTCGATTATGGGGAGAAAAGGGTGTATAAATTGCACGTAGCATCGAAGTAGTTCGTTGCGAAAGCTAGTCTCGGGGACCAGGAAAGCCCCTTTCCTCTGCAGATAGTCCAAGTCTTCTGTCATGATTGTAGGAGATATCGGCTCAATATATGGCGGTAAGACTATGTTTAGACGGCTCGACTGCTGCGGAAAGTCGGACATCGTGGAGGGGGGTAGGAACGATGGTAAGGGATGCTTATTGTAGGGATGCTTGTTGTTGGCCACGGACATTCGTCGGAACCGCTCTGCATTTCTGAGACGGTGTCCCTGTATCTGATCTAGAAGAACTTTCGTTGGTACTGATAGCGGATCAGACGCCGAACGAACTTACAGAGCATATGCGGTTTGTGCTGGTTCAGTTCGTCTTCCGGGACATGAAGCGGTTGGTTCGTAGCTGTCGGTAATGCCGGGAGGAAACCGTTGAGCTCGATGTCGTCTAAGATAGGGAACTGTGGCAATTCTTCCTCGCCCTCCACATAATTGAAGGGGGGGCGGGGGAAATGTGTCTTCCTTCGCCGTTTCCCTTCAGTAACGAAGCAGTCGTATTCGTCTAGTCTGCAATTGGTGCATGGAATGCCACCCTCAACGGCGTCACTAGAGAGGTCTGTTAGCCATTGCTGTCGACGACGCAGTCAATAGTCCCCCCAAAGAGGAGAGAACTTACCAACGTACTTTCCGGCCACGGCAACGGTGGCAAGCTTTGGAAGCCCTTCGCTTCGTCGTCATACCACCGGTCGGCAAACTAGCCGCTGAAGGCTTGCTCTTGGGTTGACTGTGAGAGTCGGCCATCGTCATAGTCCTAGCCATGGTGACCGGGGTTAGCTTCAGAGAGATAGCAGATTTCTGAAAACCGTCGTGAAGAGTTCCCCAGTAATAAGTCAAGACCAATAGAGCAATCTCCAGAACAGAAGAAAACACCGAGGTGCAGCGGCCTCGGCGCGGGACCTTGCAGTTGAGATCGGAGAAAAGGAGAACGCATTGGACGTTGACTCTTACTCATGCCGTGTTAGCAAGCGACCCGAGCTGGTCACGGCTGGTGTCGCTCAAGAGCTGTTGAGTTCGAGCTTGCCCTGAAGTGGTTTGGAGGAAACCTTGCCCTGCACTGTTGATTTATCATCACATAATTTCGGTCTGCATTCATTGACGCAAGGCCACCTGTGGTCCTAGTCTGGCTACGAGCATAAAAAGTGTTACTGGATGGATTGTGCAGTTCATAAAACTTGACTCTGTCACCCACTCTTCTTCAGATAACATCCAGGCAACGTCTTCCACAAATATCTTCCACACAGCCCTCAGCATTAACCATGGCGCCTACTTTCCTCGTCGTCGGTGCCACGGGCAACACCGGGCGAAGCGTTGTACAAACTCTGTCCACGCTGATCCCGAAAAGTAGCATCTACTCTGGTCACCGTATCCTAGCCCTGACCCGGTCCGCGAAGAACCCGGTAGCGCAACAGTTTGCCAAACTACCTGGGGTCGAAGTGGCTGAGATCAACTGGGTAGACATCACGTCCGACTGGCTCCGTCTGCACGAGGTTGTGAGAGCGTTCATTGCACCACACAACCAGCCCAACCAGTTCGCCGAAGAATCAACCTTCCACCTCGCCGCCCTCAAAGCAGGTCTCGACTATGTTGTGCGAATCTCGACGACTGCCCAAAATGTCCATCCAGACTTCGATGCGTTCTATCCACGCTCGCACTGGGCCATTGAGGCTCTCCTCAGCTCGCCAGAATATAAGCGCTTGAAGTGGACGTCACTTCAGCCTAACATCTTTAGCTCCTACTGGCTTGGGACCTCGGCGGAATTTATCAAGCAGTACTGGAAGACGGGCAAACAGAGCACACTCCGGTTGATAGGGGCCCCCGATGCACCAGTCGGCGTCGTCGACGCGGATGACGTTGGAGCCTTTGCTGCTCATCTACTTGCCATGGAAGATGTGAGTGCCCACAACGGCGCCAAATACATCCTCAATGGTCCCGAGGACACGACTGGAAAGGAGACCGTGAAGATGGTTGAGCAGCATATCGGGGTGCCAGTGGAGGATGTCAGGTTCAAAGATACGAGCTTCATCGAGGACATGGCTGCCACCACGACGGAGAACAAGAGTGTCATCTTGTCCATCAAATACGCTGTGGTGACCGGATGGGATGGCAAGTGCACGGCTTCCACGACCAGTCCCGAGGTTCTGAAAATTGCTCCACCAAAGCGCACGGCTGCAGAAGCGTTGCAGGGTCTCCTGCAAATGTAGCGGACAATATGTTCCTCAATAGCGCAAATCAATAACTATTATCGCCATCATCATTTCCCGGACAGAAGCATTGCAACCTCAATGTCATCTTGTGTGTGTGACATTGGCATGGCCCTAGTGGAGTCGTCGCCTGTCAATATACCCTACGTAGTGACTTGTTTGTAGGAAGAAGACGATCGGCTTCCCTCGTTAGCGAAGCCTTCGCAGTCAGTCCTAAAGTTAGCGACGTGGATCTCCTGTTTGCGGCGAGTGAGATCGTGATCCTATTGCTGGTACTCAAAATGCACCTGAATAGTATCCGGAAGTATCTTGTTTTATTGTTGTAAGGCAGGGTGTAGTTACAAAGAAGCAGTGATCTTTACAAGGACCGCTGAAGGCATAGGTACCCTCTCAGCTGACCAGCTGACCAGGCGAGCCGCAAGAGCAGAGTGCTTGCCCCTTAGGGACGGACCTCTTCAGGTTGACCCTGATACTGGACCGCTCCTTCAACGCCGTGCCACCAATTGACCCGATCCTTCACATAAACCTCAAAAACGGGCTTCAACGTTGTCTCATGGAGACTGAAGTCGTCCACCGTGCCCGTTCTCATAACACTGTAATCTGGACTCCCGCTGCTGACGCGATACATCAGCGAGCCACACACAGAGCAGAAATAGTTGCTCATTGTGTTGCCATTGGGAATGGTTTTGTTTTGTGCGAAATGCGTGAGTTTGTCTTGACCCCTGAGATGCTTCATACTACTGTTTGTAACGACGAAGTTCGTGGCGAACATGCTCGCTGTTATCTTTCGGCAATCGGTGCAATTACAGAGAAAAGGGCTGACCAGACCTCCCTCTGCGGTAGTAGGCTATCCACGGGGTTTCAATGTCAGCCACGATATCCACCTCGTTCAGACTAGCGAAGAAGGGTAGTGCAACATACGAACTCGATAGAGACGGTGCCACAGTAGCATGTAGCTGTTGCTCTGGTGTCAGAGATCTTGGTGCCGCCCAGCGGAAAGTAGCCCTGAGTAGTCATTTCGTACAAGTGATGGAAGTGTTTGTAGGCGTTTGGGGACGTTACGACGGGCTTCTGAAGACGTTGTAGCTGTCCCTCATTTTCACGTCATGGGAAGGGCAGTATCATGACTTTATGCGTCGAGGCCAAAGGCTATGCCCCGGCAGCAGAATTCCTTGACGGTACTCAGTAAGCTTTATCCATCGATCAGTAGGAGTTATGCAGCCGCGTTCGCCGGGCTCGCCAGGAGTACACCGCAGAAAAAAGCATAAAGTTATACAAGTCCCATACCAAATGGGCCAGAATACGCCCCCGGGATCCCAGACTGGAAGCATTTCTTCTGGACAGCCCGGGATTGGAAGGTGTTTAGGTTTAGGCACTTACCAGATTTGATCGAAAATTACCGAACTGGGTTAGGATACGGTTCATCATCGGGCTACAAGGGACTAACATGTAGCACTCAGTCTACCCTTGAAATCGTCTAATGAAACGCGCTTTGTGGTCCCTCGCCGCTCTAAATAACCAGTACGGTCATACTACGATCTATCTAGATTATAGGGAACAGGTTAGCAGATTTCTGGCAGCCTGAAAAGGAGTGCCGCCGCTCATAACTTGCATTAAGTTAGTGCTAAGTTTTATTTAACGAAATCAAGAGTCGATTGGAGCAACAACAGCAGAGTAAGGCGCCAGGGAGATGTGAAGAGCACGGAAGACAGTGGAAGATATCAATAATAATGTCCTGGAAGGCGTGCACCCTGGGAATAGCCTAGGGATCATCTTAGATGTTAATATAATAGTCAGCACCTAAAAAACTATTTAGCCCTTAATCCTAAGTAAGATTGTTATGCTACTGTCGAAGCATACTGGACAGCAACACCTGAGAGATCATCTGCCTCTCTCCAGGCACTGCTAATGCTTAGGAACTCCAATGGGCTCCCACCGTAAGGATTGTTCTTCGCGGTCTTATCCCCAGGCACCCCTTCGTCGTTGTAATAGCCAGGTGTGCAAGATGAGAGGAACTCATTGCGGTCTTGGTATTTGACGATCACTTCTTTCATCCATTCCTCCTCTGCCTCCGGAGTAACCTCGAATCGTTCAATTTTCTCTTTCCTCACCTTAGACATGATATAGATGAGGTGAGCAGCCTGGTCGTCTAGGCTGTGGGCGTAATTGGGAAAGCCGCCTTTTTGAGCAGCGTTCACAACAAAGAGATTGGGGAACCCGTGAGTCCCCCATCCGTGTAAAGTAACAGGCCCGTCGTGCCATTTTTGTGAAAGGTCTTGGCCATCGACTCCGTATACGTTGATACTATGGCGAAGGTTCCAGTCGCTGTTATATTCGAAGCCTGTGGCATAGATAATGAGGTCGAGCTCATACTCCTTGCCTTGTGAGACAATGCCTTTCTCTGTAACGCGGTCCGGACCCAGGCCTTTAGTGTCGATCAAATGAACGTTGGGTCGATTGAAGGTTTGGAGATACTCATCGTGAAAGCAAGGCCGTTTACAGTAATGGTTGAAGTACGGCTTCAGCGATGCAGCAGTCTGTGGGTCCTTGACGATTTGGTCGATGCGTCTGCGGATGGTCTCCATCTTTTTGAAGTCAGCTAGTTGTAGTGCCTTTGCTGCTTCTTCTGGATCGACGTCGCCGAGGTTGCCGGTCTTGCCCTGACCCATCCACCCAGTCACAATTTGTATCGTTTTCGTCCAATAGTCATTGACCATGTCTTCTTCTTCACGCTTGCCACTGCAAATATTAGAGAAGTTCTCCATTCGCTTCTGGTGCCAACCACTAGGCTGCTTTGCGAAAGTTTTGATATCGGTCGGCCGGTTATTGCGATAATCGACTGATGCGGGCGTACGCTGGAAAACGTAGAGTTCTTTTGACCATCTTCCGAGGTGTGGAACGGCCTGGATAGAAGTAGGGCCTGTACCGATTATGCCAACGCGCTTGTCGAGTAGCTTAGTGAGATCGCCTTCTGAATTGCCTCCAGTATACTTGAAGTCCCAACGACTGGTGTGCATCGATTTGCCCTTGAATGTTTCGATACCAGGAATGCCGGGCCATTTGGGGTTGTCGAATGGTCCGCACGCTGATACAACGTACTTTGCTTTAAGGTGGTCGTCTCTTGTAGTCTTGACATTCCACCGTAAGGTCGCTTCGTCCCATCGCATCTCGCTCACTCCGGTCTGGAATAAGACCTTGTCATATAAACCGAATTGTCGAGCTAAGAGGCATATGTACTCATAGATCTCGTTTCCGAAGGAGTACTTTCTCTTTGGGATATACCCAGTGTCCTCGAGCATAGGCATATAAACGTAAGACTCGATGTCGACCTGAACGCCCGGATAGCGATTCCAGTACCTGAATGTATCATTAGTAGGGCCTTATACTCACGGGGAGAGTTGACTGACCAAACTCCAGCAAAGTCACCAGCTTTCTCAACAATCTTAATGTTGTGAAACCCAGCTTTAATAAGACGACAAGCCATAATAACACCACCAAAACCTCCACCAGCGATAATGATATCACGCTCTTCTGTGACGGGGTCACGCGTGATAGGTGGCACGTGTGGGTCATGAGCCATGTCTGGCAGAACACCTGTCGTGGCTTCGACCAGACGGTGATATTGCTCAGTGCCAGCTTCCTTGACTCGCTTCACCCTCTCCTCTTCGTACTTGGCCACCATTTGGTTGAAGTCGATCTCCATGTCTTCTAACTTCGGCGGCACTTGGGCCTCTGGTGGAGGAGCGACATCTGCTAGAGCTGGAAAGAGGACGAAGAGTGGCTGCTCTACTGCTGCCATTTTGAAATCGTGTTTGGTGTAGTGTAGATCGATTGAACAAAGGGAGACAATTGATTTAGATAATTCTTGGAGAACAAGATCTTGACAAGATTATATCCTATACTATAAAAGCTTCAAGCCGAAATAGTTTGGCTAATGCGATGGATTATGGGGCAGGGTTTCTGTAAGAATAATTTAGTCATGAGCTTGAAATCACCTACCAGCGCCGAATATAATCCCTTTGGCCGTGACGTCGCCCTTGAGTTACATTTTTACTCGTGTGCCACTCGATCAGGCCCGGAGTTAGGATACAACCTTCGAGGTCACTCGATCGAACCATGGGACCCGCCGGAAAGCACTTGCCGCATATACTTGTGTCATGATTTCCGTAACTTGTCAGGAGATTGTTCCATGACTGATGCACCAGATAATTTGCTTGGTATCGAATGTGGGAATTGAATCCTGTGTCTTTGTCATGAGCTACCACTAATCATGAAATGGTTTCCTCTGTGGCAAGTTTCAGCTAATAGCAGGAGGACCCTTGACTAGCTTGTATTCTTGCTCATCGTAAGGTGTAGCTGCTTCTGCAAGATGGAAACGGAAGTTAGACAAGTGGGTCCGGGGGTCAATTTCTCGGCTTTCCATACCGGTGGTAAGGGACAACATGGGCTAGCACTCTTTACCCCAGTACAAGCATCGGTACATCGGCTTCCTCAGGCCGAGTTAATGTACGGGGTACCTTGTTGCGACCATTTGAAGGCTGATCGCCTCTAAAGGTGGGCGCCTGCATTTAGGCTCAGGACTGGGAACTTGCCAAAGCAAGTTGATTGGATATTGAACCTTAAATACGACCACGCCCGATAAATACCTGACAAAATCCTATAGACACGGCTCATCTTGGTTACCATTGCGAGCTCTAAGTGAGCTACCTGCCAATGGGCTACACTGTGACCCTATAACAAATGACAAAGCGGAGAGTTGCGGGATCCTGCGTTGTAGGACTCTAAGTGCAATTGGAGGACCAGTCATCGATCATTAGTTATTGTGTTGTATGAAAGAGATTGTTACATACTATTGCACCTCGTCCATAATCCTTAGCGCTGGTCATGTACACTGCCTTGCGCGCACACCACACGGTGTTGTTACTGCAATTTCATAGTTTGATAATAATCATATTGCATTAAGTCCAACACATACAAGATCCGTTTTTACGTTAACGACACAAGTGTTATCATATTCTTCGCAGGTCAATGGTAAATCATCGATATATTTCGCATGAACATGAATTATATGCCCTTTTTGGATGATAGTGGCTATTCAGATCACTTGAACCGGGTATAAGTGCTCACTAAAACCACCCCTCCAACCAAGGCCCGGTCACTGGAATTGTGATATTGATTTGTAAACAGTTTCCTTACGCCCCTTATGCAATTTTTCATAGCTACAATGTAGGATATAAGGCCACCATATCATGGGCCTTGTATCCTACATAGAAATACTAGACGCAAGAACCTCATAGCTTACCCTATAGCATGCTATAGAAGAGCATCATGGGCAAGCGATTTCACTCCGACAACGAGGATGCTTCGCCATTGGGGCAGCCTCTTAAATTCGAGTTCAGCGGCAAGACCGCACCGAACAGGTTTCTCAAGGGAGCAATGTCAGAACGTTTGAGCTCGTGGGATCCTGAGCACAAGGAAAACAGAGGTGTGCCTTTGAAGCAGGTTATCAACGCGTACAAGGTTTGGGGAGAAGGTGGCTTAGGCTTGATACTGACTGGGAATATTATGGTGATTGACGACTGCCCTTGATCCTCTTCGGGCCGTTCTTTTGTGAACACGCGCACTGACGAACCACGACAGCTCGACTACCATCAGCTAGAGTCACCTGGCTGTTCGATCATCCCGCTTGGGGCGCCCTTTAGTGGGGAAAGATTCGAAGCATTCAAAGAAATGGGCAAGCAGGCAAAAGCCCACGGCAGCCTAGTGGTAGCACAAATCAGTCACCCTGGAAGGCAGGTCGACCAGCGACTTAACCCGGACCCAATCTCCGCCAGCGACATCCAGCTTCAAGGTGAGATCATGGGTATGAGATACGCGAAACCTCACGCCGCGTCACTAGCTGAGATCAAGGACATCGTCAACCGCTTTACACATGCTGCTGAGTACCTACATAAGGCTGGCTACGATGGCGTCGAACTGCATGGTGCCCACGGCTACTTACTCGCTCAGTTTCTGGCTCAAACCACGAATAAGCGGACAGACCAATATGGTGGTTCCCTCAAAAATCGTGCCCGGATCATTATCGAGATTGCACGATCCATTAGGCAGAAACTTCCTTGTTCATCTGGTTTTATTCTTGGAATTAAGCTTAACTCGGTCGAATTTCAAGAAGAAGGCTTCTCGACCGATGAAGCGAAGGAGGTATGTACTATGCTCGAAAAGGCGGAATTCGACTTCGTGGAGTTAAGTGGCGGGACCTACCAATCTCTAGCCTTTACACACAAGCGCAAGAGCACCGAGAAGCGCGAGGCTTTTTTCCTGGAATTCGCCGACAAGATTACACCAGGCTTAAAGAAGACCAAAACATACATCACCGGCGGGTTCTTAACAGTGGACGGGATGGTCAACGCTCTAAAAACGGTAAATGGCGTCGGTCTTGGTAGGCCAGTCTGTCAGGAGCCACACCTGGCTAAAGATATATTAGAAGGAAAGGTGTGTGGCACCCTCGAGCAGCAGATTGATCGAGATGATTTTGGGCTGGGCGTCGTTATTGCCGGGTCTCAGATCAGACAAATGGGAAAAGACCAGGAGCCGATCGATTTGTCGGTGAAAGAGAACGTCGACATCTTCATGAAGGATATGGGTAAATGGGCCGAGAAAATGAGTGGCGGAGACGTCGCTAACTACGGCTTCGTTGATATTGAGAGCGCGACAACGATGCCGTATGGCACTGTGGGTTTGCCGTAGAGTCAGACGCCGACGGTAGCCACTCCTGAGCGCGAAGACGAAGTAGAGCCCTGAAAACATAGGTGCTCTATCCCTTCGTCTGTGGTCTCTATTCCACTAGTTTGGCTTATTGCGGCGACCTTTGAGCCATCACCAGACACTTTTCGCTGTGGTCAAGATGTACAAGCATTATCTTCTCGCATACAAAAAAGGCATTCTTGGCGGGGACATACCCCATCATGTAGCCTGTTCGGGGACAGGTTTTCTTGTTGTTGTGCGTCAGCCCCGTGCCGCCTCCTTCAAGAATGTTGAACCCTTCGAGGTGAGCGTTGTCCTTGGATTGAATTGCAATGAGAACGATACTATGGGCGTACACGTCGGTGTCGTTGTGTGGAGGTATGCTGATGGAGGTCTTGAATTTTCGGGGTGCCTCAGCTAAGCTATGATCATCACGACGTCCAGAGACTGAGGGATTTTGAAGAGAAATCACTACTTCCATGGTCGCGTGAAGATGGGTCTCAAACTGCCATTTCCTTTATTTGGGGAAAGAGGCGCAGCACCCGATCCGAAAGCCAAATGACCAAATTGTGTGATGATAAATGTGACAGGCTGCGGAGCCATAAGCAGCACGAGAGAGCGAACGCGGGGCGTTCACAACTTGTTCCAAGGGAGAAGATACTAGTGCTCCGGCTCTCACTATGTAACAGCGATACGGAGGCCTACGAGAACTGTGCCGCCCCTTTGCCCCTTTGCCACACCTTTCTTCTGTCGGAATACATCAGCCACAAGCCTTTGCTGAATCGACAGGCTACAGATAAAGTAGCTGGATGTGAATGGTGACGCTGAGTTGGCATTTATGTCCCCACCAGCAAGGCCGACGGGCTCTTCGATCTATGGAGAGGAATTCGTCTCTTGGGATCGTGTATTTCTATGTAATCATCCTCGACCAGCAGGATGGCTGAAGAGGCCTCTTTTGAACGTTGTCCTTCTGGTCGTTTCATTCTGAATTGAAGTGCTCCCCGTCCTTTTGTTCGGGGAGAAAGCCAGCTTCGCCATAGCGGTGGTAGCGTCCGATTTTCTGGCCGGGCAAACACTCAAGCCTTCTTTTTCCTGTGTTGCTTCCGAGCTACTACCTTGCAGAGGTGTTTTCGCCAGATTTCACAGGCTTAAGAGACCGTCCCTGACCCTAATTAATGGCTCAGAGATACGCTACTCTGCTATTGTCTCTTTTGCCCTGACTTTGTCCTTCTCCTGTTAATGGTAGCCAATCAATCGTAGGTCATCACCCCGTAGCAAGGGTTAGTTCATCCTCCGCAATGAAAGCCATATCAGCCTCCACCCACGACACTACCATGCCGCCAAACCACCCTTCAGCCTCATCTTGGTCCGAGAAGGCTTATGTCAATGTTTTACGAGACGTTCGATCGAGCACTGAAGTGGTCCAGGAGCTCAAGGAGTCTCGCCGTTGGCAGAATAGTAGGGTCAACGGTATGGTCTCGATTTGTGGATATACCAGGACGAAGCAACATACTTCCGTCGCTGGAGCTTCCAGTGTCAGGCCGCCTACTTCTCGTATTCAATTGTGAAACCCTCAAATTCATTGTCTGCCCTCCATTGTCGCAGCATCCTCATGTGCTTGATGGTGCCACCACCATAGTGTAGTGTGCGCGTCGCTTTTTCCGAGGTGTCCCCTTCATTGTTGTAGAATCCAGCAGGGCACGCCTTGAGGAATTGATTTCTCCCAGCCCCGGCCTCAATAACCTCGCGCACCCATCGTTCCTCGGCTTCTTTGGTGGGTTCAAAGCTGAGAATCCTGCGTTCCTTATATTGCTCCATTAGGTACACCAGGTGCTGTGTCATCTCAACCATAGTGTAGGTCGTATTGGGGCTGACGCCCGCTTGCGTCCAACTGAGAATCACGAGGTTCGGGAAGCCGTGCACCGCCCACCCGTGGACGACTGCAGGGCCTTCCTTATGGAACTTCTTAGTGAGTGATATGCCGCCGCGGCCGATAATGTCGGTTTGCATATGCTCAAGGGTCCATTTGCCTCCCCATTCGAAGCCGGTGGCGTACACGATAACGTCGGCTTGGATTTCTTCACCGTGAACAACAATCCCGCGTTCCGTAATTGCATCAACTCCTTTTCCTTCGGTGTCCACTAGGTGGACGTTGGGAGAGTTGAAGCTGCTCAGGTACTCGTCGTGGAAGCAAGGTCGCTTGCAGTAGAGGTTATACCATGGTTTGAGGGACTCCGCAGTCTTCTTGTCCTTGACAATGTCGTCGACCCGCCGTCGGAGTCTTTCCATCTTTTGAAAGTCCGCTATTTGTAGTTTGAGCGCCTGCGCCTCGGGAGAGTCGCCATCTTCTGCAGCGCCGAAAAACCCTGGCATTTCACGTAGAGTTGTTGTCCAGCCGTCGTCCACCAGATCATCCGTAGCTTCACCGCCGCTCGTGACAGCGTTGAAATTTGCTTGACGTTCTACCTGCCAACCTTTATGGAGAGAATCGAACCATTCCTTATCAGTAGGTTTGTTTCCACGAACATCAACGCTTGAAGGAGTGCGCTGGACGACGTAAAGCTCTTTCGCCCATTTCGCAAGCTGTGGTACGATTTGGACGGCTGTCGCGCCCGTTCCAATGATGATAACCCGCTTATCCTTCAATTTATTCATATCTTGCTGTTCGGCACTCCCCCCTGTATATCCCCAGTCCCATCGGGATGAGTGAAAGCTTTTCCCATTGAATTTGTTAATTCCGGGGATTCCTGGAAATTTAGGAGAATGGTAAGCTCCAAGGGCTGTCACGAGGAAGCGCGCGCGAATGTTGTCGCCTCTGTTCGTTTCGATCTTCCAGGAGTCCTCATCCCATGTCATGTCATTCGCCATGGTCTGCAAGAGCGTTTTCTGTTTAATACCATACTTGTCGGCAATTGCTCGGGCATGTCTCAACAGTTCGGCGCCGGAGCAGTATTTCTGTGTCGGGATTGAGCCAACTTCCTCCAGGAGGGGCATGTAGATGTAAGAATCAACATCGCATTGTATTCCAGGATATCGATTCCAGTACCTGATATTTTGTGGCAACGTAAGCATAGTGTCCTTCCCGAGCTACCGCTGGGGGCTGTTCTCGATAGCTTACCAAGTGCCTCCAACGTCTCCTCCTCTTTCTATGAGGCAGACGTTTGTGAAACCTTTGCTGATCAGTCGCGCTGCGGCCTGAAGGCTTGTATAGCCAGCACCGATAATGACGACATCATATGAGGCTGTGATAGGTGGTCGTTTGATGACATGCTCAACATATGGATCTTCTTCGAATCCCATCGCACTGACGTCTTCGGGATGGAGGTATTGTTTGGCGCCGCCGTTGTGAGCACGCTTTTCCCTCTCCGCAACGTATTTGGCCATCATCGCATCCGGATCAAAGTCAACCTTGATTTCATATTTCTTGGCCTTTGCCTTGAGATCATTTCCAAAGTGGGCTGGGTTACTTTCATGGGGAACCGCAGGGATTCCGATGGTGGCAGACATAGCGGAATGGGGAGATTCCACGCAGTCGCAAACAATTAATTTAGCTTAGGTCGATGATAGAAGAGGGGTGTTCACGGAGAGAACAGGAACTTATTGTAGGCGGCAAGTGAGAGTCAAGCATGCCACGAGCTCGAATCACATGTTTATAACGCCCGTCGTCAAGCTACCTGGACAACGTGGATGAAGGTCGGGTCCACTGGGTTTTTCGGCACCCACTGCCGGAGCTGGCCCCTCTTTATTCCAAAATACGTTTTTGGGAAGATATCGTGCTGCGTTGTGAAGAGATTGCCGATATAAAAGCTCGGTGACCTCCAATTCTCCTCCCTGTGAAAAATGAAGCGCCCCCAAGTGTAACCATTCATTGATCTAGAAGTGCCAACTACCCCAATCGGTACAATGGCCTCCCTATCCGGCAAGGTGTACGCCATCACCGGTGCTGCCTCTGGAATTGGTCTCGCAACATCTCGAGAGCTGGCGGCGCGTGGTGCTTCGCTGTTCCTGGCCGACGTGAACGGAGAAGGCCTTAAAAAGGTGCTTCTCACCATCCCGGCGACAGATGAAGGTGCTATCGACACATTCGTGCTGGATGTGCGAAATCGTGATGATGTGCGCATGTTCATCAACGGAGCCGTGAAACGCTTTGGCCGGCTCGACGGGGCCGCAAACATTGCGGGCATCGTGGGCAAAGATATCCTCATCAAGCCGATCTGGGAGGCGCAAACCGCCGACTACGAACTAGTCCAGGCGGTGAATGCACAAGGGACTTTCAACTGCTTGGCCGAGCAGCTGCGGCCCGGCATCCTCGAAAAAGGAGCGAGTATTGTCAATATGGCCAGCATAACGGGAATGAGAGGCGTTTATTCGTCCGCAGCCTACTGCGCCAGCAAGGCTGCGGTCATCGGCTTGACCAAAGTTGCAGCCATCGATGCTGGCACCAGGGGAATCAGGGTTAACGCCGTGGCCCCGTAAGTCGACTAAATTTGAGCTCAGTGAGAGTTTGTCACTGTCCATGAATATTACTGATTTTCTCGTCTGCAGAGGCGGCATCGATACCCCTCTGTTCTCAGGCTCAAACGCGGTAGTCGCTCCACCAATCCCAATGGAATTCTTACCCCTCGGACGTAATGGAAAGCCAGAAGAGATAGCTAAGATCGTCGTCTTCTTGCTTAGCGAGGACAGCAGCTATGTTACGGGCGCAACTTGGAACGCAGATGCGGGTTGGAATGCGCGATGAGATTGAAGAGTGAAATACGGAAGATCCTGAAGAGACAGGGCGAGGCACGAATAATTATGCATCCCGAGCTCTGGTCGTCCTGGACATGTCTATGGCTCTTACTGGACATCGGAGGAGGGCCCTTCTACGCTCCTGGGTGTTCCAGAAGCCTGCCACTCAATTATGCCACCAGAGTCCAGAATTGCTAACGACTTAATTTCCCGTATAATCAACACTTAGCCGACCTAGCTGTATGGGTGTCAAATTGAGGAAATTGAGGCGTAGAGTGCTTGCAAAGCATCTAGATCAGAAACAAACGTGAACGAAGCAACTCGTTTAACTGTAGTCGATGGGTCGTCGTTCTCCCTATAAAAGTCGTGCCGAAAAATCATGGAGGTGTCCCAATAAAGTCCAGCCTGCCCCGCTCGGCCAAAGACTTTTACTGCCTAATAGGTACTTAGTAAGAGTATTCGCTTGCTTCTATCCCAATCCTGGTAGACAATTCAAATTTTGACAATCGTTCAGAGCACTGAAGAGCTCGTATACTTAAATCTATGGAGTTTTGCTGCACTCTAACTGTCTGAGGAACCTGGGGCTGTGACAGGGATCCATGGAGACACAAAGAAAAAAGCGCCACTACCAAGTTACTAGTATGAATGCATGGAGAATGCTGGAAGTATTGGCATCCGATCTCTCCAGCTCCTACGAAGGGGTTGTCCGCACTAAAACGGTAGGAAAGCCGTACCTTCACTGAGCGTGTCGGTCGGACACTGGGTGGTAAGCCGTTTGGTTTATTGTTCCTCATGCTTTAACAAGGTCGAATCCGTCCCATGTGTTCAAAGCCTCGCGACACCTCTGTGCATAGACATGCAGTCCCTCAAGGTAGATCAACGCCTCACGAGGCTTCCCCGGAATATTGGCTCCCATATACCAACTATCTGCCAACGGCAGTAATGTTTTCTGAGTCAACTCTTGTATTCTATCGCGCCATGCCTTTGCTGCTTCTTCACGTGCTTCGATGGTCTTGATGTTTTCCTCCTGCATTTTGCGGATAGCATCCGCAACCCAGTCAACTTGAGTTTCAATGAAAGGCGGACCATTGGAAAAGCTGGTGGGCGCCTGTGGGCCGTAGATCAAGAAGAGATTCGGCATGCCACTGATCATCAACCCAAGATGCGTATATGTGCCGGTCTTCCATTTTTCTGTGAGGGGAACTCCGGCCTTGTCTGTAAGGCCCATACTTTTGAGGCTCCCCGTGACAGAATCAAACCCAGTGGCGAGAATAACGATATCGAATTCATGCAGCTTTCCTTCCCCTGTAGTGATGCCCTTCTCGTGAAATTCCTTGATCGGCGTCGCATTCAGGTCGACTAGTGTTACGTTCGGGCGATCCACCATCTCATAGTAATCCTGCTCGAGACTAGGTCTCTTGGCGCCGAACCATTGCGATTGCTTAAGCGGCGCAACCACGTCCGCTTTGGCCGGGTCTTTGACACGCTCTCGCACCTTTTTGACCCAGAAATCGTAGAAGATCACATTAGCATCCTTGTCCCAGAGGTAGTCCTGATAGGCTTGAAGAT
Organism: Phialophora tarda; assembly: GCA_016109495.1. NCBI lineage: Eukaryota > Fungi > Ascomycota > Eurotiomycetes > Chaetothyriales > Herpotrichiellaceae > Phialophora > Phialophora tarda. The sequence continues at coordinate 377,237 of JADWPL010000001.1, read as the reverse complement.
AGAAGGAGAACCCGCCTCGCTTCCAGAGCATTTCCATACGTGCTTCGCGCTCTTGTTCCGTGTCTTTCCAGATCGATCTAGGCGGCATATTGTAACCGAGACCGGAGGGGGACTGTTTCTCGGCCTTGAAAAAGTTGTCGTAGAACGACTTGGCCGCGGCACTCTGTTGTATGGTGAGCTTCTGCTGTACCATGGGCTGGGCCATATTTGGTGTCCGGATGAATGTCGTTAACTGGCAATCCTCTTTAGCTAGCTCCTGCACTAGCTGGACTCCCGTGGCGCCATTGCCGATGATGGCCACGCGTTTCCCCTTGACATCGAGGCCATTCTTAGGGAAGTCGGTCGAATGAATCAAGCTGCCTTTAAAACTCTGCATATTTTTAAAGTCCGGGAAATGTGCTTTGTAGGAGGAACCGGTGGCGGCGACGAGGTACTTGCATTTGGCCACCCGGCCATTGCTCGTCTTAACAATCCACTGGTCGCTCTCTTTGTCCCATGACACGTCGTTAACGATAGTGTCGAAGAAGCAGTCCTTGCTAATATTAAGGATCTCATCGACCTTGCGAAAGTACTGTCGAATCTCCTCGTGGCCAGGGAAGCGTTCACTCCAGTCCCATTTCTCGTACACCTCAGGCACGGAAAGTGAATAGGCTGGGGACTCCGAGTCTACACGCGCCCCTGGATACCGATTCCAATACCAGGTGCCACCGAGGTCAGAACCGGCCTCAAAAAGCTTTACCTTGAGGCCCAACTGCCTCAGTTTATACAGGCCATACGTGCCTCCGAAGCCGCCACCGATAATCAAGATATCCGTTTCGATGCTGTGGTGGTCGCTGTTGGATATCCCATTGGATTCTATCAAAGGATTTATGCCGTTCAAGGCTGCCATTGTCAGAGCTGGACAGGGTTTATCCCAAATGATTGATATTCTGTTTTGGTTTGGTTTGGATTTTGACCCTACTGATATGAGGTCTCGCGATTGAGGTAGAGGCAGGCAAAGGGTGAGGGCGATCAATGCAAGGAGATCTTGAATCAGTGGACTAATTGAATAGTCTAGGAGGAAGCTAACAGACTAATAGGTTGGTACGGAAGAGCAGTCACTACCACAAAAGGAAATGACAAAACATTTATTCAGTGTTCTGCCCGTCGTGTCGATGATAAGTCACTGCGAGAGACAAAGTCCAGAATGACGGGTTTTCGGCAGTGCTAAGTGAGAAGACTACTTATGGACGCGCGGCCAACCGAACAAAGATAACGCAACAGAAAGGATCAAGATTTTGCCCGATAGCGGGCGGGCTCACAGATTGTGGTGGCGGAGCAAATAATGGCCCTCTTAACAATGAAAAAGTTATCATGATATTCGGTTGTGCGAGTCGGATATGGTTAAATCAACAGGCGATTTAGGGACGTTTTCCGGCGCAGGAGAGCATTCTGAGGCTTCTATACAGATCAGTAACGTTGTTGAGACAGTCGATTATTTATTTACCTATTCATTATTACGTCGCGGTCTATCCCAGCCAATATAGTAGCTATATAGTGTATATTGTTTCTGTATAATAAGCTATTAGAAGTACTGTTCTGATCCTGTTCTAATACAGTACTAATTTAGATTTAAACTACTAGAGGTGGGCAGTACTGTAATCTTACCATTACGCATCTGTGTAGTGACCGAGCTGATTGCCACCCGGTGTGTGCCCATACTCTGTATGTATGGTCAGGACTGCCTTTCCTGGTCGGACCGCAAGCCTGAATTGGTCTCGTCCGTGCTTGGCCAATTCCCAGGATCGTTCCCATTCGACTTCGTGGTTGCCGTTAGAGTAGTAGGTAAGTTTCGTTCCAAATGAGAGTCCAGGCTTGTTACCTCTACGGTTCCAAGACCCGTAGCCTCCTTCGCCGTTCGGTCGACGGCTTCGTTGCTAAGCCCCGATGTGTGCAGGTACCTAATGGAAGCCGACTTCCCATCCTCTAGACCCTAACAGCGATTTTTCGGCATGTTTTACTAAGGTGCAAGATATCATTAGACAAGCTTCACAAGCGCAGTCCTCTCGGCTATCCAGAAACCCCCTGACACGCTTAGCCTAACTACTGTCGTATTGTGGGTAACTTTGCTGGTAGTAGTTAGCGGGGAAAGGATACCATTTAGATGACAGTACTTATTAAATTTCCCTTCCATGTCTAGTCCAGACCGGTGACAAAGACTTAGTGGGCGCATCGTGGCTGTGCTTGCAACGCGTTTTGAGGATTGACTATCTGCATACCCAGTACTGCAAAGGCAGACCACACAAGCAATCCACTCCGCTAGCCCCATTACGGAAGGGCAAAATTGGCACGTGACGGCTACCCTAGTAAGTAGGTAGTTAATCCCCGCATTTTTCGGCTACCAGCGCCGATAAAGGGGGTTCCTCATGTGATAGCCACTAAAGGTGGATCCGCGCTATTTCACCGAGTGGCAGACAAACCCCCGCGACAACACCAACCATGAAGAATGTCCCAGTAAGATCCCGAAGGCAGCCGATCAGTATCCAAGCATCATAGCAGCAAGACTGACCGGAGTTAACAGAGGCGCTAACCCTTACTTCTCCGTGACACACCAGGATCTCAGCCTTGTAAAGCCTAGGCTGGACTGAGCAGGCTGATACATATCAGGGAGTTAAGATGGAAATAAGACTCTGATAGAGACCTTTAATAGTAGTAGTAGTTGTGCTGCTCAGAGCCGCATGGTTTGATATTCACGAGTCTGGATTCCGACACAACACAAGGATGCTGCGAGACATAAGTGAAGGCCACCAGGTGCAGTCAGTCAACGGGGCCAGAGAGGAGGAGGTTGAGGTTCTAATCGTCGGCGCCGGGTTTGCCGGAGTATATCTGCTTCACCAGCTACGAAAAAGGGGTTTCAACGTCAAAGGCGTCGAGGCGGGATCTGATATTGGAGGCGTATGGCACTGGAATCGATACCCAGGTGCGAGAGTCGATAGCCAATATCCAATCTACTGCTACTCGCTGCCCAAAATCTGGGAAGATTGGACCTGGACCAATGATTATCCGGAATGGCACGAGCTGCAACGATATTTTGCGCACGTCGAGGACAAATTAAAGGTCAAGCAAGACATCCTCTTCAACAACAAGGTGAGCGCTGCAGAGTTTGACGAGAACTCAAACACATGGACTGTCGACTGCGATACTGGCAAGAGATACCGAACTCGCTTCTTGATTGCATCGACGGGGTTTGCGGCAAAACGGTACATCCCGGACTATCCAGGCCTCGAGAGCTTTCAGGGAATCATGCATCACAGTGCGTTTTGGCCCGAGGAGGAGGTCGATGTCAACGGCCTTCGCGTTGGTGTTTTAGGCTGCGGTTCGAGCGGCATACAAATCAGTCAGGAGTGGGCCAAGGCAGTCAGTGAAAGAGGCAGTTTCGAACTATTCCAGCGCACGCCTAACCTATGCCTTCCGATGAAGAAAAAGCTCCTGACGCCAGAGCAACAAGCAGAGGACAAGAGGACCAAGTATGCCGAATGGTTCGAGGTGACCAGAAGCACGTACGGCGGCTTCATGTACTCAGCTCAAGACATAGAGACGTTTGATCACACGCCGGAAGAGCGGGAAAAGCACTTTGAGAGGCTGTGGGAGATGGTATGTCGCTTCGAACTGGATTGCAACCGGGGAGGCCTCCCCCCGTTTTCGGCTTTGAGAAGATCTTACTAACATTGTTATCTCGGCTCCATAGGGAGGATTTCGATTCCTCATGAACAACTACATCGACATGACCCGTGATGTCAAAGCCAACCGGGAAGCCTATAATTTCTGGCGCGACAAGACGCGTCTCCGTATCAAAGATCCCGCAAAAGCGGAGATATTAGCACCCACCGATCCTCCGCATCCTTTTGGGGCCAAGCGGGTTGCACTTGAACAGGACTTCTACGATGTGTTCAATCGACCCAACGTCAATGTCATCGATATCAAGAAAAATCCCATCACTCGTTTCGAGCCTGATGGCATTCGTACCGCGGATGGCGTCCTTCACAAACTCGACGCGCTTGCCATCGCGACGGGCTTTGACTCCGTCACAGGCGGCTTGAAGGACATAAAAATAAAGGGTATCGGCGGCGAACTCTTGTCCGAGAAATGGGACAAAGGCACCTGGACGTACTTAGGAATAGCTACCGCAGGTTTCCCAAACTTCGGCTTCTCATATGGGCCCCAAGCGCCAACCGCATTCGCAAACGGTCCCACCAGCGCCGAAATGCAGGGAGACTGGCTTGTGGACTTGCTGGTCACGATGCGCGAGAAGGGATATCAGAGGTTTGACGCGGAGCCCAGCGCGGAACAGGAATGGAGACGCATTGTCAACGATCTCTCTGCAAAGGGCCTCAGGCATTATACAGCCTCGTGGTACAATGGAGGAAACATCCCAGGAAAGCCGAGGGAGGCTCTCATCTACGCAGGCGGGCTCCCAATGTACAGGAAGACGCTCAAAGATGTAAGGGACCAGGGTTACAGAGGATTTCAGCTCCAATAGGTTATGCAATTTAGAGTCTATGCTCGATTCCCCAGGTTGGTAAAGGCCCGGCTTAGAGCAGTCGATTCATCTGTACCTCTCTATTCTATGTGAGCTCATGGAGGCTCTAAGGTATCTCCTGTAGTCTCGTATCCTGTCTCCTATTACGTAGTAGTTAGTACCACCCTGGTGATCGTTATGATTGGCGACTGGGAAAGCTAACAGGCACTGTCCCGACAGTGTACGAACAGGCGGTGGAGCCATGTCTAGCAGAGAGACACCATTGTTGCGTCGTGTAGATTGCATTTTTGACAAGGAGGAGGCAAAAACATGTAGATGGACCTTTGCAGGGTCGATAGGTAGACAGAAGACGATACTTCCTATCAATGGTGGATGCCCCTTACGTTCGCCCCTGCATTTTGTTCGAAATGATGGGTGTCTGGAGATATTCACCCATGTCCAGTGGTCATGGCATTCAATGGTTTCAATTCGGGCAAGTGAGCCTGCAATCAACAAACAGCCCCAGCAAATAGGCCCAGCAAGGAATATGGGAGGTTGTGAAGTTCGCTCAAGTCGAGTACTCGTATGCACTACGGAGCTAGTTCACCAGAGCAGCTCTCAACTTGTCATTTGGGGTCATTCGTTTGCGATCCTATCTTGCAGAGACTCTTGCAGCTTACTTGATTCCTTTCCTGATGAGCTTATATCTTTATCTGGTAAATACTCTTGCTCGATGGGCTTTCCGCCAACCTCAAATCTGTCTCCGGGAACGGTTACTGCAGCGAACCTTGCCGGTTTGTCTGGAGATTTGTTCCACCATCGGTGCATAGTCCCGCGCTGGACCACGATATCCTATAGGAACACGTAATGAGTAATTTCAGGATGTCTGCCGGTTTTTTACGTCTTCACACCGAGAAGCCTTGGTGAAAAGAAAACGGTAGGGAGATTTCAACTCACCCCGCTTTGTAAACACTTCTTCTCCCCACTGTCGAGTTCCAGTTCGACTTCCCCCTCCACAACGATCACAAAATCGCACGATACCGTCCTGTGCATGGGGCTGCGTGATCCTGGAGCCATATCCAGACAAATTACGCACGCACCACCAGGGACAACGACGTTTGCTGCGTTGGTATAGGAGCTAATGTCTTGCTGCCCATCCTCGGAGAGGTAAGCGTAGAGGTCCTCGTCCGCCGTGAGCGGAGCAGGAAGACGAGGGAGGGCATATCCTCGCGACATGGTGTAGCCACGACCGCGGTCGAGATACTGCAGCTCCGGCGAGCGCCCAAATATGCCTTTGCCGGAGTCGTTGTGAGTTGTAATGTAGCGTTGGCACTGGCGCATTCCAAAGTTCAAGCCAGGTTGGAGGGCCGGCTGAGGAGGCTGGGACATGTTGATCCTTGCAACGGCGGTTCGTGTGTTGGCTAATAGGACAAGTGAAAGAATGTGATTGTTTTGGGCAATTGGTCTAACTCACGGGGAGGAAATATGGTTCTCGATGCTCCCTTGAGGCTTGAAGTGAGTAGTAGGTTCGCAATGGACCGACTAATGGCATCAGAATCTGCTTATTCGGCGACGAGCGGGCCAGGACCACATTGTCCATTAAATTCGGAATCAATGGCCCTAAAGGCTACACGTATAGAGCAGCAGTGGTCTCCGTACCCGGCATTCTCGATAGTGCAAATGTTCCCGGACCCTCGTCACGTCCCGGCGGGAGTGAGGGGTCGGGATAGGGAGAGCAGCCAATCGACTTTAGAGTTCCACAATAGACCCAGGTTTACCGTTAAATCCGACCGGAATTACTGTAGGCGGAGGTGGGCAGAGATAGAAATGTACACTTCCGGCTACGAATATTCGGCATTGCTCTTCCGGCTGGACGCTAACGTCCATACCCTGGTCAGAGCACCTCAAACTCTGACCCCAGACGCCAACAAGTCATTTCGTCCCCGTTGACTGTTCATCTTCTACCCGCCCTACAGTTCTCCAAGACCTGCATCCTTTCTCTCTGTTTCGCGAGCACCGAAAAGCACTAGGGAACCATGGCTGCAAGTATAGGCAAGTACGAATGGTTGTGCATCTTGCCAGATAAACCGGGCAGCAATGGGCCAAGGACCAAGAACAAGAAGTACGTCTTGTTCTAAGTTCTTTTTTCTTCCAATGGCTTGCGGGTTTATTCGGCAGGTCAAGGCTGAGTGAAAGTGTTGCTGAGCTGGAGGTAATGCAGTGAACATTTGAAAGGGATCGATCCGATGATCAACAGTGGCAAGTTGACGCTAGGAGGCGAGTGTCCATGCTGACAGCACGCTTTCCTTCGCCACACTTCACCTTTTCCTCTCCCATGTCATGCGCTTCTTGTCAGGTGCTAACTGCTATGGTGCGCTACAGCCGTCTTCCTCGACCAACAACCCACTGACGGCTATACCCCGGTGATGGAGGGCACCGTTATGACTTTGCACGCAGACTCCCGCGACGAAGTGATGTCCATCCTGGAGAACGACGTGTACGGCAATGGTGAAGTGTGGGATCTGGCGAGAGCGGACATCAGGCCTGTAAGTGACGCACTCTTGAGGGAGAGTGGAGGTTTGTGGATGGGAAAGTTAACTCGCACGATAGTTTCGGACCGCGGTCAGGCTCCCAATGGCGTAGACCGGGACCTGAAGGTAGGATTGCACGCTCGGGACGTGATTGAAGGGCAGCTCCTAGGACACGAAAATGGATGCATTTGGGGACCGGGTGGCCGAGCGGCGAGAGTATTTCCATACCCATTTCACGATGGACATTGACTCGCTCCTTGTTATATTTCGAGATAGCCAATACCTCGCACGTCCAGAAGTCGAAAAGTCTTTCGAATTATTGCTACATATTGCGATGCTTGGATGTACTCAAAACGTAAATCCTCACACAGTTGAAGCGCCGTAGCTACTTATCAGTAGCGCCATGGTACAGCATTGTATTGCCAAGCCATGGGATCTTCCAGACTTGCAAGTCGATGTCCATAACCCTGGCCGAACCCACCAGTAATGGACGGTAAAGTATTGTTGACCCCAGAAAAATCGCCCATGAGCATACCCTGCGCATCTGCTCCCCAAGCATATCCTCCTGCCGACGGATGGGAAGAGACCTGAGCATCCCCAAAATCCTTGCTTGCCGAACGATCTGCGCCGCGCGTGTTGGATTTGAACATGCCGGCCAAGGGTGTATTCTCGACGAAGCAGGACAGTAGGAATTGGATGCGGCATACCATGTGGTAATGCCTCTCTATCGAGTCCAACACTTCGGCAAGTATGTGAAGCCAGTGCTTGTCCGTTTTCAGTCTGTCAGCATCTGCCGGCGTGGCAGCGCCCCGAAGAATGCGTCTTATCAGTGACACTGCGGCGAGAAAGATGGTGTCTAGGATCGTCGGGACCATTTGTTCGACGCCATGAATCTGGCCTAGCAGTTGTACAATGCGCGCAATGCGAACGGCATTCTCATGGATGGCCTCTTCGGACGTTTGCCGCGTGAATCCGGGTAGAATCGCCTCCCTATCTTCAAGCATGTCCTGTTGCTGGGGGGGCCCGTTCCGGCCCGAAAGACGAAGGAGAACCAATTGGACGGCGCAGTATTGGGTGTGTAGCAAATAGGCTGAAGCATCAAGTGCAGACGCCTGACCCTCATCCCAGACCAGATGAGGTGGCAACGAGGCATAATCCGTCCGGATCACGTTGTAAAGCCGAGACAGCCGGTCGACCGCGCGGGTGTCGAGCGGCAGGGCGCCGTTCAAGACATCCTCAACCTGAGCCATTCGCAAACAGAGCCTCGCCCAGGCATGTAAATGAGAGGTGGCGGTGCCGCTGTGATCGCAGCCACAAGTTGTGCTCGAGGAGAGCGCCAAAGTCACACTCGAGAGGGGAATGCTTCGGGGTCGACCGGTGAACCATCCCCATATGGTATCGTAGAAGAACGCTGCGAGGAACACTCTATGTCTGTATCTCGCATATTCTGCCGTGACCTGTCCTGACTTGGTGACGCCTGAGCAGTTTTCGTGTAGTCCAAGGTCGAAGACTAGTCGGAGTGCCATTCCTGCGACAGCTTAGTCAAAGAGAGAAAAAAATTGTTCGACAAATTGGGCCTTACCACAAAACAGCCATCCTGTCCTATTTCGACCATTCCCGGCTTCAAAGGCGCTAACCAACAGCAGACCTTGAATGGTAGCCAAACTTGGGACCTCAAGCTGCGTCAGAAGAGCCATCTTTGCGCGATCCACGTATTTTCTCCCAACTTTCCGAATGGTGCTGGAAGTGCTGCTCTGAGAACCACAAGCGAGCATAGCATCCTCAAGAGCTCTCGAGTAGTACTCAGAGGGACATTCAGTCGTCTTCGCAGAGGTAAAGAGATCTTTGTCCACACCGCCGAACCAGAGCTCATTGTTTTTCCAATACGAATTCAAAATAGTCCTCTGGACATTGGGTGAGTCAAGCTCGATGGTTATCTCTGCTCCCGCGTTTGTCTCGTTATTGTATGCCTTTGCCCCAATATCTGGAAGTTGAAGGTGGCACTGCGATGTTGGACCATAGAAGCCAAGGGGCTCATGGGGTGACTCAGACTGATGTGATTGCAAGCTACCCTCCGCTTCCGGTGGACTGAAGTTAGAAACATCGGCAGGCAGAAATGCTAGATTCAACGACGGTAGCGAGGTGGTTTGCGTGAAAGACATGGTACGACCGGCCGCAAGGTCACCGATACCGTCAGGAAGAGAGCTGTGAAATGCCGGATGAGTCGAAAGGTCACCAGCCGTGCCTGTCACCTCGACTGGCAGGGGTGTGGGTTGATTGTTCGACCGATGGACTGGCTCCGGCGGCGGAGATGTAATGTATGGCTCTGTGTTGTTTGAGTGAATGGCTAGAGTCACGTTACCGACGAGTTCGTTGTCGTCGTCCTCGTTGTGGTCGTTGTGGTCGGTGTGGTCGTCGTCAACGTCGATGGTTTGGCAGGGAGCTGAAGCATCCGCAAACAGGCCTTCACCTTGGCCAATCTTCTGTGTGAGGAGGGTCTCCAGGAATCGAAGCCGTTCTCGTATGGTCAAGACATCCTCGACCAAGTCGGACCTGTCCAAGCGTCAGCAGACTCTGCCGTTGATGCGGGGGATGAGCGGCGGACTTTCGACGGTGATCTTTCCGATTAAGCACACATTGGGTACCCGACGAGCGACAGGCGCTGCAAATATTTCCTGCGGCGGTTTGGAAATCGCACTGACCACAGAAACTTCATGGTTAGTGAAAAGAACAATGAGATGGAGGGGTGGGAGAAGTTGAGCGCCACCCTGATTTTGCGAAGGCGACAGGTCACACATGCCAGTGTCGCTCGCGGCCGGCCTCTGCCCCGAGTACCAGCTTTCTTCTTGGGTTCATAGAGGTGGAACTCGGCTGCTTGGGAATCGTTCATGGCGTCGAAGAAGAGACGAGAGGACAGGTAGGAGGCAATTGACTGTGAGTCTACAGCAGAGGAACCCCGGAAATCCGGGGCTCCATAGCTTCACAATTTATACGCGTTCCCCACTCACCCATCAACCCCCGCTCCTCCCTCTCCCGGGGCATCCTTTGGCGTGTTTCCCGGTTCTCGTGGCCCATTAGTACCTAGCAAATTGCCACATTGACCGCCTATGCGGTGGGCGTTCCAGCCGAGGCTCATGATTATCCGCCGATCGGGTGCTCGGGTGCGCAACCCCCGCATTGTCACCAACTAGTCCTAGTGCCTTAACTCGATACGACAGACTCGGTTGATGTACTGTCGATATAGCGATGTCTCTGCCCCCTACCGAAAAGGCCCCTCTACCACTTTCCTAAATTCTCTTTGTTATCCTGGTCTCTGCTTTGTGACAGTTTGAGTCTTGCTTGAGGTGGCAAAGTATGGTGTTGTTCAGGTCGCCTCACCCCGATGTCGAAGGTGACAACGACCCCCGGGCGTGTTTTCACGCACATGACCACATTATACTGATTCCCCTTGCGTCTGGCGTGTAGTGCCCGACGACATCACGACGTGGCAATGGATGTTCGAGAGTCGAAAGTACTCCCCATTGTACAGGCAGCCGAGAGAGCGGTTGAGTGGCTATGTCAATGCCCTCACGAAAGACAGACTCGATTGGGCGCAGGTCAAGACGATCGCGACGCACTTGAGCACGGCGTTGATCCGGGACTATGGTTTCCAGGCAGGTGAGACAGTGTCGCTGTTCAGCACGAATACAATCTTGTATCCGGTGGCTATGTGGGCGGTCGTCCGGGCCGGTAAGTATCACTTTCACAGGAAGAAGAAGAAAAAAGGGGAGTTCGAGCCAAGATGCTGACTACGGCGTTTTGCTTGATCAGGTGGCCGAGTCAACGGTGCGTCTCCGGCGTACAACGTGGAGGAAATGAGCTATGCTTTGAAAGTTGCGAAGACGAAGTTTCTCATGACTCTGCCGGTGAGTCTTGATGTGGCGGTTGCCGCGGCGCAGAACGCGGGCATTCCCAGGGAGCATGTCTTCTTGCTGGAAGGCCAGGTCGACGGGTTCAAAAATGTACAGGACCTAATGGAGGTGGGTCGACGATATGAGCCCAGTGAGCCATGGAGTATACCCAGAGGGAAGACGAACGCGGATGTTTGCGGGTATTTGAACTTTAGTAGCGGGACGACGGGCTTGCCGAAGGCTGTGAGTGCCAGATTTCCCCTCTTGGTCCTGGCTGGCAGGAGGAGAAAGGGGCTAGGAGGGCCACGGCTGACTCTGGGAAACAGGTCATGTTAAGCCATCAAAATATCATTGCACAGTGCCATCAGCTCAGGCAAGTGCAGGCGCCCGGTCCGTACAATATTCTGGCGGTCATGCCGCTTTTCCACAGTGAGTACCTGGCAGGATCTACGCCGCCGAGAAACGGCAGAAGCGTGGCTGCTGACTTCTGCTGATGTTGGTAACTCACAGTCACCGGCCTGGTTCGCTTCTGCCATTATCCGGTTTTGGCGAACGGGGACTCCGTCATGTTACCGACATTCACGATGGACGCGATGCTCAAAGCAACCTGCGAGTTCCAGATCAAGGAGCTGATCCTCGTCCCTCCGATTATCCTCAGACTGGTGAGGGATAAGGTCGTGGACAAGTACAATCTTCAGCACCTGGAAAGAGTCTCTTCCGGGTCCGCGCCTATGTACGTATTTTTCCTGCTTAGGATTCAACTCTTAGGCCGTCTAGAAGGATGAGTCTTCATGCGTTGTATCTATCTACACCGGTCCAGCATCTGACGACCTACAGATCAGCAGAAATCATAACCCTACTCCAGAAGAAATTCCCCTGGACAGGGTTCCGGCAGGGGTACGGGGCGACGGAGTCGACAGCATGTATTACAGCACATCCGCCGTCACATTACGATTACAAGTACGCGACAACGGGGGGCCTGCTGGTGGCCAATACCGTAGCTAAAGTGCTTGATTTGACGACAGGTAAGGAGCTAGGGCCGAATCAGTCGGGCGAGATATGCGCGAGAGGGCCGCAGATCGCAATGGGGTATCTGGAGAACCGGACGGCGACGGCAGAGACATTTGATAAGGATGGATTTTTCCACACCGGAGACGTCGGTTACTTTGATGAGGAGGGCCTTGTCCATATCGAGGATCGCATTAAGGAGATGATTAAAGTTAAGGGGCTACAGGTGCCACCTGCGGAGTTGGAGGACTTATTGCTCGGTCATGTATTGGTGGAGGATTGTGCAGTGCTGGGGATCGCGGATGAATATGCGGGCGAGAAGCCGAAAGCGTATATCGTTTTAAAGGAAGGGGTCGTGCCTAGCGACGAGGTTGGAAGAACACTGTTGAGGTTTGTAAAGGAAAAGAAGGTGCGGTACAAGTGGATTGCAGAAATCGAGTTCACGGACCAGATTCCCAAGAGCGGGACGGGGAAGCTGCTACGGAGGATATTGAAGGCTAAGGATAGGGAGCCCGGACGAAAAGCGGGTGTGAGAGTGAGAGACGTGGCTGAGAGGGCAAGGATGTAGAGCATAGATTTTGAAGACATAGAGGATATTTCCAACGGTATAGATCCTTGGGCCATGGACCCAGGCGAGCTTGGGATGGCCCTACTCGTATATGCTATCCTAGGCTTTGTTCTGGTGATTGTTAGCAGCCCTTTGGATTATGACTAGCTTTAGATCTCATCGAGATGTTTTGACAACATCACGCGAGACTCCATTGACCATATAGGTACCTGTACGTCCGCTATACGTGCCATGGTAGATGCATCTGAGGCCGGTAGAACAAAGATGCCCGCGGAAGGCCCGAAGCCGTTAGCCGGTCGCGAAAAGATTACTAATGTAGGTCTTATGCTGAGTAAAACGAAACCGACTATACACGTTATTATCAATGCATAAGTGGGTCATCTATGGCCCCATTTTTCTTTGAGAAGGGTACCAAAGAGCCAGGGCCCAGGGCACATCAGGTGACCGGTCATACTGGAGGCCGTGACTGGCCCCTCGGGCGATGAGGTCCCCTTCAGAGATTACTCTGTGGTCAACTTCATATAGGGACGACGCCGCCGAACCAAGCAGGTGTTCGTGGTTATGAGTCTTCTGCCTGTTTCACCGTAAGGTATAGGAAGACATTATTTCTGCTATTGCCCCGCCGGGCTCGGCCCCGCCTGTAACATCAGGGAAAGGGGCGCTTTCTTGACGTGTCGCCTGATATTAATAAGACAGAAATCGTAGTACTCTGCTGCAGACGTTACTGCGGCGCTGTGAAGTCCTAGAGCAGCCTCAATTCTTAGTGATATAAGACAGGCCAACTAATATGATTCAACGAGTGAAACCACAATACTGTAGGTTTCTTGCTGAACAAATTTGAACAGTTGTCATGGAAGTAAATCTTCATCCTGCAGCTCGCGAGACGCTTCTCAAGAGTAGCTGTCTGAACGGCCTCAGAGTCTGCAGAAATCATCGGATCTTTACCTGAAAGAGGATGTGAAGGGGTGCCTTGGAGGAGGTAATCGTAAATGCGAACGTATTGGGGATCCGCTTTAGTTTGCATCAACGCTGTCAGCTGCGGATAAGTTGTATCGCCCGGGTTGCCGCTGGAGCCTTGAAGTTTCCATCTGTATCGTTCCAGTTCTGAGACAGACTCCCTTAACCCCCTGAGACGGGCAATCGGTTAGTGTATGCTGGGATCGACCGAGATTCCATGCTTTGACAACATGAACTGTTCTAGTCTCACTGCTCTTGGGGCCTCACTTTCTTCCACCAAAAACAGGATCTGGCTGCTTTCCGGTGATGAAAATATCTCCGCAGATCTCGACTTCCCAAATTCGGTCTCGGTATTTGATGTCTGGAAAATGGAATGGTTGACCACGGAATACACAGAGAAGTTCGGTGACGACTCGGCAAAATTGCTCCGTAGGAGGCTTCCATGGCCGTAGACCACTCGCCAGAGTGGGCAAGTACAGCATTGCGGATGCTGGGCGCATCACTGCTCCAATCACATATGTCTTGAAACGCTAGCAATGCCATTCTGCGTCCATGTCCATGTAGGCCCCCAATACGGGCTCCAACGGCTCCTCATGCGTCCACACTCCAGTACAAGCCGTCTCATTCTGCGAGGGTGGATATTAAAGAGCTCTAGAGATACAGTCAAAGCCGTTCTGTAAGGTCCATATTCAGGAGGGCCCGCTGATAGCGGCCTAGAATATGGCCAAACCGTTCGGAGTTCTGGGCGACAAAAGAGGTTGGTTTCGAATGAAAACCAACTCCTGTAGCCACATATCTTTCATAGTCGTCCCACTTCAAGTTCGGATACTTCTGCCAAAACGTGGGGTTCAGTCGCCAACACTTGTGGGCATTGTACAACCCGAGGTGATAGTACAGCTTGCGAGCCAAGTGCTGGGTGGAAAACAGCTCCTGAGGAGTGACTGGTTCCCACGAGCCGACCTGATGGGCAGGGGAGAGGGCAACATCGAGGCTAGCGGGAAGAGGCATGCGATAAACATGGATCAACCCTAATGCGTCTAATGCTTGAATAGGGGCGCCCCGTGTCAGTGCCCGATCAGATGCTTGAGGTTTGCTGATAGCGTCGAAGATATTCCACACTCCGATATAACCCCGGCAATTCCCCGCCCCTTTAAAGATGGTCGAGACGTTCTCGACTTCCACTACAACGTTCGCCATCAAGTCCAGCCAGATCTCGTCAAGCTCGCGGCCTGAATGGTAGCGCCGAAGGAGGAGGTCTCGCAACGGGCCAAGCGGGACCCAATCTAGGATTGCTGAATGCGGAATGTTCAACTGAAGATGAGTGGGGAGTAGGTAGAGTGGAAGTCGGTTAAAAACCTTCTTCGAAGGCGACAGGCGCCAGCAAAGACCATGTTCCGCAATTGCGTAGGCAAAAGAACTGAACCACATGGCTGCTGGACCGGGAAAAACGTATTCGGCGAAGAATCTGAGGAATATCAGGCATGCTTTGCTCAAGCTGCGCTGAGTGTTAGCCCTCCATGATATTGACGAACTTCAGGGAGACTTACGTTGTCTCGGGTACTTCCGATAGGCCGGATGGGAAGGCAGCTTTGAAGGACGATTCCATGGCTTCGACATAGGTCGTTATTGGGGTATACTCACCCGTCCCGAAACTTGGTTGCCGAATGAGAGGCAGGCTTCGCCTGTCGTTGTGCGTTGGGGTCGAAGTCAATGCAGCCTCAGGACGTGCGAAAAGACAATCGTTGGAATAGGCGTCCTGTAGTTGAGTGGCAGTATCTAGACGGAATTCATTCTGTTGGTTTGGAAGGGTTTCTGTTGTTGTAGTCCCCTCGGACGGAAGCGGCGTCTTGTCATTGTTTGCGTAGTCGAAGTCAACGTCAAACGTCGCAGAAGAGAAGTCTGAGCACCACCTAGTGAGCCTCTAGCAGTGAGGAGGTTCGAGGGCAAGCTACAGATGTGCACAGTCGGCACAAGAAGAATCAGACTTACCCAGGGTAGCGTTGTCTTCGAAGGGCTGCGATTCGCTGCCGAACTCTTCGCTCTGATTAGGGTTGAAGCTAAGCATGATGGCATCTGAATGCCCATTTTCAGAAAACGTTGCTTCGGTATTCAGGTTTTCAACCGAGGGTTGCTGGCCGTCAAGAGTGGTGTAGGTTGGCGGATGGTGGGAACTGCCATGGTCCTGCTTATCTGCTTCCTCGACTGGCTTCTTGAGGTTGACATCGAGAGACACGTTCAGGTTCTGGAAAACCATGGAAATTTGGTGCTTCGCGCGAACCAGAGCTGCCTTGAGGGTGGCATTTTCAGAAAGTAAGAGTGCATCTCTTTCCTTTGCCTCCATCGAAAGATATCGAACCCGTGCCTCCAGCTCCTGGACTTGCAGGGTGCGCCGTTCACGGAAAAAACGTTGTGACTGTCTGTTCCGAGCCCGTCTGAGGTGCATAAGTCAGCAGCCATGGCTTGCAAAGTAGCATATCGCACCGCCACTTACCTCTGCTCCAACGACTCGTCCCCTCCAGTCCATATGGTTGCCCTCTGGCTTTTTCGAGCTCGTGTGGTACTCATGATGGTTTTGCGATACCGTGTTGCGGTGAAGGCCGCCTTTGCTGATAAAACTCCTTCAATGATCGGACGCCCGCTGGAGCAGAAAGCGAAGGTGAGGGGAAGTGTGGGGGATCAATATCCTATAATTCCGGGGACGCCCTAGTTATCCTAGCTCAATCAGAAGGCACTTTGCAAAAAAAGCCGAAAAATGGAGGATTGGCCCACGCGGGGGAAAGAAGTGGCGCGAGTCAAGCCAACCATTGCAAAGCCTACACGATTTGTCAAGATGTCGGAGGACATTGGGGAAAGCTTGGAAATGCAGGGCCGACAACAATGCTGAGCATCAATATGGTCCCGATCGAGCGGGTGTCCTTCTTCCGATGGGTATAGGTCAGATATTCCGAAGAGGTGTAAAACTCTCCGCGTTATCTAATGTGGCATGTCTTGATCTGCGATATTCAAGTACAAGATTTGCGGCTACTTTAATCATCATTTCTTCACTCGCTTCACATATTGTGTTCAAAAATGTTTAGAGATTTCCACCTCTAGAAAAGACAAAAGTTACGAAGTCAGTTGACTTGAGATGGTGGCATCAGCAACAACAACCATAACACAGGCTGAAAGCGTAGGAAACTGTACATTCATTTCGTCCCGTGTGTCCTCAAAGTGTGGGTTCAAGGCTTCTCAGCATGGACCACGTAAGTACAACTCATCTCGCCTTTGCTAGTTTCGACATTTCCATCAGAAGCCAGGGTGCCTCCAGGCGTTTCGTCTTCCACGACGCCATGCCCATCTGCGGTGAGATGTACGACTACCTTGTCTCCAAATAGCTCACCCAGCTCTTCGACTGGCCGGCCTTTAGTTTCCTGAACGAAAAAGTAGACAATGATAGTCGAAATGATGCAGAGCGTCATGTAGATCAAATATAAGCGCCAGCCACTGTCTAAGGTTCAGTATACATGCCTTGATGCGCATCCAAGTAAAGACTCACATATTCCGCAAGGCTGTAGGTGAAGACGTGGTATAGGTAATGGCCCCAAGGAAGTAGCAGAACCAGTACAGCGATATACCTTTGGCACGGATGTTGGTCGGAAAGACCTCGGAGGACCTGAGGATGCAGGTAAGCAGTAATCTTTGTACGAGAGCTTGAGAATGCATTTGCATTTGCGCCGTGGGTGCCACGTATCAGCTGTAAGGCACGCAACGAGTAGAAAATGTACCCCGGGCTTTGCTTACCAAATAAGTGCCGGGGATTCAACACCTTGATAACAGACGAGATGTAGGAAAACAAATAGGACACAGGCTGACAGGCCACCTTTATGGGTCGTGCCTAAGTATTTTGCTTGCAATACTGCCTCGCACAGGAGAGTGATTGCCGTGGTGGGGAATCCAATCACTGTAGTATATTAGCATGCCCGAGAACGTAAGAGAGAGGAGAGAAATGTGGCCAAACTTACGGAGCATCGTCCGGCGGCCCACTCTGTCCACAATCAAGAGAACAAAGAACATAACAAGTGTCCCGGCACAGGAATACACAGCTGCGTTCCAGTCAGCTTACGATATATTGAACACCCAACAAGCCATACCACTTACCGAAGAGGACCAACGGAATGACGCCGTTTTGGTTGAGTGACAAAAAGATCAGAGGGAGATAGTTTGCAATGCCGAGAATCTGCAACGGTCAGGTTTAACGAAGAGAAAAGCGAGAAATGCCATACTCCAGTTGACTGCGAGGCGAATCTGGTCTTCGTTAGTGACATTGTGACATCGTGGCTTCATGCCAAGGTGTTATCCTTACAGCAGAAACATTGCAAGTAGGGTTCTCCGCCTCCATGTAGGCCTTTTGAACATTTCGATGTACCCATCTTTGACCTCTTTATCAAAATCAACTTGCCGCACAATCTGGGTGTACTCTGCACGAGCTGCGGTATGTTGTGGATCCTGGCTGTCGAAATGAAGTTTTGATAGAACCTCCCAGGCATCGTCCTTCTTCCCGGCCCATACTAGATATCGAGGGGTTTCTGGTAACTTTGTCAGAAGTGTCATGTATGACATCGTGCCTCAGGATTGTAGGTACCGGGCATGGAAGGTATCCCTAGCAAGAGGACCAAAGGCGGAAGGCAGGCAAAAGCCAGAGGCAACCTCCATGCAAGAGTATGGCTAGTTGCATAGTAAGTTCCTACAGCGATAAACGCTTCACTAAGCTAGCAGTCAGATCTTTCTGGGTAACTAAACTTGATACATCTGGGAAGAGAGAAACTAACATGACGTAACCTAAGGAGAAGCTCAATGTAGTCAATCCTGCGACGAGGCCTCGAGATGTAGCGGGAGCGACTTCTGTCAGATAGAGCGGGATGAGGACAATGATCATTCCTAGGCCAGACCCATGCAGAAGTCGACACGTAATCAACATGGGCACGTTGATGGAGCCTGCCCCGAGGGCGGCCCCGATCAGAGAAGCGGCCGTTGAGACTGCTAGAGCTTTTTTCCGCCCCAGATAATCGGCGAGGAACCCTTGTGCGATCGCGCCGAAGGCGGCACCGGCGTAAAACAAGGCATTGACAGCACCGATAATACTGGGCAAAGGTCAGTAGAAGAGGCAGACGTGGGTATCGGCAAGTTGGACCTCGCAGTGTATCCACTTGTGGCTATCCTTTGGTTAGAGATGGTCGGAACAAGACGCGTTAGGGCTTTTACTCACGGTCCAGATTGAAATACATGAAGAAGCCTGGCTGGCCAACAATAGTCGCGAAGCCTGCAAACCCGAAACCGTAGGTGAGACCTCCAAAACAGAGGAGAGTGTAGATGCGCGCATTCAGGAGATTGATTTTCGCCATTTTGTAAACGGAGGCTACTTTGCTGCCTGGCCTGGAGGAAAGGGAGCATTCTGCCCCTTATAGCGCCTGCTCCGAACCACTCGACAATAATAATTACAGCACAAGCACAGGTCCGAAAATTGAGACAGTTTCTATTATTGTAGCCGCTTTTAGTGTGCCGAAAAATCAACACACTTTCAACCATGGAACTGGACTGCCCAGACTACCTTAGCTAGTGTAGATAAGTTTTAGTCTACTAGAGCTTACTAAGCCCTCTACTATTATCATTATCTATCACATCAACTGAGCCGTGCCGTTTCCAAATGTAGTCCCGAACATTTGTTGGTTGGGTGCTTCGTAACAACAGGTCTTTCCCCGGTTTGTTGTTGGCGGACTGTCGTCAATGAGGAGTCCTAGGCAGCAAAGTCTATATGTTACCTGTACGTTGACAAATATTGATGCTTTCAAGTTTGCTCCCTCCCGAATCGACTATTATCGTATTCATTTTCCAAATTCAAAGGCTGCATCAACCCAAGAACCCTTGATATCACCAATGATTGCGAACGGAGCTTTGATGTCGGTGAAATTGGGAATATCGTCGCCAGGCTCAGAGCTACCCTCCTTGAGCGCTTTCAAGAAGCCTTCGACACTATCCCAGAACTCGATGGCTTGTGCAACGTAAGGACTAGTACCAAAGGGAGTCTCAACCTCCGGTTCGATTACGTGATAAGACCTCATTCCGTATTGGGCGTGGCATTTGAGCTGGAGTGGCATATGGATCTTGACGAAGTATTCCATGTCAAATCTATATTTGTTGTCGGCAGGCCGAGGATAATTCGAGATGAATATAGCGCCCATGATTGGTGTTTGTATTTTGTATAGAGAACTGCTGGTCGGGTTGGTGTATTTTGTGGCCTTTAGGTGGGATTGAATGGATAATCACTTGAGGAATGCAATAATAGGCTATTCATAGAGGGAAACACATGCCTCTACACCCGGGTCGTGGCTTTCCTTTTATTTGTGCATTTCCAATGGCTAATGGCTACTGCTAAGAGAGCATGTTCAAGCTTACGGGGCAATTGGAGTGGTCTCCGTTGCGGGCTCCTTAATGGGCTCTGCTCCACTGGGTTTACCTGAGGTTTGCCTCCTAGGTCTCGATTAGACAGTACGACAGAGAGTCAATGACATGGTTGCTAAGCAGGTCTGGATTGTACATTTTGACCAAGAGTCAATGACATGGTTGCTAAGCAGGTCTGGATTGTACATTATGACCAAGAGTCAATGACATGGTTGCTAAGCAGGTCTGGATTGTACATTATGACCAAGAGTCAATGACATGGTCGCTGAGAATTCCATAATATGCTACCTTAGTGGTTGGTCGTTCACTGTTCGGCCAATTAACTTAGTCACGCTTTGTTGTTCATTATATGCAAGTTTCCTTCTGGAATTGTGTCTTACAGTTGTGGTTCGACGCTATTTGCAACTGGGCGACGATGAAACATCTTAATGTGGGCTGTAACCATGGCTGGGGAGACCGCACTTTTGCTTTGGTATCCCCGTCAGATTTGCAATGGCAGTGTTCCCCACATTGGGCGGTCATCTGATCGCCATACTTCTCGAATACTCTGTAACCCGAGAGAGGTGTACGTTCCAGGGTCGGCACATACTATTCGGGGTAACCTCTCAACCTAACTGCGAGAATAACTGGTGCCTCGCTCTCAATTCGATCGATAGTCATGGCCAGATTCGAGGTTTCCATCTGACTTGCATATAGCTGTTGAGTCACCCCCGACACCATAGGCTCACTAGAGATGACTTACTACACTTCGTGTCAGGTTTCGACCTTCAGGGTACTGTAAGCTCAAGTGAATAAACTCATCTAGGTAGGCGGGTAAAAAGACTTGCTCCGTACTCTCCGCTAGAGCTCACACGCTTTCTGACTGATGGTGGGACTCCTGCACCTGTCAGGTCATTCTGGGTTGGTCTACTGAAGTATAGTAATCGTAGTGATAGAAGCATGCCTGGTTAAGATTTGTCATCACATTCAGATTGCTGTAGAGGGAACAATTGCGCTTGATCGAGATAAGAAGACGTTGACTGGTGATCTTGTAGTGGACCTCCTCGGGCCAGCCTCTTTTTCTCACCGAACCAATGAGACTACGTAGAAATGGACGCTATTGCTGTAGATTGCCTACACTGGTAGATCACATGAAAGTAAGTGAATAGCCAACTGACCAAGAAGGTCTGATCTCCTCACCATCCAAAACAGATCACCTCCATATTTTACAGCCCACCTCTGAGCTGGATGCTCATATATCGGCCTTCGGCAGGTTGACCAAATCTCTCTGTCACAGCAGGCCTTACTTATTCAGCCATGGAGGGGAAGTCTCTATGGGTCAAAACATCAACGAAAGCGATAGTGTTGTTGATTGCAGTGGTGCTGGCCGCGAACCGATTTTCTGTGCTGAACGCCGTTCTCGGTCAAGCCCAATATCCGGAGAAGGTAGCTTACGTTGGCTACGGAGCGTATAACAATGAGCGATGTCACACAAATTTAGGTAGGCTCCTGTGTCCGGGAAACCTGTGAATTTCTAGCTAAATGGGAGATCTTCTATAGCTGGACAGGCTTGTGAAGATGTCAAGATACATTCTGCATCTAGTACGGCATTCCTAGGTATGTTCAAGTTCCCCATGTTTGATTCCTTGTTAACTCGAGAAAGCCTGTGGCAGTGTAAAAGATCGAATGCAATTCTATCCTCCATTCCGCCAGCATAACGCTGATCCGAATCGTTATTACAAGGAGTATATCTTGAAGCATGATCTATCCGTAGGGGCTCCTTACAGCGTAAGAGAATATGCTAAAACCTTTTTAGTCCAACATTACTACCCGGCTTGAGATTGAAAATTGGGATTCCAACCGCGACCTTGTTCTTCACGGACTAGATCTATGGCAGTCGCGTGATCATGACTCTCAGGTAAGTCATGACTAGCATCAGAAGCATGGTTTTAATTTTGCCACTGGAAGATTTATATTTATGCGATCAATCATGACCGCAGAGGTGAGAGCGTCGTGTTGTTTGTGCATAGCCTAGGCACGAACAATATACGCTTTGTTGGTGAATATTCAAGTCATTTAATCGTGACAGCAAATGCGGTTACCGCTGAAGGTCCTAGGTGAGGCAACTCACTGACTGGAAAGAGTGCTGAGACTGATCTAGCTCTAGTTCCTTTTTCATTTCCAACGATCACTATTATGCCGGTGGAGTACGCCGAGATCTTGAAGACAAATATGGTCCTTTCAAATGGGCATCCAGCATTGTATATTGCGCAATCAAGGACAAGGGCTTGGATTGTCGCGTGGTCACACCCAAAAATTCCCACGCTTATGCGAATGGTGCACTACTTCTTGATCAGGGAAGAACCCTGGCGGTAGGCGATGTCATCTATGGGACTGTTACGTTGTATGACGTCCACCACAAAACGAAAATGCTCAGAGTCAGAAAGGTTATCGTGAGTAATCTGCCAGTAGCAGCTGCTGAGAATGCTCAACTAACATTAAGAAAGACCTTGGGCGCTACTCCTGATAATATATCCGAAGCTGCCGATGGAGATCTGATTGTCGCAGGTATGTTTTTCGTGTGCCATGAATCTACCGCGCTTTCAATAACAACAATCTGCAGTGGTACCCGACATAGAAAGTGCTTTGCCTCGCGCTTTCTCGGACGATCCAGTCGAATCAGCAGTCCTCCGGTTGGTAAAATCAAGGGACTTTGCGCCTGAGGTTCTCTTCTGGGACGATGGAAGGCAGATAAGTATCCTCACCGGAGCGGCAGTCGATCCAACACAGAAGAAGCTTGTTGCTGGCGGTGTTTTTTTTAAACATTTCCTAGTCTGTGACATTACCTATTAGACACCAATGTACTGGGCGGACTATTCTAATAGAATCACTACAGTATAGCCAAGTGATTGCGGTGACTCCAACTCTTAGAGACTTATCTTCTACTCTCTCGGGGTGGTCTAAACACCACCTTCGATCCATTGCACTTAATAGCCTGTCTCGTAATGTATGGATTATTTAAGATGCTCTTAGTTCACTGGCACCAGTCCTCAAGCTTGACGGGTGTTCGGACTGGCAGGGGGGCGGCTTTAACCAGATCTCATTTGTGAGCCTTCTTGTTGAGCCGAGCTGCTGTTTGCGTTCATATATATATGGGCAATTGCGATGCCGTCTATCTGCTTATTTACGGAGGTCTTCAGCCCTCTTTATATATCTCGGAGGCGCCTGGTCCCGGCAACCCGAGACCACCTCGCAGGGTACCAAGAGAGCGACTCGAAATGGTCTGTGGCGACCGAGAGACCCCCGAATTAATGCCTTCAGGCGGTGGCCTTTTTTACCACCGCGAGGCTGTGCGAGGCTGACCTTTGGGTATAGATGATGTTGGGGTGCCTCATTTGGTGCCTGGTTCAACATGACCCAAGAGAGCGAGGCATCGCACGAACATAGACTCTTACCATCATCCATCTCTCGTCAGCAAGTGGTGCTCGAAAATGTCTTCACAAGTAGCTGGCCCTCAAACCCCGACGGACTGGCGCACGCTGGACGTGGATCATGAAGAGATGGCAAAGTGGTATCAGGCGGAACCAGAGAAGCGCACCGAGAAACAAGGCATTGACCAGGACCGGCATGCGATGACATCTGATCTTCACAGTATGACAGAAGATCCATTCGTTCGGCCCTGTTTCACACGCGAGCCTGTTACGAGGGGCATGATATCGTGATGGCTGGTGGTGGTGTCAGTGGCCTGCTCATTTCTTGTCGCCTGCTCAAGGTCGACTTAAAAAACATCCTAGTGATCGAGAAGGGCGGCGACTTTGGTATTGTCTGGTATGAATGTCTTCTATCGCCGACCCGGAGTTTTCACTGCCATATTTACAGGTCCTAGAATCGGTACCCGGGGATCCAGATCGACATCGAATCGTACATTTATATGCCTGTGCTCGAGGATGTCGGCTACATACCAAAGAGGACGTACTCTTACGGAGACGAGATTTTTTGATATCTATGTTCTCTGGCTCGACAATTCAGGCTGTACGAAACAGCGCTCCTACAAACCGAAGTGAAAGATATTATGCCCCAGGATGAGCACCCTTCACTGGGTAGTAAAAGTCGCTCGGGGCGACATCATTAAGGTAAAGGTACTCGTCCCAGCCACCGGCCCGTTCGACAATCCTAAGTTCCCTGGTATTCTTGGGATTGAAAAGTTCAATATATACTTCGCCGACCAAATATAGCTGATGCAAAACTTCTTGTCTAATAATGCGTATACATGTAAGGTATCGTTCCCAGTGATGCCGATGCCGATATCCAGCCAGCAGATGCTAGAGAACCATTCATTGCAACTCATGAGTATGGCGCTCACTATTAATAGCAGCCCAATGCACAGTCTTCGACCATATGCCTCGTCGGCTTCGTTTGCGGTTGGTCCTCGGTCTGCTCGACGTACCATGACAGATCGCTATCCGGCTTCATCTCCCATTCCGTGAATCCATTGCCCATGAATCTGAAGGGGTTTGTACTATTATAAACGATCTCGTAATCCTCGCCACGGATCTCGCTGATGAGTCGTTTAAAAAGCACAGCGCCACCGGCGAATAGGGCGGTGACACGGCCATTCACTCGGCCTCGCTTATACCAGCTGCTGCAGGAGCCGGTCCATACTAAAGTCTTGTGAATCTCGTCGCCATAACGCACAAATGCGTCGACGGTTGACTTCTTGGGCATGACATATTTAATGTCTTCGGTTGCGATCTTCTTAATCATCTTGACGAAGTAGTCGCCTGTCCAGTTAAGAGATTCAACGAGAGAGCCGTGACCGCCGAGACAGTTAGGTCCCATCATCATAAAATAGTTGGGAAACCCGTCCGTAGCAATAGAGAGATATGACTCGGGTTCGACTGCCCATTTCTCTGCCAGGTTGACGCCGTTTTGGCCGACGATAGGGTAGCGAGGGCAGTGCGAAACATCAAACCCTGTTGCGCAGATAATGACGTCGCATTGGAACTCCTGGCCGTCGGCTGTACAGACGCCCTTCTCTGTCACCTTAGTAATAGGGCTAGTGGTTAGGCTGCAGTTCTCCCGGAGGAAAGACTCCAAGTATCCAGGGCCGGGAGTCACGCGGCGACAGCCAATCTCCCACTTGGGAATTAGTTGCTCGCAGAGGACTGGGTCGTGGTTGAGCTTTTCGGCCATTTGCTCGGCAGCTAGTCTCATAACTTCAGTGTTTGCCTCACCCTTCATGAATAGGCGGAACGCCTTATTAGTTCGGGCAATAATGCCTTTGCGGTATTGCCTGTGAGACTCGGGGTCCTGGAATTCTTTCCTTTCGCTCTCGTAGTACGCAGGGTTCGGGTCGTTATCTTCTCTCCCCATGTGCTTCGAAGGAGGCACTCGATAGTAAACCCACGCAGGCCCACGGGCAAAGTTCTTAACCGTGTTACCTGGTAGTTTTGCCATTTGAGGCACGATCTGAATTCCTGAAGAGCCGTTACCGATAACAGCGATTCTCTTGTTCGAGTAGTCATAGTTGTGGTCCCAATCGGCGGAGTGAGTGATATGTCCCTTAAAGTCGAAGAGGCCTTCGATCTTGGGCCACGAGTGGTTACTAGACCCGTATTGTCAGCTGTGTTATTCGTACAAGGGCGTAGATTGACTTACACTAAGACGCCTTGGCCAGAGATAAGGATATCACAGTACTCGTCTCGCCGCTGGCCTTCGTGCTCCACTGTGACCTTCCACTCAGCCGCTGATTCCTGCCATTCAGCTGCAACGACCTTCGTATTGAGGTGCACGTCTCGGTCCAGGTTCCATTTCCGGGCTGTGGACTTGATGTACTGCTCAATCTCCTCTCCACTGGCATAAAACCTGGTCCAGTTTGGATTAGGGTCAAATGGGAATGCCTACTACGTTAGTGAACGATTCATGGTTCTGAGATTAATCTAGACTCACGTAAATGTGTGCAGGGACGTCGCATTGGACGCCAGGATACGTGTTGACGAGCCATGTGCCACCAATGTCTTTGCGGGCTTCGAAGATCTTGTGGTCGATGATTTCCTGGAGCTCAGAAAATCGATGTTGGAATTTATGGGCGATTAATAAGCCTGAAAATCCAGCGCCAATAGTAATCACTCTGATCTTGCGGGGCGTGTAGGCGTAGCTGGGGTTCATGGGAATGCAGTACTGAGAAGCATCGTCGGCTTTTGTTGAGACATCGTTCTTGGCTTCTGGCTGGTCGCTTGTGCTGGTGAATTTAGATAAAGACTTGGGGAGCTCGAGGCTCTCACCCCTGGGGATATCTGGAATCTCTCCGTCCAATGCTGGAGGCGTCATGGCGCTGTTGGTGCCCAAGTAAGGGGCCATGGTTGACGGAGTATTGAGAAGCTTGGGTTCGGAATGAAAGCAAAAGCAGTGTACCAGTTGGATTCAAACCCGGGAACTACTTAGTGATGGTTAAGTATATAAAGGACTTCCATCTCGGGGGATCACCGACCACCTACCGAGTCGAGAACACTACTCAGGCCACGATAGACGGCTCGTATGGCCCACGCTGGTCCTCAGGCTAGAGCTTCCCGAGAGGCAAACGATCCACATAACATCGTAGGGCACAATTCCGAAGTGAATCCACCTGTTCCATCATCTCCGCGTTCTTCGGCAACGAGTCGGTTGGGAGGGGGAAGACCAAGACGGTATACTGTTTTGGGAATACCGACCACCCATTGAGGTCTCCCCGGGAGTGCCGAAGTGCAGTCTGTCTCTGGATTGACGAACTGCCGAAGGACGAAATGCCGAGCGCTGCAGCAGCAACACCAGCAGCCAATTTCTCCTGATTATTGCACGAGCCCACTGCACTGCATCCAACAACACCATCGCCACCAACAGCCCCTACGCCCTACGTAGGATAGTGCGCTCCACACCCAAGTGTAGCCTACGAAACGCCATCGAGCAGGAGAGTCCCCGACACTGACGGCGCACCGGGTAAATTCCGCACAGTTCCAGTTCCTCCCACACACTCCCCTCCCCCACTTCTCCGCATGTCAACCATCAATGCAAATCCTGACATGCCAAAGTCTCCTGATATACGATTGCAAGTTACTGCTGCCCTGACAAAGTACCTCACGAGCTATGGCTGAAACGTCCTGGGTCGAGTTCTCCGCAGTTCGTCAGAAGCGAAGACGCGCAGCGCTGGCATGCGAGATCTGTCATGGAAAGAAGGTGTGTGCGCGCACAATGAATGTTATTCCAGCTCCCTTAAAACGTGCCCGGAACTGACTGATATCTCGCATACCAGATCAGATGCGATCTGCAAGCCAGAAATTCTCAGGGTCATGTTGCCTGCAGCAATTGTGCCACTGCAGGCAAAAACTGCCAGTAAGTTGGCTTACATGACTGTGAATTGCTGATAGCTGTGATTGACCACTGCCAGTGTCCGTCAACCGAAACGCGACATGGTGCGCAGGCTCACGGGCCCAAGCTCGACTCAGACCCTGACGCCGCCTCTCGAAAGTTCTGCTGCTAGTAATTTGAACCCTCTTCCCAGTGAAGCAGGCCACCGATCTCCAGACTTGGACCTGGCTCTCAATTTGACCGCGCCAACTACACTCACAGTCACAGCAAACCGCCAGGGCGCCGAAAATGCCTCAGAGCGGACTGGGCCTTTGACCGATGCTCCCAGACCAAATCGGGCCAGTATGTCCTCGGCCTCCGTCAATGATATTTCACCCAGTTCGCATTCCGATCGCTATACCGTTGATCCTGGCTTCCTTGCTGTCTATGGACCCGAGAACGATAACGATGCGAGGCATCAAGCTATGACGAGCCAAACGGCAACGAGCCTCGTCAACCTCACTCATCCAGACTTGCAGCAGAGCTTTGCCGAAACATATTTCGAGTACTGCTATCCTTGGTGCCCTGTCCTTGACAAGTCAACTCTGAACGTCGACCTGGCAAAGTCACCGCTCCTCGATGATGCGCTCGCTCTGGTGGGCAGTCATGTCCAACCGCCCCTGATCCCTCACGCGGGGCCAAGCTTCTACTATGATCGCGCCCGACGGAGGTTCTATGACGATGAAGAAGGCGATCTGATCACCTCGCTACGTGCTGTCTTGCTGTTTTACTGGTGGGCTCCTCGACCGCCATCGATGGTTCACCGGCACTCGTCCTGGTGGTGGACGTCTGTGGTGATTCGACATTGTCAGCAAGCAGGTTTTGACCATGAATCGGAAGCTGACTATATGGGATCCCGGACGAATTTGGGCCTGAGAAGACGGATCTGGTGGACCGCCTTTGTAAGTTTGGTGTAACAGTTTACAATTGTCATATTGATATGAAGTCGAAGGCACGTGAACGACTCAGCGCAATTTGCCAGGGCAAATCTTGCATCATCGACCCAGAAGACTGCAACATTCCTGAACCGAGTCTCGCAGACTTTCCGGACGATCTAGAGGATAAAACCAGTGCCGAGATCTTCATTTACTGGGTCCGGCTCTGCGCCATCATAGGGAGGATCGCAAAGTATCTCTCTCGGTCTTCCAACACGGTGTCGAGTTCATTCCCTGTACACTTGGGCAAAGAGCTCATCGAATGGGTCCGGAGCCTTCCGCCACACCTCCAATTACCTGTCGGAGGTACATACACCGCCAACTTCCATCGCAACGTCCACCAACTCCATCTCCCGTATCTGACCATAATAATCGTCTTGTACCTCAAGAGGTCTCCGCCACAAGCGATACCACATGCTCTTCCGCCTTCGATCCTTGCCGCCACCTGTCTGGCGCGCATAATGAAGGATAGCTTGGTTCGTGGCGGGACGAGATATCTCATGCCCATCACCTGCTGGTACTGTGGCATGGCGTTCATTGCACTTCTGCGGGCTCGGATGATACAGGACTTGCAACAGGCTGCCGAATCCGATCTCGATATGTTGGCACTCGCCGTCAGGCAGCTCAAGACCATGTGGGGAACAGCCAACGTGTTTGACCAGGGCTTCGAACGCTTGCGTGCCACAGCCAATTCTGCGCAAAATGGCGACTTCCTTGCCAGGCACACCGAATACGATCCTGCTGGACCACAACTTCAATCCGATGCCAACGGAATCGATTGGCTGGACTACTTCCCTTTCGCCACCGCCCAGACGAGCCCAATAGCTGAAAAGCTGCTGGCCGAACAAAGCACGCAGTTTTTCCCATTTGACAACTTCTGCGACACTTCTTTGTTGCACTTTCAAGACGTCTTTGAGGGATTTGACAGCTGGACCGATCCCCAGAATTTGTTTGGAGACCTGTCGAATCGTGTTGGAACGTGAAACACCACTAGATCTTTGCACCTGCCTTCCTTCGCTTTTCGCGTTCAGCATCGCGAAGCA
Organism: Phialophora tarda; assembly: GCA_016109495.1. Classification (NCBI taxonomy): domain Eukaryota; kingdom Fungi; phylum Ascomycota; class Eurotiomycetes; order Chaetothyriales; family Herpotrichiellaceae; genus Phialophora; species Phialophora tarda. The sequence goes on along the minus strand of JADWPL010000001.1, from coordinate 348,007 downwards.
GGCGTCTTAGAATCTTGCCCGATGGCGACTTTGGAATCTCATCGACGAATTCAATTCCTCCGGTGATCCATTTGTATCGGGCCTTTTCCTTCTGGACGTGCTGTTGGATATCATGCTCGATGTCCTCATCCGACTTGTTCGATGACTTGGCAGCTGGTGATTTGACCACAAAAGCTTTTGGCCTTTCTCCAGCAGCATCATCCGGGACCGAGATGACCGCACAGTCTGCAACTGACGGGTGGTCGAGCAAACATCCCTCTAGCTCGGCAGGGGCTACTTGGTGACCCTAGTAATCTCACGATCAGCATGGTCAACAACACAGCCGGGGACTACCTGCAAAGCACCAACCTTTACCTTGATCAACTCCTTGATTCGATCCACGATCCACAGATGTTCGTTGCCACTCTCTGGGTTAACCCGAAATTCACCTTTGTCTCCCGTTCGCAAGAATCGACCCTCAGGGAGTTCGACAAACGTCTCCTTGGTCGCTTTCTCATTTCGGAGATAGCCCAGGACCACAGAGTCTGACTTAACAAGCACCTCGCCTGCCTGGTTGTAATCTGTAATCCGCTGATCTTCTTCGTCCATGAGCATGATCTCGCAGCCTGGAATCAGACAGCCCGAAGATCCGGGCCATACGTCCGACGATAGGGTGGAAGTACACAAAGGCGAGGCCTCAGTTAGGCCAAATGCAGAACGGATTTTCCACGATGGGTACCTTCGCATCAGTTCTTGAAGAATCTCTTGACTCAACGGTGCGGCACCGGAATATATTTCCCGGACCGCCGAAAGATCATACTTGTTCAGCAGCTCCTCGTTCTTCGCCATTAACAGGATAATCGGAGGAACAAGATACAATGTGTTGATCTTGAACTTGGCGATGGCAGTCAAATAGCTTTGTGGCTCGAACTTGGGGAGCACAATCAGCTGATCGCCCCTGTACGTCGAGGTTTGCGCAATCAGCACCAGGCCGTAGATGTGCGATAGTGGCAAAAGCCCGAGAGCCACGTCCCGGTACCCAGGGGCAATCTTGTCGCGACTTGGCTTCTCGAAGAGAGCGCCCTGCATGATGTTGGCGATAACATTGCGGTGTGAGATCATGACCGCTTTCTACATAATTTCATTGTCAGCATGCTCGCCGAGCAGCAAGGGAGGGAGCAGAAGAACTCACAGGCAGGCCCGAGGTTCCACTTGAATAGCACAAGAATGCTGTCTGTCGAGCCCCTTGTCCAGGATCCCATCGGATGGGCTCCAGCTCCGGCAGCCGGCGGCCCGTCTCGATCAGCTGAAATATAGTTTTGTACTGAGCCGGTATTTGTTGGTCGCCAGGCATCTCGCAGATGTAGATTTTGTCTTTGGGCATACCTGACTTCTCGGCTGCCTCCAGAGCAACAGGCAGTAGCGACATGACGGTGAACAGTGCTTTACAGCCCGAATAGGAGAGTTGATGTCGGAGTTCCTCGACTGAGTACGCGGCATTTGCTGGCGACGAAACTCCATTGACACGGAGAATGGCCCAATTCAAAGTCATAATGTCAATCTGTTTGAATCGCGCACATTTAGTCTAGTCCATCACTGCCGGGTTCGAACCAACAGGCCTACCGTGTTGAGAGCAAATATCCCGACAACCTTGTCGTACTCCGTGCCCTCATTGACCTTCCAACTAAGTTCGGCAGCTAGTCCTCGCGCCAGCAAGCTTACTCTTGATTTCTGCTCGCTGGCTGAGATACTTCGGCCACTGATGCCACAGGTGTAGGCGTCCAAGGACTCGGCGATGGGTCGGCGACCATATTGCTCATCGAACATAAAGTCGCATAGTGGCACCGTGTCGGGGACCTCGCCTAGAGGAGGCAAGAAGCTTGGAGCCTTGAACAACATTGCTGCCGTTGCCAGGATGCGAAAGTCGAACTGTGTGGGAAGCAATGAGGTCGTTCTGGTTGAGGAAGCCTAGAGGAAATGAGGCTCTGGCTCCTGACTTGATTGCTGTTAGGGCCTAGGCTATGGGTAAATGACACGGGATCGTAGGGTTGATCTGTTCTTTTGACGTGCTGCATTAGGCCGGAGACCACAAAACATCGCCGGCAAGCTCACCGGTACGGGTAGCTGGTACAGTACTTAGTTACCGCCGGCTCGGCAATGCTTCTCTTCTCCACTTCGACACGCAATGGGTCCCTACCGATGTCCCTATGCCCGAGGGCGGCGTTACCTAATCATCGCCTAATCATGTGCTCGGTGTGTGCTAAGACCGCCTGGAGATTCTCATGCCCTTAACGGGGTAACAAGATGGAATAGCCAAGGTATTCAGCCGCGCTAGCCCAGAACAAACCTCAGAGCACCGGCCCAGACGATAGCAAGTATCGTGGGTCAGGTTCTCATGATTCCGTGTCTTGTATACGAGGATTGCTATGATTCGCAGCTGGCCCAGCTGAAAGATTCCAACCTCTGTTCCTACAAACAGAACGAACATGCTCCAATCCTACCTCTGGGCCACATCAAGCTGTTCAACAGTCTGCTGAAGGTCGAGAACCCCGATCCCCACGACCCTAGACTGAACCCTGGGACTGCGACGCCTCAGAAAGTTTGCGGCTTACCATCTACGATTTTTGGCATTGCAGGGCGCCACCCTCTGCGGGACGAAACGCTGCTGTATGCTAAAATGCTTGCGGAGAATGGGTAAGGCCCGAGTCACCTCAACTCCTAATATACTATCCACCACGGATACACAACCACCGTAGGGTTCTAACACGAGACACGGTGTTTAAACGCCTACCGCATGAGTTTCGACGTTACGGCGACTAACTGTCCGCGTGCTAGAGATGGGACGAAGTCATGTAGAGGGTATCTAGCTTGCCTTGACGCATCCGCCAACAATCCAGACGGGCTTCGAGATTTCGGTCTGTTAAACCATGCACACAATTATACGAGTAGTGGTAGACATGAGAGGACCATAGATGGCGTTTCTGCTGAAGCACATCGATTTGATATATCCTATCATACTACAAAAGAATTCAAAAACCTCTTACGTTTGAAACAACAATGCTAAAATCCGAAACTTGAAGCTACACATCTAGGACGCGACCTCAATTTAACTGGAAGTCAACGTATCCTCTCGCCGCCACTTCGTCGCAGAACTTGCGATACCCCGGCGCAGGACCGTTGTATCGCGCAATGATGCGCTTCTGTTTATGCTTGAGGTTCTTGTTGACGCCCGTCATCCACGAGTCGACCTCATTAGCCAACAGGCCCTCAGCGCATTTGTGCACGTGCTCGGTCCACTTCTCGACGCCCTCGTCGGTGGCCTCGATGCGCTTGATATCGTGGTCGCGGCAATAGCCAATGCAGTTGCTGATCCACGTCACGGCGTACTCAATGCTGCGCGGGATATTGCCGAACATCTGGTGCGGGCCCATGACCATCATCATGTTCGGGAAACCGTGCACCAGCAGTCCCAGCTGCGTTCGTGGTCCAGCGCTCCATGTGTCCGTAAGTTTCTGGCCGCCTACGCCCTGGAAATCGACGGCTGAGAACGCGCCTGTCACGGCGTCGAAGCCCGTCGCGTAGACGATGATGTCGAGCTCAACGAACTCGTCGCGCGTCTGGATGCCCTTCTCGGTGATACACTGGATGGGATCCTCGGTGATATCGAGCAGCCTGACGTTAGGCTGGTTATATGCTTCGAAGTAAAAAGTCTCGAGTGGTACACGTCGGGTGCCGAAGCCGTGGTTCTTTGGGATCAGTTTCTCCGCCGTCACGGGGTCTTTGACGCGCGAGCGGATCTTGTCGGCAATGAAGTCGCTGAAGACCTTGTTGGCGTCTTTGTCCGTGTTAATGTCGCCGAAGTTGCTGAGCCACTTGGCGAACCCGGGGCGCGAGTACAAGTCTTCCCAGAACGCCAAACGCTCATCCTCGGGCACTTCGAGCGTCTTGCGCGTGTCGGCGCCGTGGATAAAGCACGAGTACGACTCGTTGCACAGCTTGAAGATCTCGGGGTATCGCTGGCGGATTTCCATCATCTCCTCGGGCGAGATCTTCGAGTTGTGCAAAGGCGCCGACCAGTTGGGTGTTCGCTGGAAGACGGTCAGGTGGCCGACGGTCTTGACGATCTCTTGGATCGTCTGGATGCCGGTGGCGCCTGTGCCGATAATGCCTACTCGCTTGCCCTCTAGTGACACGTTGTCGGGCCATCGAGCGGTATGGAATGCCTCGCCTTTGAAGTCGTGCACGCCTGGGATGTCGGGATATGTCGGTTCGTTCAGGATGCCCATACACGTAATCAAGAATCTCGAAGAGTACGTCTTGCCGTCTTGGTCGGTCAGCAGCCATGAATTGGTGGCTTCTTGGTAGTGGGCGGACTTGATGCGCGTGTTGAATTGCATATCTCGTCGCAGATCGAATTTCTCGGCAAGGAACTGGCAGTACTTGAGCGTCTCAGCCTGAGGTGCAAAATGCTCGGTCCAGCTCCATTCGTCGAGCAGTTCTTGTGAAAACGAAAAGTTGTACGAGTAGCTTTCAGAGTCGAATCTGGCTCCTGGGTAGCGGTTCCTGATTTTGAGATTTAGTTAGCTGATTCTTTGACCCTCAAAAACACAATAGGCAGAAAAACTCACCAGAACCATGTGCCGCCTTCGCCAGAGCCTGCCTCAATGACTCTGGCACGAAGACCTAATTGCCGCATGCGATATAACGAGAACATGCCACTCAGGCCGGCACCAACGATAAGGACATCGTAGTCGAATTGCTGGTTCGACGCCTCGAAAGGCGACAAGCTGACACTGCCCATGGTTGTGAGTGGCTCCTTCACTGTGTGCTGCTGCTGAAGTAGAGGGCGAGGAGAGAGATAGAACGTGTAGTCGCCTTCTTCGAGATCCTCAGGTCCAGGACCAGGAGTTCTCGGGTTGATTATAGTTGTCACCCAAACAAACCTTCGGATCATTGCGGGGCAAATGTCGACGTGTGGCGACCGAACGTGGAGAGTCCATGTGGTTCTCCGCCCTCGGCAACTCTCCTCTGGGTATACCGGCGTTCGGTAGCGCCCGGATCGAGGCGTAGCCGAAGAAATTTTGAGGAGCGGCTCTGGAGTACTCCGTGTCCGACCGGACAAAGTACTCCGCAGTTGTGGTTGGTGCGGTACTCGAAGGGTCTCTCGGGCAAGCCGAAGACGAGTTTGCAGGAGGGAGCGTATGAGATACGAATAGCGTAGTGGTGACGGTCAGTCCAGAGATAGAACACAGTCCATCAACAAGTGCCATTACAAGTGCCTGGAATTTGATGACCACACTATTGACGAACAATTGCTTGAGTGCCGTTATACCAACATGCCCCTCCCACAGTACACCTATACAGGTCCTGTAGACCACACGGTCACGCCTGACCTGAGCAAGGTCCAGGGCAAGTCCGTCATTGTGACAGGGTGAGTTTTATGCTGGACTTTTGAGACGTGCTTGTCAGCTGAATATGCCACGGTGGTGCAAATGGCATGGGCGAAGCCATGGTGCGCGCCTTTTGCGCTGCCGGTGCGTTTGTGACAATCGCAGACATGCACCACCGGGGGACAGACCTTGAGAGGGAACTGAACGCGGATGGCGAGAAGGCTGTGTTTGTCAAATGTGATATTCGTAGCTGGGAAGACCAGAAGAACGTCTTTGCCACAGCAAAGGCACGAAGTCCCAGTAAGAGCGTTGATGTGGTGGTTGCCAATGCAGGCATCAGCAGAAGCTCTGGAGATAGTCTTTGGCATTTGGATGGTCAGCATTTACCAGTTCTCAGAGGACGTGACTGACCTTACGTGCAGATCCCAATGGGGAGCCAACCAAGCCTGACCTCAATATCGTCAAGGTAAACCTGGAGGGCACCTTATATACATGGAAACTTGCAGTACATTATTTCCGCCAGCAACCAGACACCGACGAGCGAGATCGATGCTTCATTATTACAGGAAGCATGGTGGCATGGATTGACTCACCGGTAATAATCGTCTGTTTCGAAGATAAACCCGATACTAACCCATATATTACAGGGTAATTGGGAGTATACATCCACCAAATATGGTCTTCGTGGATTCATGAGAACGGCAAGGCGATCAAGCTGGGAGCAGGGTATTCGCATTAACTATGTGGCTCCGTGCTGGATTAAGAGTGCCATTCGCCCCGTAGAATACGAGAAGTGGCTGATCGACAACGGCATCGAGTTTGGCGAGCAAGAGGATTGTGCTGGCTGCATGATGCGGATTGCATGCGACAAATCCATTAACGGTGAGTGTCATTGTAAGGATCGCGATATTAAGCGCTGACAAGATATATAACAGGCCACTCGCTGATGATTGTGCCACGGTCCATGACTAAGGAGGGTTTTATGGACGTCGACAAGGACGACTACAAGGAGGAAGGATATTTTAAGCGAACTCAAGAAAGACAGCTCGTCATCATTAAGGACAAGTGGCTGGACGATTACAAAGTAACGGTCTACAAGGAGTAAAATGTGCCAGATGGCTTACCATATGGGAATCCCTAGGGGAGAAATACGAAGGCGTGAGTTACATTGTGTTGCGAGTATACACCTCATCGTCTGCCATACCTAGGAGGTCGATGTTTGATATGAATCAAGGTGAGCAGCTTGCTTTGGTTCCAGTAGAGTGTTTAAGTTCTCGCATACTACTAGTAGTTTCTATCACTCTATGCAATTATTCCCACGACAAAGTATCCCTCGCCCAGAACAGTTTATATGAAGTCTCTTTGTAGCATTTTCCAGGTCGTACGGAGTACTTACGGCTCACTTGTACCCTGCCGATTAGTCATATGAGCCGCACACCCTAGAGAGTATCCCCGCGTGGACTTATATGGGTGCCGGTAGGAGAGGCTACTCGAGTTGGCCTTGGGCGACCTCTTCTCCCAACGCTCCTCCAATTCTAGTGTCTGATATAGTCACCCAAAATACAGCCGCAAGGTATACATAGAACGACATAGTCAGGCCGGGCAAGATGACTCAATCTATCCCAAAGACCATGCGTGCATGGCGAAAGCACAAGGGTAACCCAGAACCAGTAGGTATTGGTCTTTGATTCCCACGAAGCCAGGCTCACGAATTGTCATAGGTATGGGAAGAAGTCCCCGTGCCAGAGACGCCTCCCACAGGCTTTCTGTTCAAGATGCTCGCGTCTGGAGGTACATGCTGCTCACTTGCTTCGTGGCCATGTTGCAGGCAAAGTGTATTGATCGGCCGACCAGTTTGCCATAGCGATCACAGTCTTCTCACGAACGAAAACCAACGTCCATGGTTTCAAGACAAATAGATTCTGGTGTGTTCAGCTTCGAAGTGGTGGTCTCTAGAATCACTTGTTGCTGGGAAGCTAACCTAGATACAATCAGGGGCACGAGGGAGCCGGAGAAATCATAAGCATCGGCGACAAGGTGCAAGACTCGAGATTCAAAGTGGTATATAGTCCAACGTGATCCCTACCACGAGAACATCAAGTAACCTCTTGCATTCCTAGGGCGACCACATTACCCTACTGTCCGTTCCTGGCTGTGGCTCGGACTCTTATGAGGAATGCTCTCGCGACCTGGCGCAATTGTGTTACAATGGTCATCACTCTGGCATCGGTCAAGATGGTTTCTACGCACCATACGCGGCCATCGACGTCCGGGGTGCAGTCAAGATGCTAAAAGGTATAGTAGCCTCACTCAAAACATCAAAGGGGTCCCGGTCGCATAAGCTCAACCTTGTAAAGGTGCCTCGCCAGAAGTAGGCGCCGTGGCCACTGATGCCGTGACGACAGCGTACCATGCAATTACCCGCCGTTGAGAGGTCAAAGCTTCCGAAACGGTGTTTCTATTTGGCTTGGGATTCCTGGGATTCAACGCTCTACAAATCATCAAGCATATCGGCTCGAGGGTCATTGTGTCGGATGTCCGCCAGGAACGACTCGACGAGGCAGCAAAGCTGGGTATCCCTAAAGAGGACCTGGTGCCTGCGGGCATCTTAGTGCGCGAGTTTTTAATATAGCGTGGCCTTTATAGCAAGATAGACACAGTGCTAGACTTTATCGGAATGCACTAAACGTTTACTGGCGCATAGGATATGGGTAAGTCTGCGAATACCTTGTGTTTTTAGGCTTTGTGCTACTACGAACGAGTATAGAATGGACTCCCTAACTTTTATATAGTGCGTCGCGGCGGTAAGATAGTATATATTGGCACCCTGGATGCCGAAAACACCATCGACATGAAAAATTGGCATAAGAAAGAGAGAGATTAAGCTTCATCTTCTCGTATGGTGGTCAGCTGAGGGATCTCGAAGCGGGTTTGGACCTGATAGCTCAGGGTGCCGTGCAGCCTTAGGTGGAAATAGGCCGACTGGAAGACTTTGCCACGATGCTCAAGGATCTTTGTGATGGCAAGGTTAAGGCGCGTGTTTCTCTGCTACATGCATAGAGATTCACATTGGATATCCTATCCCATAGTTTCTATTCGGCCACGCCTTTAGAGTTCCAATACTGTTCCAGATCACGGAAGAAGGCCCATTTGAGATCTTTCCCCCAGCCCTTCTCCTTCCACGCATTGAGGGACTTAGGAAAGTGGTCAGCGCCATCTCTGACCGTCGAATCGTGCGCGATGATCACGAAGATATCATCGAGACAATCGAGTTCCTGCAGATATCGCATCGTCTGAGTTGCCAACGGGATATCGTGGCCAAAGGTCATGTCGTACAAAGTATCCGTAGGCTTGCGTCCCCTTGATCTTTGCAGTTCATCAAATGCACTGCCGGGACAGAAAGCCAGAGAGCTTGTAGGCCGCAGCGGATGCGGTGTGATAGAATTAGGAACGGGTAGATGTTCGGAAGGACGAAAAATGCCTGCGTAATGGCATACGTCGCCGCCCATGAGCACAAATGAGGGTGGACGGGTTGTTGTTCGCACAAGGCCGCACAGATGGCCTATGGCGTGCCCTGGACTGTCGAGAAGGTAGAATGATCCGTCACCAAAGTAGTCGAATGCGCGAAACTGCCCAATTTTGAACTTATTAGGACCATCGAAATCGATCTCCCTCAGAGTCCGACCTCTGAGATACGACAATTAGTCATGAAGGTTCTCATCACGAAGCCATTTAATCAGATAGCACTTACTCATAGTCGCTCTCGCGAATAGGCGATGCTGGGTTAGCAGGATAGCCTGGCAGCATGGCTTTGTTGAAGCCGGGACCCACTACTAGGTCCGTACTGGAGGGAAACGTGGACGGATCTCCGATGTGGTCCCAGTGCCAGTGACTATGTACTTTGGTATGAGCATGGTTTTCTCATATTTGGGTGGTGACTTTACCTCCATATCACGGCTTCGATATCTGAGCCGGAAATGCCATGCTCGGCCAAGATATCAATAACATTTTTCTCGACCTGGATATTGTAATTTGTGGTTGGCAGATAATCCGCAATAGATTTGGAATAATTCTGGTGGTCCTTGCGAATGCCCAAGTCGAAAACAAGTCGTCGACCAGATGGATGCTCGAGTAGGAACAATAACGATGGTGATGTCTTGAATCTTTCCAGCCCCGGGACATCTGGCGTCATAAACCTCTTCAGGATGGCTGGTCCAAAATTGACTGGGTTGATCAACTTGACGGTTACTGCTGTCTCACCCGAAGGCAGGCTGGCGGTGCATTTTGGTGTCGCCATGGTGTCGTGTGCCTGCCGACCTAAATGACTATATCGATTAATAGTTGTGTTTGTAAGTCGAGACGTCTTGTAATATGTGCCAGGCAAAATATCCGGTTGCTCTCGTCACCAATCGGCACCTAAGCGGTGCCTACAAGGGATCCCCACGCTTCCGGTAAGTAACCTCGGGATTGGTGCTGTTAGTAGATTTCGTACCACTCAATTCTACTGAATGGTCGATACTGTCTATTCGAGATCAACGGGTCTCGGGAGGTAGCGTAGGAAGTTTTGGTCTATGCACTCTACCGATTAACGCATTATTGTTCACAGCTATAGAGACACTACAGTTGACTAGGTCCGCGAGCCGAGTCTTGTTGGACTGCAACCAAACCAAGAAGCTTCTGGAGAGCCGCAAGGTCTCCTCTTTGCTGTCCAGCCTTTGACATGTTGCCACGCAACACTTCCAAAAGATCCAGCCGCGACAGAGTCAGCTCCAGGTCTGCCTGTCCTGTCAATTTCGCATCAACCGGATATCGACGATGCGTAAGGACGCTATTGCTAAGAATCAACCGCCATCTCTCTCCACTGTCCGTTAGGTTGAAATCCACAACACAAGATTTACCGTCAGCGATGTCGCCGTTAATCTGAACAGACATGATGTCGAACCACTGGTCTACGGAGAGGTTGGGTCCAAGCGATGTTCGTCCACCTGCCACCATGCCAGCTTGCTTCCCGGTCCTCAACTGCTGTGCAGCAGTCAGGTAGAAATTTCTCCACGTAGCGTTCTCTGCTCCAAAGCCCAATTTCTCGTAAACTCCAGCCAACTGCTTTTTTGTTGGCTCATGTGTTGGGTCTGCCGCATTTCCATGGGCTAGGAGGGTGGCAGCGAAGCGCAGGTCACCTTGCTCCTCGTATGTTTGTGCTTTAGAGCTTACAGCATCCAAGCCACCCAAGCAGTCTACATACCTCTGACCAGCAGCCGCGGGTGGGTGTTGCCACAGGTTAACGGGGTTACCGTCGAACCATGTCATGTATTTCTGGTAGATACCCTTGACATTGTGGCTGACAGAGCCGTAAAACCCTCGACAGTGCCACGATTTTGCGAGCTTCTCTGGTAGTCGGATCTTCTCGGCGATGTCGATACCAACCATTCCCAGGTTCATCATACGGACAGTTTGGTCATGTAGATAACCATACAAATCTCTCTGTGTGGCAAGTCGGTCGATCAATTCTTGCTGACCCCAGACAGACCAGTTGTGACTGCCGAACAGGACGTCAGACTTGTCGCCAAACAAGACAATGGCTTCATCAAGATAGCCCGACCATGCCTTGGCGTCCCGCACCTGGGCTCCTCGTAAGGTGACGATGTTGTGTAAGCAGTTGGTACATGTTTCTGGAACGCAGAGTGCTTTGAAGTCTGGGAAGTGGAAGTTGATCTCGGCTGGAGCCTCGGTCTCAGGGACCATCTGGAAGACGATTCGAATGCCATCCACAACGTGTTCTTCTCCAGTCTCCTTGATGAGCAGGTTTGGAGGGATGAGAGACGTTTTGCCAGTAGATGAGCCCATGCCTAATCCCACGCCGACATGGCCCGTTGCCGCCCTTGGAAGAGCTCTGCCGTACATGAAGGCGGCTCGTTGACGCATTGCCGGTCCAGCAAGAATGCTTTCTGACATAACAGCCTGCATGAATCCATCTGGGGCAATGATTGGAAGACGTGGGTTGGCGATCTGCTCTTCAGAAAGCACACCTTCAGCACCCATGTAGTGGTCGCCATGAGAGTGCGAATAGATCATGCCACTCACTTTCCTCTGACCGCGATGTTGTTGATAGATATCGAGAGCGGCAGCCGCACATTCGCAAGACACCAGAGGATCGATAACAAGAATTCCTTCCTTACCCTCTACGATGGTCATGTTCGAGAGGTCGAATGCTCTGATCTGATAGATGCCAGGAGTAATCTCGAACAAGCCTTGCTTGGAATTCAGCTGGCCCTGGCGCCAGAGGTTTGGGTTGACTGTTGGTGGACACTCCTTTTCCATGAAGCGAAACTGGTCAATGTCCCACACAACTTTGCCCTCTGCATCCTTGATGATGCCAGGCTCCAGCTTGGCGATGAACCCTCGTGTGGCATCATCATAATCTTGTGTGTCGTTGAATGAAGGCTCAAATGCCATGGTGAAAAGCCTGTCAAGTGCCGGATTTGCGATTTCAAGCTCTTCCTTGCTTTGGGAGGCACGCTTCCTAATTGTGTATGCTGCAACGAGGCTTGATGGATCACTCGCTTGCTATCCAGCGTCCTCAAGACACGGCGAGTATATTGATGGACAGTAGCGCCAAATAATTTTCTGCCGAGGGTGTCTCTGGTCAGCTGCCCCGACCTTCGGGACCTGTCAAATCGTAACCTGATAGGTCAGCGCGGCAACGGTCCAGAACCGGAGCCATGACTGAAAACGAAAAGTCAAAGTGATTTATGAAATTGCCGTTCGGTAGAGTTCTTTGGGATTTGGCGCTCCAGCCGAGACTCGGGAATCCCAATAGGGCAACCCCCGCTGGAGTCGGCCCCAGTACTCCAGCCTCCCAAGCGGAGGGTCTCATCCCCGGTCCTCCCGTGTGAAAAATTTGGGAGCGGTCCACGGCCTCTGCTCCTTTCTCCATACCGAAATTCAAAATAGCTCCTCCGTATCTACCTCCGCATAGAGAGGGTATATCAGGCCACTCGGCCCCTGCGTACAGTTCTGGAGTCCGGGGAAAATCTGAGATATTGTGTCAGGTTGGCTATTGTTGCCAGCAGCCTGCAAATACTACTACTACTTCGTACCATTATGTCTTTGAAGGACTATTCGCTTGAGGCTATATCAGCCACCGGTGGCGACCACTGTGAAAACTCTGACAACGTGTCCAAGGTGGACGTTAGCGGCGAAGATGAGGAATACACGGTCAAGGAGCAGAGGAAGATCATCCACAAGATCGATAGGCGACTGTTGGTCATCCTCGGTGCCATGCAGGCCGTGTCATTCCTCGACAGAGCCAACATGTCCAATGCAAACATCGCTGGGTAAGTGACTTGTTATGGACACCGGGGAGGAGCAATCGCTGACAACTGCACCAGAATGGCTGCAGATCTTGGTCTCAAAGTCGGAAATCGCTATGTAAGTGTGGCCAGCAAGCTGCAGATGTGCTCGTCGGTAACATGCTGTCCTGTAGTCCATTGTGCTCTTGGTCTTTTTCGCCACCTTCATCGTCTTCCAGATACCTGCAAACAGACTCACCCGCAAAATCGGGCCCAGAATTTTCATGTCGTCGACCGTTTTTGCTTGGGGAATTGTCATGATGGTTTGTGTTCACTCCTGCTACCATGCTCGATATGTCGCGCTAACATTGGGTAGTGCTTTGGCTTTGTGCAGAGCTGGAAGTCCCTCGTTCCACTCCGTTTGCTTCTCGGAGCTCTGGAATCGGGCGCACTCTCTGGACAATTTTATCTGATTTCATGCTGGTACACTCGATACGATCTCCACAAACGTGTCTCGACATTCTACCTGATCGCTGTCCTCGGCAGCGCTTTCGGCGGTGTTCTCGCTCTCTTGTTCTCTCAGATGGGCGGACTCGGAGGCGAGGAAGCGTGGCGGTGGATCTTCATCATGGAGGGTTTGTTGACCATTGTTATCGGAGTTCTGGGCTACACCTTTATGGTCAATTTCCCTGAGGAGTCGCACAAGGCTTGGGGATTTCTCTCCGTGAAAGAGAAGGATTTCGTGATCAGGCACATCAACCGTGATCGTGCGGATGCCGAGACACCACTCTTCTCTTGGAGACGGCTGTTCTCGGCCGGACTCGACTGGAAGATCTGGTGCTTTGCATTGATGTTCTTGTAAGTCAGCACTGTTCTTGGTCATATTCGACATGTTGCTAACAACGCACAGCTGCTCAACTATCCAGGCATACTCTGTGGGCTTCTTCCTGCCACTTATTCTCGAAGGAGAAATGGGCTTCAGTGTCGCAGCTGCTCAGGCTCTGAGCAGTCCTCCGTATTTGGCCGCCATGGCGTTGATGTTTGTCGAAGGCTACATCTGTGACAAAATCCGCCTGCGAGGACCCTGTCTCGTCTTCAACGCCTTGCTATCCGCCACTGGACTGTGCATGATGACTTGGACCACCAGCTCTGGCTCTCAATACGTCGGCTCTCTCTTTGTCACCGCAGGCTGTTCTGCAAACATCCCAGCTGTCATGGTCTACCAAGCCAACAACATCCGTGGACACTGGAAGCGTGCCTTCTGCAATGCTAGTCTGTCGTCCCTGGGTGGTCTTGGCGGTATTGCTGGATCGTTGGTCTTCCGTTCACAGGACGCTCCTCACTATGTTCCGGGCATTACTGCTTGTCTCGTGTAAGTCTTTATCCCTGCTGTATGGTGTGTTTCCAGCCGCTAACTCATGAGGTCTATAGCGCTAATGGAGTCACACTGTTGTTGGTTGGACTAATGACATTCTTCTTCTACGTACGCAACCAACAGGCTGCAAGAGGAGAAGTCATTCTTGAGGGCCTGCTCGGTTTCCGTTATACCTACTAAACGGATGTTTTGGCCAAATTTCGTTGGATAACTTGGCTTGTTGAAATCTGAGAACTGGGACGGCTACCAGTCTCTGATCTTGTTCGAACATAGATGCGCTATGTACGTGCCATATGTGGTGGAATTTCGATGCTCTCGACAGTCTGCTGCGACCGCATAGAAACGGCATCATGGTGGCCAATAGATCTTGTTCGACCAATCCATCTGTTGTAATGTAAACCACGTGACAAGGATCCAAAAATTTGATGGAGTGATCCATGACACATGTGTGTGCCCTGCATTGTTCGCGCAACCCATGATCAACTCCGTGTTTCTAGCATAAGTGTCTGCAATAAGTTCTGGGGCACTGCAAATAGGGGGCGTTTGCCGGTCTTGCCGATAGCATCAGGATATCAGCTCGGTAGTACGGATCAAGTCTAGTCTTTACGAAGACTGGCACTCCTGTTACCTGTCTGTATACCATTGACACGAGAGTCACGAGGCACATGCTCTTCAAGGCAAGCTGGCCACATAACAACAAGTATATGGCTAAACACCTTCATTTTGCCGCGGGCACCGTTTGTGTTAAAGGAGTTTGAGATCAGTTGAGGTTCAAACTCGTCCGTCATGTCGCAGCAACGACGATCACTTGACGCAGCTTGTGTCGTGACCTTTTCGTCCAAGCCGAAGCTGAAGCCTACCGGATTCGGGAGTATAACCGTCTGTGACAGCAATGGCTATCCAATTCCGAATGAGTTGGATCGACATGTGCTTGGGGACCGGAGTGCGTTGACTTATAGCGATTGCGGCAGGGTGTATGGGGAGAACAAAAGCTCAGATGCAAGGGATGGTCCATTCCAGGGACTTTTGCAGCCCGCCGATCTGCGTCCCCCAGAGAATTGGACCTCGAGCTCGTTGCCGGCCCCAGGAAGCTGTCGTTCAGCATGCGCTTCTACGGGGCCGAAGACAGCATGTCAAACGGTGAAGGGACATATCCCATCCCATAGATTCTAGTAGAGCAGTTCATTCTTTTTGCATGGCATGCTGATCTGCATTGGGGGTGCATTGTCGATTGACCTCCGAATACTGCGTGAGACTGAAGAAAATGGCTTAGAGCAGCGGCTGATCTACTTATCAAACCAGCGGCAAGAGGATTCCTAACACTAACAGTCAGCAGCTGGTATGTAGTCGTGATAAGATAACCCCCAGATGTTTCAACGCGCCTGGCCGACTGTCCCGTTGGGGGGCGGGTTCCATCTTGAGGCCCTCCAACAGCCTCTCTGCAGCTTTGTGGGCGCAGAGAAGTCGCTGAATCTTCCCATATGCATTTCCCCGCGCATTTTTGTACATGTAGACCACCGGAAGAAGCAATCCCAGTCCATCCAGCCCACCATATGTCCTTAGTTTGTCGGCAATGTTCTTCAATTCGGACTTTCGATCTCGGAATTGGGATAGGTGCGACTCGAGGAATTGGCACATCTCGGAGGAGTCGTGCAAGGGTTCCTCAAGAAAGCTTTTGATCAGGCCGAATGGGGGTTGTGACATGTCGTCCTTGCCTTCTGCAGCGATAGGCGTTGGTATAACTGTCTACACAGTGCAGTGCAGTGCGTGTCGTCTCGACCGTTGTAACCAACCTTGAACTTTTTTTGCATAGCGCGACGTCTTGGGTAGGACTCAAGATTCTTGTTGCGCTTAGGTGGGGGAGGAAAGTTATTTCTCTGGGCGCTCTTGAAAAAGCTTTGCTAGTTGTGGCAAGGCTTTAGGGGCGCTACTCGGCTGAGGCTTGTTCACAGATTCATTCGCAGATCAAAATGACTGCTAGAGGAGTCCTCCCTCACGACGGTAGGGAGAAATCCTGCGCGTGAAGACGAATTCAGATCACGCGTAACATCCTTTGGCGTCATTTTACACTGATCGTCCACATCCGTTAACGGGCTTCGTCGATGCTTGCGCACTGGCTCTGGACGCAAAAAGGTAAAAAGCGGCATGTGTAAAACCTTTCAGCGACGCAGCCGCCCCAACCCGTAGCCCCAATTGCATATTCCCCTCCAAGTCTTGCATAGTGTGCCTGTAAAGCTAGTAACACAGCCTGAAAGAATTCCTGCCCGGCCTTTACGGCCGCGTTTGACGGGATCCCTTATCGCTGCATCAACAATAGGGAAGCACCTCGCACTTGGCGAGGTCTTAACGATGATCAACTTGTGGCTGTGAAGGCTCAGCCAGTGAAGCCAGTAAGCATGAAGATATCGAAGTTCGATACCGGTGAGCTGGCACATTCACGAATCTCACAGCACAGAGTCTGGCCGAGGAGATCTCATGGCAAATGCAGGCTGGCAAGTCTCCAGGATTACAACATCACAGAGAGGGACACATTAGCTGCCGATTTCATGTTACCGAAGGTTCAGTGGACTAATCGTTATGACCCTAGTCTACAATTTTGAAATCATGCTGACTTTCTGCGCCCGGACATCCAGCTCCTGCGTCCACGCGCTTCGTGGCTGCGCATGCAAGAACCAACAAATCTGACCCAGGTCCGCTGGGGCCGACAGATGTGCATGACATCGTCCAGCTTCTCCCTATCACCTTCTCTAGCCCACTTCCGACGCGACACTCCGCTAATCAACTTGCCATCGATGGGTGTGTCGACGATGATTTGGCCCGTAGGGATGCCGCGCTCTTGATATTCGCGCGTGACAATCTGCGCAGACTCCTGAGCCCAAACTGCTGGCGAAAAGCTGCTTAGACCAGGCGACTCGCGCAGACTGCCCGTAGCGCCCGTGTAGATGATGGTGCCCTTTCCCGCGTCTAGCATATCAGGCAAGACGCATTTGGTCGACCAGAAAGCGCCGAATAACTTGATCTTTGGTGAAGTTTGTGAACTCCTCGGTGCTGGTGTCGAGAATTGAACGTCCACTGACGCGCCGCGCTCCGGCATCATACATGAGCACACGGACGGCACCCGGTTCAGCGCGGATTCTCTCGAAGCTCGAAAGCACTGATGGCTTGTCGCGTAAGTCGGTAATGTAGTAGCGTGCCGTTACTCGACCATAGTCGTTTTCTATGCCTGATACCATGGACTGCAGCTTGTCTTCGGTCCGGGCAAGAAGAGCAACCACAAACCCTTCGGCGACGAAGCAGCGAGGCCACAGCCTCGCCTAATGCCTGGATCAGCGCCTACGACCGCGATGACTGGCGTCTTTTGAGTGTTGTGCGACATGTCATCGTTGTGATGTGGGTAGAGAGTTGGTTAGTATTGACTAAGAGCACAAGCTAAAGGGATCAAAACATTCTTTCTTCAGGGAATTTAAAGGACAGAGAAGAAAATCACTTTGTGAGATATCTCGTGTTGCTCGTCTCTGAACATGCAGGTGAGAAATGAAGCCGCATCAGTAATCCGAAATGCCTTTGGCGCCTCGGTGCCTGGACGAATGAATAACGGGTCACTTACAGGCGGTAGCTTGGCGCCGCCGTCCCCCAAGCGGCGGACTTGTATCAGAGATGGGGGCTGCTTCCCTAAGGGAGCGCCTAGAAGCCCGGTCACATACACAAGGAAAGTGGTGGAAGTCGAGAGAGAGGTCTTTATTGAAATGCCTCCGGTGTTTTCGTCGGTTCCGTACGGAGTATGCATACTTGTCCTCTCCGATCTCGTCTGTCTGCTGGCTCCTGCTAGAGTCATCTGCACCCTACTACATCCTCTCCAGGTTCCACCTTCTGCCTTCTAAAGATCCCGGAGATGCTGCGGTGGGCGTGGGCGGCCGAGTCCATGAAGCCGGCTGGCGCACGGTGCCGGCTGGTGACCTCCTTGGGAATCTCCGGGCGCACAACCGACATCCCCATCATCCGGGGCGTAACCGAAGTCCGGGATGGACGTGAAAAGAGCCGAAGGTTGGAGTAAAGTTTGAGTCACAAGAATCAAATCACCTTTCAAAATATACGACATCGGAAGGCAACGAAGCAATACACAAAACATACACGACACAGACGTACCTTTGCCTGTTTACCAGAATTGTTTTGTTTGTTTTGAAAAAGTAATCAATCAGTCGCACAACATCAAGATGCCTACCATTCCCAAGTACACGTACAATGGTCCCATCGACTGTGCGGTCACCCCCGACAAGACCAAATTGAAGGGCAAGTCTGTCATCATCACTGGCGGTGCCAACGGTATGGGAGAGGTCATGGTCAAAGAGTTCGTGGCTGTTGGAGCTTTTGTGACTTTTGCCGATCTTCACTCTCGAGGAGCCGACCTGGAAAAGGAGCTCAACGCCAACTCTTCAAGTCCCAAAGCTGCCTTTGTCAAATGCGATATCCGAAACTGGGACGACCAGATCAAGCTCTTTGAGACGGCCAAGAACAGCAGTCCCAACAACAGCGTCGATATTGTCATTGCCAATGCCGGTATTAGTCGAAGCTCGGGAGACAGCCTATGGAAATTGGATGGTGAGTGACGAAGGAGACGAAGGGATTGTGGGAGATTCTAACCGTGATCTCTCGTCTCTTTAGACCCCAATGGCCCACCCACCAAGCCAGACTTGAACATTGTCCACGTCAACCTGGAAGGCACCTTTTACACGTGGAAGTTGGCCGTCCACTACTTCCGAAAGCAGCCAGACAACGAGGAGAGAGACCGTTGCTTTATCATGACTGGCAGTATGGTTGCTTACATTGATTCTCCGGTGAGTATCGAGCGAGTAGCTATCTCTATCGGTGCTAACATATCATAAGGGCAACTGGGAATATACATCGACTAAGTATGGTCTGCGAGGATTCATGAAGACTGTCAGACGCAACAGCTGGGAGCAAAGCATCCGAATCAACTATGTAGCACCTTGCTGGATCAAGAGCGCAATCCGAACTAAGGAGTATGAGAATTGGCTTATTGAGCACGGTATTGAATTCGGCGAGCAGATTGACTGTGCTGGCGCAATGATGAGAATCGCCTGCGATAAGGCTGTCAATGGTGAGTCCATGCCAACATTATTGACGGAATGATTACTAACCTGAGTTCTCAGGACGTTCGCTCATGATCACCCCAAGATCATTTGCTGCCCAGGGTTTCGTGGATGTAGACAAGGAAGACTACCGTGACCCGTCGGACGAGTACTTTATTAAGAAGCAGGCCACTCAGCTCCGAATCATCGAGGACCAGTGGCGCGACGACTACAAAGTGAGAATCTACAAGGAATAAGCTAAAGGCTCTGCCACTAACTGTTGGCAATAGCCACAAGGCCGTATGGGCCAGAAAGTATAGAGGGAGAATGGTCCCTTGATGGAGAATTGAGAGACGTTTTCGTCGTGGACAATGTCGATGTACTAGACACCCATAGTCTCAAAAGTTGACAATCCATGGCTCAACAAAGTACTCATATCGTCCCATACATCTGCCGTAGGCAATGCTTTCTTCCCACGCAACAAACGGCCGTCCCAAGCTCCGTCTGTCCCGTGCACCACGTGGACCTTGTACATTTGCCAAATAACGCCGACGCAGGTAAACATCGAATCGGCTCAGTCGGCAGGTCATGCTGCCCGAGCCGAACACAGCTGCCTATTGGAGGGGGTTACTCCAGAACGAGCGGATCAGAATCTGGTGAATGCTAGAATATTGACCAGAGGTTCTGTCAGAGTTACTTCTTGAAGTACCAAGTTTCTTCACTTGTTGTATTGTTATCAGGCAGATAGACATCGCTAGCAAGCATGGCAGCACAACTACCAAAGACCATGTTTACGTGGAGGAAGCACAAGGGAAACCCGGAACCTGTAAACACGAGTTTCTTGATTCAAACGGGCACTAACTGACATAATATAGGTGTGGGAAGAGGTTCCTGTTCCCACTGTGCGTCCTGGAGGAGTTATGATCAAGCTGCTCGCATCTGGAGGTACAGATCGATTGGTTGAAAAATAGCGCTGAATTGGCCGCTGACGGACGTTGTAAAGTCTGCCACAGTGACCTTTCGCTGCTCACAAACGAGAACCAGCGTCCATGGTTCGAGCAGAAATATATCTTAGTCCGTACCTTTTGAGATCTGAGAGGCAACCTATACTGACCCCATGACCAACTTAGGGCCACGAAGGATGTGGAGAGATCATCGAGATAGGAGACAAGATCAAAGATTCTGGCTTCAAGATCGTAAGTCGACCAGAAATCCCAGTACACCATGGTCGCTGACAAGAACAGGGCGATAGAGTCGCCTCAATTGCCGTGCCCGGCTGTGGAGAGGACGATTGTCCAGAATGCTCGCGAGACCTGGCGCAGCTTTGCGAAAGGGCTCACCACGCCGGCATTGGACAAGACGGCTTCTACGCGCCGTATGCCCACCTGGACATTAGAGCCATTGTAAAAGTGCCTGACAGCGAGTTTTCCTCTTCTGCTGCTACATATAACAATCTCTGACTTATACCAGACATCCCTTCCCACGTGGCAGCCGTAGCCACCGACGCCGTCAAGACTAGCTACCACGCCATCATGCGCCGCGGCGAAGTCAAGCCCACTGAGACGGTGGTCCTGTTCGGGCTGGGCGGCCTGGGCTTCAATGCCCTGCAAATTGTTCGGCATATTGGCGCGAGAGTCATCCTGTCTGATGTCCGACAGGAGCTTCTCGATGAGGCCATCAAGATCGGCGTGCCTAAGGTAGACGTCATCCCAGCCGGCAAATCTGTCCAGGAGTTCCTGAAGGAGGCGGGCTTATTTGAAAAGATTGACACGACGCTGGACTTTGTCGGCAAGCACCAGACTTTTACTGATGCGCAGTATATTTGTGAGTATTGTATACTGCCTTTTAATGGGCTGTGCCAGGTTGGCTTTTCTAACGCGTGACACAGTAAGACGAGGAGGCAAGATGGTCTGTATTGGAACCCTGGACACAGAGAACACGATCGATATGAAGATTGGAATCCGGAAGCGCCTGACTATCAACTTCACGTACGGAGGTCAAATACGCGACCTGAAGGAAGTGCTGGAACTTATTTCCAAGGGAGTTGTGCAGCCACGGGTCGAGACGGCTGCACTCGAAGACTTTCCAGTTATTTTGAAGAACTTGAGTGATGGCAAGGTTAAGGCACGCGTTGCTCTCGTGCCTCAGGACGGTTGAGTAGACTGCCACGTACATGTAGGCTACAAGGTATGATAGTAGGACTACGACTCTGCTGCTTTGCCTGAAGGTGTTTCGCTGAATTGCGGAGTTGCCGGACGGGACGGCAAAAGGGGCCTATCAAGGTCCAACTGGGGGCCCCCGAGCCCCCATACTGGCTGCCGGCCGGCAATTCTTTAGCTGCTTGTCATCCTTCGTCGACCGCCAAGGCACCTACAAAGGTACTTAGGTCCTTAGTCATCCGGCCAGAGACATGCCCTTGTAGGTTCAACTAAACCCAAGTTGGGCCGGAAAGAAACAGTGTGCCGATATCAAACCCAAGCTATAACTCTATACAACGCTGGCAAGGCATTTGAGGACGACCGCCATCCCCTCATCCACGAATTGTCTCTCAGGTCTTGTCCACTCCTCTCAATTTCAGCATGGCACCAGCAACCCCCCTCTTCAAAGTGCCTACTGGCGACACGGCTATCACCGTGCAAATGATCAACCCCGTGAACTTTGGACCGGCCATGCTCACACGCTTCGTCTTGCCTCCAGTACCGCACGTCGAGAAGAAGAGACCAGGACCGTGTCTCACATTTTTGCTCGAGCACCCTTCCGGCAGGAGACTGATGTTTGACCTGGGTATCCGTAAAGACTACCAGAACTACTCTCCCACCATTGCCAACTATATCCCTACCACAAAATATACCATCGAAGTCACCAAGAATGTCGCCGACATTCTTAATGAGAACGATATTCCTACATCGAGTATTGAGGCCGTGATTTGGAGGTAAGCACCAACCCTTGAACCTTGCCTTTACCTTTCTCAAAATTACTCTTCTCTCTAGTCTATGATCTGATCTACATTGATCTTGCCCTGACAACTCAACAGCCACTGGCACTGGGACCACATCGGCGACCCATCAACGTTCCCTTCGTCCACCGAGCTCATCGTCGGCCAGGGCTTCAAGGATGCAATGCTGCCCGGCTACCCTGCAAACCCAGATTCGCCTATCCGCCAGTCAGACTACGAGTAAATATCCCTACCTCCTCTGGCTTACCACAGGAGCTCTCCCACGGATCTATGATATAGAGTGTTAACTCGACGCTCACAGAGGCCGCAACTTCCGCGAAATCACCTTCGAGACCGATGGCCTTCGCATCGGCAAATTCCCAGCCCACGACTACTTCGGCGACGGCTCCTTCTACCTTCTCGACAGCCCCGGCCACGCCGTCGGACACCTATGCGGCCTTGCGCGCGCCACCGTCGACCCGCCGACCTTCATCCTCATGGGCGGCGATATCTGCCACTATCCAGGTATTTTCCGGCCGTCAGAGTGGCGGCACATGCCCGCCGAGATCTCGCCTAACCCGTTCAACCCGCACAGCGAGACTAGCCACAGCGCTCCTTTCTGTCTCGGCAGCGCGTGGGAAGAAATGCAGGTGTCGCGGGACAGAAAACCCACGGAGCCGCTTTTTGAATTGAACTTTGGGCATGATATCCCGCTTGCCAGGCGTACGCGAGACCAGCTGCAGGAGCTGGACTGCGACGACGACGTGTTTGTGATTGTGGCGCATGACGCGGGTGTTAGGGATCAGGTCGCACATTTTCCGGAGTCGCTGAATGATTGGAAGAAGAAGGGCTGGGCGGCCGAGACGCGATGGACGTTCTTACGGGACCTGGAGCCGTATTTCAAGGCGAACAATATTGCGATGTACTAGGTAGAGTAGAGGAGAGTATAGCTTTAGCAGCGTATGCACATAGTATACAACGTTTGGGCTGTCGCAAGTCTATGAAGCCCAACTCTAGCACTCGGGCTAATGAATTTCGACCAGATAGTAAATGATGCTAAGCACCTCATAGCTTCGCGCGAAGATTGCCCGTCGCACCATCTTGTGCCTTTCCCTCCTCAGCACGAGCCCACTGCTTCATCACTCTCCGCAGGATCTTACCACTCGCACTCTTAGGGATGGCATTGACGAACTTGACACCTCCCCTCAGCTTCTTGTAATTCACAACACGACCATTGAACCATTTCTGGATCTCGTCCGCAAGCTCTTGTTTTCTCTTCGTCCTATTCGACACTTTGAGCACGACATACGCGGTCGGCACTTCCGTTCCCAGCGCCGCCGACTGGATCCCCACGACTGCGCAGTCGTCCACGAGCGGGTGGTCCAGCAAGTATCCCTCCAGCTCGGCCGGCGCGACCGAGTTGCCCTTGTACTTGATCAGCTCTTTGACACGGTCCGTGATGAACAGGTTACCCCGTGCATCGATGTATCCGACATCTCCCGTGCGGTACCATCCCGACGGCGACAGGCAGTCTCGCGTGGCGGCAACGTTGTTGTGGTAGCCTAGGAACACATTGGGTCCGCGCACGTACAACTCGCCGATCTCGCCGACTCCCAAGCCCTCACTCTCGCTCTGGGCCGCCATATGTTTCTCGCCTGGCCCAGAGGCGGACTCTTCGAGCGGCTCGCAGATTTTGGCCTCGACGTTGGGCAGTAGCTGGCCCGTACTGCCGACGGGGCGGTCCCAATCGTCCCAGGTCTGGTTGAAGACGGTTGGGCAGGTCTCAGTCATGCCGTAACCCTGCTTGATGCGGATGCCCGTGCGGCGGTGGCATGCATCGATAATTTCTTTGGACAGAGGGGCCGCGCCCGAGTTGGCCATGCGGATGCTGGAAAGATCATAGGAAGGGACGGCTTTGTGTTTGCATAGGAGCAGAACCATGGGTGGCACGATGTACGCGAATGTGACGGAGTGGCGTTGGACGAGCGCGCACCAACGCTTGATCTCGAATCGCTCCATCACGATTGCTGTCGCGCCTGTGTATAAAGGGTTGATGATGGCTTTTGTAAGGCCTAAAATGTGGTACATTGGCACGCAGACTAGCACTTTGTCGCCGCCCAGGCCGGCCTTTGGGAGTGGGATGTCGCGGCATGTCTTGGACCCGTCCCACGTCAGGTACTCTTGGTCGCCGGGCTGTAGTTGGCTGATGTTTGAAGTGACGTTGTAGTGCGACAGTCGCACGCCCTTGGGCTTGCCTGTCGTGCCGGACGAGTAGACGAGGAAGGCGACGTCGGTCTTGTGGTTGACTTTGATGGGTGTAGAGGTGTTGGATGTCGAGTTTGAGCGTGAACTTCGTAGTTCGGTGAAATGTACGATCTGCGAAGATGGATCTCCTTCGGCGCCTAGCAGCAAAATGGGGAGTCGAGGCATGCCGGCCATTTGCACTGCCTCCTTCACGACTGCTAGAGAGCGGTATTGTATGGCGATGGCCTTTGGCTGGCTGTCCATCAGTTGGTTCGCCAGCTCCGTCACCGTGTACCATGGGTTCGCAGGCGAGAAGGTTCCGCCAGCCAACAGAGTGCCCAGCATCACAGCGGGGATGTCAATACTGTTGGAGGCGAACAGAGTCAAGATGTCGCCCCTTTGCCAGTTGAGTTTGCTTCTGAGACCGACCCCGAATGCCTGAGACATTTCTCGGACGTCACTGTAGGTGTAGAACTTGTCCGTGTCGGCATCTTGGAACATGACTATCGTGGGGTGTGAGTATTGGCGTCAAGGCAAGGCAAAGCCGGCAGTGAGATAGAATGAGATAGACAACATACCATGATCTGAAGGCACTGGCCGGCTCTTGGGCCCGAATATGAATGAGAAGATGTCTTGCTCAGGGAGAGCAAGGCGAGGGAAATGGCTCTGGAAGACGACCATCTCGTTGGTGTGCCCGGATAGCAAAGATAAAGGGAAGTGCGAGGCTGGCTAATGAACCTTGTGGTGTAGTAATAGTACTGCTTAGCCGGTATGTATAGCAAGAAGTTGCTTGATGATCTTAAGGCCTGACACGGCAAGACAATTATCGAGGGCACATTATCCGTAGGTGCCCGATACTGCAGGCCGGACCCAGCCTTACCGAGGATGCCGAAAGATAGTGACAGACCCCCGAGACACTGCCGGCTGCGCCCTTGAAACCGTCCATACGGGCCCGAAGATAGGTACGCATACGAAGCGTGGATACGGGGTACTTACTTCTGTCACGTAGGTTTCATTGAAAATGCCCCGATTACTGATAGATATTCACTCGAAAACTTGTTAACAGGACCAGCAAAAGCAGGTTTAGCAAAGGGTATCGATATTCTGGGCCAATGAATGCCAAACCATCTAAGTACACCGTCTTCGTATCTAAAAGGCTCAAATCTATGCCTTGGGTACTGGGTCCGCCACCTCGACATACCACGACAGGTCGGCATCCTCTTGCATTTCCCACTCAGTAAAGCCGTTACCCAAGAACCTAAAGGGGTTCTTGGAGTTGTAGACAATGTCATAGTGCTCGGCCCTAATGTCCTGCATCATAGCTTTAAACACCACCGCGCTGCCGGCAAAGAGCGCCGTCACCTTACCGTCTTGCGTACCGCGCTTATACCAACTGCGGCAGCCACCAGTCCAGACTAGGTTCTTGTGGATCTCGTCCTGGTACTCGCAAAAGGCCTGGACCGACGCGGATTTAGGCACCATATACTTGATATCTTCCGTGGCGATCTTCTTGATCATCTTGACGAAGTAATCACCAGTCCAATTCAGCGACTCGACGAGCGAGCCGTGGCCGCATAGGCACCGCGGGCCAGCCATAGTGAAGTAGTTAGGGAAATCATCGGTGCCAACAGACAGGTACGAGGTAGGCTCATCCTTCCACTTCTCAGCGAGAGCGACGTTGTTCTGTCCAATAATCGGGTATCGAGGGCACTTAGACACGTCAAAGCCGGTAGCGCACACGAGGACGTCGCAGTCAAAGTGTTGGCCATCGGCTGTCTCGACGCCGGTCTCGGTGATGTTGGTGATTGGGCTCGATGTCAGCGAGCAGTTAGGCTTAGAGAACGACTCGAGATAGCCTGGACCAGGGGTGACGCGACGGCAGCCAATCTCCCACTTAGGGATGAGCTGGTCCATCAAGATGGGGTCGTGGTTTAGTTTCTGAGCCATCTGGGCTGTGGCAAGACGGACGGTCTCGGCATTGTATTCGCCCTTGATGAACTGAGGAAGATAGAGTTATTAGATTGTAATATTTGGCAATAAAGAGAAATGAATGGGCTCTTACCAGACGGAATGCCTTATTTGTACGGTGAATGATGCCCTTGCGGTACTCGCGGTGCTGCGCTGGGTCGCGGTACTTCTCCTTCTCGCTCTCGTAGTAGGCGGGGTTAGTGTCGTCTGTGTCTCGTCCTAGATGCTTGGACGCAGGAACTCGGTAGTACACCCAAGCAGGGCCTCGAATGAAGTTACGGACTGTCGTGCCAGGCAGCTTGGTCATCTGAGGCACAATTTGGATACCGGACGAGCCGTTACCAATGACGGCGATTTTCTTGTTGGAGTAGTCGTAGTCGTGCACCCAGCGTCCAGAGTGCGTCTTGTGGCCCTTGAATTTCTCGATACCCGGGATCTTGGGCCAGACTGGTTCGCTGTGGGGAAAATCCTGGTTAGTTTCCGTAGAAGTACAAGAGTAGGTTGCGCAATTGCGACTTACACAAGGTTACCCTGAGCAGACATGATGATGTCGGCATATTCTACATGTTCAACGCCCTCATGCTCAATCTTCACCTCCCACTTTCCAGATTCTTCTTGCCAGTGTGCGCTGAGCACTCTCGTGTTCAGCTGAACATCGCGGTCGAGGTTCCATTTCTTGACTGTGCGCTTGATATAGGCGTGGATTTCAGGGCCACTGGAGTAGAAGCGTGGCCAGTCCGGGTTAGGGTCGAAGGGGAATGCCTTTTGCCGGTGTTAGTACCCGCTACTAGCCGATTATCATAGTTATGAGACTCACATAGATATGCGAGGGCACATCACATTGCACGCCCGGGTAAGTGTTTACCAGCCATGTGCCTCCAACATCGCTACGCGCCTCGTAAATGCTGTGGTCGACAAATTCCTGCAGTTCTGGGAAACGATGTTGGAACTTGTGGGCGAGCAAAAGACCCGAGAAACCTGCGCCGATGGTGATGATGCGCAATTTCCGCGCCTTGAGCGCAAACTGGTTGTAGAAAGGCACTGAGGTCGTGCTGTCGGTAGCGGTGGCCTTGACTTCGGGTCCTGTGCCGTTGAGTTTGGTGGTAGCTCCGTTCTTCAAGGTCTCTGGGTAGACAGCAGGCACTTCGCCGTCGGTGACAAGCGGTGACGATGCGCCCGAGTTCTCCATGTATGGCGACATCTTTGTAAGACTTTGGGTGATGCCACAGCCTGTAGTGCGTTAAAAGCAGATCAGTGACCGTTCAGACGCTGGCAATGGCTGGGATTCTGCGTGATAGACTTGGGAAGATTCGACACGTCTCGATATATTTCAAGTAAAAGGGAATTGTCGACCAGGGACCCAGGTTGCTCCGTCGATCCGCTCCACGACACACTCCAGAACCGGTAGCCGTCGCCATACCGTGGTCATTCTCGATAGCCCCGCGCTGTGTAGAGGTGGTACCGTAATCGCTAGCAGCATGGTAGGCCAGTTGATCAAGTTCAAAAGGCCAATGGCAGTATGTAACGAGGCCGTGCCGGACCCGTTGAAGGCGAGGCCCCCATATTGCAACTCCTCCGAAAGCTGGAGCCGATTTTGGAGTCGATACCGGCTTTTGTCTTGTCTGATACCGGCTCCCAGCCGTCGGTGATGTTGCCGGCATCGACGGCTCAATTTTCGGGCGTATGGAGAGTTGAACAAAAACTGGAAAAAACTACTTGCAAGACTTGCCGGGCGAGTCCACCAGAGAATCTGAATGTGTCTAGCAGGGATATTTTTGGCTTGTGGGTGGTGTGTGAGCTGAGATCATCACCTCCAGGAGGTGGGTGGTGGTGAGTGATGATCTGTCCCTACCTTGTCCGGTGTCCCCCGAACTGCAGCAGACACGGCGCTGGTCGCCCGTTAGTGCAAAGCCTACTTGCCCTCCCACGCCTCCATACCCAGCGAGCCAGGTAGGTCCCCTGGCTCCTCATGGCTCCCTTGGCTCTTCTAAGTGCATAATCCGGATCCAACAGGTTCCTCGTGACAGTGCACAGGCCTCACTTTGCCCTTCGTGTCGATCTCGTTGTG
Source organism: Phialophora tarda (assembly GCA_016109495.1). NCBI lineage: Eukaryota > Fungi > Ascomycota > Eurotiomycetes > Chaetothyriales > Herpotrichiellaceae > Phialophora > Phialophora tarda. The sequence continues at coordinate 319,669 of JADWPL010000001.1, read as the reverse complement.
GAGACACTCTGCGTTCACTGTCCAACTTCTGTCCTGTTGCCACTTCACACACCCACGCTCGCCTGTGAGATTGAGAAGCCTGAGAGAACGTACATTGTTGCGCTGCCTTCGTTCTAGCTGGTCTATGACTTCAAGATGACTGGGACCGGGATTCAATGGTCGCAAATCCCTGTGCCGAATGGCAAGAGGAAAAGAGCCGTTCTCGCCTGTGCTGCTTGCCATGTCAAAAAGGTAGGCTTTTTCTCTAGAGGATAGCAGAGTCGTGATATTGATTGCGCCTTGTCGCAGACACGATGTGACTTGGAAATTCGAAACACTCAAGGCCACGATAACTGCTCGCCATGTTCTGCTGCAGACAAAGAATGCCGGTGAGTTCTCCTCGAGGACCTTGTCACGACCCGGCGCCTGTGAACCTTGAACAGTAATACTTACAATCAATCCCATAGTCCTCGTCCGTCTAAGCGAGATCGACTTCGGCTCATGCATACACCCTTGAGAGTGTTGCCGCCGCCGGTGCAAAACACCCAGTATAATTTGAATCCACCGACCTTGACTGATGCACGCGCGAACGACACAGTAGAAGTGCAGGCGGCCGAAGCAGCGGTAGCATCAGCCTCAAACAATCCTCTGGCACATCCAAGCTTTGCCCTGCCTCGGCCGCAACTTCCTGGCGCAGACGGCCAGGGCATCTTCATCATGGGTATTCCGACACCATCGCCTGATAGCATGGTGTCGGTGTCGTCGGTGGCCAGTGCAATTCCGCCCAAGCCAGGGCGCATACCAGACTGTTACCCTCCAACGCAACTGACCAAAGAGACCGCCTCCGACCATCATCCTGACAAGCGGACAGCCGCTAGATCGAAGGAATCCGGCTTTCTGAGTCGCGTTCCAGAGGAGGAATTGCGACCGCTCTTTGTCGAGACCTATTTCGAGTACTGCTATACGTGGTGCCCGATCTTGACCGAGGCGAGTGTCTTTCAAGAGCTTCACGACTCTCCTCTGCTCGATAATGCCATTGCAACTCTGGGCACCAATCTTCGACCGCCCATGCTGCCTCACGAGGCGGCAGCGACTTATTACGACAGAGCCTGTAAGAAATTTTACTGCAACGAGGAGCCAAACTTGCTGCCCTCCCTGAAAGCCATCATGCTGTTCTACTGGTGGGCTCCTCAAGCTCCGTCGGTCATGAATCGCAGCTCCTCATGGTGGTGGACATCGGTGGTCATTAGACATGCTCAGCAGGCTGGGATACATAATGACTACAGGGCCAGCCAGCCCGACGTAGACAACGACTCCGGCTTGCACAGACGAATCTGGTGGACTGTCTTTGTAAGTTGCTCAATCCATGTATATTGCGTGTTGCTCTGACTGACCTGTGATGTGAACAGAGCCGCGAAAGACTTACTGCAATATGTCAAGGCAAGCCATGCATGATCGATCCTGAAGACTGCGATATTCCGGAACTGTCGCTCGCCGATTTCCCCGACTCGTGTAACAAGAAGAAGGCCGAGGTCTTCATCTACTGGGTGCGGCTGTGTGCCATCATCGGCCGCATCGCAAAAGAGCTGTTAAGATCAGCAAAGCCCAGCCCTCGGGTTCCAGCCTTTCCCACGCATCTGGCCAAAGAACTGATCGGCTGGCTTCGATCGTTGCCTCCGTATTTGCAGCTGCCCATCGGCACCAGCCATACCCTGAAATATGATCGCGACGTCCATCAACTTCACCTGACCTACCTTGCCATTATCGTGGTGCTGCACATCACGAGACCATTGCCGCCTCTCTCTGCTCCCAAGGCATTGACCCCGGCCATGGTGGCTGCGTCGTGCATTGCACGCATCCTGAAAGACGTCTTGATCCGCAGTGAAGTCCGTTATATGATGCCAATCACCTGCTGGTACAGCGGCATGGCCTTCATTGCGCTGTTGCAAGGCTCCAGAACCGAACATTTGCGAGACGATGCCAACGCCGACTTGCGCATCATCACAGCCGCCATCAAGAGGCTGAAGGATCTCTGGGGCACCGCGAACGTGTATGACAAGGGCTTCGAGAAGCTGCGGACGCTTGACAAGTCAGTCAACATGGAGGGTTTTCCGAACTGCCACATGATGAACGAGCGGTCCGTCAGGCCCATGAACTCTGAAGAGAGCGCTGTTGGCAACGGCATCGACTGGCTGGAGTATTTCTCGTTTGTCACGGACCAGACAAGTCCGCTGGCAGCCAAATTGCTCAATCAACAGGACGTTGATGATTTCCAGTGGGATCATTTTGGCGACTTCTCGGCCTTTCAGTTTCAAGATCTGGTCGAGGAATTTGATAGCTGGGGAGATACCGCCGTGCTTTTTTAGTTCCGAGGCATTCAACTGAACGAAATATCAATCTGACTTCCCAAAAATGTGGACTTAGTAAATAATAGTAAAACCATCGAAGTAACTTGGTTGGTAGTAGAACAGAAGTACAACACAATGAACGCCTCCTCGGGTTCCAGACACCTAGCGAGACACTCGGCGGATGGCCCTGGCTAGGCTCTACCGAAGGCGACTCAGTTGCCGAGAGCTGCCGGGACAGCGCCGGGCGGCAGGGGCCGGACGACGCCCAGGCAAAAACCGAGATGGGTAGGATAAACGTATTTGGGCCCTCGAGGAGTGGTGCGACACATCACACCGTCTATTGTTTGTTTGCTTGTCTCTGTCTTTTGACACCAGGCACTGTACAACACCCAGACTACCTAGACAGTATCCTCTTTCGGCCCATGACTGGTAAGCTAGCATACGGATACTGGCCAACTCCCCAATCTATAATTTGAGGCCCTCTCCCGCCCTCTACGGCTCGATCTTTTAGCATGTGCGATTTCTCCCAGTACGGGCCGCCCAGCGAAGAATGGCTGGCCATCGAAGCCACGCAGCCCGCGGCTGCCCAAGACCCGAGCATCGCCGACTTCAAGTGCACGACGAACGCAGACCGCGAGAAAATCTCGCAGGCTGAGATGGTGGAAATGCAAGACCAAATCGTCATGCAGGACTATTCCATCCCGACCCGTGACCGCCAGCATCTCGAGGCCCGAACATATCGCTCGCGTTTGTCAGAGTCTGAACAGGGTCCTTTACCAATCTACATGCACCTGCACGGTGGCGGGTTCCTGTTCGGCACACTGCAGTCCGAAGACGCTATCTGCTCGCGCATCGCGCTGGGCGCGGGCGTCGTGGTGCTGAACGTCAACTACCGTCACACGCCCGAGCATGTCTACCCAACGGCATGGTACGACGGGGAGGATGCGCTGAAATGGCTATGTTCCAACGCCGACAGTATCGGCGGCGACCTGCAGCGTCTCGTGCTCGGCGGCGTATCGGCGGGCGCATATATCACTGCAGCGCTAGTACAGTCGGTACGGCGAGGCGAGCTAGCACCCGAAGTCCCTGGGCCGCTCAAGATCCTAGGTCAGGTGCTGATGATCCCGTGCCTGGTCTTCAGCGCGTGCTATACGTCGCAGCTCGCGCAGATCAAGGACCCCAGTGTGTCCTCGTACACGCAGGCGGCCAACGCTCCGATCCTCAACGCGGCGCGCAAGACGCTGTTCAACAGCCTCCTCCAGGTCACGAACCCGGACCCGAACGATAGACGACTGAACCCGGCGAATGCGACTGCCGAAGAGGTGAAGCGTCTGCCGCCGACCACGCTGGGTATTGCGGGTAACGACCCTCTGCGCGACGAGGGCCTGCTTTATGGCAAGAAGCTATCTGAGAATGGGTATGTTCTACTGTCTACAGATCAAGGGCTTAACCTACTGTACTGACGATTTATAACAGAGTGCCGACAAATATCAACGTCTTCAAGGGGCTGCCACATGGCTTTCGACGATATGGCAAGCGTCTTTCGGCCTCGGCGCATTGGGACAATACCGTCAACGAAGGAATACGATGGGCTCTGAGCGACCCGGCTGCAACAAACGAGTTCAATGTCCGTGTATTCTAGAGAGGCAGCCGTCACAGGACGGACTTTACACATGGCAACGTGCGATCGAGAAAGAAGTTCGAGATCGAGAACGCGGCAAAGACTCGTGATTGACAAAAAGTACAAAGGCGACATCTAAACCTTCAAGTGCAACACCACGATCTGATGCCGCAGAGGCAAACAGACTAGACCTGACACTCTGGTCTCTCTTCTAAGTAGACACTGTGTTAGACTCAATTGAATATCATGGCTATGAAACTATGAATTGTGCTGTTCAATGTGTGAACACTGTGTGCGCGGAACGCAGTGTACGTACCCGCGCCAAGGATTGCATGTGACTGGGAAGGTTACCCGAGGGTGTGTAAAGACGCCGCCAAGGCGTCATAGGCCGTGTACACGTGTTTGGACCCGCTGGTAATATTACAGTAGTCGTAATTATATAGCCAGGCGTTGAATCCATCATGTCTTCCCAATTGAGTCACATGCGGACGAGGTGCAACACACTTGATGCGCGATCCTGATATACAAAAGAGTTTCAATCCCACAGATGGATTGACAAAATCAATACACGTAGCGGAATTGCTTGTTCTAGATGAAGGAGTCAGCATGAGATCTTTGGCGACACAGAGTTCGAGGAGACGTACGGTAATGTCTGTGAGATCGTCCTCATAGGCGTGCTCGAAAGCCTCGGCGCCCATGGCATCTCGCTTCTTGTTCTCGCGCGTGCAGATGAAGCGATAGACAACCAGGATGAGAGCGGCCGCGATGGTGGTTGCGACAACAACGGCCCACGCAGTCGGGTAACGAGGAGCGTCGGATGCCTTGAAGAGCAGAGGACCAACGAAGTTGCCTGTGACACACAAAACAGTCAGCAAAACATGTCTTTCGGTGGTCGACTATAGGCACATATAGCCAGGTACTTACCAATGCAGTATCCAATGTAGAGACCAGCAGACGCCACGGATCGCTTCGTGTAGCCTGCAGTGTTTGCCACCTGGATACCCATGATGATGGCGTAGCTGGCGCCAATGGACGGCAGGATGTAGCAAGCAAACAACATGCCGCCAACAGGGTGTAGCGGGAGCTTCCACAACAGAAGCGAAGCGAGGGTCGTAATACCCTGGCAGATGCACGCCAACCAGATTCGCCATTGGGGGATCTTGCGGGCCAGGTAGCCCATGCCGACCATCATGGAGCCGGCGTAGACACCGACAGGGATGAAGAGCAGTAGCGAGTTGAGCGTGCTGAAGCCCAAACCGTCGATGATGATGGGCAAGAAGCTCGAGATGGGACCGTTGGCAATCATGGAGAGCAGAGCAAACGAGAACATGAGCCCGAACTTGGGGTCGAGCAGAGCCTCTTTGACCTGCTCCATCTTGAAGTGCGTGTTTCGCACACCGGAGTTGTTTGTGCGCAGACGTGCCACAGCAATGTAGCGCTCGCGGTCATTGAAGCCCTTGGCGCGCACCGGGTCCGGAGGCAGGATGAAGTACAGCGCAATTCCCCAGAGGATGGTGATGCAGCCGGCGAAGATGTACATATATTTCCACGACGACAGGCTGCCCTGGATGTGGCCGAGAGCATAGTTGATCAGTGGAGACACGGTTCCTGAGAAACCAGTCATGCTGTACCAGATACTGAAGAGGCTGTTAGCAACGACGTCCGCAGAGAAAGGAGAAGAACTCTCATACCCCATGCGAAGTGCGGCCTCGTCCTTCTTGTACCATGCGCCCACGATGAGCATGAACATGGGACTAATTCCAGATTCCAGCAAGCCTAGGAAGAATCGCTGAGCATACAGGCCCTGGTAGTTGGTGCATAAGACAGTCAAGACAAGACAGACACCCCAGACCACAATCAGAGCCGAAGACACCCTTTCCACGGGGTATCGCTGGGCAATGATCATACTTGGCCAAGCGCCGGCGATGAAGCCGAGGTAGAAGATGGACGAGGACCAAGAGTAGCGTTTACCCACGAGGTCGAGGTCCGTGACGAGACCGAAGATGGCCTGTTGGTGAGTGTTGGCATGCAAGCACGGCAACCAGAATCAGGAAGAACTTACAGCTTGACCCAGCATCGACTTGTCATAGTACTGCAGGCCGTAGGTGATACACAGGATGGGCATGAGGCGCCAGTCGATCTTCCTGCGGAGCTGCTGCTCCTCTTTGGCCATCCAGGTTTCTTCACCATGGTACTGGGCAATGACCTTGACAGCCTCGTCGTTGTGCACTGTGTCGACCTTGTCCAAGGCGTCCTCGACGATCTCGGTATTGGGAGACATCTCCATCTTGTTTTCTTGTACAACATCACTGGTGGTTTTGCTGTGGGTGGTCGCCATGTCAGAGCTTTGGACGGTACTGGGCAAGGATGGCAAAAGGGTGGAAGAGAAGTCTGAGATGGTGGAGGAAAGATGAAGGGCTAGCTCGCAATTATATGCAAGTCTGAGTCCCCTCGTCCGGCCGTCAGCGGAAAAGGTGTCAAGATCTGCTCTGGCTCTGCTGGGCTTGCGTATTCGAGTCGTGGCCCAGACAAACCCGGGGTCGCCAAAACCTTTGCTATGTACTCGCAATCTGCAGGAGCTCCAGGCTAGAGAGGATGAGCGCCCGGAGTCCAAGCTTCGGGCATACCGGGCATCGAAGGTGGGGAATAGCCAAATAACTTACCGGTTCGGCAAAGATACAGCCCGGACCCACAGATACAGCCGAAGATTACTTGGCCTCCCCAGAACTTCCCCTATACCTCCTTTAGCACAAAGGTCAAAGCCAGCTCGGGCTCCGTAGGCTCCCCTCATACTGAGATTGGACGGAGTCTCCGGACGACCATAGTACAGAGAAGTCATTTACTCCACAATCCCCGACCATCGGCAGCTGTTGTTTCTGGGGTTTGAACCGAACCTTGTCGGCATACGATGGCGTCGCCGCCGAGTCTAGTTGCTTGGCGCATCATCCTGCCTCGGCCAACAGACACTGGAAGAACCAACGTGGCGGGGGAATAGACAAGGATCTCAAAATGGCCCAATTCTGACCAGCTGTGTGTGAATGCCGCAGAATTGAGAAATGTCGACAGCGGCCCAGAATCTAGACGGTCCGTTCAATTCATATACTTGCTTTCCGTGTCTGAAAATGAAGTGGCCAGAGTTTGATGAGCTGCCCCTGGACAAGAGCGGCCCTCCAGGAAATGCCTGGGGTTTGTTCGGAAAGGACGACCAACTGGGTCGATTGAACCTGATTACCGCCCACACGGTCAAGGCAGCGGCATCTGAGATCCAGCATGGCGTTCGCGTGTCGCTCGACTGGCCGATTGACAAGCCAACGTTTCCAGCCTTCAAGCGTCCACGGTTCCAGCACCAGCTGATCAATCTCGCGCCACGGGCAATCAACGATGAGATTTTGACCTTCAACACACAATGCAGTACCCAGTGGGATGGCTTCCGTCATTATGGTAAATCTTTTGGTCTCTAAAAGGGACGACTGGACTGATATTCCTCCAGCATATCAGGACACCAAGCAGTTTTATAATGGCAACACCCAGAAGGAAATTGACGGCTCAGGCGCACTTGGTATCGATGGTGAGTACTATCTGTCCTATCCCTGAATACCCTGGGCTGCGTGAATGCTAATGCTCGCCACAGCATGGTCCAAGGCAGGCGGTATAGTTACCCGTGGAATTCTTTTGGACTGGTACGGATGGTCTCAGCGCAACAACAAGACAAAAGACCCTTTTGTATCTGGTGCTATTGAATTTGCCCACTTGCAGCAGATGATCAAGGAGCAAAACATCGTCATCAAGCCAGGCGATGTCATGTTCTTGCGGACCGGTTTCGTCGCATCTTACAACAAGTTCACGACCGCAGAGCGGGAGGAGTTCTCCAAGCAGTCCAATGGATACCTGGGCTTCGAGGCCAACAGGGCTTCACTCAAGTGGCTTTGGGACAGTCGCTTTGCCGCTGTGGTCAGCGACTCCCCCAGCTTCGAGCGCTCTCCTATCGCGGGACCTCACAACGAGCCTGGAGTCAATGTGCACCAATGGGGACTGGCGGGCTGGGGAATGCCGATCGGTGAGATGTTTGACCTGGAAGCGCTGGCTGAACAGTGTGCCAAGTTGAACCGGTATTCTTTCTTCATGTCGAGCATGCCGCTCAACGTTCCCAATGGGGTGGCCAGCCCTCCTTCTGCCGTGGCAATTTTCTAAGTCTGGCTAGAGCTTGGAAGTCCCTAGATAGGAATGAATGCGCCCATGACCACTACCAGTAACCCCTGACCAGCCAAGTAAGAGTCTCGACCGGGCGAGAAGTGCCAAGGGTCTGATAGATGCAGTAGACATCAAGACATACCGTGCCACCACGCGGAGACTGGGGGCTGGCCATGTGCCCAGACCCCAGACGCCTTTCAACCACCGTGACAGAACGTGGCAGGCTGGTCGATGTGGCTGCAAAGGCTATTCTTGGTAGGATAAGCCCACGGGAGCAGGACGCACAGTACCTACTGCCTTGGCAGGTAGTAGACACCTACTTCCCTGGTCGTGGTAGTTATCAGATCAATCATATATGAGACGAAGGACTTTGAGCTCTAGGGCCGATACAGCAGCCTTAAATTTAGGCACTTTACACTGACCAAAGTCCTAGAAGGTGCTCTATAGGGACAGTATAGTGTTCTAGGAACTCTATATGTGCTGCAACCACTGTGTAGAGGCCCGACAGTCTCCATGACAGGATCTACTCAAGCGCAGCATCCCGTCTTTCTCGATCTCGAGAAATTAATATATGCTCACTGACACGGTTCCAGAACCAGCCATGGGCCAATATCCTTCTTTGTCATCATCGGAATCGCCGATCCTAATCAGTCCCACGACGTGGGCGGCACAGAATTACAGGGGTGTGAGCATACCCCGGCCGGCACGGATGAAAATGACCCGGCAGAGAGGGGTGTATGCGGGAAGACAGCCTAGTGACTAGCAGGCCCGCCAGTACTCAGTACGTCACCCCCAAACAGCCGAAGACCTCAGCCTTGCCTGGTTCTGGAGAAAGAAACCGGCCCAGACCCGGCTTGGCAGAGGCTTCTTAGCAGCAACGGCGATGGGCCGTCGTTGACGAAAGAACAAAGGACGCGAAACGAAAACTTTGGCATTTCTATAAACGAATACTGTTCCTTGACATTAGCATTTGATAGAGTTACAAGCGCGAAGTAGTTGCTGCCACAATCACAAGACACAGAACACAGCAAAGACCATGGCCCCTGCTTTGTTGGACGCTTTCCAGGCCGAAGTGCAGCCTCCCCAGGTCGCCTCGGTCAAGAAGGCCGTCGAGTCGACAAAATTGTCCAAACGCCCTTATGTAATCCCAGAGGTGCCTCTGGGGACGCGGCGGCATGTTCGCGTTGTATGCATGGGCGCCGGCTACTCAGGTCTTTTTATGGCCATGATGTTCCGCAAACAGATGGACGACAAGAATGCCGAGTTGACGATATACGAGCGCAACGAGGACTTGGGTGGCACATGGCTTGAGAACAGGTGTGCGAATTCTGTGAAGACAAGAAAGCTTGACTAATTTCGTCGTCACAGATACCCTGGATGCCAATGTGATATTCCCGCTCACAACTATGCATACTCATTTGAGCCAAACCCGAAATGGCCAAATTACTACGCCACATCAGAACAGATCCACGACTACATGAAGACCACAGCCGCCAAATACGACGCAGAAAAGTACATAAAATACCGACACTCGATTGTCGAAGCGCGATGGGCCGAAGAGGCCGGCAAGTGGAAGCTTAAGGTGCGAGACGAAGCGAGTGGCAACGTGATTGACGATGAATGCGATGTTTTTATTAATGCTTCTGGAGTTCTCAAGTAAGTCTCTTATTCTTATACCTTTGAGGAAAATTCATGCTAACATGGGGCCCTAACAGCAACTGGAAGTGGCCCAGCATTGAAGGTATCAACGACTTTGAGGGCAAATTGTTGCACTCCGCCCACTGGGATGCCACATACGACTTCAGCGACAAGAAAGTTGGTGTGATCGGAATCGGATCATCAGGAATCCAGATTGTTCCTAAATTAGCTGCTGGTAAGTTTACACGAGACCTCAGATTACTCAAGCTAGCTGGGCATTAGCTATAGAACCCTAAGCAGGGCTAACGATGAACTCTCACAGTCGCGAAATCATTGACATCGTTCGTGCGATCCCAAACATGGATCTTGCCCGCACCCGGCATCAACGAACCCACAGCAAATGACCCCGACATGGACGAGAAACTCAACTTCAGCCAGGAGACGCTGAAGCGATTCGAAAAGGAGCCCGAGTACCTGCTCGCTCACCGACGGGCAGTCATGGACCGACGAATCGACAACTTCAAGCGTGCCATGAAAGACACCGACGTCCAGCGGCAGGCACAGGAGATGTTCACCAAGTCGATGACAGCCCGACTAGGCGATAGTGAAAAGGGCCGAAGACTGCGCGAAATGCTGCTGCCCAAGTTCCCTGTCGGGTGTCGACGACAGACACCGGGCCCTGGCTTTTTGGAAGCCCTGCTCCAAGACAATGTCGACACGAGGTGGGACGACATCGCCAAAATCACCAAGAAAGGCATACTAACCAAGAGCGGCGACGAGCTGGAATTTGACGCCATCGTGTGTGCCACGGGCTTCGACACGACGTTCCAGCCCAGCATTCCGATCGTCGGCCGACGGGGTGTCGACCTGGCAAAGAAGTGGAGGGAAGACATGCCCAAGGCGTACTGGGGGATCACAGTGCCGGATTTCCCAAATTACTTTGGTAAGCGCATCGTCCATTTATCATCTTCTGCTATGTTTCGCAGCCTAGATGGCTGGACCATGATCAACATACTGACCGCTGTGTGTATAGGCTTCGTCGGCCCCAACTCCCCTCTGGCCAACGGCTCATTGATTCTCGCCATCCAGATGACAGGCGTGTACATCTACAAGTGCCTAGAGAAGCTTCAGACCGAGTGCTACAAGGCTCTCGAGATCCGGACCGACGCCAACGACGATTACAACGAGCACGTGCAGCAGTACCTCGCACGTACCGTGTGGGTGGGCGACTGCCGCAGCTGGTACAAGCGCGGCACCGTCGACGGGCCCGTCGTAGCCATCTACGCCGGCACTTGCTTCCACTTCATGGAGGGCCTCAAGAACCCGCGGTGGGAAGACTATGAGTTCACGCGCATGCCGAACGCCATGCGCAACCGCTTCGCGTACTTGGGCAACGGATTCACGGTGCGTGAGACCAAAGGCGGCTCGATGGGCGAGACGCAGACGCTCAACTTTGACGATTTCTGGAAGTTGTTTGTGCTGCCCGAGATACACAGTTAGATCTTTTGGGTCATGAATCCCCTAAGTTAGATATACCTAGTAGTTGGAGTTTAGCCTAGAGATACTCAGTTGTGAATCGAGAGCTTTTGATACACAATTCAAGACAATCCAAGAATCATTAATGGATAGGAAAACGACCTGGAGCACTGAAAGAAAAGGCAGCTAGATAGAAGAAACAGTTGAAGTTTGGATTGCTTTTGGATACCAAAATCTACTTTGCAGACCCATTGACACTCGCGCTCTTGGGCAACCCAATACCCACGGCGGCCGTCGCGCCAGCGTCGACGGGCAGAATCACACCCGTGATCCAGCGGGCGTGAGGACCGGCCAGGAACACGACGGCACCCGCACAGTCCCAGCCTGTGCCCTCGGTGCCCAGCAGACTTCTCTTCCGCCTGGCCTCGCGCGCCTCGTCGGTCATGCCACCGGCATACATCATGGGCGTATACAACATCTGATCGGAATTGCGTCAGCAGCATTCCACATTCACGTCGACGGATATCGAGGCTAAACGTTAGGAACAATAACTTACGCCAGGACACACGCAGTTGACTCTGATCCCATCAGCCGCGTGGTGAGCAGCCATGGATCGCGTCATATTGACAATGGCGCCCTTGCTGGTCGGGTACAGAAGATGAGGAGTGCCACCCTTCAAGCCGGCCACGCTGCCCATGTTGACGATCGAGCCTTTAATCTCGCCGTCGTTCTTGGTCATGGCCGGCATGGCGTACTTGGCCATCAGCACCATGCTGGAGACATTTATTTCGAGCCCTTTAGCCCATGCAGCCATGTCGACGTCGACGGCCGTGCCGGATGCGCCGCCAATGCCGACGTTGTTGATCAGGATGTCGAGGCGGCCGAATTTCTCGAGTGCGACGTCGACGATGCGCTGGCAGTCGGCGGCTGAAGTCACGTCAGCCTGGGCCACGACAGCCTTGCCTCGGCCAGGTTGCGAGTTGACGATCTCGACAGTCTTCGCTGCCCATTCTTCGTTCAGGTCAGCGCAGACGACTGAGCAGCCGTCGTTGGCAAGGAGGATGGAGATAGCGCGGCCGTTGCCAATGCCGTCGCCTGCACAGCCTGCGCCGGTGACGATGGCAACTTTGCCTTCTAACGACCGGCTGGGAGGGTCACTGCTGATTTCCATGTTGGAATTGAGTTCTGGATTCGATAAATGAAAGTTTTATGGATGGTGGAGGACTGGAGGTCTGATCGATAGCGTAGCTGCTGCAAGCAGTGGTAGTACTAGGTAAGAGTGCTGGTAACGCTAGTTGTTGGTTATTTGGCCTTTGGGGTGTCTCTTACAACACTGTCAATATTGACACACACAACACTTGTATATACAAATAAAGGAGCCGAAACAAGCCACACAGCCGTAGCAGTCGGATAATGTACGCTGCCGGATTTGCACATGTGGCTATCTATGCTTGTACCTAGTCCGACCGCATCGGAATATATGCTCCACCGGACATCGAACTTGGCCCTTCACACCATTTTATTCCCTCCTGTATTTACCATTCCAGTCTGGTATAACAGCCTCCAATCGTGCAGCATGCCGATAGTCGTACATAGAAACTACTGGCACTATCACTGTGTCGGTACTACGTTGTCTGGTGCAGTGCCGATGCAGTAGTGCACCTTCCGTGCCAAGACGGCATGCCTGTTTGGACATAGGATAGTGCAGACTCCTGATAGTTCTCGAGCAAGTCAATTGTCCAGCATCCATGCCTAGCCTTGCCGGTTCGACGTCCAGCTTGTGTTTGGAATTCCTCAATAAATTCCCCAGTCATCATTGTCACCTGATACTCGGGGTGCGTGACGCTGCTTGTGTTGATGTTGATTCGACGCGACCAACGTAGCCGTCAGCAGGAGGAAGGGTCTGGAAACTTCGAAAGACGTGCGCCGTGGTGGCATATGGCTCAGGGACGACAGGACTCGCGGATTCGCTTGGCTTCATTCCAGAGTCCTGCGCTGCGCCGCAGACAAGGATATAATAAACCTGGCCGTCGCGGTTGAAATCCATAATTACTGGACAGCGTGGATCATCATCATCCATTACGATCTTCTCAGGTGCTGTGCCGGATACCAGGATATGTATAAGAACAGCAGGCGTACTCCCGGTTTGTCACGTCCAGTCACTTTGAGATTCACAGATCTCCTGTGGTTAAGCAGCTTTCAGGCCGGCTGTGAAGAGGTGCTGTCGCTCATACAGTAACTTGCAGATCTTCGACGAATTCAAGGTTACACCATCGTATGCGACTTGCCGCGCCTTCTGACCTACGCTCACTTTTGCTTCAACCCTCGTCTACTCGTTCAGCCGATCTCCACCATGGCGGATCCTCTTTCGCCCAGTCAGGCCGATCCTCTGCAACGACTACTTAAATGCCCTCAGGAGCATTTCTCCCGCCAACGCGGAAACTGCACTACCCTCACTTGCCTTACGTCGATCCAGTATTCCTCCCTCCGCGCCTCTCCTTCTCCTACACCGCCGAACTTCCGCTGAGGGTGAGATACGTATTTACGATCGACTCGCACTCTCAGCGACGCCAGATGACTTTGTCACTGCCAAAGGTTGCGTCGGTCAAGACATGCGGAGGCCGTACGGCGATATAATTCAGCGGCTTGAATATGGTGGGATTGGCAGTAATCACCACGGCCGCGGCAGTGATGGTACTCAGTTGCCGCAATATGTATTCCGGCTAGGCCGACTTATACTCCCTGCCGTCGGACGGTTTGGCGAACAGAAACTCCCCTTTCTGGCTGTGGTGGATATCCTGGATCCTTGGAAGGCGGTATGGCTGATCCACGTTGGGGATATCGCCGAAGATGCTGAAGAACCGGAAGAGTGGGATCCTTCCCAATACGCCCTTGACCAATTTCATTGCCTGTTCGAAGGTTCAAGAGATCCGGTCTATCATATTGCCCAAGTTGCGCCCACCCTGGACGAGTGGCTGCAGCTTGATTACAATACTATGATCGCGAACGTCGAGAGCACACGCCGGTCTGGTACTGTACAAATCAAGTCAGCGTCGGTGGACGAGTTCAGTCGGCCCTCAAGATAGCGAGAGTCACGCTGTCGACGCGAATGGTGTCACAAACCCCCTTGAAGGGACAAGACGGTGTAGATGTTGACGCGGCGGCCCACCCGATTCGAAAACCTATATTTTGACTCGACAAAGATTATCGAGATGGTGAAAGCTTTGGATGGGTTTGGAGCGGACTACTTCGATTTCGCCGTCCCTGTTGCCTCGGGGCAAAGCAATCCCGCAAAGACTGCGAGGCTATTCCCCAACCTGGACCAAGATCAAAGATCCTTACCCATATTCGCAGCGACACGGACCGTGCTCGGGACTGCTTTCAAAGAGTCCCCAGCCGCCTTCGATGGGTTCCCGCTGCCGTTGAGAAGCTGACAACCTTCGCAGGTGGCAAGAAGGAAGAACACACAGGAAGAAGAACGTTCCACGGAACCCCATATAGAGAGGGATTACCAAAGTGAAGGAAACATAGGATGCGTGACTCTGCGCGAAGGGCACGCTGGGCGGGGAATTGTATCCACCGCCACACAACCGTCTTTGCGAGGAGTCCCAAATTCGAATCTTGGATCCTAAAACCGACCCTCCTGGGCGGTCGTGTAAAGTTTTCCTAACGAAGACAAGGAGCTCGAGCAGCGGCCGGAGCAGCTCATGCTGAGGCTAAGCCGAAGTTGAGTCCGGTCGCATGATTTCAGAGGAAAGAGGCAGGCTAGAGTACCGGAAGCATAACAAAGCCAGGCACTTTATCTCCGCTGACAACCAAAAGGGAAGATCAAGGCCCCGATGAATATTCTCTTCTCAGGCAGGGAAAAGCTGCCTATCTCGAGCCTTCGTTGGGCGCGTAGAAGCCTACTCGATGCTGGGAGGTAGCTGAGCCTCCTTGGGGCTTCGGAAGGTGTACCACATGTGGCGTTGAGCTGGTGATTGTCATCGAGCAGAAGCGCAAGGGGACGCAAACGAAGCTCGTCCACTGTCGATAGTCATCACCGACCGGAGACTCGCAATTCCGTCAAGTCAATGATCTTGACCTTCTCTGATCCATTGTCCCTTTAGATCATCACCAGAGGAAATTTTCACTCTAGAAACAGGTTTGAAATAATAGGTGCATCGGATCGATCGACGATAAGCATCTGGCACTAGGCACTGTTACAGTCGGAGCCGTGCCTCGTAGTATATGTCTCCAGATCTGGACTCTCAAGATTGCACTCAAAGTAATCGCCACAACGTTGATGTTCAGCTTTCCTTTGCATAAGGGAGCAGCCAAGGCAGCCCGGTGATCCAAGACAGAAGGGTTACTGCCACACCGGTCCACAAGACTGACCACTTTGCTTCGGCACTACCCAACCTGCAACATTCTTTCTTTGACCCAAAGTCTGGCTTTCCAAGGAATTTGTAACGTTTGAACGAAACAGGCCCCGACCGCAAGGCTTCTCCCACCAAAGCGACAGATAAGTGAATTCTGTCAAAGTGCAGGCCTGCCTCCTGTTTTTGCAAGCTGAGGCTTCTTTCCATATCTCGAATGCTCTCAGCGTCAAGGCAGAGGCATATTCCTCCACTGATGTTAGTGACCGATATGGTCCAATTAGTTGCGCTACAGACTCCTCGTCCTCTGGGTCGAAAGCCCAGGTTTTGGTCTCGGGTCTCAAAGGTGATTCGGTAATCCTGCATGGTGATAAAATGAGGAAGTCGCTTGACCTGCTGCCTGGAGAGATTGTGCATTTGATGCTCCATATATGAAAGATATCCATGTAGAGCCCAAGGAAACACCCCGATTGAAACACACAAAGGTCGGGGAGAAAGCTCGTCGACGTTGCAGCTGGGAGAAACAGGTCCATGGCCACATGCCGCTCTAGAAAGGCGTTCAAGTTCCCGTTTCACAGGCAACATCAGAACATCGGGATCCAAGATACGGCACCACTGGGTTACGAGAGGCTGGGATGCTTGGACGGGGCAAATGGTCCATCCTAATGGCGATGGGCGAGAGTCGAAGAAAGAGTTGTGGCCTCCACGTGACTGGGCAAGTGGATGTTCAGCACTAATCCCTTCCTGGAAGCTCAGCTTGGCGGCGTCGATGGGATGCGCAGGTCAATCGTTGTCGGACGACCTCACCCTCCTCTCTCACATTCGCACGCCATCCACACAACGACAATGTCGCTCTTACGGTCGCCGAGCTCCCTGCGGCTCTCGAGAACATGCACCCAATTCCCCAGATCAACGAGACACCTCTCCCAAACACCTCACCGACGATTGGGCGACCCGGACCCGAAAGCGATCCCGGACGTCGAAGCTATGAAAATGACTGAAGACCAGGCGTCGATGGTCGCCATCGACCACAACCCCGAGCCCTCGGTGCAGAAATACCACCCCGACCACCAGCCAGATTATACCGCGACAATCGACCACGGCACGTCGACATACTCGCCTGTGCCGAGGAGGGTCATGGATGGTAGTGAGCCGGGCCATTTCACTCCCGCGGCTGTGGTTTCGGGTGCGCCCGTGGATCTACAGGCCCGAACAGTCAGGTAAGAAGTCAATAGGGTCATTCGTTCATCCGTTGGACAAGCACTGACGCCGTGGTGGGGTGCAGAATCTACAAACCCGTCCGTCCGGCCACGCAGTCCGGCAACTGGGGCTCCCATGCCTGGCGCATGGACTGGGACGTGCTAGCCAAGGGCCACCGCTGGGAGAACCCGCTGATGGGATGGCAGTCGTCCGCCGACTTCATGCAAGGGACGAAAATCCAGTTCAAGTCCAAGGATGATGCCATTGCGTTTGCAGAGAAGCAGGGTTATGAATGGTACGTGCAGGAGCCGCAGGAGAGGAGGTTCGTGCCCAAGGCGTATGCGAACAATTTCTTGCACGAGACGGGGTCCAGGTTGAAGCATATCAAGACGAAGTAGATGAGGCGAGACGGAACGGGCACGGGTTGGTGATCGATGGGATGCGGGCTGTGAGACAGACGGACGGCACCCGAGGCTGCCGGTTGCTCTTCGCAAGAGCTATACTGCACTGTACATACTGACAAGGCGAGTCTCCAAAAAAAAAGACGGAAACAATTAATCCAGCACTTCCTGATCGTTTCTGGTTTGATGGAGTTGGAGTTCTCTCACGAAGATACGTGTCTCCGTGTTCCCGATGCGAGCTTGCTCAGGGAGATGTTCCCAGCCAGTGCTCCATACTCTTGTCGAAATCGCTGGTTGAAGGCAGCTGGATGCCGAGACGATGCAGCTGTCATGTTATATCAACCCGCACACCAAAGACGCTCAAGCAGACGGGACACGAATTCTAGGTAATAATAACCTCGGTCATTGAATCATCAATCTTCGTCTAGTAATACGGGAGGAAACACCAAGCATAAGGTATTGTACAAAGGGGTATCATGTCAATCTCGCAATCTCCCTCCATCCCTCAAAACGTCTCTCCGTACAAACATACAGTACACTGGGCCGCTCGCTCCTATCATCCCAGGCTCTAAAATAAACATCTCGGGCTCAATAGTTATGCTTCGCGGCATGCTTGTGCACGTCTGCTTGGCGGTTGTAATTCGTCTCGTGCGCCTTGTCCTTCACGGCATCACCGGCGGCGCGGAGCCGAGTCGAGGCCCGGACATTGGGATCTTTGGCGATTCTGCATCGCGCGCGCGGGCGCAGAGTCAGTAAAGGTGCTAGCTATAGCATGAGGAGTACAAGAGAGACAGCAAAGTGGTAGGCAAGAACATACTGTTTGTTGGTTTCTTTGCTGGCAGAGTGGGCGCCGCCCCTAGTTTTGTTGGAGATCCAATTCCCGGCTGATCTTAAGGAGTTCATGTTTGCTGGAGGTGTGGGCTGTGGACTGTGTACGGAAGACGAGTACTGGTAGGGGTACGAGTAGTGGTGATTAAACGTGAGCTGTGGCTTGTGTGGATGGGTGTCTTTAGAGTGGTGAGATTCGGTCTGTGCTTGTAGTGTCGTTAGACTTGTAGTGATCTACAAGTAGGGAAGATTGATCCGTACAGACTATTCATGTGTTATTATATACCCCAGCGACGCGGGGCGTGGTTTCCTCCATGCACGGCGCGTCCCCGCCGGTAGCTGTGGCTGCAAGCACATAACGACGATGTCATCCCGCACCTTCGACAGCAGGATCGGGCAGAGGCTGCGGCCAGGAAAGTGCTGGAACGGCGACGACGACCTATCAGAATTAGATTTCGCTGCTGAGAAAACCTGTTTGGGTTCGCTGGCTGCGATTGGGCCTGCTGACCGATGACGATGACGGCAGTGGCACAGTGGGAGTTTCAGAGGTTTTGGGCTGAAGCAGATCGAGAAAGTGACCGAACGACGTCATCGTCATGGTGGCGCTTCAACTCAGCCTTGCGTCAGGCAAAGGTATGACTAAGTCAGGCTGAAGTAACGAGTTGCATTGTTCCGTGCTACGGACTACGAGATACATATACGGTGGATGAGATAAAAGACAAACCCTGAGCTCCCAGTACCAGGTCGGCTCGTCTTCCGGACAAAGTCGCTGTGCGTCCACAACTACCAGTCCCCCGCCTGAGCACTGTACTGTGTGAGCCCCGAGGCCAACTCACTGGGCACACTCCTTGAACTTGCACTTGATACTGACTATGCCCTCGTCGTTGAACCCCTCGTTCAGCAACAGTTGGCTATACCCATAATTCGGGATTCCAGGATAGCGGAATCGGTCGTCGATTGTCTGCCAGCCGTTGGAATTGCAGTTCTTCATCTCGTAGATTGTGCAGCATAGACCTTTGTCGGGGCCCATCGAGCCGTAGGCATCATATATACTACAGGTGGGCCATACGTTAGTACGCGGGGTCAATCTCTTAGACTCCGGTCGATAGAAGGGGAACGGAACTTACGCGTTGTAGCACTGGCTCTCTGACTTGATCTCCGTCCACTTGCACGGGGAAACAAAATTGTGATTCATGCATTCGTAGACACCTTTGACACCTCGACGATTGAGACGGTGCCTGCCCTCATGTTCCTGGCTGTCGGTCTCGTTATCTCCTGCCAGCACCTTGCGCATCTGAGAGAGGATCGGATCATCGTGATCTAGGTCGACGCTCGGATTAGCGTCGCGGGCTTGATGGCGATTGTGGTGGTCATCTTCTCCATCCTTGGATGGGGATGGTGGATGTTCCCACTTGTCGTCGCGGTGACCCCAGTTTTTTGGTGTGGCGCTGTCTTCTCGGGCCTGATGCTGGCTGTGCTTGTTCGCACTGTCGTCCATGCCCGTAGGGGATTTGTGTGTATCACGCCCGGCCTGTCCTTTGCCAGATTGCTGCCAGCTGCCATGCTCTTGAGGTCCGCCACTTGCTGGTGCTCCACTCGGCCTCCCATGGGCCGTATTGCCAGTTGGGCCTCCGTCAGGCTTCTCAAAGTCGCGGGGCTCGTGTTGGTTGTGCTTGTCAGCACCGCCGTCATTCCCTCCGGGTGCCTTGCTTTTCTTATCTTCGTCGTCGCCGGCTTGGCCTTTCCCGGACTGTTGCCAGCTGCCCTGTCCGTGAGGGCCAGCGCTATTACCTGAAGCAGCCCCGCTGGGTCTGCCCTGGTGGGCGACGTCAGCCGCAGAGTCGTCGGGCTTCTCCCATTGAGTGGAGGCGGGAGAGGCGACAGTCAGGGTGACTAAAGAAGCCAGTAAAAGGTGCTTGAGAACTACCATCAGTGCGAACTATTGTCGAAAACAAAGTAAACTAACTACCTTGGGTGTAGTGGTGCAACAAGAGACCAAAATTTGCACCTCAACAGCATCATATATGTAAGTTGCAGTCATCCGGAGCCAGCGTCACGCATAGAGGCTTTGTTCGAGAGCTGCCAGGTGGGCCATCTTGACCTCGAACAAACGCATTCAACCGCATTCGAAGAGCCAAGGTGCTCTGAAGTCGTGAGGCCAAAGACCTGTGCTGTTGGGTGATAGACGGTACACGAGTATCAGTGGAGAGGCCGAGGACCGGAACAATGACTGGACCTTAATATTGTTCTCTCAGGGATGAAAGAATCATCCCTTAAGATTGTCCTCCCAGGTATGAAAGAAACACGCTTAGTATTGTCCCGGTCGATGCCGAAGATTTGCCGGAGCAAGCTCCAGGTTCCACCAGCACAAAACCGGCACAATTCATAACCGGCGCAGATACTACATAGTATCGGACTGAGTACCTGGGGCACTCGTGTTCGTGGTCGGATAGCTTCCGGTTGTACTGTGTTGAAGGCGGAAAGACTCACGGCCTTTCATGGCATCGTCGCTCCGTCAATTTTTGGAGTTCTTCCCGCCCAAAGCATGTTTTCGTGCTGTCAACGCCGGCCAGGGCAGGCAGCTGTTGGCCTTGTCGCGTGCCGCAAGAGGCCGCACAAGCTGAGATGGTAACGATATGATAGTGACTCGGGACTATAACTGTCGCATTCCTCAGAGAGTTGGAGGTTTAGCTTTTGAGTCTGCTGGTGGACACATGGTCAGCAACCATAGTATTATTTCATTTCTGTGCTTGGATGATATTCGGTCATGGCCACGAGTACTGAGATCGAATGGTCAACACTGTCATCGAGCCCTTGTGCGTTGTGCTTGCCAGTGGTGGTAGTCGTCGGGGACAGCGCGGGTAGGCCTACACAGTAAGTATGCAGGTGGCTATCGGCGTTGGCCCGCTGCTTCGTCCTCTACGAGGTAAGCATGCCGCTTAAGCGAGCCGCCCGTTCTGTCGTGCGGCATGGGGACGAAGCAGCGAAATCATACCAGGCTGAAGAAGTAAAAGCGCTAGCAAGGCCAAGCTCAATGGTAGGCGGGGTTTCGCGTTGGTGATTGGTCTAAATAAGCCCCCCCGGTTTCAGGCCCACTGACGCTGCGGGATAAAATCAACCACCCAGCACGCCTACCCGGGGCTGCCGGCTACATTCCGCCTGCGCTACACAGCCAGTCCAACCCAGTACCCAGTACTTTCTCCAGCAATCTCAAGCTTCTCCAACTCCTTGCTTGGGGTGCTTGAGTTCCACATGCTCGTGGACCTTACCCTACCTGGACGTCCTGCCTGAGCCCCCCTTTGCAGGAGACCTTGGCATTCTCCTCCTCTCAGTCATCGTCCCCGTTCGTTCCCCGGACTCGGGGTCTGGGGTCTGGAGTTTCAAGATGCATAAACAAACCGTCTCCGGACAACATGCTACCCGGTTGCCTTGGACAGCTGCTCTGAATCTTTCTGACAACGAATTTTTGTCTAGAATCGAAACACCATGGCCGA
The DNA here is from genome assembly GCA_016109495.1 of Phialophora tarda. Taxonomy (NCBI): domain Eukaryota; kingdom Fungi; phylum Ascomycota; class Eurotiomycetes; order Chaetothyriales; family Herpotrichiellaceae; genus Phialophora; species Phialophora tarda. The sequence continues at coordinate 298,135 of JADWPL010000001.1, read as the reverse complement.
CGCTGCAGCAAGGAAAGAGATGGCTGACAGGTCCGAGGAGATCGAAGCCGCTCCGGTGCCACGACAACAGGCGGTGATGGCCGAGGATATCGAGGATGACCCCCATCGCGCTGCTCTGGAGCTAAACCCTGAGCTCGCTGACAAAATCACCTGGTCGACGACAATGGCGGTCTTTGTAAGTCGAACGCCGGTCGGACTGCCAAAGGGATTTGCGCTGACCAATGTCTCCAACAGTTCTTGGGCTTGTCATTCACAGGATGCATTTCGACAGCCTTCCTGCTTGGGTCTTCGATTCTGGTCCCAATAGGCTCTGCACTAGGCGATCTGCAACCCATTGGCTGGATCGCGTCTTCCTGGGCTGTCACCTCAGCAGTCAGCATGTCCCTCGGCGGTGGCCTCAGCGACATCTTTGGCCGCCGCTATGTCATCATGGTGGGACAAGTGCTCAACATCGTCGGTGCAATCGTCAGTGCGACAGCTCAGAAAACGACACACGTGATAGCCGGCTCTGCCGTCATTGGTTTCGGTGCCGGCTTGGTTTTCGTTGCGTATGCTGGAATCCCCGAGATTCTCCCCAACAAGTACCGGTGAGTCATGTTCATGAAGGACGCTTGCGGCATCAGCTGACCTTCATCTGCAGTGGAATGGGTCTGGCGTGGACGGAATTCTGCATCACAATTCCATGGGGCCTACTGGCGACGCTCCTGGCAAACCAGCTCAATGAGCACGCCACGTGGCGCTGGGTGTATTACTTGGCCATAATCTATGCAGCGGTCTGCTTAGTTGGGACCGCCATCTTCTATTTCCCGCCTGCTCGTCCACGAAAAGACTACGAAAAAACGAGGTGGCAGGAATTCTTGGAACTGGACTTTATCGGTTACATCCTCTATGCTGGCGGATTGACCGTCTTCCTCATCGGATTGAGCTGGGCTGGCGAGGAAGACCATCCCTGGCATTCTGCCTCTGTGGTGGCACCCATCGTGTTGGGCGGTCTGGTCTTCATCGGCACCTTCGTCTACGACTGGACCGTCAAGCCCAAGGTTCCTTTGATGCCACTTCACATCTTTCGCATGGTCAGGGAATTCACCATCTTGTTGGTCGCTCTTTTCGTGTCCGGCATGGTCTTTTTTGCCATGGTATCTCTTCTTCCACAGGCAACCGAGTCAGTCTACGACAGCGATCCCATCAAGCTTGGAGTGGCTCTGATTCCCAACGGCGTTGGTCAATTCATTGGCGGTGCCATCCTGCCGGCGCTGGTCCACAAGATCAAGCACATCCGAGCTCAGATCGTGGTTGCGCTATTCATCCAGACACTGTTTTCGGCCCTGTACGCTTATGGAATCATCCCACACCATAAGGCGGCATGGGTGATCTTCCAGTTTTTCGGAATGATGTGCTTCTCATGGATCACGCTGTGCTCATACGTGGTAGTGGGACTACACGTGCCTCATAGGGATCTGGGTATCGCTTCAGGTCTGGTCGGGACCTTCCGCAACACCGGCGGCAGCGTCGGCATCTCCATTTTCAACACCATCCGAAATGGTGTTCTCAGCGCGCAGCTGGTGCCGCGCATCCTGAAGGCAGCTGCGGCCAATGGATTTGATGGCGATGCGGATGCTACCGAAGCACTTGTCACGGCTGTATCAAACAATGCAAAGGGCATCCCAGACGCCTTTGCCAAAATTCAAGGCGCCACGCCGGCCCTGATTCATGCGACCTCGGAGGCATACAAATCGGCATATGGCTACGCGTATCAGCGAGTGTTCTTCAGTACTATTCCCTTTGGTGTGCTGGCCATCATTGCCGCTCTCTTCATCAAGGACGCGTCAGAATACTTGACGAACCATACTGCAGTCAACATGGAAAAGAACGTGCTTGGGGAGAGACAGCAAACCGACAAGGCCGTGGATGTGGAGCAGCCAGAGAAGACGACAATTTGAATTCGCATTACGGCCCTGGAGATGATGCTTGTGTATATCGCGCTCTGGTTTCCATTCAAGCGTTTCCAACCAGTCCTGGAGGACTGATCTCCCATCAGTTGTTATCTTGGAAGAACGGACAAACGGGTACTTGCCCGTGCACCTGCTATCTAACATGAACTCGTGACTTCAGCACAAATATACAATTACTTTGCTTCGCACAGTAACTACTCACCCGATCTGACGTCTAAATATGGAACTAATTAATGCAACCCCGCAGATCAGAGAGACTACTTACCCAGGTGGCCATGTACCCATCCAAGCAGCATATCTTTATGTAACAGCCGCGAGGTCCGAGCTGCGAAGTTAAACGCGGCTGGGGCGGCCTCTCACCGACAGCCCGGCCATGAGGGAGGGTGGCCATCCATCCTACCTACCTTCTTTTCTTCCTTTCCGGAATATACCCGTCGGATTCGCGTGCCGCAAGCCCGGAGACCAGAGACGAGGTTGTCTTTCCAGACCATCAGCCTCGCTGTTGCCGCCGCCGCCGTCGTCGTCTCATGCAGTATCATTAAAAGCCGCCGGGGCGCCGCAGGGACGGGCTGGAGCCGCATCTGGGGCCCCAGGTCAGCGCAGCTATCTCCAATTTACTTGCTGCAGATACTTACTTGTCCGTCGCATAAGTATCATATCCGAACTGTCTTCGGAACATGCACAACCCTTATCGGATTCCCCTAAGCAAGAACTAACAGCACTTCGGAACTGGCTGTGCCAATCTGCCCGCAGCATCCTTTAATGTACACGGCGCATGTGTACGGCAGTCAGTCGCGACCGCAACTTGCACACGGGCACCTGATTAACAGCTAAATTTTCATGTGGACATAGGACGGCATCCCCGGCTGGCCTTTCGAGCCTGTCGGGCAAGGATAGGACGGCTTGAGGAGTCCAAGGTCGTCGTCGAGTCACATGGTCAATGACGATGACGGATGGTTCTCCGGAGAGGGCGTATAGTCTCCATGGACACAGTCCCGGACGAGGTTGTGTGGACGCCGTGCAAGCCGTGGTGGACGCCGAGGGATGTAGGACAAAGGACGAGGAGGAGTCTAACATCGCTGCAAGAAGCTTAGGTTTACAAATAACAATACATTATAGTAGCAGCGAACCTCAAATGAACGGCCATGGGTTGTTCGCCGAGGGGTCTGAGGAGCGCAAATGCTTCTCTCGCAGTAATTACCTAGTCAATTTGGGACTGTCCGCAGTCTGTTACTGGCCAGGTATGCCACTGACACATGGCCCAATTATGCTCCCGCGAGCTACATATGGCGTACCCATGGAGGGAAACTCGAAAATCGCTTTTTGACGTCGCCTCATCCTGTGGACAATGAAGCCTCGCGTGGCGCGTTGGCGTGGTGGAAGAGCGTCAGGCTGCGCGCCTAAAAGGGGCAAGGCTGCAGGCGCCCCGTTGCCTCTTGGCAGGAACGACAATCAAGTCCGAGATTTCATCTTCTATCGTCCTACCATACAAGCGTCGGCATCGCGTACGCGAATAGCTGAACTGACGTCCTATCGGCCCGGGCTGCAATTACAGGTCATTAAGCAATTTCTGCGAATCGACTCAGACGATCTCGACAAATATTGATACACACGGCAATGTTCTTTTTCCGCCGACAAGCGACGCAAAGCCAAGCAGGAGCCGCATCGTTGGTCTAATTCGTACGCTACATCACTCTACATAGTAAAAACTATTACGCTACACATTGTGCCACATTGCACCTTCTCTTCAAGAATCTAAACAGGACGGAAAAGATGAATCGCAAACAACGACGCGCAAGGAAGTCGACCGACCACATCAGCAGCGCGGACGACATCCCCATGGCGCCACCGCCGGAGAAGACAAAGTCCCGAGATCCCAAGACAAAAACGCTATTCGAGATCGCCGCCGAGCGACAGGCCGAACTGCGCGGCTCGAAGTCCGGTTCTCAACGCACGCAGACGCCTATCGACGCGAACGCCATCAAGCCAGAGAACATCGTGCAAGTGAAGATCGGGCCGGATGGGTCGATCATACAGGACTCGAACGCCGCAACCTCCGACGCGCAGGAGTCCGCATCCGACACGCCCTGGCTGGACACGGTCCTGCTGGCCTCGTCGCTGGGCGCCGTACACTTCACGCTCTCGGTGCTGGCAATGCACCAGTACGCCGAGGAGCTGCAGTTCCGGCCGTTGGTGGCGCAGACGCTGGGCGTCGCCTTCCCGACGCTGACGGTGCTGATCGCGCTGTTCCACGGCGACTTGCTCCCTTCGTCGCTCGCGAGGCTATCTCCCCAAGTGAAGGGGTGGGTCGTCGCGGCAAGATCGCTCGTCTATCTCGTCGTGGCGAACGTGGCGGGGTGTTATTTGATTTGGCTGACCAATGACAAGGGATACTATGCTGTCATGAAGAACGCGCCGAGCGTGGGGACGATCTGGGTGTGGGCGGTGTTGGAGATGGGGCTGTTGGGAGCGTTGGCCGGGGTCTTGGGCCCGGGGCTGTATGCTTGGTGGTTTGGCTATGGGATTATGTGAATCAGGTGGAAGAGCACATCGTAAAGCGATCGCATTTCGGAGATGTCAAGCATGGCAATCAATTCCAGGAGGGCTAACTCGGCTACTCCTTACTCCTTACCTCGTACTTATTGTACGACCTCACTCGGGCTATGTATAGGTAGTCAGGTACGAGGGTGATCTGTTGAGTTTGGTTCTACTGGGTAGGTGAAGACGAAAGTCGGGAACCTCAACGGGCAAATGGTTCACAAAGAAGCTCGACCTTTGATTTGTGGCGCCAAGGACCGAGGTCATCGCGGTAGACTTCTCCGTCCCAAACCCCGGAGATGGCGGAGATGCTGAGAAATGACTTCCCCTCCCTACACCGTCTGTGTCACACGACAAAGTTCGACCTCCCGGGCTGGTGGTACAAGTTTATCTCGTACATAGCGCAACCATGCGAGGGACGTCCCACCAAATGCTGAGACCCATCGTACACACGAAAGCTCAGATGTCCGAGCGCACAGACTGTTTACTTCTAGAAGTCAGACTTGTTCTGGAACATCAGCTATTTTTGGGCGGTGACCGTTGATGGTGAGGGATTGCCCCTACATGCGGACAGGGTCCCAACATTGAGGACACTGCCACAGCTCTAGGTGGACGCGCAACGATTATCCTGAATGCCATACGGTCCGACATGCACTTTCGGTTGTCCGTAGCGCTGAGCCGACGATGGGCGAGTGAGCGATGGACGATGGGCCCGCTATCGGAGAACACCGATCTCACCCTGTACTGTGTACGGAGGACATAGACATGTGCCCTAAGCCCTGTTTGACACCGCACAGAGAAATTTTCACAGAGGTAGTAGTACAAAAGGGCCAGCCGGAGGCCGGCTGCGTTCCTGAAACAGAGGGAGAAAGCTTCCCCGGTGGATATAATGGAATAATTATCGAGTAATAGTAGCGACGGAGCGGGAGGTACGATCCAGCAGGAGGTATTCGCCAATGCACGTGGTAAAATTTTTCTGTTGTGACAAGGCGCGTCGAAATGGCGAGATCGGTCTGAGTCACACATGTCGCATCGTCCAACTACAGTAGCGGGCGGTCAGTGCATTGGGGAGATGGAGAGTTAGACACGGCGTCAAAGTCACGGTGCCGCTTACCCTGTACGAGAAGAGCAACAGTCGAGTAGCTACTGTGTACCTACTGTGCGCGAGTATGGCTCTCAAGATCTCTTCGATGAACCTCAACCTCTGATCACCAGTGAGTGAGTCTTGAGTCTTGGAGAATTTGCGGGGTGCAGAACAGTGGCGCCTTTGGGCGGCCTTCATTGGGCTTTGGGGGCTCTTAGCGATCTCCGAGGCGCGGGCAGGGATGTAATTGCCTCGCTTGGGGTGAACGCTGGCGGGCGCTCAGCCAAAAATCCCAGCAGTCAGCTGGTCGCCACTACCGTTTTCAGTTGGCGGACCGCGCAGGGAGAGTGCGACGCCAATCCACAAGGCTTCCCTTTCCGCCTGCAGCAGTCTGACGAAGTTTTCAACCGGATTGCGACTTTCCACACTTGCGACTGACCCAATCGCCGATACCGCTCGTGACCGCTGCAAGGTTTCGTTGGCGCCGAAGCTTCCAGGATACGTTTCTCCTTCGTGATGTCAGCTACCGCCACATTGAGGACAGATGCGCCAGACGAGGTGCCATATTGACGTGGTCGTACAAACCTGCTCGTAGAACCTGCTGAACCCGCCCAACCTGGCACCATTCGGACGTCTTCTCCGGCGCAGGCTGTGGCCTGAGAGACAAATGAAGTTGCGGCGTGCTTTGCCCTTGCGTCTAGCTGCTGTGACTTTGCCCTGATCGAGGTTTCCATTATTCATACCTCATCTATTCGGAGAGGTCACGCCCAACGCGACAGAGCATACAAAGGCGTGCGCGTATGCCTCCTCCTTTGTTTGTGAAAATCTTTTTCCACCTGCTGTCATATCCTTTCGCAACCATCACGCGACAGCATTGCTACGAACACATCGAGTAGGCTCAACTAACTCCCTCTTGGCCGTCGGCAGCGTCATAGGCTTCAAGTCACGGTTGCTCCTTCCTCGAGTGGTGCAGGAAGACAGCCACCCCCACCTGCCCGAACTCGCCTGCGCGCCCCGATTCGCCTGCGCCCCCGGCGTCATCATCGTCAAAGTTAGCGACCGTCCAGCATGCCATCGCGCATCCAAGGCACGGCTCCCTCTCCACGACAGGCTCCCAGTACTGTCAACGATGTGGTCAATGCTCTTCAGCGCAAACTGACAATCAACCACATCGAAACGTCCAGCACCCCGCCCAGACGACCGTCTTTCTCGATGGATTCATTACTCCACCCGAAGAAGGACAAGAAACATGAAGAGCCCAAAGACCGCGATCCCCGCAATCCCAAGCGCCTGACACTGGCCGGCCGCCGTTCGAGCAAGTCCAAGGACAGAACCTCTGCTCGTTCGCCGAAAATCACTGCAGCTCAAACCGGTCGCTTTGAAATGATCATTGAGTCTCCTCCCTTGGTTCTGTATGGGACTTCAGGTACTTCAAGTGGAGCGCTCCTTTCGGGCCGCCTGAAATTCCTCGTCAATGATCCAACCGGCCAGGTACGGCTGGAGAACGTCAACATGGTGCTGAAAGCCATCACTACGTCCAAGAAACCAGTTGGTAAGGACTGCAGGGAATGCGCCGAGAAGGTCGAGATCCTCAAGACCTGGGAATTCTTCTCCGAACCACGCACTTTTTCCTCTGGCCAGGACAACCAGTTTCCCTACTCCTTCCTGTTCCCTGGTCATCTCCCTGCCTCGACACAATCCCAGCTGGCGTCAATCCAATACTCGCTCCTTGCAACAGCGACAACCTCTCATGGCGAGGAGATCACCCTGACCCACCCCTTGACCCTCCAAAGAGCAATCCAGCCGGGTCCCGATAAGTCAAGCATTAGGATCTTCCCGCCAACCAATCTTACCGGCCGAGTACAGCTTCCTCCCGTCGTCCACCCCATTGGCGTCTTCCCAGTCTCAATGTCATTAAGTGGCGTGGTGGAGAAGAAGGGCGAGAGCCAGACGCGGTGGAGGCTGAGAAAGATGACCTGGCGGGTCGAGGAGCACTCCAAGGTGATATCGAACCCGTGTGCCAGGCATGCTCACAAGGTGAGCGAAGGAAAGTCAATCCTACACCAGGAAACAAGAGTCCTCGGCAACGACGAGTTGAAGGGTGGCTGGAAGAGCGACTTTGATACAATCGGAGGCGAAATCAACATGGACTTCGAAGCGTCTTTGACGACTAAGAGTGGCCAACGACCCAGCTGCGACGTGGATTCGCCGACAGGAATCGAAGTCAAGCACAATCTAGTCATCGAGTTGATCGTCGCCGAAGAGTTTTGCCCAGGCAAGAACACCTCCCTGGTTACTCCCACTGGCGCGGCTCGCGTGCTCAGGATGCAGTTCGGCTTGGTCGTTACCGAACGAGCCGGCATGGGCATTAGCTGGGACGAAGAGATGCCACCTGTCTACGAAGATGTTCCGCCAAGTCCACCCGGATATGGCAGCGCCGACAGGAATGACGGCGCTTGGGGTGGCGCGGTTATCGAAGACTACCACGGCGACTTGCCCGACTATGAAGCTCTTGAGAACATGGGCAATGAAGAATCCCATGCTGGTGGAGGCAACACCGGCCTTCCTATGCGTGAGAGCCAACCTCCGCATAGACCATACAGTTCCGGTGGTGGTGAGGGCCCTTCACGGCGATTCAGTCCCGCCAGAAGACCTCTGGCTGGCTTGACCAATGACGAGTTGGGAGCCGAGCCTCCTCAGTACACCTTGAACCGACGACAGTCTGGAGACCAGCAACAGACTGGCTGGCCAGAAGATTACGCCGAAGGCAGCACGTCGACGGCGCAACACTGATCGGAGCCTGGCAGCGGTGGAGCACGTGTATTTTGCACGCAGCAACCTGTAGCCCCGGGACTGTTTGACACTCTGCCACATCCTCTTCACCATGATACACGGCAGCAGACGACACGATACGATACGAAACACTTTATTTCCACTTTTCCGGGCTGTTGCCAAGCGCAACGTATGGTCGTTATTGTTGATTTTGCGGTTGCAAAAAAGCATTGATACCCAGGAACGTTCTCTGGTTGATTGTTAAGCATCACAAGCATGGCAGCAAGCGTATTGGTTGAATGAGTCTATGGGCGTTGAGTTTTTGTTTTTCCCCTGAGAAGTCGCTATTCATCCGACTTTCTCTTTACCTCTTCGACATGATCTGGAAGGCCAGGGATGAAGTCAGGAAGGCATGAGGCCAGAGAGCCGCCACAGTTTGGCTTGAGCCTCATAGGCGTGCCAGATCGCTCGAACCATTATCATTCTGTATAATAAGTAGTATGATAGGTAGCCTAAGCACTGTGCCGCGCAACGAAAGCCGGTCAACCTCCCTGCGAGCGCATCGTTTCTAATGTGATTGTGCTAAAGAGGTCTCGTACTGTACCTACCGTGCTCGAGACTCTCCTCCCGACCATATTTGGCATTTCATTCCAGTTCAATCCTCCTGACCGATGTCCCGCACAGACTGACGAGCAGTATGGAATTGCGCTACAGACAGACACAAGTCGCCGACGCGGTAGCACGGCAAGTTGCAGTACTGTCTGTGCACGGCGTAGAGTTTGAATGGAAAAATGTTAACCCGCATACGTAACTGAAGGTATGAGTCCTGAGTTGGAGCCAGAGTCTTGGCCTTGCCTTGATCTCGGTCTTGCTTGCGTCTCGGTCTTACCTTGATCTTGGTCTGGCTTGATCTCAGTCTGGCTTGATTTCGATCTCGGAATTGCTACACGTGCTTTATAGTAATGGTGAGGTTTATTCTGGTCAGGTAGAAAACCAACTCCTTCAAACCGTCCTCCGTAACGCTCTGCTCTGTGCTACATGATATCTGATACGCAATGCTACATGCTACACGCTACACGCTACTCATCCACGTCTCTTGGCTCGTGCGTATCCCAATAGCGATCATAATCCTCCGGCGCCATGGTACTGAACTCGGTGGGTCGCGTGATGGGGACGAGCGACTCGCCGCGTTTGGCAAAGTCGGCAATGCGCTGCTTGGTGCGCTCCCGCGTCTTGTTCACGCTGTAGATCTTGACGCGGTGGCAGCTCGAGGTGACGTGGAGGCCCCAGTTCCACGAATTGCGCACCTCGAGCGGCTGCGTGTTGAGCGAGTTGTCCCAGCAGCGGACCACGATTTCGATCCACCCCTCCACGTCGCAGGGGAGTTCGTACTCCCAGGTGCGCCAGGCGAACTTGTGCTTTGCCGACAGATTCTCGGGCGGGACCTCGTACCAGGAGAAACCGCCGTCGGCCGAGAGTTCGACGCGCTCGGGCCAGCGGCCACCCCCGGAGTAGGCCCAGCCCTGGCATTGGATCTTGCCCTCGTGCACGACCACCTGTTTCGTCCACGGGGTCATGATGGCGCTGGAGACGGGCATCTCTTGGATCTGGATCCCCATCACTGGGAGTTGGTTGTGCTTGCCGACCTGTTGGTTGAAGTACAGGTACTCCTTGCTCTGCACGGGGGCACGGGTCGGCTGCGAAAGCCCACGTATCCGGTACAGCCACTTGACGGACCTGGCGCCGATGTAGCCCATGACGACGACCCGGACGGGGTAGCCGTGGATCTTGGGCAGGGGCTCGCCGTTCATCTCCCATGCGAGCATCACCTCGTTCGCCTTGACCTTGGACCACGGGACGCTGACAAGGTAATTCATCAGCTCGTTCTGCTTGAAGTACGTGTCTGCTCCGTGGAATTCGAGGTGCTTGCCGCCTTCGGCCATGCCACCACACTGCTTGATGACCTTTTTGAGCGAGACTCCGACGTAGCGAGCCGTGCCGATCGCTCCTTCTGCCCAGGGGGCATTGATCATCTCGTCGCCCTCTCCCGCGTACATTTGAATCTGCTCGACACGCCGAGTGCCGCTACATTGGATGGTCACGAGTTTCTCCATTCGGGGGAACAATTCTTCGTTCTGCAAGTCCTTCAGAGTGAATTTGCGGGGATGTTTGACAAGACCGTCGAGCGTGAGGTCCCATGCATCACCATCTATGTCTGGAATGCCGCCATGATTCCGAATGAAGTGCAGAGGGGTGGGAGTGATGGGTTTGGCGGTCACCAGCCTCTTGGGTGGTTCGCCGTTGTACGGGAATTGCAGGAGATGGAGCATGTCCGGATGCTTCTCTTGGACGACCCGGAGCCAGGATTCCTCCGGCACAGATGTCAGGGGGCCTCCGATGGCCTTGTGCCATAGTTTCCAGCGAACACCCTCGAGGACTGGGTTGGTGTCTGGGATGGCTCCGAGCTGGAATTCTGGTGGGGGAGGGAATGTATTCCCCATCATGATCTTGTGGGCAATCGCTTTCTTTTCGGGATACTGCTCCCATTCGATGTACCTGTTGAAGGCCTCAGTATGGTTGCCGTAGGTTCAGGGAAGGCCGCGGCCGGGGAAAGAACGCTGCTCACCCTCTCCATCCTGGGCGCTCTTCAGCGAACACCACATCGTGGTCAATCTCGTCTTTTTCCACGAATTCTTTGGCCTCTGCGAGCACCTTTTCCAATTCCGGGTCAGATGGGACGTCTTCAACGAACTGTCCTTCGGGGAGCGTCTGATCCCGGATGGGCAGCTCGGCCGCAGCAAGACCCTGCTCGAGCTTCCATTCGTCTTCCGGCTGCACAGCAATCATTGTCAGCCGATCTTCTCTCTCAGCACTGAATGATGAAGTTCAACCTGGTAATGGCCTCTGAGCTCTCTCATGCGAACATCGGTGTGCATTTTGGCTAATCTTGTAGTCCTCCAATGTTGCCACAAATAGGGTCCTGTGTTATCTCAACGTTGCCGCGGCCGGGGAGGTCATGTACTTCTGGGTGACGGAAGAGGGATGCGAAAACAGGAAAAACGTTGAGTGGATAAAAGGAAGGACGAGGAAGAGGCGGCTCCGGCCAAACTTATGGAAAAGAGCTGTCACCAGGAACCGCAAGCCCAATGGCCGGAAGGGGGGGGGAGGAAGCTCTACCCACTTGAGGCTTCCTCTTGCTCCCATTCGCACCGAATCACTTGAGAGCTTACTTCATCAGTTGTTACCGCGGAGTGAGGTCGCACTTTGATCGGGTTCTTTGCAGATTTCAGGGCACGACAAGCGTCATGCAGAAGGTCCAATGGACAGCTTCGAACCGCCAATCGAGCGACAAGGTAAAATCGAGGTGATGCAGTGTATGACGAAGTAATGGATGCAAGAGTGAGAAGCGAGGTTTTCCGGCAGACACATCCTCATCGCAGGCCACGTAAGAGTCGCGACGGTTGATTGGTCCGTCCAGATCCATTTCCGGACTATCGATTGGCCGCCTCTGATCCGACACTTGATTGGCTGGCGCGGTGATTCTTCGCCTCGCGCGAGTCTGTCGCGCGAGTTTCTTTCCAATGTTTTCCCACGCAATCACCGTCACTTCTCACCTCTGAACATTCTTCCGCTCATTGCCGTCGACCATCTCACCTCCGGAATCCAGATGCCACGATTCTTCCCGCTCGAGATTCCCAAAGCACACCCTAAATCTGAGCGCCCCGCTCTATCTTACAAACCGTGCATAACCGGCAATCAACAAGCGCGCCAGTCCTCGTTAGGAAAAGATGCTATGCAACCCGTGTCGTCGAATATGTCTAGATACGGAGCTCGAAAGGTCTGCGTACCACCTGCTCTCGTCCCAATTACATGTGTAAGTAAATGTGCAGAAAATCGCTGATCCGCATCCCGTAACAAACAACCCGATGTGGTTTCAGCACATGGTCAGCGTCAGGCTGAGCCCAACAGCCTCGCAATCACCCGGTTACCAACCAATGTCCGTCCAGCATCCGTCAACCAGTCAGTGATATCAGAAATAACCGAGCTTCTTCACCTGTTCCCACGAATCCTCCACCGACTTCTGAAATCCAGTAAACTTCAATCCCAACACCTGCTCTGCCTTGCTCCGGTCGAGACTGAAGTGCTTAGTCCTGTCCACCCTGGCGCCCTCCTCTCCCAAGCCCTTCTCACCCTTTGCTCTTAGCCCAGCCAGCCCATCCTCGAAATAATCGACCCCACCACAGAGCAAAAACCGATCACTGATACCCTTCTCCAACGACAAACTCCGCAAATGAGCTTCAGCCACATCCCGCACGTCCACCCAGGCAGGCAACCCCGGCGTGGCGACTTTGGGCGCAAAGTTCGGATCCGTGCCCTGCACGGACATCACAAGCCGGTTGATACTGGTATTCAACCCGGGCACGCCCTTGGAGACGTCGAGCTCCTGGATCGGCGGCCCGTAGATCATGGGCGGACAGAACGTGATCAAATCCCATGAGATCTCGCCCTTGGACTTTGCCTCCCGCCACATCTCCCACGCGGCGCGCTCGGCAAACGTCTTGGATGCGTGGTAGCCCATGTATCCGTTCGTCTTGGCCTCTTCGGGCGTGACGGGGTCCCAATCGTCAGACGTGTAAGTATATCCTGGCCGGGGATTCTTGGAGAGATCGACGACGCTGGCGAAGGAGGACATGATGGTCATTTTCTTCAGGGATTTGCTCTTCAACGCCGAGGAGACGACGTTGCGCGTCCCGTTCACGGCCGGGTTCACGAGTTCCTTGATCGGATCGTTCGTGCTGACAAAGTACGGGCTCGCCACGTGGCAGATGAAATCCACGCCTTCGACGGCCTTGTCAAGCGCCCCCGGGGCTTGAATGTCAGGGACTTCCACGAAGGTCAGGTCCTTGGACGCACTGGCTTCGGGGTACTGGTTCGCCAGGTAGGTTGCCTTGGAGAGGGAGCGCAGCGTCCCTCGTACGCGGTAGTTGTGCGCAAGAAGGGTGGAGAGGACGTGAGCGCCAACGAAGCCATTAGGCCCCGTGAGCAGGACGAGCGGTTTGGTAGACATTGTTGTTGCGGCTGTTCTTGGGGAGGTAATTAGAAGTAGGTCGTTACTGATGATACTCGAGTGGTGGCTGGTGTGTGGTGTGTTGAATGCTGCCAATGTCAAAGCCACGATCGTCTCTCACGTCTTATATACAACGCGATCCAGTTGTTGCTCTTCCCGGCCAGAGTGACAAGGACTTAGTAAGTAAGCAGAGTATAGGTCTCACCACTTGGGTACCACTTCCGCAACAGGCTAGTAAGCCACCTTGCCCCGAGCCAGTTAATTCCATAGCCGGCGGACAAGGCGTTAAGCATGGCAGGACAGGGCAGGGCAAACAGACCATTGGTCAAGCCATGTACGTCACTCAGGTCAGCGCGTCGATTCCGCCGCTTCAAGCGCCATACGCAGGAGATTCTTCCGCACCCTGCACCCGCACCGCCGGCCGCCGGTCTGCACTTTCTTCCTACGGGACGTGTGGCGAGCGGGAACCCCCAAGCCCACCAAGTGAGGTAGTAGTTTGTCCAATGCCACCGGAACAGCGCCGCCCGTGTTCGTTAGGTAATCAGGCCGCATCCCTCGTATTCCCTCCGTCCTACTTCGTCAGTGTCGCTGTGTACCTGCATTAGCAGCTCGACGCGGCGCGCGTCCTTCCAATCCAAGCTTAGGGCGCGAGTTGTGTCCCGTACAAGTGCGAGGGCCGTAGGGAAGCTGGTGCTTGACGTCATATTTCGCTCTCTCAAAGGTGCTTACCAGTCGGGGTTTAGAATTACCCGGCGGCCACAACTCATCTTGTGCTCGAAGCGACGTCGCTTGAGGGAATTGTAGCAGAAGGAGACCGGTAAACAATAATTATTCGCGTCCAGCACAGGGGGTGTGAATGAATTTAGGATGGTGCGCGGAGCGACAAAATCGTGAATGCGGCACAACCCTCGATTTCCAGGGATGTCGACGGGAACAACCTTTTCCCGGCACATTCAATATCTCGTACTGGCACCTACGAGTAGTTGCGAAGGCGCCCAAGGCGGCTCGCTAGTCTTCGCATGGTGAAGAATACGGAGTACGTACTTGGTATGTTGATCGTTTCATGGGCGAAGGGCACGACGAACGCTGGCGACGGTTAGTATCATGTCTTTGCGTACCAAGGGCTCCAAGTCTTGAAGACCAATGCAATGCACCTCGAGTCAACCTTGCCAGCGAGGCCACGAATGCGAGTGATACTTCACGTGGTTGAAAACCTGGCGACGTCCGTTCTCATTTGGAGTTGGGTGGCTGCGTGTACATGCTACGGAGCCTCAGTCTTGCTCCGGGTTACCTGAAGTCGAAGTCGGTAGTGCCCTGGTCCCCTCTTCTATCAACCAAAGCTTCTCAGCCCACTGGGACTCAGTTATGGCGGAAGGACCGACACGGCCGACATGACTCGTGCCGCCGAATTTACCGCGCGGTTCTTGAAGCGGCTATAGCGCGCTCTCATCTGCCTCACATCTTTGTACTTGTACTTGATCGTTGTGAGGTCCGAAGACATTGATCAGGTGAGGCTGGATTCACGCTACTCTAACCACCATTACGACCACTCCCGATCCCTCGACCTGGATTGCCGTCCGTTTTGCCCCAGAGACGGTGTGCAAGGTGTACAGTGCAATATGATGAATGCATCGTATATCACTCGCCCGCGCAAATCGTATATCCTAGGTTACCTACCACAGTAGTAGTCTTGTCGCATGCATTGAGCAGAGACCGATCTCCTCAGTCCGCGGCTTTATGACTACACAACATGCATGAATGCGCGCATGCACGCACGCACGCAATCCACGCCTGGCATCATGAATCTCTTCTTCGTAATAGCTCCTTTCACACCTTTGATGCTCTTCCTTGCATTGCTCATTTCCTCCATTGCACCATCTTCCTAACTAACCCAACAACATCTCCAACTCCTCGATCCTTTTCTTCCTCCTCTCCTCGTCGTTTTCACCCGCCCCCGATTGCCCGACCCCCAAACTCCCCGCCACGGCCATCTTCCTTTCCTGCACCCTCAACATCCTCCCTTCAATGCTTTCTTTGGTTACGAATCTTACTACTTCAACTTTCTGCGTCTGCCCCATCCGGTGCACGCGATCGATGGCCTGTGCTTCCACGGCGAAACTCCACCATGGATCCATCATGTAGCACCGATTCGCGGCCGTGAGATTTAGTCCGACACCACCTGCCCGGAGGGAAAGGAGCAAGATGCGAGGTGCTTTCGGGTCTGACGCGTTCTCTGCGTTAAAGGCACGGATCACTTGGGCTCGAACTTTTTGAGACATTGTACCGTCGAAGCGGAGATGCGCGAAGCCGTGCTTAGTGAGTTGAGGAGCGATCAGGTCGAGGAAAGACGTGAATTGGGAGAAGACCACCGCTTTCGTCCCCTTGGGCAAGGCGGACAAGTGTTTTAGCAATGCTGCGATCTTGGCCGAGGTCGATGCAGATGGTGAGTAAGGATGGATTCGTCGTAGCGAGATCTTGCTAGGTTTGACAACTGCATCCTCCACGCCATACATGTCTTGATCTTCATCAAAAGATAGTGACGGGGTATTGTGCTTAACAACCTCGAAGACGTCTCTGGGGTTGATCTCCTCTCTGCACGAGAAACAACGAGGATTCTCTCCTTTCTCTAATTGGTGCGCAATGTATTTTTCCAAGCAGTCTTTGCATGCACTGTGCCAACAGGTGGTGACAGCCGGATTGTTCATGGGTTCTTCGTAACAAAGCGGGCACTCGCCGCTTGATTCATCCTGAATTTGGCGCAGGGCATGGGTGGTGAATGTGTTGATGGGGTCTTTCGATGCCGGGTTCTCCTTGTCTGCAAGGTCTGTATCTTTGGTGAATCGAGCGATGAGGTCTTGAAGATCCATGTCGTCTGCAAAGCCATTCTCGTCCGCAGCCGCGGCAGTGGCTGCGTCTTCTTCGTCTGCCACGATGTCCTTGTTGCGCGTCAATATGGGATGGCAACAGGACTGACGCAAGCGAAGAATCTGGGCGAAGATCGTGGTGTACGACTTCAAGAGAGTGCCAGCTGCCACCGACTCGTTGAACGCCCTTTTCGCCCGGGTGAAGATCAGATCGTACACTTCACGCTCTGTCTTCGACAGCTCAACTTCTTCGACGTTGATTGATTTAGGAGGCAGCGGCACCAGAGCCTCACCTTCAGGCGTCTTCATGTCTTTGGTTCTTCGGAGCACCAGAGGTTCCAAGACGGTTTGCACGACGTTGAGTGCCCTTGCGATTTCTTTTGACTCAAATGGCACCGTGATGAACGTTTTCCAGAACGAGAAGTTACTCCACGGCTCGACTTTGAGGAATCGTACCAGGCTGAAAAGATCTTCCAGGCGATTGACAATCGGCGTCCCAGTGAGCACCCATCTGTGCTTTGCTTTAAGCTCATAGCAAGCCTTTGATGTTTTTGCCTGCCGGTTCTTGATTGTGTGCGCTTCGTCTAGAATGATTCGGTGAAATTCAACCGAGAACAGGCCGCCATGTGATGCTCTGTCGCCACCAGCGGCCGACACCTGGTTGAACTCTGATAAGACGGTGCCGTAACTCGTGATGATGACGTTCGGCGCAGATCCAGCATTTGAAGCAGAGCACAAGACCTGCAGATTGACCGACTTCTCGCTGCCATAATAAACCATGGTCCTCAATGTGCCTGGCTTCGAAGACTTGACAGCCTCACTTTCCCATTGTGCCAACAATGACATGGGTGCCACCACCAGCGTCGTGCATGGCGCTGGCTCGACTGACATTGACGACTGCGGAAGTCGAGGCAGGTGGTTGACGGAAGTCAGTGTCTTGTCCATGGCCTCCAGATCAACTTGCGACCGATTCGAATGGATCAAACTGTATATCTCGATTGTCTTTCCAAGTCCCATTTCGTCTGCCAGGATCCCTCCCAAGCAATTCTGTTCTTGGATGGGGAAGTCCAGACTAATCTCTCCAGAGTAGAGGTTCACGTAGAACTTGTCCTGGCCTTCAACAGCTGGCACCGGCTTGTCGTCTGCATCTTTGACGGGCCAGGCGTACTCTTCCCATAGAGGATGCATTGACTGTTGTTTGTCAGACTTCTCATCCCGTTCTTTACCCAGCATCCAATGTAACGCCTGTTTCTGGTACTTTCGCAAGTCAAGTTGGAAGGTGGCGGCAGGCTCAGCTTCCGGAGTGTTGAAGTCGAACGACTGTGCCTTGCGGTACAATGTGTCGAGCTGATCCTCTTCCAATTCTTCTCCTTCCTCCTCCTCAGAGCCTGGTGTCGAGGTGCCGGATTTGCCCTTGGCTTCTTTGTCCTTGTCATATTGCTCCGCCATCTCAGCGGCTTTCAACAATCCTTGCTTCTTGTGCTTCGCCACCGTCTCATTAGTTGTCGTGGGATTGAGGTTGACTTCCTCAAACAATTTGACGAGCGCGACTTGCCGTAAACGAAGGTCCTTCTCCTCCGTACTCTCCTTCTCCAAAAAGAAGCCCGTGGCTCTGTTGTCGTCCTTGGGTTTGACAAAAGCGTTTGCTTCGAAAGCAGTCTTGACCATATAAGCACGAAGTTGGAGGTAGATTGTATCGTTAACCCGGACACGATCCGGTGCATAGACGCATGTTCCTTCAAAGCGGCAAATCTTTTGATCCAGTAATGGCGATACCCAAGAAGCCGTCTCTTCGGGTAGGCGTCCCAGTTCTTCGCCTCTGGCATTTGTAAAGCGTGTTATGACATCCGCCTTCTGGTTTCTGGCCACGACAGGCACCAATTTCCCTCCCCGCCCAATCTTTGTCTTCGGGGTGATCTTGGATCGTTCTATCCGCACTGCCTCTCCGTGGCCCAGCAAGCCTGTACCGCTCTTTGTCATCCATGCACCCACACCAAATGATCCTACGTATCGCTCCCCGGGCATAGAGTCCAGCCGTATCATCTGCGCGGGAGCCTCGCCCTGGCGCTTTGTTCGTTGCCGGGGTGCAGAAGGAGTGCTGGTTGCTGCAGCAGAGGAACCGAGCCACGAGCCTCCTCCGCCTAAGGCAAGCGAGGGCTTCGGCGCAGGTGTTGCGATATTCTTCCATGACCCGTCCAAGTACATATTGATCGCTCGCTCAATGTTGCCATTGGCGGCAGACTGGATTCTGTCCACCACTTCCTGAGGGACATCCTCTCCGACAAAGGCGCGGAATGTATCAGAATCGAACGTAGATGCCGTCGCATCGTTACTATTGGTCCGAACGTCAGCGTGGTCGGTCTGGCTAGAGTTGGGTTCAGGCCCGGTTGACGAAGTGGCGGAATTGGGTCGACTCGAGGCGTTCACTGAGGATGAGGGTGGCGGGTGCGGTTGCCGGTGCGGTTGTTCGGCGACATCGTCTGGATCGTCGACGAAGAAACGCCTTTTTTTTCTGGGCCGCACGTCAACGTCCATGGATCCCAGGGAATGGTGGCCTTCGCAATGAGCACAGATGAAGAGGGAAAGATGGAGGGAACGACGCGTGCATTGAACGCGCTCGCACGTGACGCGTCAACGTCATACAAAGCAATTTAATTCTTTACCAGCATTCACACTTGAGCAATCAAAGGAACAGCATTGAAGTCGGCTTGCGGCTCAGTCCAATAAAATTTATAGAGGGAGTCTAATCGCTTGTATCCTCTCTCGTTGTCGAAATGAAGGATCATCAAAGCTAGGAGGATTTCGGAAGGAAGAGGGCACAGCAGGACAGTCTTCCGATATGATGTCTACAGCGTCAGGAGGATGTGGCAGACGGCTGCTATCGAGATGGCCAAAGGAAGCTCAGAACGTATCGAGTCTGCATGCTCGCAATTTTACGTCAACGCGACGAGCGGCTCTTTCCCTAGACCGGGATTCACCAGATGTGAAAAAAGCACAGGGCTATTGTTCCAGTCTTGTTCGGTGGGTTTCATCTATTTCTCTTGCCCGTCGAACGTGTCTCTCACTGCGGCTCCAGGACCTATGACTCGCCATCATATACGCTGGCTCACTTCATCCCGCCGCACATGCTACCGGCATACTTGGCCATCCGGGCCTTCAACATCGAGCTAGCCAGAATCCCTGACGTCGTGTCGATGCCTCAAATTGGAGCCCTGAGGATGCAATTCTGGAGAGACACCATCGACAAGAGCTTTAAGCTCACCCCGCCCTCGGAGCCTGTTGCCATCTTGATCGCTTCATACCTAAAACAAGGCTACAAGCTCAACAAGACGTGGTTCCAACGCATCATTACAGCTCGAGACCGCAAATTGACGCATCCGGGATTTACCAACTTGTCCGAGCTCGAATCTTATGCCGAGTCAACGTACTCCACGCTCCTGTACCTGACGCTCTCGGCACTACCCCTGAAATCACTAGAGATGGACCACCTGGCCTCACACGTGGGGAAAGCTGCAGGTATTGCTGCCGTTCTTCGCGGTGTGCCGTTACTTGCATTCCCCCCTCCACCCAATTCACACTCGGTGAATCCGCCTCATATGGGCGGCGGCACGCGAGAAAGACAAGGCGTAGTTACTCTCCCTCTGGACGTCATGTCCCAATGCGGCGTCCGAGAAGAAGACATATTTCGAAATGGCGCAGACGCCGTCGGCATCCGCGATGCCGTCTTCACAGTCGCCACTCGCGCATCCGACCATCTCATAACCGCCCGCGAACTGCTCAAGAACGTCCAACAATACCGCGACCCGGGCCATGAATTCGAGCACATGCACGACGAAGGTCACGACTATAGCAAGTACGACATGGGCGTGCGCACCTCGGCGGAGAAAAGGAAGGAAGATATCGACAAGGGCTTCGGTATCGTTATGGGCCCAGCTGTTAGCTCGCAGCTGTGGCTTGACCGGCTGCAGAAGGTCGACTTTGATATTTTCCACCCTGATTTGAGACGGGTCGAGTGGAAGTTGCCGTTCGTGGCGTGGATGCGGAACAGGAGTGGGAAGATCTAAAATCTGAATGCCCCATCGTTCAAGGAGTTGCCAGAGCGTTCGCTCTCGCCTCCTGCATCTGAGGAAAGCCGTTCGAGTCGACGGTATTTCTTCGACTCTTGCTCTGCGTCATTGCGTCGCCTTTCTTGCCGAGAATCGCCTCAATGGCTCCGATCAGAGCCTGCGAGTCGTACAACATGACGCCCTTGGGGCTCTTTCGACCATACAGCTTCAAGCAGTCAATGCCCAGAGAGGCCAGATGGCCTCGATCCACCTGTGGCGTGCCCTCCCCGGTGAGGTGGATCACATGCGTCACATACTTGCGATACACGTCGTCTCGGGGCGGGTCGTGGGTATGGCTGAGGGTGTGCGTATGCATGTGGCCGTTCGTTGCAGCGGCAGGGAAAAGAAATCCGCCATGTCGAGTCGCTGCAGGAGTTGGCGGTGCCGAAGACCGTAGCGTATCGTCCGACCGCGAGGTATGAAGCTTCGGTCTCCACGGCCGGCCTGACGAATGTTCGCCGGCCCGAGCAATTGCCTCGACAAAGTCGAATGCCGAGAACGGATTCGAACTCGGCCCCGTCTCCCGGTCCAGGGACCCATTCAGGATCAGGATCTTGTGGCGCGCGGGTGTCGAGCGCAGCGCCTCGCCCACCCCCTTGAGCACAATCGATGGGATGATAGACGTGTAAAGTGAGCCGATCGAGTAGATAACAGCCTGAGACTCCTTGATTGCCGACACGACCCTCGGGTTCGCGGGCGGGAGCATCTCCTGTCCATACGGGTTAATATACCATATGCGCTCAATCCGGGCCGGCAAGTCCTCGTCGTGATCCTTGCTAAACTTGATGTTCCGCTGGCGTAGCGTAGGAAGCGTCCCCGGGATATGGGCGTCCTCGATCTCATCGCCCGAATGATCGACGCCATGCTGCTCCTGCAGCACGCCGAACTCGGCGTCGTCCGAACTAGAACCCACCAAGGGAGAGAGCGAGAGTGGGAGCGACAGCGGGTCCGCCACGACAGCCGGCATCTCCAGCTTGGTCCTCACCTCCGGGTGGGAGATGTTGTTCTGCCCGACAATGACATCCCCGTTGGCGAGGCCCGCCGCTATATGGTGCGAGAAGTTGGAATTGATGCTGGGGATGACGCGCACGTCGGCGTCGGGGATCGCGCAGATGCTGCTCAGCAGGTAAATGGCGGACTCGAAGCTGCCGCTGAAGAGGCGCGCGCCCGTGAGGAACAGGTTGCCCACGCTGGCCGAGGTGAAGTCGAAGGTCGACGCCGGGGGCCGGGCCCGCTTCATGACCTCGAGGTTCAGCGCGTTGAGGAACGAGCGGATCAGTTCCTTCTTGGCCGACGGGATGTCGCGCCACAGCGGGCTCGTGCCCCACACGATGGCCTGCCAGCTGGACGCGGCCTCGGAGGCGCTGGTGCTCGACAGCCGGTGGTTGAACAGGTTGGAGATGGCCGAGCGTTCCGTCGACGGCGGGTCCGTGGGGATGAGCCGCACGAGGCGCGAGCGCACGTCGCCGATGCCTGGCCCGCCGAAGACGCGGATCAGTTCGGACGAGGACCCCCCGTTGTCGGAGATCGGGATGATGTAGTTGAGGGGGCAGGCTTTGCTGACGCGCACGGCTTCGAAGACTTCGACCAGCGCGTTGGCGGCGCTGCCGCCGGAGAAGACGGTGATGCCTCGGGCAGTGGTCATGGCGCTGCGATCGGACGGGTGTGAGGTGAGTGGATGTGGGAGAGGGACCAAGGGGATGGAAAGAAAAAAAGTCCTTCTAATCGTTCTGTCGGGGTTTATATCGTCGCCATGATGATGGTATAGTGTAAAGACGTGTCCTCTTCGTATTGAGGTGCTTAGTTTCACGGAGTAGGGAGGTATGTGAGTCCTCCGTATTGTCCTCAAAGCCGCCAGCCTCGCAAGCCTTGCGTCATGAGCGGCCGGTGTTCTGCCGGAGCGGGACGCCAAATATGGAAATATAGCCGGGGTGAACGTAACTGGATTGGGAAGTGCTTCCATTGAACATGGAGAGAAGACCTGAGACATGGACAGTCCTGGTTCGTAGGTCTAACTACTGGATCGACGTCTTGAATGACACCCATGGTTGTGGGTCTTTTTCACAGATTATGGATGACGGCTATCTTCTTCGTATGTTGCCTGTGATCGGTCTGTAGACCACTCCGAAACATTGTAGTGAGAAGATCCAACGAAATGGGCGATTTAAACCCGGGTTCATCTTAGCCAAGAACAGTCCGCAACTCCTCGCTCAATAAATCGAGCTCTAGGCCCCCACAAGCGAATGCCCGGCACAAGAGCAATAGATCTGGGACAGCGCAAAACGGTATCCAACGCACGCGCGCCACCGTGCGGTGATCCTTCACCACGTGCAGTGCCTCCAATGTTTGCTTAAATCAGAGCCTCACTTTCCACCAGACTGTAACCTCCTCCTCCTCCCTCTCTTGATAAGCGTCTTGTTAGCCCACTTCACCACCCATCTTGTCATAACATCCCTCATTAGTAACAAAAACACCACCACCGACACCGGCACGGCGATAACCCAGAAAAAAGCATCACTGTGATGCTGCACACCATTGAAGTGCTCGAAATTCTGTCCGAAATAGCCGGTCAAAAAGGTCAGGGGTAAGAAGAAACATGTGACGATGGTGAGCTGTTTCATGGATTCGTTCTGGTATGCCGAGACAGTGTTGAAAATCAAGTCGACGAGATTGTCGGCATTACGGCGCATTTGGTCGTAGGAGTCTTGAATCAACAAGGCGTGATCTTCCACGTCGCCAAGATAAGTTACTGTGAGAGGAGAAATTTGTACACCGCTCATAAGTGGTGGCGGTGTGAACTGTTTCCGAAGATTCGGATTTTTCATCTCATAGCTCGTGGCTTTGCTGAGAGGATCTTGCTGGTCGAGCGGTGCGGGACTGGCAATGCGCGAATGGGTTGCCATTGCAGGTTGAGCATTGGTTTTGTGGTCTTTCAGAGCGCCGATCAACTGGACAACTGGTGCGATTGCGTTTCGAAGGATGGCGATCTCGGAGGTGAGGATATATAGGACATTTGATTGATGGATGTCGGGATCTGTGAGCACGTCCAATTCCAAATCCCCTATCGCATCTTGATAGGCCGTCGTTACCGGGATGGCAAGATCGATTATCGCGTCCAGGATAGCTTGGCAGAGCATACTCGCGTCTGAACATTGGCGCAAGATGGTTCCGGGTGATTGGAGGCGGCGGATGATCGGCGTTTGGACATCGTGCGCGGAATACTCGAAGAAAGAGATGACCGTGTTGTCGGCGCAGAGGAAAATCGACACCTGTTCCATGGAGACGCCAATCCCTTTTGGACTGAGGACGGCGTGTCGCTCCATGTAGTCAATGCGATCCTGGTTCGGCCCGGCGTGGTAACGTTGCATGGTACGGATGTTCCTGGGTGCCCACGGCGCTCCCACTTTAGTGTGCTTAAAGCTGTTCGAGGGCTGGAGGCCGTCCACCCCATCCACAGAGCCGGACGGACGGTTCTTTTTCTTTTTCTTCATGGGCTTTCGCAGGTCCTCGAGGAGTGAGAGGATGGCGCCTTTTCTTCGCTTGTTTTCGCGCTTCCGCCTCTGGCGTTCGGTGATAATCCTGGTTCGGTATTCAGACTCGGCAACATCGGAACCTGCGTCGTCCTTATCTTCCTCGTCAGAGCTGAAGTCCGATTCATTCTCTTCCAGGTTAATAAGCTTCTGCAGAGGCAGTACCATGTAGGTATGGTCACTGTACCAATCCACCTTCGTCCTGTTCTTGGTGTGAATCAAATCCTCAATGGCAAGCCTGTGGAGTCGCTTGTGGTTCCCTAGTACCCGGATCACGTCCCACGACAATCCATTGACATTGATCCACCGGACATCGCTCCAATCTGGCGGCCCTTGCTGAAGGAACTCCTCGATATTGTCGTTGTCGAGGTCGGTCGTCGAGACCGCCTCATTGCTGAAGTCCACCACTGTAATCTCACATCTCTGATTGAGCTTCTCAAGGTGCGCTGAGTCTCCGCCAACCGCGTTGCCCTGGCCGTATGGAGGAGCCGGGTCACTCGTGTCAATACCAGGCTCCTGGCCCGGCGTCCAGCCAGTTGATCTGCCCATCTCGGCCGAACCGTAAATGACATTGGCAGTATCTGCTCTGCCTCTCCGCCGCAGGGACTTTATTGAACTCTTAGACAGGGCCGTCTCTGTGCGATGGAGAGCCCGCGGCGAGTGGGTTTGGGTGTGCTCGTCTTCCGCATTTTGATGGTGATCTGGGTTCTCCTGAATTCTTATATGAGGATGGCCGCTTTCTGCCACCTGGTTCTGTGCTTCCAGATCGTGCAGATGAGGCCTATGTCCGTGCTCTCGGGAGTGACGCGCGAGAGGGTTTTGAGACGTGTCTTCGGAGTCGAGCGAGGCGCGCTTCGAGGAGGAGAGGACATGCGAGCCGTGGGTCATTGTGACGGATGGATTGAGCGGCAGTTGAGCAGTTCCGAGGAGTCGAGCAGGCTCGGAGTATAAAGGACGGCATCAGCAAAGGAAGAGGAGGCTCCTCATGGCAGAAAAAAATCAATAGGGGCAGTCAGATACATGATGTGGCAGCAGCTGAAAAGAATGGCTGTTTCGAGCTTGACTGAGGAAATCCTGCGATGACGAACAGGGGACTAATGGGAGAGTGAGGGGGGCAAGGCGATTCCGCCCGGGGCCCAATGGCGATGCCCAGGGTTTCGCATTCAAGCTCTTAGGCGAAGCATTTTCCCCATGTGGTCGGCCGGAAGCAGCTTGTTACTAATCCACTGAGCCCTATCCAGCCTCCAATTGGGAGCCAGGCCCGTCCACGTCGATTTCAGTTATTGTGATGCTGACGATCTAGAACGGCGGGTTAACAAGTCCTCCCTACTGGGTACATGGGCTAGACTTGTAGCGTCTCCACAGGTAACATGTCACTACATAGATTAGAGGTCCGGGATCCACGACAAGGTGTGAAATCCAAGATATACCGGTCGACGAAGCTTCTTGCCTGTTCATATTTTCATTATGTGGTCAATCGACTCGATTTCCATGGCATCAGCGCCAGAATCATAGCGAGCCTAAAATATCAAAGGTCATGGAGCATCGTGATTAATTGCTTCGAATCCTGCCACGCGGCTAATTCCTCCAGGGGGCCGTCAAGATGATGCTCAAGAAAGCAGAGGTGGACGCCCTCCGAGCATCTTGGGCCGCTTAGGCGTTGTCATTATCGGTACCGTTTGTAAACGCCCTCCATATTGCATCCTCGGTAGACTCGCGTTCCCGTTTCCGTGCCTTTCCAACGTTCTCCTTGCCGCCGCGGATCTCGTCATCACTCAACCTCTCAGCCTTAATCACGGACGTCGCCTTTCCCTTGCCAGTGTCGGCGTCTGCTTCCCGCTTCCTCTTCTTCACCAACAGCCTCAGTTCGAGCGGAACAAGACTCCTTCCCGGGCCAGACGTATCTTTTAGATCCAGCGGTTTACGGCATACGGGACAGACGCCTTTGACTTTCCGGTTCGCTGGTGCATCTTCTCTGCGTTGCTCGATGGACCAGTTGAGGGTATCTACTATGCACCGGTGGCAGAATACATGCCCACATATGGTGGAAGTAGCATCCGTCGGCGTGTCCATACACACTGGGCACTTGTATGCTGTAAGTGGTGTCCGGCCTGCCTCTGTACCCGGATTTTGAGCTAAAATGGCATCTTCACGCTGTTTTGACAGGGCAGCGGAAAGACTTGCACGGTCGTCCACGGCGGTGAGGTCAACTTCGTCGACTAACGGGTCGCTCTGGATCTGTGGCGTAGAAGCTCGTCGTCGAGAAGATTGCGTGGTCGGTCTGCTGTTGGACGACGAAGGGGGCGACATGGTGGATTGACCAGACTGCTGCGAAGAATCTTGACCTTGACTTTGTTCCTGATTCCGCTGGCGCTCCCTGTTCCTGGCTTGTGTGTTTTCCCAGTTGGAGTGGTTCTCTCGCTGCCGGTTGATTGCCTCCTCTTCCGCGGCTAACGGCAACTGCCCTTCACCCAAAGGACGTATACGAGGCAGTTGAGCACTACCGAGTCGGTATGGAGGCCAGAATCTGACGTTGGCACGAGGGTAAGGGAATCCGGGGTCGAAATTGTGACCCTGTCTGGACGCGGAGGCTTGGGAAGGATTAGGGTAGATAGGCTCGTTGAGGGTGTTGAATCTTCTTGTGCGATGTGTCTGAGAGGAATCGTGAGGATGTGTGGTATATGAGATGTAGTGACTTTCTGCCGACCCTGAGCTGGGGCTGCTGCTCGTTAGATCCACCGGTTGCTCAGGCGCCTCACTATCCGTTCTCGGGCTTCGTGCTTCACTCTCACTTCTAGGTCGTCTGGACTGGTGGAATGCCTGTTGGGCGTCTTGAAGTGCTCGGTTGACGCTTTGCAGGGCTCGGCTGACGTTTTGTAGAGGGTCTTGGGGACCAGACACGGGATATGGAAGTGTTGCTTGTCTGCGAGAGGCAGTATCAGGCATGGCATTGAAGATGTCACGAAACAGTCTGGGAGAGGATCGGCGAAGAGGTGGTGGCAGTGAGATCCGCTGTCGAGAATCTTCGTGTGGCGATGGAAGTGCAAATGCCTCAACGCCTGCGCTACCAGGGGGAACAACTACCGCGGCTGAAACTGGTGAGCTTGAACTCATAACGGCTGCTCTACTAATAGATGCCATGTAAGTGCGACATGGCCAGCAACAGTGGTGGTTCTGGGACAGTCTTTGTTCATCTGCTATTGTGTAACCACCAAAGTCAAGCCGCGCTCTCGCTGCCTCGGGGGATCATGCCGCTTTGCCAAGAGGCCAACTCCGCGATACTCCGAAATCCGCACTGTGACACAATCCGGAGGATATGATGGATTCAAAGGGTCCGCGACGCCTGACTATAGCTACGAAGGCCTACTGTAATATTACTGACGGGTTCTAAACACGCATACGGTCTGTGACACCTTGGTAGCGTCTTTATAGACCCTCGGGTAACCTTCCCAGTCACAGCACTGTAGCTAAATGTCACGTGTGCTGCGAGAAACCCCTCCCTGAATCCCGAGTGAAGCTGGAGTGAAGCTGGAGAACGTCAGCAGCGGTCCACGGGCTCCAGGCTGGAGGCTCGGGTATCCAAACCCACGCCTCATTTATTCCAGCTACAGTATCACCGACTGAACGACAGGCCGTTGCTCGGCTTTACAGATGGATGCGCACGTAGTGGCTCCCCTCCGACCCGGTGTACACATTCGAGCAGAGTCAGACACGGCCCTCGTGTCTGACTCTGCTCATCCGAGAGCACATGGAGTCTTTTCACCTCCGGCTTGCATCGTGTTCTGCGCGCTGCTCGATCTTCCTTCCTCGACTGTTGCCATATAAGTATACACGTACACCCTACCCTGTCCACGGCGTCTCCAACAGCTGTGCTTAAATAGAAAATATTCCCCCTCACAGCCATGGGCGAGGCTTCCCCTGACTTTGACATCCCCAAGGAATGCTGGGGCGCGGTGGTGGTAAGAGATGCCGGTCTGTCGGTCCGGGCGAAATGCTCACATGGTGCCCACAGAAAGACGAAGGGCCGAATTTCTATGTCGAGGTCGAAAAGGTCCCTGTACCAGAAGTCGGCAAGCAGTATTGAACCATGCCGTCCCGCCGCGGATACTGACAGTCACCCACCCCCTAGGTCCCGATGAGGTCCTCATCAAGCTCAATGCCACCGGCATCTGCCTCAGCGACATTCACTACATGCTTAATGACTGGAATTTGCCTAAGATGTCCGCATTGGGAGTCAAGTGCGCAGGACACGAGGGCGCAGGAGTGATTGTTCGAGTTGGAGAGAACGTCAAGGCATTCACAGTCGGACAGCGAGCAGGCTTCAAACCCATCCAAAATGTCTGTCACGCATGCGAGTACTGCAAGACCGGACGGGAACAGTACTGCCTCAAGGCCGTTTTTACCGGAGGAGCATGCGATGGTAAGCCTCGACCTCCAGCGCATGCCCTACAGCCTGGCTTACGGTTGGCAGGATCGTACAAGGAGTATGTCGTCTCACCGGAGAACTACACCACTGTAAGTTGTGTTTATTGTTTCGAGGTACACGGTTGGCTCACCGTTTCACACAGCGCATCCCTGATGTATGTCCTATGAATTATGCTGAAGTGGCCTATGATTGACCGATCATTCCGAAGGGCGTTTCCGATTACGTCGCAGGCCCGGTAATGTGCTCTGCCTCGACCATCTACACTTCGATAAAGGAGTCAGACATCAAACCCGGTCACTTCGCAGTATTCCCCGGTGGGGGTGGAGGCGTGGGCATTCAGGGCGTTCAATTAGCAGTCGCCATGGGCATTCGAGCTATAGTCGTTGACACTGGCGACGAGCGAAGAAAGCTTACTCTGGATTTAGGTGCTGAACACTTTGTGGATTTCAAGGAGGGAGATCCGGTCAAGAAGGTTCTCGAATTAACGGACGGCGGGGCCCACGCTGTGTTTGTGACGGCCGTTCAGTCGTACCCAATTTCTCTGGGCTACCTGGGTGCTCGTGCAGGTGCAAAAGTCATGTGGTCGGTCAATCCCCCCTTACGGGTGTTACGAAGCCAGGCTGACACAAGACGCAGCATCGGTCTGCCTCCCCACGGAAAATACCACGTTGACCTTGACCCTTCGACACTGGTCTTCCGGGGTCAATCTATCAAAGGCACGCTAGTCAGCAGCTTGTCCGATATTGATGAGACGCTCGATTTCGCTCGACGAGGTGCATTCCCTTGCAGAGGGTGCAAGAAACACGAGCTGATGGTGATCCAGGAAAGCTACGTCTCGACCCCTCGGTAGTCGGATTAAGCAAGTTCAATGATGCAGTCCAGAAGCTCAAGAACGGGCAAGTCGCAGGGTAGGTTGGCAACCGGCCTTGACAAGATATGCAGGCTCCTTCGGCTAAGAATTTGCAGGCGTATAGTGGTCGACTTCAACTTGCCGTGATATTAGCCAACGCCTAATATCACGGTGTGCTCACTGGACAACCCTCTGTCGTTCCCCGCCAAGAAGTCCCGGGTCATATAATGATTGTGGTATCTTCAAACGCCGGGACATCGTACCGCATTTCAGGACACGTGTCGAAAAAACCCGCCCTCATGGTCCAGTTCTTGTAGTTATACACATACTGCAGGAACACGGGGCGGAATTCGTATCGATCGTGTAGAGGGTCATACCGAAATATCTCCTGGTCGGGATAAGGCCAGAAGAAGGAGAAGTTTTCGACGTATGCCGCAGAGAACACGCCGGTCGCGGTGTACTTTTCATATTCAAACATCATGCGATCACGCAACCCGGGCCTAGAGAAAATCAGCGCTGTCGAGATATCCATGACGGAAACGGAATCGACCTGATTACCAAACTGACAGAAGGACGTGAGAGAAAGCTGAGACATACCATATTAGAAAATCTATCACGACTGGATGGTCCAATCGTTCTTGTGCAGGTCTGCGGTTCAGTCAGTCGTACAGCCAGCCAACTGTTCTCGGAGTGTTTTCACCTGGGTTGTAGAAAGCCAGGAACTCGACTCAAGTTTTCCGGCGTCGGATTCTCGCGATACTGTATCAAGGTCTGGCAGACGTACATCATGGCGATCCTTTGAGCCTTGGATGTCCAACTGCCGAAGATGCGCTGGTCGACCTGTCGCAAAGCATTCCAGACGGGATGTTCAGCTTCGTTGCCCACATTCTGCCAGCCCCACAATGCAGCATGAAAGGCCACCTGAAAGTCCATGGTGGTCGCTGACCGGACCCGTCTCTTCACCGAGTCCAGGGCTCCAAAGTACGCCGAGTTCCCGACGTGCCACTTTTCAGCGTCCGGAGCGATTGCTCCCGTCAAGTCGAGTGTAGGGGACCGGAAGTTGAACAGCGGAGATTCGCATGTATTCCAACCGCCGAGGTCTGTCTGATCAAACACGTCGAGGATGTTGTTGGCAAGTTCAAAATCGAACCCTTTCCCGCCTCCCTTATCTGCCGTGGTCCCGCCTGCAGATCCCGCGTCGGCAACCATTTCAAAAACCTCTTCTCCAGGGGTGTCTGCGGCGAGAACGTTCTCTTCACAAGCATCGTCTTCAAGAGCTTCATGGTGGCCGGGGAAACCATGTCCCGTATCTCCAGGAGCGGTCACGGCCACATGTGGACAAGAAGGCGTCGTCGCTGTCGCGTCACGACGGTCCAATTCGTAGGGTTGTTCTAGCGCGGCCTCGCTGTTGAAAGTCGGAGCCAATTCGGACCCGGAAGGCTTTCCTCGGGAGCTGCTGGCCCAGGGCATGAATTCGAGTTTGTGGTCGGCGGTGTCGTCTTCACGAAGGAGCGCGACCTGAGCAATCATGCCGTGGATCTTGTCGAGCGTACAACGAAGCCGATGGTTGTTGTCTCGCAGGCCTGCGATGGTTCGGGTAAGCGAAGCCGCGTAGCTTGGGTCATCGCCGGACTGGAGGCTACCCAGAGCCTCTTCGAGCGCAGCAATGCGTTGTTTGGTCCTCTCGCGGTTGGCCCGTTGGGCCACACGGTCCTGGATCCTTTTCTTCTCCGTCCGCTGGCGAGGCTTCTTCTTCCTTTTGTCGACGTTGGTGGAGTCGTTATCGGCCGGAGTGTCCGTCATATGTGCGACGCCCGCCGAGCAAGCCCAGTGCTTGTCCTAGAAGCTTGTCAAGCAGGAGAGGTGACGAAAGGGTCTGACTTGCCAATGAAGAGTCAGTCACCACGTGGCGGAACGGCAACGTCGAACAGTGTCGTGTACGGTGCACTTGGGGACCAGGTAGAAGAGGAAGAAGCTAGAAGAGACCGAGGTGGTCCCCCAGTAGTCACTAGTAGGTCGAGGCCTGAGGGGCCCGTGGAGGGTGCGTAGAAGGGATAAGCTCCACTTTCGGCCGGCTTGTTACATGTGCTAAGTATGTTTAAGCGCGAGTATGTACTCCGCTGGTAGGCCGACGACGAGGCGGGGGTGGCACGGGTTCGCCTGAACACAGTACATACAGTACCAGGGGTATGCGGGGGTCACTGAAGCTGTGGAGAACCCAGGCACCCAGGCGGCTGGCCGACCTCGGCCTCAAGCCTCATTCGAAGACTAGCCTCCAGTGTCTGACATGATTTTGTCTGAATCGACCATTTGGTAGACTCAGGCTGGATGGGGACCCGATATCAACGTGGAGAATGGAGAGAAATATATCCATGGGCGCTTCCCTCGCCGTCCCTCTGGACGCACAGAGATTGAGACCTCACTCTACTACACCTTACGCTTCTGTGGTGCATTCTCTTGTCTCGGATCGACCTATTCCATCGCCGCCACCATGGAGTTGTTTCAAAGGCTTCGAGGCAGAACCCTCTACCTGCTCATGAAACTTGTGTGCGGTACCTCGTTCATGATGTATGGTGTAAGTGGAACCACCAACTTCTTTTGACCCTGTTGCGACCTTGCAAGGTAACTGTTGTCTCTAGTACGATGCGGGCGTGTTGGGCGGCGTCCTGCTCCATAAACCCTTCATTGACGCGATCGGGCTCGAGAACACTGGACAATACACCATCCCCATGATATCCAGCTCCTACAGTCTGGCTGCGTTCGTCACGTCGGTGGTGGTGGGTTTCTTCTCCTTCCGGCTGGGTCGCCGCGGCACCATCATCATGGGCAACGTGGGCGCGGTCATCGGCTCCATCATCCAGGCCTCCTCATACAGCATTGCCCAACTCATTGTCGGCAGATGCTGCACGGGTTTCGCCATCGGCTGCATCTCGTCGGCCGTGCCAACGTACTTGTCCGAGACTGGTGTGGATTCGGGAGACCGAGGCCCCGCGAATGCTTTGAACGCCATCATGCTGATATCGGGGGTGCCGTTGGCCTATTGGATCGACTACGGATTCACCAAAATGGACAATCAAATCTCGTGGCGACTCCCTGTCGTCTTCCAGATCATCTTCGCCGGAATCGGAGGCGGGTGCATGCTGTTCTTGCCCGACACTCCAAGATGGTATTATGCCCGCAACCGTATCCCGGAGGGCGATGCTATCCTGGCGCGTCTACACGACGCATCTCCCGATGATCCTCGGGTTCAACAAACCAAGCACGAGATCTTACAGGCTATTGAGTCGGAGTTGGAAGCCAGCGCCAGCTTGAACTGGAATCAGTTCATCGCCTTGGGTATCATCGACCACTCGCCTCTTAAGATTGCACGGAGATTGTCCATCTGCTTCTGGCTGCCCTTTATTCGAGAATGGATGGGTTCGTCTTTAATGGCCTATTACAGTAAGTCCTTTATGCTCCTCTCTTCGCCGTGAAAGACACCTGGTATTGACCTTGTCCTCCAGGCTCCATTATCTTATCCAACACCGGAGCGACTCCCACGTTGATTTCCGCCCTCGCCGGGGTCCAGAATATCATCTTCGCCCTCGGCTGCGTCCCCCTCTACTTTACCGTCGAACGGGCTGGTCGTCGAAGCACGCTCCTTCACGGCGCCATGGCAATGACTCTGCTCCTCGTCATCTTCATCGCTTTGGTTGCCGTCCCCCAGACATCGTCCATCCGCTGGGCCTCGATTGCCGTCCTGTGGCTGTTTCTCTTCATCATGGGCTACGCCTACGAGGGAGCGGTCTGGCTGTATTGCGCCGAAATCTCCCCCCTTGAATATCGCCACATTGGCGGTGCGGCTACCTCGGCCGGTGAATGGCTCGGGACCTTCTTGACCGTCTTTGTTGGACCCATTGGCTTCGACAACTGTGGCTGGCATTTCTGGTTCTGGGTGCTGAGCGGCAATCTGGTGGCCGTCGCCTTTGTGTTCTTCTGGTGCCCAGAGACTGGCGGAAAGACCCTGGAACAGGTCGACAACTTGTTCTCCACTGGCCAAGTTGTGGGCGGTACAGCCAAAACCCTCTATGGCGAAGAGGACTGGGTGGAAACTTCGCAGCAGAAGCAGCCAGAGGCCAACAATACCACAGAAGTCAAGTGACTGGCGAGTCCGACATGTAGCAGTAGTAGCACCTACAAACAGGGATGGTGTGCTTTATACCGAGGCCGCCACTTCCTGTAGTCGATGGTCAAAGATGATCCAGACGTCAACCAACCTCTCCTGTACGCACCTATTGGATGGGGGAGCAATCAGATGTAGTCCAGTCTTCCTTTGTGACTTGGTGGGAAATATTTCCCTTGGTCGCTTTGCTTGATACAGCCCAAAGGCCCTCCCTGGTCCAACGATCTGCGATCCGAACCTTGGCTGCGAACACATGTTCATATTGTTATGAGACTCTCGGATCCGTAGCTGGAAACAGGCCTTGCACCTTCTTGTGAACGTGCAAAGGATCCCTTGTCGCTGATTCGCCTTAGCTTGATTCAACCCCCCTGCTCACCATATGCTGTACCACCAACACCATTTTCTCGCTCTACAACACGGCCCACGTCAGCCAGCGCAAAACAATCTATTGGTCAACCTTGGACTAGCCATGAGAGGAGCCGCGTGGCATTGATGCGATCGCGGGGTCCGCTAGTGTCTATTGCGAACAATCTTCAAACAGCTGCCTTGAGATGGGAGGTCTGATGACAGGATTGCCGATAGAATCCCTACACGTCAGAGAGGGCGCGTTCAACAAGGCGCATCCTTCACCTGCGAGCAGACGTTCAGTCTTGCCATGTGGGAGGAAAGCTAGATGTCATGTCGTCAGGAACTGCACGATCAAATCCTCGACAACAACAATCGACATTTATGTTTCTGGTCGTGGGTCTCCATCATCGCAATCCTCTCTACCACAGATTGTAGGTGCATACCCCGTAATTTACTGAGATCGTACTCGGCTGACTGTCGTGTCTCGGTCAACTACAAATCCTCTCTACGACAATGCCTGTATGCGCACCTTATGCTTAGCGTCGATGTTATCTAATGGCTACCAGGCAGATGACTTCGATGGTATGAGGCAGATCACCACAATCGAGGAAGCCGGCGAGTACTATGCTTATGGCGAAATGTTCTGGCTCGAGAATCCGCGGGCTCCAAGAAATATGGTGAGCTCGGTGACGACAATTTCAAGAATCAAGAAGAAAAGGGCAAAATCGACAGGAGACAGAAGGGATACATGATTTGCAAGGAAAACCAGCACATCGTCGTCTTCAATGGCAATTTTAAGAAGATTGTTGGAACAAGTAAGTCCGATCTAAAGCGCTTGCGATTTCCATTCCACACAACGCATCAAAGAATATTCTTGTCGACATCACTGATGTTGGACGGCTTCTTGACAAGTCTCTTCTTGGAGGCGTATGCGCAACTGTCTTTTAATAGGAGTCACGATCTTCCCTTCGGTGCCTTCGGTCTCGAACCGGGAACTCCAAAATACCCGGTTCTGGTCCATGAGGAGGTGGTGGTGGTGGTAGCGGCAGTTTGCGCTGCATTGCACTTGCCAAGGGCAGTGGTATTGTTGAGACGGATTCCAATCCAAAGGGTGAACCGATCCCTACTCGAGGCATATACATGGCTATCCCTTGACATATACGCCTTTCACAACCGGAACCAGTTCCGGTTCTCCTGGCGGCGGCGGTGGTGGTTCGTCGGCTTCTCATGTCTCGTCTGGGTGTGCTCCGGTGGCGTGTTGCTGAGCTTCCATGAGATCCCCGTCTCGGTGCTTTGCATGAGTTTTCCCAATGTTTTCTTCTTCAAAACACAATCACCTTTCCTCCATTTCTTTCTTGGAGAATGATGGCGGAATTGCTCCAGGTCGTAATATTTCCCTGTTTTATCACATGTCGCTGGGAGAGTTCAGATCGTAATCACTGCAAAGGATCGCTAATTAGCCACTATCCAGCGTGTAGAAAGAAAAACTCCCTTACATTTACCAGTGTGATTTCCAAGTATTGTCCATGTAGCCGTCGGCTCATGACATATCGGGGAGGGCAGCATTTGCGCGACCGCCTGGGAAGAGGGAGAACAGGAGCTGGTCCACTAGATCGCTTTCGTCTAATACCCATTTAGTGCGCTGCTGATGGCGCACC
The DNA here is from genome assembly GCA_016109495.1 of Phialophora tarda. NCBI lineage: Eukaryota > Fungi > Ascomycota > Eurotiomycetes > Chaetothyriales > Herpotrichiellaceae > Phialophora > Phialophora tarda. The sequence goes on along the minus strand of JADWPL010000001.1, from coordinate 262,777 downwards.
ACCAATTATGACCACTGCAACAGGGGCCTTCAGCCTCGTCTGCCATAAACATACGAGTACCTCGTACTCGGTACCCGCCACCTAGATCTTACGCCTGATTCTATGTTTGCAAGGACCTCGCGTCCGGTCTTACAAAATTCCAGCCTCGACCAGTCTTTCCACCTTATTGTTCTACGCATGGCCAGCCCGTTTCTACACTACTAGGGCTCCCAGCGTGCCTGAGCAACTTTCCACGTCGTTCAATTTGAGCTGCCAGCGAAGTCCTGGGGTGGATCTCTTACAATGCGGACCATAATGCTACTCAGGGCTAGAAAACCGATATGGACTTCGGAGAGGTCGAAAACCGGCCGCTGAGTCTGATGGCACTGTATACTGTTGCACACACGCCGACAAGCATCATGGGACTCGTCCCCACGCCAACCCTTCAGCATCTGACGAGCTCATGGGAAACGTATAGACCATATCCCTTTTATCTCACTGCTCTGAACGTCTTGATCCTGAAATGTACCAACAGCTATGGGAAGGCCCTATACCATCCCAAGCCGTTCTTTGGGAGGACGAGGCCGATACCATGGTCAGACTCAAGGGTTGGGAAGCACAAGGGGAGGCAGAACATAGGGCTCATGTTGCGGAAGGCAGGAACAGCAAATGGCCAACATCTCCGGCCGACAAACGACGGGCTAGCCATCCGTCATTGTCTTTGCCTTTATCGATTGTCAGACAACGGAGCCCATGCAGGTCGCCTGCGCCGGAGAAAGCCTTGAGCCACTGAAACGGACTTTCTCTGCAGACCTGGCTTTGTCAAACTAGAGGCTCGCTTCCAAGGTTTCGTGTTTGCGACTAAGCGGCGCATTGCTTGACGCGAGAAGAAATGTGGTTGAAGAAAATTCTGGTATTTAGTCTTTGTTGCGGGGATAGAAAGCCGATGTCTTGATCGTTTCATCATAACGGCTGCATTCGTCAACCTTGAGCAAGTATAGATATCTCGATCGAGCCATCCGTCAGTTAATGTGTCTCCGCCCACTTGCGGTACCAATCCAGGCATTCACTATTGGCAACACTGGCAGAAGTCTTAATATTCATCCCACTCACGATCTGTTTGGCAGCTCCTTCAACCTTCTTGCCATTGGTTGTTACCGGGATCTCTGGACATTCGTCTATTATGTTCGGCACATGTCGAGCACTCAATTCTTTCCTCACCACAGCTTGTATTTTCTGGACTAGGTCCCTTGAAAACGTCTGGCCCTGTGCCATTTTGACGAACAAGACTACGACCTCATCCGCATCTTGCTTGCGTTTCCGGCCAATGCATAATGCGTCTTCGACTTCGGTACTGAAGTGCTCGAGCAAGATATTATAGATCTCGCTTGAGCCGAACCGGACTCCCATCGGGTTCAGTACACCATCAGACCTGCCAAGCATCCAGATCCCACCCGTCGCGGGATTGAAGCGTACAAAATCCCCGTGGTGCCAGATCGCGTGGCCGGATTTCGGATCGGTGAAGACCTCGAAGTATGATGATTTGTATCGCTTTTCGCCGCTAGGACCAGGGGGCCAGAACATGCACGGCTGGCAAGGGAACGGAACAGTGCAGACGAGCTCGCCTGGCTGGCCGGTTAGAGTTATGTCCTTGCCCTCGGCGGAAAATGCTCTGATGGCCATGCCGAGGCCGCGGCATTGGATCTCGCCGGCGTGGACAGGGAGAATGGGACACGGCGCGCCAAAGAGTGATATGATGTCTGTTCCGCCAGTTATGGAGCCAAGGAGTATACCGGGATGAGGTGACGGAGGCGAAAGATTCTTGTAGACGTATTCGAAAGTGCTAGGCGCAAGAGGGGATCCAGTCGAGAAGATGGACTTCAGCGAAGTGAGCGTAGCTCTCCTGGGAGAAGCCTCTCTGGGAAGAATCTGTGCCTGTTCCAGGAGAGATAAATACTTGGCTGACGTGCCAAAGTGGTTGATTTCTAGTTCGTCAATGAGCAGAGGCATAGTCATCTCTTTGTGAGGGTGGAATGGGGAACCATCATAAAGTATGATCGTTGCTCCGCTGGCTAGGCCTGACACTAGCCAATGCCACATCATCCAGGTGACGGTGGAGAAATAGAACACTCTCTCTAAACATCTCACATCAGACTGAATCTGGTGCTCCTTCTTGTGTTGGAGTAGAGTTCCCAGTGAAGCGTGTACAATTGGCTTAGGCACGCCGGTGGTGCCAGATGAGTAAAGAATGTAAACAGGATGCTCCGGAGGTAGGTATGTAAAGCTAAGAGGCCTTGAAGAATCGCCCTTCGCAACAAAGGAAGAATATGATTCCACCGTGGTAGCGGCGTGGCTGCTAATGGACGAGAGGTCAAACTGGTGCCCTGGGATGGTCTCGAGGACGACCAGATTCTTGACTGATGGCAATTCCGACACGACTTGCGATATTTTCGCATGTGTTTCATGGATCTTGCCATTGTAGGTTACTGCGTTGTCAGCAAAGAGTAGGACGGGCTCAATCTGGCGCAGTCTGTCGAGCACAGCATGAACACCCGTGTCGGGACTCACACCTGACCATATGGCGCCCAGAGATGTCGCTGCCAGCATTGCGACCACTGAGTTTGAAGTATTGGCCATATATCCTGCAACTCTTTCTCCCTTCTGTAGTCCATGCGCTTCCATTGCTGCGGCGCACTCTCGCACCCGCTGCCGCAGCTGCGACCATGTCACCTCTTCGCGCATGGTTTCTGTGGCAGCAATGATCGCAAGGCCTTCTTCGGGTGGATTTGCCGCAGGGAAGAGCAGGTTCTCGGCGAAGTTCAGTTCGCAACCAGAGAAGAAGGCAGGCTTGGGGAACATTGGAGCGGACTCGTCCAAGACTTTCTAGAACGCGGTATTAGCACGGTTTGGCCAGCCAATCTTGCGGAGGTTACCCACATCATACTGCTTGTTCGCCTTTATGCCCGTATAATGCCATACTTCCTCCCAGAAGGCGGCAGGGTGATCGACACTCCATTGCCAGTGATCATGGTAGGACGAAGTTGGGACGCCATGTTTTTTCGCTATATGTTGCTGAAAAGCATAGAACTCGGTAGACTCAGGGCGAGGATGCCTCCAGAGCTCGACAGAGTCCCTCGATTCCCCATTCACACTGTTCGCTGCCATTGTAACAAATTCTGTGCGAGAGGAGAAATTGTTGTGAGGATGGCTTGAAATGTACTAGTACCTTGCAGAAACTCTGGGGAACCAGAAGCCGCCGAAACCGCCAATTGGACTCCGACTTTACACGAGCATCGGGCGGAATTGGGTCCGGACAGGTATCCGACGACGTGGACCAGGCCGTCCACGGATGCTGATTTGGGATCATGACGGATCAATGATGGCCGAAGTGAGGATCCGGCATGGAGTGTGTATCCAGTGCGAGTACCGAGTAAATGAGGGATCTTATTTACTCGTCCAAAGTACCTCATTGACCGAGGCGGTCCTCACAAGCATCGTGACTCCGGTGTTGGACCGTGTTATTTCGTCCCGACAAGAGCTACCTGAGAGAGGGTCCAGCCTGTGAGTCTACTCAGACTTGTCGTTGACTTATCCGCCTTTTGCGCGATGGCTACCGTGCACAAGTAATTGAGAGGATGGCCTGACAATATATCAAATGATCAAATTAGGCGTCGGAAATGGATCGGTGATGGATAAACGAGATGCTGGATGATGAGTGCCAAGGAGACTGTGGGGACTAACGTCTAAACGAGTTTAGTGTAGCCATAGCCAAATCATTCTACCAATTGGGGGCATCTCCGGGCCTACGTGCAAATTTCTCCCAGCTCCGCTTTAACCGGTTGCCCCCTATTTCCCAGCTCGGATGCACCACGACGGCCCCTGGAAGACCCTTGAGGCAGGCCTAGAAGCAATTTCACAGCAGCGACCAGCCCCCGTTTCAGCAATCGGCTTTGAGTACTGTCAGCACAACTTCTCTGCTTTGAGAATCGCGTCGCGTGTACAGCTTTCGTCGCATCCTACCTACTCCGTAAATCTTCTTTCTGTCTGCTATCTTTCTTCCTCAACTTTATACCGTAAGCTATCGTCCCTCGATCAGCTGCTCTCCGCATCGAGGCAACGGGTCTGCGGCTCCCTAGGCTGTGGCGGGCGGTTTGCTGCAAGGCACGAGCCTGTTGTATCCAATCACGGCTGGGACGGAATTGTCTGTCATCCGGCTTCGCCGGCGGCTGGTGTCATACATTCGATATTGCATGATCCTTTGTCGTATTCTCAGCTAAGAAAACGAAGCTGCAGTTCCTCTGAGCGCTGAGCACCTCCTTCAGACGCTTTTGCTGTGGCTCGTCTCGCCCTGCGTGCCTCGAACCCATCTCTACCGGCGAGCGTCTGTCGACAAAACCCCCCTTGTCTACAAGCAGAAGCAGCATTGAACGTCGCCGAGGCTCTTCGAAAACCTTTCCCTCTTCTCACCGTACACCGCCACACCGAACGCGCGACCTTCCGACGACAATTCCATTGAGAAGAAACGAACAATTCGGCGAAGCGTTGATAGCTATCTGAAGGAGTTCGTCCGACCATATCCTAGCCGGTTTGCAGCGCACCTTTGGCCATGCCTCGTCGAGTGTCCAACGCCCTTCTCAGCAGCTCACCTCCGACCCCCTGGCCCTCCTTTGCGCCGTCAGAAAAGGGCGGCAGCCTCGTCAACAAGACCTCTCAGAAAGCCAGCAAAATCGCTCAATTCTTTTCAACCTCGCCCAAAACAAAAGAGGCTCAGTCTGCCGCAGCAGCGCTGCTGGCTGCGAGCAAAGCTCAAGAGCAAGCCTTTCTCGCGTCAGGGTCGCCACCTATAAGCACACCTTCACTTTCATTACCCAGCATTTCCTTGTCAACGGCGCGTGCAGATTCGGCCAACATGGACGAGCCCCCGACCACCCTTTTCCAACCGCCTTCTCCGGCCGAGGCACGGAAGCTACAACGGCAACATGCCCAGTTTGGTCCTCTGAATTCACAATCTCACAGATACACCAGTCGACACCAGGGCGGCGAATTTCCGGAACCGGTAATGGACGAACCGCCCTATTACTATCTTTTGACCACCTACATCTCCTACTTGATTCTCATAATATTCGGCCACGTCAGAGACTTCTTCGGCATGAAACTGAAGGAGGACGCCTACCGACACCTGAAAGCACGGAATGGATACGCTGCTTTGAATAGCGACTTTGACAATTTTTACGTCCGACGATTGAAGATGCGCATCAATGATTGTTTCAATAGACCGACTACCGGCGTTCCGGGACGATACATCAATCTGCTAGACCGTACCTCCGATGACGGAAATGTCCACTTCACCATGACTGGCACTACTACCGAGACCTTGAACATGAGTTCCTACAACTACCTTGGGTTTGCCCAGTCGGAAGGTCCTTGCGCCGACTCGGTTGAAGAGACAATCAGGAAATATGGCTTGTCTACCGCCAGCTCCAGGAGCGAGGTGGGCACGTCTGAGCTCGCTGTGGAATGTGAGGCTCTCATTGCCGAGTTCGTTGGGAAAGAGTCGGCCATGGTGTTCTCCATGGGTTTCGGTACCAATGCCTCCATATTCCCTGCTTTGGTGGGGAAAGGCGACCTGATCATCTCCGACGAGCTCAATCACGCGTCCATCCGTTTCGGGTCGAGACTTTCGGGTGCCATGATTGCCTCGTTTAAGCACAATGATATGGCGGATCTTGAAGACAAGCTTCGGGACGCCATCTCCCAAGGTCAGCCTCGCACCCACCGACCGTGGAAGAAAATCCTTGTCGTCGTCGAAGGGCTGTATTCTATGGAAGGGACTATGTGCAACCTGCCCGGCCTTATCAGACTGAAGAGGAGATACAAGTATAATCTCTTTGTCGATGAAGCTCACTCGATCGGTGCTCTCGGGCCCCGCGGAAGAGGCGTCTGCGACTACTTTGGAATTGACCCCGCCGAGGTCGATATCCTTATGGGTACGCTGACCAAGTCTTTCGGTGCTAATGGAGGATATGTCGGTGGTGACAAGGCCGCCATCGACAAATTGCGACTGTGCAACGCTGGCACTGTCTACGGCGAAGCTCCCGGTCCTGCAGTCCTCGCACAGATTATCGCTGCCTTGAAACTGATCAATGGCGACCTGAACCCAGGTCAAGGCGAAGAGCGGTTGCAGAGAATTGCATTCAATTCACGGTATCTCCGACTTGGTCTCAAGCGCCTAGGCTTCATTGTCTACGGTCACGACGATTCACCTATCATTCCGCTCATGCTTTACAATCCTGCCAAGATGCCGGCCTTCTCCCATGAGATGCTCAAGCGCAAGATCTCGGTGGTCGTTGTTGGATATCCCGCTACGCCATTGATTTCATCCCGGGCCCGTTTCTGCGTCTCAGCTGCTCACAACAAGGAAGATCTCGATCGCTTCTTGTCGGCCTGTGATGAAATCGGCAACGTCCTGCAGCTCAAGTTTGCGAGTGGCATCGCTGGCGGTGCCCCTCCGTTGCCGGAAGGCGTAACCTGGGAGATGGAGCAAAGCCGCAAGCGATTGGAAAAGCACGACAAAGTGGCAAAGTCACTAGTCGTCGAGCCCCGGTGGAGCTTGGACGAAGTCATCAAGCGTGGTGTCCAGGATGTGAAGGTGCCGCTGCGGTGATAGCTCTCCGTGGCCAGGCAACGCAGCACCTAACCGTGTGTGTAAACTATTAATGAGTGGTTACGGAAGCGATTGCGAGATTACTGATTCGAGGACTGAAGCATTACCCTTCGACCCAGCCGACGCGACAGAGCGGATTGTACATAGAATTTGGGTCTCTGTCAACGGCGCCGGCGAGTGTTTGGAGCACCACGGGACGATCGGGTCAGTCTGAGCGAGTTCGTAGCGCTGGTTAACAGAGAGCGATTCCACCTTGACCAAGCGCGACATGAAGTCGAGCCGAAGCAAGGCTTGTGGTCACCTCCTGTTATCGATAGTCATACCTAATACTGCAAATCCATCTAACCTGTCCTGATCTCGGTGCGGCCGAGAGTTCCCGTCTTCCCTTACCTGACTAGAGACGATTCGAGAAGTGAGGCGACAGCCTGCTGACCTGGCGGGAGTGAGGGTATAGAAGCTGGGCGCAAGATGCTCGTACTAGTCGGTACTTGCATGAACTTCTCTGCTCCTGCTCGCCCACCTGCATATTTGCCCCGACCAGCCAAGTTCATGTTGTGCAGGGCAAAGCAGTAGTTGGGCCCGTCCGTTCGGCGCCCTCGATGTGTCACAGCCACATGCACAAGCGATCGCTTTTCGGCAAGGAACTTTACACGCCAACACGAGCTGCAAGGCAACAACATGCCAGCACATCTCACACCACTACAGACTTTCAACAGCAGCATTTCGTGCCCGTGCAAGCAAGGACGCCCAAATCGACGCTCATCGCCCTACTCAGGTCCGAGCAGTAGGCGAGTGAGCGCTGTTGGACTTGCCGCCCATTCGAGGGATTACTGCGTGCCGGATACAGCTAGAACAAGCTGAATACGAGAACGGGTGATGGATCAGGGGTTTATCCCATCATCGACAGGTTCAGACGGGAGGGCGCAGGGAGAATGCTGGTCACCGCTTACACTATGCCCTGAAGCTACGATTACCACTCCGACACTACACGGTATAATTATGGAAGAGGTTGATAACGCGAGCTGATGCCATCTCGACCCGAGAGGTGTTCCTTGGTGTCAAGCCCATGTCGATACAGAAGTTCCGGGCCGCCTTGTTCGTGCTGTGGTGCTTAGCCGCTGTGGTTGCTTTCACCGCCCGTACTCTTCGCAGTGACTGTCCTTGTCGCAATGCAAGCTTGGGGCATATACGATGTGCCATCGCACCTCATATCTGCCATGAATCATACTCCGTAGCCACGCCTCGCCTTCTCATTGCCCTCATCAGACAGTGACCAGATGTACAGGCGCATGATCAGCACGCCAAGGTCGCCGGGCCTCACCGTCTGATTCGTTCCGAGCCTGCGCCCATTCAATTTCTCACGCTTGCCGCTACTGCACGTCTGGGGCATCCTTCCTGTGCCGTCGATTTCCCTGTGGAAGACGAGCCTGGCTGCCGGGGCCGACGACGTTTCAGAGCAACGATCTTGTCCTCTCACGTTCACATTTCTCTGATCCCTCATCCCTACTCTCCCATCCGTGCTCCGCGCCTCACGAACCACCGGTTGTCTCGCCCAAGCATGCACGCCGAATGTGGCATGGCTCAGATTCCTTGTCGATGAAGTCGACCAATGCGGTTGCCCTTCGTCTGCAAGGCAACCGTCTCGCAGTTGACCGAGCACGCATTCAGACCGGTCGGGGTTATCGTGACTCCCCCGCCTACGAAATCCGTCTGCGTGGCTGTTCCAATCGTCAACCGTCCACGAGCGGTGTTGATCGCGAGTTGGTGCCTACCGCTCCTCGGGCTGCATATCATCGGTCTCATTCCCACCTCCTCCGCCCCACCGAACTCACGTCCCTACTGACTTCCCTCACTACCGCCCGGCATTAAATTGAACACAGACACACCCTCACGAGATACAAACTGCGCCCGCCCTGTCCAGCTTCGCGGTCCCGTTCCGCGGCTATGGAACCTCCACCGCCTCCAGACCACCACTTCGCTCCAATGGACCCAAACATGGAACCTTTGCACGACTTTGTTGATGACCGTTTCGGCGTCGAAGAGCCTATACGCTACGAAGAGCCTATACGCTACGAAGAGCGTGTATCGAATGTCCAACAACGCTTGGATAGAATGTCCCTTGACGGCGACATCCCCGAAACGCGACCCCGCGCCGAGCGACTTAGGTCCGCGGACGTATTGCCTCTCCCACAAGATTACCTGTACTACCGTTTGTCCAAGCGGGGCGATGACTGGAGCTCCTGTGTGAAGAAACCTATCCCGGCTCCCATCGAAGAGATCGAGAGAAAAGCCAAGAGAAGTAAAGGTGGAGATGCGCCAATACTGGAGCAATTGACCAAGATGCCGACTATGCGGCGCGACATGCTGGACGAGGTGATCCGGAAGGCCAATGACAAAGAGACTGGTGAGGCCTACTGGGAGGTGGTCTACATCAAGTCCAAAAAGGTACAGACAAGGAGGGGTAAGCTGGAAGTGCCAGAGATGGATGTGATCCTGGCCAGGAACAGAGGCCGAGCTAAGTCCAGGGCCAAGTCTTTCGCTGCCGGTGGAGAGAGAGTCAAGAGGGAAGTCGTGAGAGAGAGCAAGTACGTCAACGACAGCTATGGCCGGGTCAGGAAAGACTCGGTGCTGGACAAGTTGGAGGACCCAGTTGCAAATCTTCCCGTTTTCGAAGCCGATGGCCGACCAAGAGACGATCTTGGACCGATGCACTTCAACACCTCCAATCTGCCCGCTCACATACCCAGGGAAATGCCATTGGGTACTAAACTCGCAAAGCAGAAGGAGAAGCCAGAGAAGAGGAGAAGCAGGTCTCGAAGCAAGTCACGCGATCGTGGCGGTGCTCATCACGAAGACGGAGTCTTCGTCGTCCCGGATGTTCACGACTTTGCCGGCGAAGGCGCTGACCCAGCTACCCTCGATGTAGTATTCGCCGACGAGCCAACAGATCGTCGCGGCCGCCGAGGACAATCGCCACACGAACACCCAGTGGTGGTTGAAGAAGACCCTCGACGATCTCACTCTCGTCACCGTCCTGACGGTCGCTCCAAGTCACGTCCACGCAAAGAATCTGTTCACTTCCCCAACGGGCGCACTCGGCAATACTTCGACGGAGGCGACGGCTCTTCTGAGAACAGTGACACCAGCCATTACGGCTTCGTCGGCGAGTATGAAAGCTCGACCACATCGATCAGCACGCCTGGCGCCATACCTCGCCGAGGGAGCCTCGTACGCGGAGGCCGCCCGGACGCTGAATATAAGAAGCACCGCCCCGGACCTAACAAGAGTCTGTCCTACCAAGAAAAGCCGTACCATGGCGAGCAGCACGTGATTGTCCCAGCACGACCAGCACGTCGAAACTCAACTGCCATGTATTATGAAAGGCCACTTGAGGGTCGTTTTGAGCGTCCCCATCCGCGACTGGTAAGACGAGAGACTGCCCCTTCTATCCCAGAAGACCATCAAATCGTCTATCACGACACTCTCCCACGGACCAGTGAGCGCGACCTTGTTCCGCTGCGCCGTTCCTATACTACTCGGGAGCCTATTCTTCATCAACACCCTCGCGACGACGAAGAACTTTACTACCGTGACGAAGTTGACCGCCAAAGCTACCGTGCCGAAGGCTACCAACGCGATCGCGTCATTGAAGACCTTTTCAACCGGCGCGAGCAAGAACTCAGCGCCCGAGAGAGGGAGTTGGAAGTCAGAGAAGATGAGCTGAGGCATCTGAGACGACAACGTGAACGCGAGCTTGAAAGAGACCGTGACTTGTATGACGACAGAGATGTTCGAAAGGAACGGAGAGAGACAAGACAAATCTTCTACGACCCGAGGACTGGCCAGGCTTATTATTATAACGATTGATTGGCGGATGGACTGTCGACACGTGTTCTGGGTCCCGGGGAATGAAGCTACGAGGTTGGGGATAGTCCGGCGGGGAGTATATTTTCGTTAAATCGAGAACGCCCGCGCGAGAAAGGGCGAGCTTGAGACAACACTGGGATCATCGAAGGAGTCCGACGACTATAACCCGATTGATCAACCTGGGCGGAATTTTTGTTTTACATTTTGCATTCGCTGTCTTACCTCGCTTTTGAACGAAGGACACCAGCCGCTGTCGTGCGGGAAAGCGAAAGGGGATGACAGCATTACTTGCCTCCATGGCGACATCCGGAGAATGCGCACGGGGTCAAACCCGGGGATTTACACCAGATGGAGGCCCATACCAGGCACCCAGGCCAATCGCTTGCTCGCAGGACGGTGCAAGGGATTCCCCTCGACTTACTCTGGCGGTGGTATTCATGGATGCTTTTGAGAGTGAATGCTGGATTTAGTGGATTTTCTTGTCCGATTCGTGCTGTCGCTTTGGAGATACCCCCTTTTATTTTGATGCCGGTGGATTGAAGTTATCACGGAACTGTTTGATGAATGCTGCTTTGGGAATTTCGTTCCGACAGGGCCAAAATGATCTTGATGACGCTCTTACGGGGAACGAAAGCATGTGGTGGCCCTTCAAGGCTAAAAGCACGAGATGCTGTCCACGACAAGGATGTGAACATCTTATGTATGTGGAAATGGAAATGCAAATGCCAATGCAAAGAAACCACAACAATATTGCGCGTCTCTTGTCCTTGAGCGACGCTGAAATGGATTCAAGTTCCTTACCAGTTGCGTACCACTGGCTGGCTGGCATTTGCTCTATACTGACCCTTCCATTGCCGCGTTCTATCATCCATGTTCCCATGCATTACTACTTCGCGGTGCGGTCGAGAAGCCATCAGCTCTGAGGATTATACTCACTCAGGCAGACGCCTGAGCAGAGAGAGATACTGTTGTCCCAAGGAAGCCGCTATGTACAAATGCGGGCAGTCCACATGAGAGAGAAACAGCTCTACTACGGAGTGAGTTAGGACACCGACATCCGAAGATTTCTTAGATCTCTCAGATCTCTACCGTGTACTGTACTTCATACACAGCACGATTCTCGCTCAAACTGAGATGTCGATCCGTCTATTCTTCATGAAGCTAAATCGTAGCTACCGTCTCTCAGGCGAATTACGCCCTCTTCCTCCTCGGCCGGGCATTCTTCTCCCTCCTCTTCTCCTTCAATCTCCTCTCCTTGACCATAGTGTCGATGGACCTCAATTCTCCGTTTCCTCCCTTCCCCTTGCCCTTCCCTTTCCCTACTGTCGCGCTCGTGGTCCCCATCCCGGGGTTCTGGTCCGCGCGGTCTTTCGCACCCTTGGCCTTGAGGACTTGCTTCTCGTAGTCGCCCCGCAACTTGTCTGGCGTCTTTGGCGTCCTCAGCGTTTTATGCTGGAATCGCTTGCCTCGCATGCCGGCTCCTCCTCCGGGTGTTGTGCCCCCACCGACATTCTTCTCCTCCTCGCCCACCCTACCCATCCTGCCCACTCGGTTCGACTTCATCCACCGCTCGAATCGGCCGCTACGGAAACTGGCCGCGATCTTGGCGCCCGACTCGCCACGGACGAGTTTCCGGCCCTTGGACCCGTCGTCGTCGTTCTCCCGGCGCACGTACTTCTTATGTCGCTTGTCCCAGCGCATGACCTGCCTGTTCTCGCCGAAGGTCTTGGACGATTCGTCAGCGCCAAGGTCCATGGTGGCAGAGCGGGCGGACTCGATGAAATTCGAAGTGTTGCTGCCAGTGTGGACGCCGTATGCGCGGTCGGAGGTCAGATCCTGCGTGGTGGGGAGGTAGGACATGTAGTTTGAAGGGTCGCGGAAGTCGGCGCTCTCAGCGTCCGCATACGGCTTTGTCGACGACTGAGGATTGGATTTCGCCTTTTTGGCGTACGGCTCCGAGAATGTGACTTCTAGATCGGCGGAGGAGGCTTCGGACATGGTATCTGCATGGGACGGGTCGTCGTCCTCTTCGTCTTCGGAGTCACCTTGTAAATCCGCAGCTGCCTTTGTAGGGGATTCATCCCCCCCAAATGCTGATTGTGCTTGTGCCGCATCCGAAGCCTTTTGCTTCCTATTTTCCAAGCTTGATCGGATCTGTCTGATTGCATCCACTGCTTCTTCGTTGTTCTTGCGTCCTCCGCGACGGGCACCAATTTCGAAGATCGATTCTTGAGGTCGGAAATTGCCCACGCGGGCCAGCATCTTCTCTCTCTCGACTTCCATGTCGTCTTCTTGATTGCTGAACAGAGGGTGCAGCTCGGCCCATCCAGGAGACGAGACGAGTTGTTTTGACCGTTTGGCACTTTCCGACGAGGCGGAGTTCCTGGTCCGTTGGTACAGCTTCTCGCCCTTTGAAGCGACGTTGCGGAGGGCAGAGATGTCGGCGTCCGTTTCCAGCGCCCTTGTAGCCCACTCGGAACTTGTCTGATGGTCCTCGCGCCGTAGAGTCCCGACCACGATATCCTGTGCGAAATCCACACAGCCACCGCCTGCCCTTCCGACCACCAACTTCCTGCCAAGGAAGAGTTGCAGGTCAAGCAGGTATGGCGCGTCTGCGTCTCGCACGAGGCTGTAGCTCCAACCTTTCTGTCCTGCCCTTGCCGTCCGACCAACGCGATGGACGAAAATCTTCGGCTGAGAAGGGAAATCGTAGTTAATCACGTTGGCCAGAACGGGAATATCAATACCACGAGCCGCCACATCGGTCACCACGAGGATGTTTGTCTGGCCTGTTCGAAAGGAGTGGACTTGGGATTTTCGAGCCGTTTGGTCGAGGGAGCCGTAGACGTAGGAGACGGCGTACCCAGCCAGTAGGAGGAGGTTAGCGATGTATTCGACGTGGTGTTTTGTGGCGGTGAAAACTATGGTTGAGAAGGGGTCGGAGGAGGCTGTGTTGGTGCTGCCTGATGCTGTTTCTGATTCTTGTCTTTTCCGCTTCTTGCCGGCTTTGGCTGCGGTTGTCGAGGTACTGGTCGAGCTGACGAGTTGGGATCTCGTGGGGATTTTGATGATGTCTTGAAGAATGTGCAGCAAAGCACCTTCTTTCTCCGACGACTTCAGGGTGAAGAATGCATTTTGCAGGTCCGGTGAGATCTTGCTATCCGCATCCAGACGGACCAAAACGGGATCTTGCAGTCCTGCCCTGGCAAACTCAACCAGTGACTTGGGCAGCGTTGCAGAAAAGAGCAGAGTCTGTCGTGAAGCCGGTAGAGCATGAAGAATCTCGGTCAATTGAGCGGCGAAACCCATTTCGAACAGCCGGTCAGCCTCGTCAAAGACGGCATATCGAATGCTCGACAGGTCCAGGTTCATTTCGACCTTCAGATGCAGAAATCTCCCCGGAGTGGCGATGATGATGTCCGGATTGTTGGCCATGGCAGAGAACTGCTCCTCCAGACTGTCACCGCCGACAAGCAGAATCGAGCGCAGATCGGTGCCTCTGCCGAGCTCCTTAACGACCTGCAATGTCTGCAAAGCCAGTTCTCTCGATGGCGACAAGATCAGGGCCCTCGCTCCGACTTTTGTACTGTGCACCTTCAACTTCTCGATCATGGGTATCACGAAAGCCGCAGTCTTGCCAGAACCCGTCCTCGCCATGCCCACCACGTCCTTGTCGTTGAGCAGCAGAGGGACCGTCTTGCGCTGGATCGGTGTGGGGACGGAGAAACCTTTCCTCGTTATAGCCTTGAGCAGATTCGCATTGAGGCCCATGGCTTGGAATCCACCGCCTTTCTTCACGGTCCGTCCTTTCAAGTTTGTCCCCTTGCGGTTTGAGGCGGCTTGTTGGGCGGCGATGATAGCTTCGTCATCAAGTCCGGAGTCTTCTGTCATGACGTCCAGATCATGACCTTGTAGTTGGCCATTTCGGTCGTCTGAGCGGCCATCGTCTCCTCCATAGAGTGCGTTGCCGATATCGAATTCATTTTCTGAGCGGGCCGGTGAGCCCGACCGAAAGCTCATCTTGTGGAATGTGCGATCGTTTTCTGATGCATTGGGATACAACGCCCTCGGCTGGCCTCTGCAAGGTTGTGCGGATAAGTCGTTACCTCGAGATGTGGACTTTTGCCTGCGCATCAAGAATATCCAAAAATTCATTGACTACTACGTTTGGCGGTTTTTGTGCTCCGCCATAGCGGGACACTTATAGGGTCGAGTAAGCGGCCAATCTGAGAAAATCTCTTTACGCGCGCGACGCGTCGGATCAGTGTTTAGAATTTAGACCATAAACTCCCGCAACCGCAGTCTTCATATCTGACCACCACATCACCGCCACCACCACCATGAGTATGTACTTTCAGATCACAAGGAAACTGAGTTGCCGCTAATACTCTCAGACTACGGCTACGAGAACAACCAGTATACGACGTCGTACGGCGCCGCCGGAGCGGCAGACGGAGGCGGATTCGTGGCGGGGGAACCGCAAAGCAGTCCTGCTCAAGGGAGAGTGAGTGCGCCTCGTACTATCCTACACCACCGCCCATCCCACCAATCCACACTAATGCACTCTACTAACGAGAGTGTATATACGTAGGGCGGCTATGGCAAAGACACCGTCCGGCCCATGACCATCAAACAGATCCTCGACGCTCAACAACCCCATCCGGACGCTGATTTCAAATGTGACGGCGAGGCATTTAGTCAGGTGTGTGTGCATGCCCTCTGTTGCCTGGCACCACTTCGCCTCACAGCCCGTTCTCTCCCAGCTTTCACACCAAGCAAGCCCACAAACCCAACACTAACCTTCTTCCCGCAGGTAACGTTTGTGGGCCAAATCCGCAGCATCTCCACGCAACCCACGAACATCACGTACAAAATCGACGACGGCACGGGTCTCATCGAAGCTAAGCAATGGATCGACGTCAACTCTTCCGACTCGGAATCCTCGAAAATGGAACTCGAGGATAGCAGCAAGCCCAAACTCGTCGAGGACGGCTACTGCCGCGTCTGGGGTCGCCTCAAGGCCTTCAACAACAAGAGACACGTCGGCGCGCACATCATCCGCCCGATAACCGACTACAACGAGATCCATTACCATTTCCTCGAAGCGACGGCTGTGCATTTGTTCTTCACGCGCGGCCCGCCGCCCAGTCAGAACGGCGGCGGCGGTAACCAGGCGAATGGCCACGGCAACGCCAACACTACCGCCCAACATACTGCCGGCTCGGCGCAAGCCCCAGACGCTCATCTGAGCCATATCTCGCCCTTGGGACGACGCATCCTCGCCACGCTGAAGAACACGCCACAGTCGAACGAGGGCCTGCACGTGCAGATGATCGCGAGCCACATGGGTGTGTCGACGAATGAGGTCTACAAGGGTGCGGAGGAGCTGGTCGCAGCGGGAGTCATTTTCACGACCGTGGACGATCATACCTGGGCGGTGTTGGATGGGTAGATGGCAGGAGAGGAGATGAGAGGAGATGTGATGAGATATGACACGGAAGACCGGATCGGCAAGAGCGGACGAGTGAATGGCCTTGAAACGCAACCACGCACACAAACTCATAATGGAATCACATCCACAATCGCGCTCACAACCCGAACAGGTCTGGCTGGGGCGTTCATATTCACAATCGGAACGAGGTCTGGCTAGGGCGTTCATACTCACAATCTGAACGAGGTCTGTCTAGCTGGGGCGTTCGAATCGTGATGCGACAAGACCACGACCACGACCAGGACCGGGACTATGATCGGGACGAGTACGAGTACGGGTACGACTACGCGTACATCTCGAGTCGAAACCTTTTGAGAGTTTCTTACCTCAAAGCTCGAAACTGAAACGCGAGGTTTCTCGTACGAGAGTCTTCGGTTCCTGACTCCGAGTCGCCTTCTCGCAGCATGTACCGAGTCTGTACATTACTGCATTACTACATTATGATGGAATGAGATATCATATCGTATCATATCTTAATACACCATACTATACCATATCGTATCCTACTATCTAATCACACCATACTATACCATATCATGCCATGTCATACCATATCATTGTTATACCGCGCCCTACGAGCAGTCGTCCGGGGAATAAGCACAATGGCAATGGCAACGATAGGCTTCGAATCTACTCGTGCTCGTACTCGTGCTCGTACTCGTGCTCGTACTTTGTACGTACTTGCGTAGGATGTGGGATGTGGGATGTAGCATGTGGGATGTAGGATGTGGCGGCGTCGAGGGATATATACATTTCCTGACGCTACTATGTAGAAACGTAGGACTCGTACTGCACTCCGCCCACGGGCGATAATGCATTGAGTGGCGTGAAAGCACGGCGTGGGACAGAACTAAGAAGATGACTCTCGACCTGAGCTGAACTTGACTTGACTTGACTTCACATAGAATATATATGTAGGCTGGGGCATGTAATGCTCAAGTGCTCAAGTGCTCAAGTGCTCAAGTGCTCAAGTGCTCAAGTATTCAAATAGTCAAGTTCTCGTTCCCCGTCCGGCCTGTATCGATCGCGTGTATCCAGAAGGGGCCGGCCGCCAGCCATGAAAACGAAATTAACACAACGCCAGACAAAACACGGTACACTACCGAGTAGACTACACCGAGATATGCGCCTGTCGCCATAGCCACAGCCATGCTATCCTAGCAGTGCCCGGCTACTCCGTAGATTGCATACAGCACATATAATACAATATGCACTCATTCACTTCGACGCTCATCGCTATGCACGGTTCCGCCTGGCCCAGCCCCGTTCCACGTCGTTGTCGTTATATCCAACATCGGAATCGGTGTCTTCGTCATCATCCTCGTCGTCCTCACTGCTACTGACTTCAAACGGCTCGGCGCGGTCAAAGTCTCGTCTTTGCCGTCTTCTGCTCCGATCCGGCACTGGGGTAGAGTTCAAGGCATGCGGGGGGAGATGTTTCATGGACACGGCGCTGCGGGAGTATACGTCGGCGTGGGGCCCCTGTTGGTGTTGGTGTTGGAGCTGGGTCTCATCTTGTCCGTCGTACCCGTAATGGTATGCTGACCTTCGATCTCTGTCCTGCTCGTAGCCGGCGTGTCCATTTACGTTCTCATTTCGATCCTGGTCCATCATGGCGGCCAACCGGCGGTCTTTTCTCTTCGCGACCTCCTCCTGCACGGCCATCCACTTGGGACTCACCTCCCAGTGCCAGCCATCGCCCGTGGTATTGCAGATAGGCAGGGCCCAGAGCAGCAGTGTCGGACCGAAGAGATGGTTGAGGTTCCGACGCCAGCCAAGATCAAACGCATTGGGCATGGTCTCGGAGTCTTGGTCGTCAAGGTACTGTGCATACCGGTCGCGTTCGCGGTCGGCCTCCATGTGGGAGTATGTCCTCCATAGGGCGCGGAGGGCGGGCGTGTCGCTGGAGGAGTCGGCCTGCTGCGAGCGGTGGAGGTGGCGGTTGTTGGAGTCGTACACGCTCGGGACCGGCGAGGTATGTTCTTCGCCTTCCTCGTAGCGCGACGCACCAGGCACGGCATTGGCATTCCATTCGAGGAACTGCTCGCCTGCGCGCTGCAATCGTTCCGCCACGCCCTCGGAGCCCTGTCGGCGATGGTGGTTCAATTGCTGGTCCTGGCGATTTCGTTCAATCTGCGCCCTGACGCCGCTGAGGTATCGCGTCTTCTCGAGCTTTTCGATCGTCGTCTGCCCTTTCAAGCAGAGGTAGAGGTGCCATCCGGTGAAGGCCGTCAAGACCAGCCCGATGATCCCGGCAATGACGGACAACAGGATGATGTTGACGGGCGCGACCTCGTCCAGGTAGCCGCTCTGCTCAAACAGCTCCTTCCACATCCACCACGCCGCGTTGGCAAAACACACCCAGCAAAACAGCGACGTGTAGATCAAGAAGAGCACAAAGGCCTTGTAGTTGTGCAGCCCCAGACAGGTCGACAGCCAGGGACAATGATGGTCCATCTTGAGCACGCATCTCTTGCATGTCGAGCAGTGGTGCGTCCGGTCCGGTTTGGACACATGGCACTTCTTGCAGAACCGCGGTGCTCCCGTCGAAGAGACGGTCACGGCCTGATACTGGCTCGGGTCCGCGGCGGCCGGTTCGTGCGTCGGGAGCACCGAGTATCGGCCCCGTCCCTTCGTCGAGGCCTCCGCGGACGATTTCAGCGGCGAGCCCGGATCTGTAAACGCCGCGACCGTGTATGACCAATTGGCCAGACAATAGAGTGTGACCCCGAGAAGCGAGATGGCTTGTATCAGCCACCACACATGTTTTGACCGGTGGCTACCGAAGCCAATGGACGCCACCACCCACACGGCCCACGTGGTGATGCTGTAGACAAACGCGAGCGGGAAGTACGTCGCCACCGTGCAACAGCCGCGCTCGCATCTTTGAGCGCATGACCGTCCGCGCCGGCGGCCGGGGGTCGGAGGAGGCGAGGAGGAGGGAGTAGAGTAGCTGGGCATGAAGGCAGATGGATGAGGTAGGTACGGGCGATCGATCGTCTCTCGAGCGGAGGGTTTCGATTCACTCAGGCGGTCGAGTCCAATGTTGTCGAGCGCATGTCATCTCGAGGGGGTTCGTTGCATGGTTTCGGTAGCAGGGCGAGCACAAACTTGTTGACGCAGGTGGGGATGAGAAAACAACAGACTCGGTGCGTTGACGAAGATCTAGAGCAGTAATACAGGCCGTAAAGAATAATATTTGTTGTCGATGCGGTGATGGAGCATAGGTTGAGACTTTGATGTGCATAAATCTGAAACGCGAGTTCGATGGGGTTGGGGGGTGACGTTGTTCGGGGGCCATTCACTCTAAGCCTCGCACCGCCTCGTCAGGCATCCCCCAACGGCTTCTTCCGGTCGACGAGAGCCACAGGTCAGAATATTCATGAGTCAAGGATGAGCAAGTCATCGGAGTGGAGAGTTTGTATTTCTAGGCTAAAAGAGCGTGGTAATTCTCCGTCGCTGATGTGTCTCAACACGCGTACAATAGTTGGAGAGCCGCTATATCTGGTTCATTCTTCTCTCACCCATCTGTTCCCTTCCGTCACTACTCGTGTCCATCTTCAGCCAGACTTGGCCGGCGCGGTGCCTGTGGTTTCATTCTCCTTCTGCTTGCTCACCGGCTCGCGCACCATGACATCCATTCTCAGCTCCTTGCCAGCAGCCCGATGCAAGTAGATGTTCTTTCGCAGCTCGAAGCCCAGTTTGCCGTAGATGATGATGTTGATATCATGGGAGCTCTCCAGGTAGCACGGAAGTCCTTCAGCATCAGCCTGCATAGATTTAGCATTAGCGCGTTTTGCATTGTCGTTTTATCATCGGCACTCTCAATGAGCCATGCATACCATATTCGTGACATAGTCAATCAGTTTCCTGGCATATCCGCGGCCGCGCGCCTCGGGCTTCGTGCCAATATAGTTGAGATACCACGAGGCGTTGTCCCTCTCGCCCAAGACCTCCTGCTTGCTATGGTGCAACAACGGCAGGAACTCGTCGAAGAACCGGGCCCTCCCCTCCTTGGACAGCTTCCAGCTCAGTCGCCACATGCCGCTCCGGAGAATGGTGAGCCAGTCGTCGATGTTCTTGCCCGGGGGCAACCACAAGGCCACACAGTCGAAGTTGTCCCCCGCCGTCAGGACCAGTCCCTGCAGACAGTGCGCGTAGGTGACGTACTCCATGGCGGATTTGTGCATCTCGAACCGTTGCTCCTCGCTCAGGTGCATCCGGTCGGGCGTGTCGATGGCATAGCGCACGATGTGGTCCAGGCGGAACGCTTCGGCGAGGCAGGCGGCGGCCTCTTTGTACTCGTGCGGCGCGACGATGCGGACGCCGTCCTTGTTCGGAGTCGTCGAGAGGGCGGCGACTTTGGTGGCGGTCGAGCTCGGCTTTTCGTGGATGATTGCGGCATCCAACACGGGAGCGGCAACACTAGGAAGAGCCATGCTGAGTGGGTTTGGTATTTAGCAGCTTCTAGTTTCCCTTTTTTTGGTCCTTTGTCTTGCCCTTAGTTGAAAGGTCAAACATGTTTGGTCCACCTACTGTCTGGTATCGATCAACCTCGATCAATGGGTCTGGTGAGATGGCCCGTATGCTCCGAACAGAGCTGGGCGGTAGACACAGTGTCGCTTCTAAATGGGAAGCGCAGGCTAGGGACAGATGTACGTATATCAACCGACATCAGCGTACGATACGTCTTGGGTCTGGACTGGGGAGAGAAGGAGTAACGGGTGGCCAGAGGTGCGATAGAACTCTTTCGCGCGGTGTGATCTGCTCCGCCTGCAACAGGCGTGTGTTATGAGGCACGTCTGGTGGGGAGTGAATAGCGACGACGAGGAACCTTGCACGAAACTTGTTAGCTTCAAGGGTCAGGACAGGGCAGCTGATCTGTCGACGTCGACAATCCAGCGATCTTGTACAAGTCCTTTGAGGCTGGCACGAAGTAAGCAAAGCGGAAGAGGAGCGGAAGGCGGTGGTGGTAGGGAAGAAGGACGAAGCTTTATCAACGGAGATGCGAATCCCGGTGCCACTCAGTGCATAAGAAGCTATGGGTAAGGGTAGGACGAATGCGGTTGACGACGTAACCCAGGTCAGCACCAGCGGCAAGCAGAGGGCTCGAAAGAACGAGATTCCCCACGCTATCGACTGCAACTGGCTTCACCTCAGCAAAGTGGATGTCTGGCAGGTGAAGGTTCCCTGATTCTTCGGAGGAGGGCGGTCGTCGATGCCAGCAAGCGAAGAGGACACATGGGAGGGTCACGGGGACGCGCTTCGGCATGCTTGATGAGGCTTAGAAGAGGCCGCTGCTTGCAGGCGGAAGTGAGGCGAAACGGTTGGGGTTGCGCAGCGAGAGAAGAAATCATTGGTTCCACCGCCACGTTCCATTCGCATCCGGACACGACGGCCAAGTTGGCATCGTGGGGTGCAGATAGATAGACGTACGCAGTAAGGACTTTCACACCGACCTCAGAAGCGATTTGCACAGAAATGCTGAGAAGAGCTCTAATATTCCACCCTGCCGCTGAGAGGGGCTTGAACTACTGTACAATTTGACGCCAACCAACATTCACGTTGGGGAGATGCATAATTCCATCACTCGGTCTTCGCGTCGTCCACGGTCTTCGCGTCGTCCACGGTCTCCTGCTTGCTCTCCTCATCCGGCTTCTTAGCCTTGTCTCTCTTCAATGTCTTCCACTCCATCCCCAGCCCGCCAAAGATCGCGGCACAAGCAAACGCCAGAGCGACATAAAACACAATCACCAACGCGTGGTTGTACACTCTCAAGACCTCCGGTAACTGTTCCGGGCTGAACGCCTTCCTCAACTCGGTGGCTCCGGTGGTCACAATGTCATGTGAGCTGATGTTACTGATGCTTTTGAGCCCCGACACGAGCTTGTTGTCGAGAACGTTCTGGGCCAGGGCCACGGAGATTGTGCCGCCCAGGCCCTGGCAAAAGAACACCAGTGATACACCCGTGGGTGCATCTTTCTTCTCCAGCACAGCTTGGGCGGCAATATTGGTTTGTTGGAGACCAAGCCCGATGCCGAACCCGAACAACACCTGAGTTCCAATCCACATCGGGTGTGCCGTGTCGACCTTGAAAAGCGAGAACAGCCCACAGCCAATCGGGGCGAGAATCCCTCCCGCCAGTATCGACGGATTGTAGTAGCCTACTTTGCTGACAAAGACGCCTGAGATGATCGATGCAATGACCAGCGAGAGAATGAAGGGTAACGTCGAGTATCCGGATGTGATGGCCGAGTCGCCTTTGATGGCCTGGAACCATATTGACAGGTAGTAGACCGTGATCATGAATGAAGACCCGAGGCTAAAGGCGTAGAAGCCTGCCATCGCGATGGTGCGTTGCTTGGCGATCCGCGGCGGCACAGTGGCGGATTCCTGCCTCACGATCTGGATCACGATGAACACGATAAGGAGCACACCGAACAGGACGAGCAGGGCGATGACGCGTCCGTTGGACCATGCATACTGCTGGCCACCCCATTGCAAGGCCAGGAGCAGACAGACGATGCAGGGGATGAACACGAGCGTGCCGGGGATGTCGATTCTTGCAAGCTTCTCCTTGAATGGCAGCTCGCCAAGCGCGGGCGGGGTGTCCTCGACGACGAAGAAGAGGAAGGCAAGTACTAACGCGCCGATGGGGAGGTTGATGTAAAAGCACCATCTGAAGAGAGAACATTAGTTCTCACACGAGTCACTGTCCTGCCAAAGAAAGACTGACCGCCATGAGACCTTTGTGGTGAAGACTCCTCTGCATGATTGTTAGCATCAAGGACCAACCGCACGAGCAGACCCGGAGAGATCGCTTCGAGATACACTTACCCAAGCAGAGGACCAGCCACCGAGGCCACCCCAAACACGGCACCAAGAAGGCCCATATAGATAGGTCTCTTGTCCAGCGGCGAAGCATACATCATCAGGACCATGGCCCCGTTGAACAATCCTCCCGCACCCAAGCCAGCCACGGCGCGCCCCCAGATAAACGCAACCGAGTTGGGCGCGGCGCCACATATCACCGAGCCGATTTCGAAAATGAAGACCTCGGTGATGAAGATCCATTTGGCCGAGTAGAAGGTGTACAGACGGCCGAAGAACAGCTGGAGGGCCGTGGTGGGGAGCAAGAAACCGGCGTTGTACTGTCATGTCAAGTCGCGCAGGTGTCAGTTACTGGTATTCTGCGTGATCGGGAATGAGAAAACAGGGGTGCTGTTGACCTACCCAGCCCACGTCGCCGAAACTTTGAAATTTGTCGGTGATCTGAGGAAGGGCGGTGGCAATGATGGTCCTGTCGAGCGCGACCAGGAAGACGGAGAGGTAGATGCTCAGCAGGACCATGGCCAGCTTGAAGCCGGTCGGGTAGTTTTCGGCCTTGCTCGTGGTCTTTTCGAGGGCACTGCCTTCGTCGGCATTTGACTTGTCGTTGTGTGCTGGCGGCGAAGAGGGCCGGCGCGACGAGATGCTCGTCCCTCTCGCCTCACTCACCCCGTCGGCTGTCTTCTCTTCTGCCATTTCTGTCTCTGCCGTCCTTGTCGTCGTCGTCGTCTCAGCCATTTGTGTTCAGTCGGGGGGGCGCGACCATGGCGTAGGTGAAGATCTAGGCGCCAGGATAGATATAGGGAGCCTCGACATTGGCCGGAATGCGAACGAAATTTGTGCACCATCGCCACTTATGCAGCTGGTACGGGGTTAGACGCTGCAAAGACACGTATCGCCGCAAACTGGCTTCGTCGCTGCCAAAGAAGGCAAGCCTCCCCCGCGTATGGGAGAAATCTCGAGGTTCGGGCCCGAGCCAGGCGCAAAAGTCCAGGCGGTCGGGGACTTTCAACGGCAGTAATTGGTCGGGACGCCGCAGGAACAAGCATTCTTAAGCACCCGGAGCAAATTAAACGGCCGCTGGGCAGGCGGCAGCCTGAATTCAACGCCTGATTACTGTAATTAATTACAACGTCAAACCCGAGTACGCAGTACGGATACGACCACTGTACATAACTCAGGTCTGAACACGACGTTTTCGTTTGGTTGATTACCGATGGCTGGGAATTCTTCTTACGACTGTCCTCCGTACTCTGTTCGTGCTCGTATTGGCTTTCCGGAAACTGCGCAAGGATTTTCTCAGTCTAGCGAAAAGTGCCTCGATCTGATCAAGCTACGAGTCCTCGTAGCTACTGCAACTGCACAGTCCAGCCCTCACTATGCAAGACTTCAAGCCTGCCCCCGTGCCCTCTTGGTCGCCCGCCCACACTCTGGACGTCGACACCTCACTTCGTTTCGACGTGAACGGCCTCAATGTCGCCCTTGGCAGCCTTGGACGCGACGCCGATATCCTGCACACCGCTGAAGTCGGTCATGCCGAACAACTCGTCCATGCGCTCGAGAGAAAGGCCCTTAGTCTCCGGCACGAGGAAGAACGCCCCGATCGCAATGGTGAAGCAGAAAGAGCCGTAAATGAAGTAAGTGCCGTAGCCCGTCGGACCTCCCACCTTGACGAGCATGACAGGAGTGGCGCGCGCAACGGCCAAGTTGAAAACCCATTGCGTAGCCGCCGCATACGACACGATCAACCCGCGGAGTCGCTGGGTGGAGATCTCAGAGCTGTAGATCCAGCAGACGGGGCCCCAGCCAAATTGGAAGGCTGCTGCAAAGAGGTAGACCATCACCAGTGCCCCATATCCCGCGCCCGAGATCGGGGCACCTTTCTTGGGGGCATCGAACCGGACGAAGAAGCCGAGGTAGAACATGCAGAACCACATGAAGAACCCGGTCCAGACCAACGACCATCTGCGGCCGAGTGTGTCGGCGAGGAATGTGATGAAGATGGCGCAGGAGCACATCTTGACGATGCCGTACACTCCCGTGGCGAAGAGCGACTGCGTATTGCCCGTGACGCCGAGGTCAGTGAAGATGGTGGGAGCGTAGTAGTTCTGCAACGTTCCAATATTAGCCGCGGGTCTTATAAGTGAACTGTTCATGGGCCTGGTGGGAAACTTACGATGGCGTTAGTACCGGTCCATTGTTGGGCGGTCATCAGTCCAATGGCCATCATAGCACGTCGGCGATTGCCGGGAATGGTCCATGCCTCCTTGGTTAACGCCCAGTAGCTGTTGCCACCGGCCCGGCCTCGCTCAGCTTCAAGTTGAGTCTGCATCTCCAGGAGCTCAGCTTGCACATAAGGGTGCGTGGGCGGTAGGTTCCGGACTTTGGAAAGAATCCTGGACGCCTCATCCCAGTTGTCCTGGGAGGCGAGCCACCGAGGACTCTCGGGACAGAACATGATCGCAATGAAGAGGAGGAACGGCGGCAGGGACTGCATCGAGAGTGGCACAATCCAGGTGGCGTGGCCCTTGAAGTGCAGCAGGCTGCCGTAGTTGATGAAGAAGGCAATCATGGCGCCCATTGTTTCGAACAACTGGTAGAACCCGACAAGTAGACCTCGAATGCCGCGAGGAGCATTTTCGGCGACGTAGGTGGGAGCAACCATGGTGGCTCCTCCGAGTCCCAATCCTTCCACGAATCTGGTATTATTAGACACGTCCACTCAGACAGATCATGTCCCAGTCTCGCACGTACCGTCCAACATAGAAGCATGAGATATGACCGTACGACAGTGCCTGGAGAAGGCCGCCGATAAAGGCAAATGTGGCGACGACGTAGATGGTGATTTTGCGCCCCTTCCAGTCGGCCAGAGGATTGGCGGCAAGGGCGCCTACGATGGCACCGGCTTGCATGACTGACACCAGGTTGGCTGAGAGGTTGGACTGTGCAATCTTCGACTTGTGTGTGATTCCAAACTCGCTGACAACAGGTCAGATCGTCTGCATCCGCAACGTTTCTTGGGAGGGGAAATTTCTCACTCTTTGAAGTCGGGCAGCGTCAACACTCCGCCAATGATACCGATATCCATTCCAAAGAGGGTTCCTCCGAAGCAAGCCTGGAGCAAAAGTCAGCATACTGCCTCGCCTTGCCGTTCAGTCGGGACGCCAACTTACTGCCGCTGCCAAAGCAAACACCCTCCAGTTGTAGACCTCCGGAGGGTCAAGCTTGACGGAATCATTGTGCACGATTCGTTTGAGGAACGACATGGCGGCTAGCGGTGGTCTGGTGTCTGAACAGCTGGACCAGGTGCGCAAGTCGAGGCTGGAGAACGGAGTCTTATGGGAGGGAAAGGAAGAAGGGAGGTAAATAAAGGGAATCGTCCATCGGCCTTCTCACGCGAGGCCACATGCTCGACCAGGATTCCATGCAGCCAACGGTGGACAGATTTGATACTGCCGTGTCAGCGGATCTCCAGCTCTGTGGGGAGAAGCCTGGGGACTCCATGACCATGGGACAGGCCTACGGAGGATTGTGCCGTTCGTGTGCAGGACTGGCTGGTAGAGAGGACGACGGGCGGACATTTGCCAGATGTCGAATAGTTCAGCCGCTTCGGCGCCACCTAGCACAAGAACCAGACTAGATCGAGACAAGATGGGCAAGCATTAGACAAGCAACCGCCAACGGCTGGGCTTGTTGCAACGCTTCGTTGCCACCCAGCAGAGCGAGAGTGAGCTGTCGGTGTCACTGCATGGCGGGGATGGCGGTGCTATTCTCCAAGAGTGATCGGCGTTTTCAGCCTGAAAGGCATGTCTCTGCACAATGGGGAAGCTGGGGAGGAATCATCGAAGCGGAGTGGAAGCCTCATCGACCCAACCACATAAAATGCGGAGAGTCTAGATGATTGCTGAGGTTGACACTCCACCTGGGGTACGGAACGACGGCACTCCTTCCGTAGATCGTGGGTAAATTCATGGATAAAAGCCAGGCTGGAGAAGGGAAGGTGGAGGGAAGGTTGACACCAAAGGTCGACCGGGATACATCCCCCCCTCGGCACAATCATCTACCGAGCCCAATCAGACGGCGCTTCGTACCATGCATCCTTGAGCAACCTGAAATTGACAGGCCAGGGAGGCCCAGGGCGATGGGCTTGGACATTGCCGTACTGATTGCCAGTGGAAGCCCTCATAAACCGAGCCGGAAAACACACCGAAGGCAAGGCTGCACTACTGAGTCAATCACCGGCACCACAAACGACCTGCAAGTGGGATCTCAACAGACCCCTGCTTGCCGAAGGTCGTTTCGGTTCTAGTATCGCGGCCAGAAGTAGAGGCGATCAGCCCGCACAGCCAAGATGACGAACTAAGTTGATACCACCGCCACACGCTCACAGGTAAGATCTTGGCCGTGAACTCGGGAGTCGGAGACCTCGACAGAAGCTACTGTAGGAGTCAGGGAGGGGAACCTTCTTTCCCACGTGTCCCTTGCGCTCACAGAGAGACCAAAAGTGTTCCGATTAAGCCATTCTGTTTTTCATCCAGTCCGGGATTCCTGGCCGCCTCCGCTGCCAGCTGTCTTGCCACCGGGTCTGGTAGTCCGCAACGCTGGCCGGAATGGCGAACACGGCTGTCGTGAGCCAGATGTCCGCATCTGAGGGGATATCCATCGCCAAGCTGGGCAACACGGATCGGCTTTCCACAAGGTTGCTGTTGGCGTCTTCGTCCAAGACTCGGCCGACGCGCGCTGGCTGTGCCAACTCGACGATTCCGACGGCACCCCCTCGAGTCACGGCAATAGCTTCACCATCGCTCTCCTGACGCCCTTCGCTCTTTTCCTCATTCATCGTCTGAAGTTCGCGCTCGTCTTTGGTCGCAACACCATTGAGCGCAAACGCGCCTTCGCTTGTCTTCAAGTTCCTGCCACCGCTGGTAATACGATGTAGGCGCAGATGCCAGTTCGGTGTGGCTTCTAAGGGAGGGAGCAGATAGGTCTCGACGACCACGTCGGACCATGGCTTCCACTCCGACACCAACACCGGTGTACCCTCGATTGTCTCCAGCCTTGCTTTTAAAGTCTTCCTCCGGACCTTCCAAGTCTCCCCTGCATCATCCGACAATGCGAGCACGTTGTCGCCTCCGATGGCTTCGACCAAATATCCACCCGTCGGGACCGAGTAGCCAAAAGCCGAGCTATAGGCGAATTTGGCGTACTTGCTTTCCGACGCTCTCATCGGGTAGTGGCACATCTGGCCCGAAGATAGGAGGAAGGTATGCCCACCTCGCTTCACCATGATATGCAAGGGATGCTCCAGCGGTAAGACCGGCGGTATCGAGTTGGAGGGATATGCTTGCTCTTCGCTCTGCCAGAACGCATGCGATTCGGGCAAAGCCAAGGCCGCGAAGGACAGCATGAACCAATAAGTCGAGCCCGGGGAGTTGTAGTTCTCGGATATGAATTGGTTGGGATAGCCGTATCCGATGGTCAAGATGCCTGATCCGTTCAGAATGTCCTTTTGTTGAGACCAGTAACGGAGATTGCGCAGAAGGACGCCTTTCACCACCCCCCAGCCCAGAGGCCCCTCGAGTTCCAAATCTGCAAACGCCACCGCAGCCCAGAAGCCGGCCATGGCGAATCGATACGTGAGAGAGCGTCCGAACGTTATCGCTCGACCTGTCATGGTCAGCAGACGGACCGGTCGGAGAACCAGTGGGCACCTTACCTTGCTCGTCGAAGTAATGGAAAAAATCCCTCGCGTACATCCTAGCTCGATTCTTGTATTCTTCCGCCCGCTTCGGGTCTTTGTCGCCGTTGATTTTCGCATACAATAGCTGAAGGTACTGGATTGCAAAGGAGCCCGAGTAATAGTCCATCTGGAGGGCGTCGCGAGGACCGTCGTTACTCCAGCCGCCAGAACGATGGAAAGTGTCCAGATGGTCCAGATCAGCCTCGAGTCGCTCAGCATCATAGGCAGCCCCATTCTTCATCAACGCCAAGTTGGCAAAGACACGAAACCACAGCCAGTTCGTGTTGGGCATTTCTTTCTTGTTGATGTCGAGCCACACGCGAACGTTCTCGCGCTCCCTTTCCGTCAACGGATCCCATAACTGCTTGGGGGCAACACAGAGCGCAAACCCGAGAGGGCACATTTCCACCATGCGCTGATCCATGTCCTTGGACCAACCCCAGAACTCAGGGTGATCGGGGTCGGTCCCATTCCTGATCCCCTCTAACCAGAACTCTGCGCCCTCGAAGGACTCACCACCAGCCAGCAAGGCTCCCAGACCCCACATAGGCCTGGTGAAGCCCTCGAGCTGAGCACCGGCTTCATCATATCGGGTTGCCGTGGCACCGAGGCGCAGTCTAGTCTTGCCCGGCGAGAAGAAAGGCAGTAGAGGGTTCAGTAAGGACTTGCACGCATCCACGACTTGAGCACGGGTGGTGAGAGGGCTGTTCAAGGACGTGAAGTAGGGGGAAGACTTTGGAGCGGACATGGTTCTGACGGCGAATGAGCCAATGAGCACAGCTGAAGTCGCTCGTCCCGTTTGATCACCCGCTTATGCAACCTGTGGGAGAGGAAGCATGGTGGTTTTATTCGAGAAACGCGAGGCAGCTCAGCATTGGTGACCTTGTACGATGGAAGTGACTGGAATGACGTCCTGGTGAGTCCATGCTGTCCTCCGTCTTGCTAAAGAGCCTCTCGGTGGACCAAGACTCGAATTTAGCCGTAAATCAGGGCAGCAGCAACACGAACTGCGCGTTGCATCGAACTGAAAATCGTCCGCGGGGTTCAAATGCCGCGATGGACTTGGAGACGGCCATTTCTCCGAGCTCGTGTGTGAAGCCTGGTGGTCCGATTGATGATCGCATGTCCGTTGCGATTTGGTGAATTTCTCTTGACATTGAACTGGCCCGGCAATGCGTCTGCGAATCCTACTCTAGTCGTTCCGGCCCCCCCCGGCATCATACAGCGTTAACACATGCCATTATATGTCCAGGTGGACGAAATGTCTACGGAAGCAACACCGTACACGTGAAATGCTCCTCGCTAAATTCATTTCAAACTAATAAGCACACGCATCATTCATTCCCTTTGTAGATAAAAGTCATCCACGCTGTTTGCAACACCGCCCGCCCCAGCCGGGAAGAAGATCTTTTTCAGAACCATTAGACACAAGGCCAAAAAGACGCCCGCGATCGCCCGATCAATGGTGATGGTTTGCTCGCGCTCACGATCTCGCTGAAGCGTCAGGGGCTGGGCGTTCTGTGCGATCGCTGCATTGGCTGCCGCAAGGGGGGCGTTATGAAGACCGGAAAAGAGAGGCCTCGCATGCGTCGCGGCACCAGAGGAGGCGTTGGGGGGTCGTGCGAGGTCGGCGGGTGTGAGCACCGCTTCGGCCGACGCCTGGGCGGCTTCCGCTGAAGGCGTGGGAACCAGCTGGAAGGGCGTCTGTGAAGGCGGGCGTAGTGACGGCGACGAGGATGCGTTTTGCGACGTAGACTGGGACGGCGTCTGAGGGTGAGAGGATGGTGGTGAAGGCGGTATTGGCGTCGCCGCTGTATTTGAAATGGGGGCCGGTTGCTGCTGTGCGTGCCGTGCTGTCTCTTGCGGCCGCATTTGTGGTTCGCTCCCGCCCTGCGTCGCTCTCGGTGCATTTGGATCTCGCGCCTCAAGCGACATGCCTTCTGGTAACAACTCTAGACCCAGGTGCTCCTCTCCCTTCATGTCAACGCCGGCGGTCTTGCAGATGTCCCACCACTCGCGCATGATCGTCTCGTTGCTCTTCCCGCAAGCCTCGCACTTCCAACTGCGGCTCTCCGTCGCGAGTCTCTTTCTGATGTCGGCGGGCGCTTCCAAGCCACCAACCTGCCCCGCCGAGCCCTTCTCTGCCATGAAAGACCGCAGAGCGGTTAATGCGGTGCGCACGCCCCATGCTGGCATCCACGTCTCTTCGTGGAAACCGGATATGCTCAGACAGATCTCTCTGTTCACCTCAAAACGTCCTGAGGGGGTGAGGAAGCGGAAGTTCGGCGGCTTCAGAGGGTATGTCGGCGGAAGGCTAATGCGCCCGTGGTACATGCCCCCGGCGTAAGGCGAGGGTGAAGGAGGCCCGAGCAAGGTGAAATGCCATTCGTGTAGATCGGCGTCCGAGACCGGCGCAGCGAAGAAGGCTGGGTTTGGATTTGACGAAGGGGACGATAACTCGGCAGTCTCTTTGAGAAGTCGTCGGATCGTAGGACTGGGGGCCATGGTCGGACCCAGCTGGGCTTTGGTCCAGGCGAGTGGCTTTCTGTGTTAGGGTATGGTCATGAGCAAGGCTATGGCTGTGGCTGGAAGGCGAGGACAGATATAAGCGAGTCGGGCGAAGAGAATGTATGGGAGTACAAGCGACAGATTGCGCGTGAGCAAGCTGTAAGGATAGCAAACGGTGGTCCCAGGTTTGTATCTTGTCTACGTGGTATGAAAGACTGCGCCCCGGTGCCCTGAATGAACTTCATCGCGAGGCTGCCCGCCGGCGGTGCTGGAGTCCGATTGCATCATTCGCCGCTCTAAAGTAACATCGGGGCTAACCCTTTACAGAGGGCGCCCGCGGGTAAAGAGCAGTCTTCCAAGTGCGAGTGAAGATGAGTGCTAGAGTACCCCCTCCGTACGATTATCTTCCCTCAACTAGTCGACCGGGGCCAATGCAGCAAGGGCGGCCCATCCTTGAGCATCCAGCCTATGGCCGTGAGTGCGCAGCACCTCGATCGCCAGGAGAAGAGGGTCCTGTGGACTCCGTTCTCTGCCCCTGAGGAAGAAATCCAAGATTCTCCGGATCGAATCCTTATACCGCCAATCTTTGAGAGTTGACTGCACCAGCAAAACCGTCTTTGGGTCGTTTTCCCACTGCGACAAGACTCCGAGATAACCCGTCTCGAGGACCTGTGACCAACTATGCAATTCAGGCTTGAGAATCAGTTGCCCGTGATCGGCAGACGTTTCACTAATGTCGAAGATCTTCCTCAGATGCTCGAGCCACTTGAACCAAGTCTTGACATCCATGTGAGTCACCGCGTGATCCAGCAACGTCTCTTTCCGTTGGTCCATCATGGACAGCAAGAGAGCTTTCCAACATCCTTCTTGGTGATGGCGCAGGAACCGTCGAGAACGGATCAACTTGGCAAGGTGGGTGCATGCCATCTCGGTGCCACTGGATACAATAGTATCAAGATCCCTCAAGTGGTCGTCTTCCATGTCGCGAATGAGCAACAGACACTCGCTCTGCAGAGGGGGTGGGAGGCTCGAGCATGACACGATCGACAAGGCAAGAGTTCGACGTGGGATATGGGCAAGCTCTTGCCAGTGCCACAGGAGCGCCACTATAACGTCCCGAGACTCGTTCTCAAGGATGCCACGGCCGGTGAGGCGGATCAGGCAGTGTCGATCCAGTCGTATCTCGAGAGCAGTGCCGATTCTACCTCTCACGACTTCGGCACGAAGTGAAAACAAACGCGTCAGTCTCTACTACTGACGGCCAGTTATCAAGCAGCAACTGTGTTTGTTGATCGAGAGTGCGACGTAAGCTCGGAATGTTAGTTATGGCCTGGCCGAGAGCTTGCACTTGGAAAGCTGTGGGCTGGGGATTCCGATGGGTATCCTCCTCCATTAGGTCATAAGCCTCATCTGCATCTCATTGAAGTCCTCTTGAATGATGTCTCTGATATAGCCGTTCAGGCAGTCGATAAGGGCGTGGTTGCCGCTGGCATGCACCGTCCTCAACAAATGCATAACCGCAGTCGTGCGAACGGTGCTCACGGACGAACAGAAGATCTGAGAGAGCGACCTGTACACCCGTGTTTCTTTCAGCGCTGCAGCCTCCTCGAGAATGCG
Organism: Phialophora tarda; assembly: GCA_016109495.1. Classification (NCBI taxonomy): domain Eukaryota; kingdom Fungi; phylum Ascomycota; class Eurotiomycetes; order Chaetothyriales; family Herpotrichiellaceae; genus Phialophora; species Phialophora tarda. The sequence continues at coordinate 230,083 of JADWPL010000001.1, read as the reverse complement.
CAGTGTGTTGAGGCTAACCGGATGGCGCAGGCAGAGGAATATGAAGCTTTCCACAGCTCCAGGCATTGACAAACGTGGACCTGACGGAAAGCTCAAGATACCATCCAGGAAAGTGCGGCTGTCCATCCTGGCGTCGGTGCTCAGCCACACGAAGAAATGGCCACAATGAATGTGGTTCGTCCTGCGGTGCCGTGCTCGATATAACAGTGCATCCAACGCTGAACGATGGGTTGCATACACAAATCCGGGCCATTCAACACGACCACATCACGAAGCTCGGCCTTGTGCTTCGGGCTGAGCCTTTCCTGTCCGGAGATGCGACGCTGAACAGGTCTCCATCGACACCAGGCTCGCACATACCTGAGAGTTTCGTTGAGCAGTGCGTCGAGTTTCGGGGAAATGCCAAACACGTTGGGTAGCTCGCCGACGGCTCTGTGAGCCCCTGCCCAGTCGCAGCCATCTCTCAGCGCTTCGACTTGGGCAGCGAACGTCAAAAACAGGCGACTAAGGAGTGAATCCAGAGTGTTAGGCGGAAACAAGTCGTACAGCAAGACTGGATCCGCCACGGAAAAGAAAGCGCGCGTATTGCGAAGAAAGGTGCTGGACTTGTTCTCAAGCATGAGAATCAGGGCCCGCGCGCGCTTCGCTTCGGCTTGTGACACAGCGTCCTTGTTGATGCAGTGGATCGAAGCAATGAGTCCCAAGTACTTCGAGGCGCTGGCGTCGTTGTCCAGGTCCACGTTCAGCTCAATAGGCGTTGCAAGCACAGACCGTATGGTTGGTCTGGAGAGTGCATGGGCGCATGAAAGGAGCGCAACAGCCTTGTCGGAATGGCCCCTAATCAAAGCATTCAAACGATCTTCTTGACTGGCGGAAGTGAAGAACCAGCGTTTCCTCCTCAGGAAAACGTCGGTCGGACGCTTTAGCCGGTCCAGGACCACTGACCTGACCTCTTCGTCGGTGTCCAGAGCTAATCGGTCGAGCGACGTCGTGATTCTGTCGAGCTCTGCGTGCCATTGATCCTGATCACGTCCCATACTTCGAAGAGGGACTTCGGATCCGTTGCAGGCCAAACCATATGACAGTGGTGAAGCCGCACAACGCCTACCGACCGCAATGCATGATTCGAGGTGCATGTGCATGTGGTGCCTGCGGCACTCAGAACAGGTTCGTCGATATCTAGGTTTGGGTTGTTCTCCACCAAAAGGGAGTCTCAGTGATTATCCAGACTGGTCACTGCTGTCTTCGTCTCCTCCATCACAAGGAGCTGCCCATGAGACAGCAGATAGACAGTGGCAGACTTAGTCCCTCAATGCGATTGCCCGTAACCTGCCCAGCCACAGAAGTTATCGAATTTAGCGGAGTTTGCTGTGAGGCAACAGTCGAAGTTCCTTGCGCCGCAGAAATTGTCTGCCAAGTGCTATAGCAAAAGCCCACCATCGGCTAGAGCAGCCTAATATCAACAGGATGTCTTGGAAGAGACAGTTGGCACTTTGAATCGGTGCTGAGGCTCTGTTGTGCGCAGGTGGGCCAGACATCAGGCTGGCGGAAGCGCTGATGCGAACCGACACACGGTGGACGGGGCCATGAAGCTGATGACCATACCAGGCAGGGGCACTGCCGCTGAACTGGGCCTCGCTATGCCAACCACCACATGCCACAGAGCTCAGGCAACAAGGCGATGAGAGGAACACGAGATGACCCTCATCTTAGCTTGTGGAGATGTGATGGACGTCTCAATCAGCTCCGCCAGCACGGCACATGCAGGAGGCCGGGCGACCATTGGAAGGGGAAGGGGAAGGGGGAGGCGGGTTCGAGGCCGCTCTCAGAGCTCAGATCTTGCAGAAGAGAATGATGGATGTTGGAACGCCCGACTCCTGAGGCAAAGGATCAAGTTTAATGATTTTGTCAGACAATCTCAGCCGCAAGTCGCTCGCTCAATCGGTCCATCCTTCCACTGGCGTGGTTCTGCTCTAGACTCTTTGCGTACGACTACATATGTCAAGCAAGTGCGCCTTGTTTCACCGACGTCGACATGGCCATGGCCATGGCCAGTCCAGCAAGTACTGGACGAGTATGGCGTTGGACGTGATGAGTCTCGGGCGCGCGCTGCAAAGGTTCCGCACAGCTTGGGTCAGCTGCCCGCTCGCAAGCCATCCATGTGCTCTTTCACCAAAGGACGTCGGAGGTAATTATGCCTTGGGCGCCACGCGCTAGACAGACATGGAAGCGCTCACGGGGCGTCATCAGTACTGTGTTCGCCAACTCATGCTCATGCTTGAGATCCGCTCACAAGTCCATGCTGCGTGCACGGGTCCTTCCCCGCGACAGTTGCTTCCAGGCCCAGGACTCGTGCTCGGTACTATACTTGGGCACCCATTTCAGGCTGAGGGAGAACGACGTCCATTCAGCACAGCTTGCTCCCCCTGGCAGGTCATTTCCTTGTTTCTCGGAACCGAGTCGTGAGCTACTGTAAACACAGCCAAACCAGAACCAAAGCAAAGGGCCGTGGGCTCGACATAACGCATTGTCTTCACCACCACTACTCCAACGAGCAAGCAACTGGTGCAACCATGGTATTGTTCGATCCCGCAGACACGGCCCTCGCCGCCGTGGTGAGGTCCATCAATGCCACCACTCCAGCGTGGCGCCTCGGCCCGCTCTCATCGACCTGGGTCTTCGTCACCGACAGCATCCCCCCCGGCAGCTACGTCAACGGGTCCTACTACGCCGACTCGCACAGTGACATAGGCGACACGATCGTCGTGCAAAGGAAGGAGATCAAAGGCGTGGGCACCCTCCCGCTCACCTCGTTCGTCTACCTGATGATATCTGCCGTTGTCATCCTCGTCCTCATCGCCGCGCCCAACTGCAAATACATCGTGCGGCTGCTTCTCGGAAACGACACGCGCTTCGACACCGGGCGCCCCGGTTCCGGCACCGCCGTCAGCGAGTTCACGTTCGACCGAGTGGTCGGCGCGTTCTACAAGCGCAAGGCGCGACGAGAGCCGCTGCCCTCGTACCCCGAGGTGGTGGATTACACGCCTAGCAGGGAGGTCAGCCCCGGCGACATCCGCGAGTGTCAGAGCATGATCCGGCAGGTGTACGCGTTGAAGGTCAGGGCTTTCAACGCCAGGGACGTCAGTCACGCGAGCCGCGGTATCGTGGATGGGTGGAAGGTCCAGGCGACGGCAGGGCTGAAGGATCTGCAGAATTTGGCGGACAAATGGGACCAACGGCAGGACTGGTCGCCCGAGGAGAGGGAGAAGGTCGACCTCATCCGACAGAAGATTCTGGCCATTCGACCTGACTAGTAATGAATGGCGTGGTCGCTGGAAGGGGACCTTGACCTGGTCTCCGGCTTCTGGTTCCCAACGCATCCATCGTACTGAATTCTGGGCTCTGGGTTCCAGCTCGTGGTGTTAAGGTAGAGTAGTTACTGACTCTCTAGAGTGTCCTTGGGAACTTGATCACCATATCATATCATGGGAGGGGCTACCGTAGGCTAACACACTCTCCGGCTTTCCTGGAATGCTCCTATCGACTCAATAAAATGTAATTAGGTCCCCTAGAATGCTCTCATCGACTCAATAAAACGTAATTAGGTCTCAGCCTCTCAGAACATCCAGCTCCTGGCACTTAACCACAGTCTTCTGCGTCCGTGGCTCTGCAGTCATGAGTCAGGAATGGATTTGACCATCTTGGTCATCCGCTGAACTGGCCGAGCAATGTCACGTTCCCTACACCTCCCTTGCAACCCGCGTGCATTCAAGCTCTCCGTACTTCGTATCCAGCTCCGTCACAAAGTCTCTATACCTTTCGTCCAGCACCCTGAGAGAGTTTGTATCCAGGCTTGCCCGTTCGTCTCGGATGCTGTCGCTAAATGGCACATGAGGATTCCGCCTCAAGTCCCGGATAAAGTCTGCAAATGGCGGTGGCTTTTCGGTGTCGCGGGCCCTGGTCGGCAGCTGCTCGACAATGTAGGCTCGACACGCAGCCTTCATTTCCGTGAACAACTTGCGGAGGTGCGGTGGGAAGTCCGTCCCGTTTCTCTTGCCGTTAAATGCAAGCAAGGCCAGGGAGACGAGCGTGAAGAAGCCGTAGATGGTATCGCGTGCTAGGCCGGTGTTTTTGGCCGGAAGACGCTGGCCGAGTTGGTACTTCAGCACGAAGGCCATCTCGGAAGTGCACCATATCCACAGGCTCGGCGCCGCCCAGAAGAGCCTGTGAGTGATCTGTAGGTAGGGGAAACGGTTAGCGTCATTGTGTGTGAAATTTTGAGGGCGGGACCTACAGCTGTGATCTCCCCAGTTGTATGATGGATTATCCAACCATTCATCCCAGCAAAGACCGCCGCGAGGAAGCTCATGCAGAATTGGATGCAATAAAAGGCGGCGTCGAACTTCCTTTGCGGCCATACGAAGCTGTTGTGTGTCCTCTCGTCTGCGAGCTGAAGCCAGACGGTTTGTCTGGCGATGAGACTTCCAAGGGAGTATAGGGCTGTGACGAGAAGTGTCAGGATAAGCACCTCGCCCAGAATCAGTGCGAGCTTGGCCTTCCGCGTCTGCCGTTGAAGGTGAAGGACCACGATACGGTAGGCCGTCGCGACGGGGAATCCTTCGGCGCAGAATTTGAGTGCCGCTATGGGCACATCGACGAAGAAGTAGTTATACGGAACCGAGATACGAGCTTCGTGGAGGAACAGGTCCGTGATCGTGACAGTGTACCACAGAACCAACGCGGCGAAACCGATCAGAAGTCCTCTCGCTGACTGCGAGTTCACATTGAAGATCTGCTTGGGACCTCTCGTCCCGACAAAAAGGCAGATAATCGCGCCGGCGAAGATATGTCCACCACGATTTGGCCCAGCGCGAATCGGTCCTTGAAAAGCGACCCTGCCAGACGGGTCGAAAGCCACGAAAGAGACGAGACAACCTTTCCGCCAGCCATCTCGGTGAAGCGGTGTCGCTGTCGTATCCTTTGTCTCAAGGAATTCTAAGATCGTCAATCTGAACGAGTTGATTGTTCAAGCCGACGGGCAGTGGCTCTTGCTGGGTTTGCTGTACAAATCAGCAGTGCCTCGCCCAACAATGACGGCAGTTAGCATGAGCAAAGCACAAGGACGATCATGCAGGCAGAGAAACACAGTCAACCTCTCAAGCATCAAGGCACCGGAACACCTCGACAGGCAGAATGAGGTTGCTCTGCCTCCTTTGCACGTTGCTATCCCGTGGCTTGCAGTCGGGCGTTGGAACTTTGGCGGTTCAAGCGTGCTTCTCCTTGTGGACCTCGTATTTGCCTTGCATGGGGGTTGTTCCTGTGGCGCCCAGTCCGGAGGGCTGCATCGCTGGAAAAGGCCAGCCCCTGTTGCGCCCAAATGGACAAGTTGTGAGGTGATCGGTTAACCGAAGGCTGTTGTTATTGGCCAGAGCATCGGGCTTATTTTCTGACTATCACAGCCTGTGAAGCTGTGATGGACAACATGACGGCGGGTCGGGGCAATGCTCGAGCTGGTCGGATCCACCACACGCCCTGTCTTGACTCTCGACTTTCGAATCTTGGCTCTCGTATCTCGCTTGAGTCGCTGGATATTGGCTTGTCTATTCTCGCCCTGTCTGGGAGAAAGATGTGGCATCGATGGGATCAGCCAGCCCGTCGGCCGGCGCTACTGAACATGTCCGGAGCGAGTCTTTGTGTTGACTTTCGCAACTCGCTCAATCGCCCCATCGGTGAGTTTGGCCAGAATGCAATACTCCGACTGTATTCCGGCGTCTGCCTCCGCCATGAATCGGAAATTTCGACCAGTTCAGTAACAAAAATTCGCTAGTCAGATTGAATCTTGACTCGCCATAAGATATCTGGCCGGTCTCCATTCTGCCAGCCTAAGCATTGGGTGAGCATGTCACGGTTATTTGGCCATGTAATCCTTCAGCTGCGGCCAGCCGTTCAATGAACTGTAGCCTTTCACTTCGAGCAGAGATGTCACTCCACCACTGAGGTGAGACTTGGGAGCACAGCTCTCACACATACGGAATTATCACCCTGTCCAATTCGGTTTCTCCAAAAGTGACCCAGAATTGGACGTCGGCTTTGACCAGCAGGTGGAACGTCAGGTTGGCTTGGTAGTACCACCTTCTCCGACCTGACATCCTCAGTCTTTCGAAGTCCCTCTCGGGGATATCGCTAAGATCATAGCTTAGCCTCGCTACCTCGTTCATCTCTGAAACGTTGTTAGAGTGATATTGCAGCCCGCCGACTTTGAGGGACCGGAAACATTACCGTTATGAAGATGCCCTTCAGGCGCCATGTCATCGTCATTTGCCAGCAATGCGGTCGTAAAGAATCTGCTTTCGTCGATGCCGAATCTGCGACGAATTTGGACAGACGAATAGTTGCCTTTGTTGGACAGAATGAGGTCTCCGCGACTGATGAGCCAGACCATCTGATCCCCAGCTTTAGTATCGCCATCGAATGGGTCTTGATACGTAGTTCTCCTTGCCGAATGTTTGAATGCTGAGAATTGCTGGGAGACTTTCACCCCATAATTCCGCAGGCATGCACGCATGTAGACAAATCGGGATGTATCATGTTGAAGACCATAGAGCACGGCGCCTCGAGCAACGGCAGCCCAACACTCGTTGCTCGAGTAGATAACGTCAGTAGGTCAATAACGTAATGTACCAGGGTGCATACCTATCGACAGGCCTCCTCGTGTGGATGTTCTGGGTTTTGTATATCTCGTTCTTGATCTCATTGTACAGGTAGTCTGAGCAAGCGAAGCCCCCGGACAAAGCGACCAACTATGGATCTTTTAGTGGAGAGTAATACCAATAAACGCTTAAGCGCGCCTAACAGGATACATACCTTGACTCCCCAGCCCAGACTCTCCACCTGGCCAATTTGACCAGTGATCAAGCTGATGGTGCTGTCAATCGAGAACTTGAACGCTTCTCGAAGATCGTGGCTTCCAAAATCAACATGCAATCCACGCGAGGGGCGAGAGTCCGGCACTTACCCTGTCATCCGCACCGATCCTTGGGTCACCCCACGCTCTGGAAATTCAAGGTGTTGCAGGCTCCGTGGCAAGTAAAAGGATTTCTCGTGGTCGGCTTGGCCTTTATAGTTTCGCTTCTCCATCTCCCAGTCCTCCATAATCGCCGATAATTGAGGACCCCGGGCTGAGTGGCTGCCGATTGAAGTCTCGAGGGTCCCTCCATTGAGGTCTGTGAAGTTCTGCGCGCCAAGTTTGTTCCGAAGTATCCTGAGGAAGCCTCGGTCGACATATGTTGTTCCGGCCTTCTTGCCTAGTGGCCGATCAGCCTTCCGTTCGCACTCGTCGGCGGCACCATAAATATCTTACCGGTGGCGAGACAGATACTCTCCAATACCAGATCTGGTTCTACTTGTTTTACTCGGAATGAACCCACATCCTGGTAGTGGCTTGTCGGTCAGAGCTTCCCAATAATGTGGACGTGCTTACCACTGTGCCTCCTCCGGCATCGCAATGCACAATGCAGTCTCCGGCCTAGAGTGAGAACGTCAGTGTCCGGGTTGACAGGCGTCTCTAAGCGAGCGCACTTTTACCAAAGGCGTATCGTCTTCGTGCTGAATAGATTTCAGGACGAAGAGGGCTGCGGCTTCTGGCTCACTCGCCAGTATGATCTCATTGAGGTTCGGGAAATATCTCTTGTCGAAGCCGGCACGAGTGATAGCCTGAAAGGTTTTCGCTTTCGCGGAGTCGGACCATTCCTGCGGACAATATGAGCACCCCTGGGACCAGCGAGAGATCTGGCCTGCTTACGATCGGGCAGGTCAACACGATATCGATTGGAGTACGACGCAACAAAGGAGCCCCAATGGTACCGTAGTCACCCTTCAGTTCATTGTCGACAAAATGCGCACGGAGGCGAGACAAGTAATCAGTCACGATTTCCACGGGTTCCTTCGCGGGATACGATGGCCGGCCTCGACTGCCAACGATTGGTTCGAGATCCAGGTTCGCCATCCCGTCCAGAGCTTTCAATAAGAGATCGAGTTCATCAAAGCGACACCGTTCCTCGAGCTGGAGTTTGGTCCATATCATCTCGGTTCCCTTCTTGTTGATCTCGGCACCCCATTGCGCTTCGTGACCCTCCGCCGGTGAATATGAGATGACGCTTGGGACTTTAGGAGCGTTTGACTTTGGCCAAGACAGTACGTTGAGGATTTCTGCTCCGGGATGGTCAACGTTCGAGGCATTGGCATTGATACCGTGTTGATCGCGCCCTACCACGGCGTATGAAATACCTGCTTCGTTCAGTATCATGACCAAGATATAATTCGGCTTCGCCGACCTGAATACGTGGTGCCATAGTCAAGGCCAATGACAATTCGATTTTCCGAGAGTGCCATCGTCGAGTAGGACGCACAGTTCGAGCTAATCTCTACTCCCCTGGACACAGGAAGCGAGGTGTTAGGGGAGGGTTTGACGGGCAAGTGAAGTGAGATGAAAGAGATTTACAGCCGTCTCAAAACATGCCAACGTGGTGAATCAGCCAGCGGGAAAGATGAGATCGAGAAGGACTGAAGTGAAGGCCACTCGTTTCTCACTAAGCTAGGTGTTGATCACTGAGACCACCCGAGGGCTGGCCTCGTTCGCAGCTAACAAGATGCAGGCAAGGGGGACAAACCAAAAAGACCCGCGGCAATGTAGGTTTCCCGTGGGTGTTCTGCTGCAGCCTTGATGGCCGACGTTTACCGGATTGCCATCCCAGAGTCTGAGGCTCGTAAAGGCCCCATGCGGCACGGGCTTACAGGGGGAAAGAGCTTCCGCTCATTGTCGCGGGGGAGGCTACCTGCCCGGTAGGGCGCAGCTGCCTTTGCATATGCAGTACTCCGCAGTGGCTAACGGGCTTGATGAAGTTGAGGAGGCTGTGTTGTGTTCACATTCAAGTCGCAGTGAAGCGAATGTGAAGCGAATGTGAAGTCACCAGTTAGCGCCATCTTGGCGAGTTTGTGGCGTTCGTTGCCTGGCATTAGTGGCGCCCGTGACGCGCTGTGTTTACAACTCCAATATTTTCTGACTCTCACCGACGCATGTGAAGACTCGACCAGCTCGAAAGCGTGTCCGCCTTGTCGGCAAGTCGAGCTGGAAACCATGGCCGCTCCTCATTTTTGGCCATTTCGGGACAGGCGGGTGGCTCTGTGCTGGCAGAGTCTCCGAAGGCTTCAGGGTTCCAAATGTGGCCATCTCCGGTTCTTCTCGTGTCAGTTCTCCGGGGAGATGCATCGGACATGGCTGCTTGGATCAGATTGGGAGCGGGGGATTGGGACTTCTGTGTCGCCTGGAGACCCCCTCTGATCTATCATTGTTCTGTCTACGTCTTTACATTGTCCCCGCTGCCTCACAGACCCTTTGCTCTGGTGGAAAAGAACAGCTGAGCGCGTTTGATACTTCTGATCTTAATATCCGACGCAGATAATTACCATGTTCTGCTTCACTTCAAAATCAGAAAAGGGCCGCCTTGGTCGAAAGAAGCTTGAAAGGGGGAATAAAGATCCCAATCGCGCTGCAAGGTTCTCACCTCATTTCCGCCGCGGCAGGCAAGAGCATCTTACCAGAGAGAATGATAGTTCACGTCAGGATGAAAGCGAAACACCCATAAGCCGCCGAGCAAGTCTTGCGAGTCGGCCTCCTGCACGCTCAGCTCACGATGAACTCAAGGACCTCGAAGACCAGCTCTTCAAATGGCTAATAGACCGCAAAGTGTCGATCGATCAGTCGCAAACTGCAGCGGTCTCTTTGCTAAACGGCGTGTTCGCTTCTCATGACTCCTTGTGGGACTACAATAAACGACTGGAGGAGAAATTAAGGCGGAGAGATGACAAGCTCCGTCGCTACGAACACGAAGTAGCCGCCACGGAAGAGAAACTTTCACGCCTTGAGCAGCGAATTAATGCTGAGAGAGCTGCAGCGAAACTCGAGATCTCACAACTTAGCCAGCAATACCACAACCAACTCCTGGAGGAGCAGACAGAGAAAGAGGTGCTCGCCGCCACCCACGCAGAGGAAGTGAATGAGTTGAACCGAAGACAGAGCGAGAGCGAAGAACAGCACATTGCATTTGTAAATCGCCTCGTCTCAGACCACCAGAGCCACATTATTACACTAACACAGAAACATCAAACTGAGATCAAGAGGATAGAGGATAGATGCAGCGCCAACATTGCTTGTGAGAGGGAAAACGTCAAACAACTCGAAAGTGACATGTGCTTGTCCGTCGACAATTTTCAGGCAATGCCGGACAAGGAGCTCCAGGACCGATTCTACGAGCTCACCACTGAGATCGAGGCTCTTTCGCGCCTGACCCCAGTCCCTGATTTCGTCGAGCAAGCCGGGGCAATCGGGTTCAGTGTCCGGCTACCACCGAACATTCTGCCACAAGATCGCAAGCTTCTGTTCCAGAGCATCTTGTGGAACATAATCATAGATGGCATCTTCCTGACACCCTTCCGCGTCTTCGGAGGCTATGGAGATTCGATCTACCAAGCCTGGAAGACTCTATTTGGCGGACACAACAACGCCTTCCTCGAGTGGCCCGAACCAGATCCTCTTGCGGAGAAATGGCGCTTCACGACCGTCGACCGGCTTAGACAGGACCAGAGTCCCGTTACCGGCCCCCACAGCCAGCAGCAGGAAATCCGGACAAGCTACCACGACCGCATGTCGACTCTTACCTCAACACTTTCGAATCTCTTCACGTTTCCGCCTCTCGACAGCAACTCTCAACTCCTGGCTACCAGACTCCGTCAGCTCCTAAACCAAGCCCGTAAATTCGCTATTCACATCGGCCGTCAACGATGTCGGGTCCGCGTATTCCTACCTTCCACACTCAGGCCTCGCAGTCAACTTGACCCGGAGTACGTCAAGGGCGTATACCCGGGAAGTGAACTGGAAATGGCGTATGCAACTGCGGAATTTGTAGTAGCCCCGGGACTGGTCAAGGAAGGGAACTCGAGAGGAGGGAGGCTAGAGGAAAGGGTGCCGCTGACCAAGGCTGTAGTGTATTTCGACACTGAAGGCAATGTAGGAGTATCATAGTGCAGGCAGTCGTCGCGTTGAGGCTTACGCTACAGCCTGGTTGTCCTGCATCGTGGACTTGCGCTCTGATGCACGCAGAATCTGCTTGACAGCCTCCACCATGGAAGCTCGGACGACCACGTATGCCTCGGACAACCACGAATGCCCCATGCGATGTCCCACGGACGAAATTGTGAACCAATCGGCCCTCTTCACCAGGTCGAACGAAAGACGACAGAATGGGATAGCAATGGACAACCCAGCGGATTGTCTGACGGACTTTGCCTTATCGCCGTGCCCTCTGTACCTAATGCACCAGCTCATATGGAGTACTGGTTCGTAGCAATGGCATGCACTTTTCATGAATAAAGTCTCCCACAGCTCCTCATATTAATCGTTACATTTAGACTACTAGACATATCGAACTGCACGTAAGGAGCAAGTACGCACGCCAACACCTCCCTCTCCTCTCGTCTCGACATCGATATCCGACGAGAGCAGATAATCCCCTCCTCTCGCCATCGATATCCGACGAGAGCACGGACACAGACACCATCCGCGTCCCCCCCACTCAACTATTCACCTATAGTCCCCTATCATCCTCCATGGCCGCCGCTTCTACCCCAATAACAGCCCTCCTATTCTGCTACCGCCGTCCCGACATCACCAACGCCGCCTTCCGCGCGTACATTGAAGAAACGCACGTCCCGCTCGTCAAGTCCCTGCTAGGCGTCCACCACCCTCAAACCCACACCCGGTACTACACGAACAAGGAGGCCGGGTTCGCTTTGGGGACCCCCTCCGAGACGGACCCGGACCTGGTCGCCGTGCTGACGTTCGAGAGCGCCGACGCGATGAGGCAGAGCATGCAGGCCAGACAGGCGGACGGGACGCGACAGACGATCGAGGCCGACGAGGACAAGTTCATGGATCGGGCGAGACTCAAGCTTATAGTTCTCGGGGAGGGAGATGTCGGGAGGTCGGTGAGGGATGGGTGAGAAAAGCTGCGGAACGTGCCGCGAACATAACCCCTTTTGTGCGGACTCGTCGGGCTTGTTCGCTGTCGAGGGGTGAGGTCGTGCTATGTATATACATAGCATTCATGCCGTACGTGCCGTGCGTAGACACATGGATGTATGCTCGTAAAAAGGAGGAGCTGACGCATGTCCAAGGTAACGTTGGTTTCAACGAGTCGCCGAGCTGAGATCGACGATCATATGGCATACAAAGTACCAGGTGCAGGAGAATCCAATTGCTCGGAGGATACAGAGTAGAGTTCCCGTAAAACCGGAATCAGTAGACTTGACTCACCTTCACTTTCCGCCCCAGCCTTGTTCTCACCTACGGAGTACTGTAAAGCTTCCCCTAAAAGGAGAAAGTATAGCTACGTCGTAAACAAGCCGGGATGAGGCGCCGTAAGAGCGGAGCCGAGTCGAGCAGAGAAGCACAAGCCCTCCGTACGGAGGACTCGACAATCAATCATGCAGGGATGATCTTTCAGGCCATACGGAGGACAGATCGGGACATTCTGATCCTCGAGGGCTAGACTAGAAACGGGAAGCCTCTTTCGTCCCGAAGAAGATCAAGGATGGGCGTCGTAGCTGCAACGGGAGAGGGATGGAACGAGAAAAGGGATGATGGCGTGGGCGATCCGTGGCTGTTTCCGAGGCACTTCAGGGGCTCCAGCCTCGCCCGGGGCGGCGCGGGTTTGGGCCCGGGCCCTCAGTTCCGGGCCTTGGTAACCTCCCCACGCACCCCCCTGTTCGAAGAGGACTGTACCAGGATAATTACTGTGGCTGCAACCAGGACAAAGATGGCTGGCTGGGAATCGAAAGTTACTCCGTCACATTGACTCATTCCGAAAAAGATAAGGTGAGTTTAAAAAGCGCGACGACCCTCCTGGATGATGCAATCCGATGCGATGCGGGATGTGCGAAGGTGTGAAATGTGATGTGTTCTTCGATGGCGTTCGTTACGCCGCCAATCGGGGTCGAGAAACGCACTCGTCTCAAGACGGTATCAGCCTCGCCGGACGAGGCAGAGAGCCGTTTCAGTCTCGCACATTCATGCCCCTTACCTCGAGATTTCCTCAGCGCACGGGGGTTATATCATTGCGGTGTCGCTTCGTGGCCACTTATCTATCTCTGTCCCTATCTGTCTTCCTTCGTCGTACTCCGTATTATTCAAATATCCCAGCTTATACCCTATTTGTGAGCCTGCGCCTTCTTTCTTCTTACCTCTATCCAGTCCTGCATTCGGCCGTGGAGACAACGTAGCTCCGTCTTGCGCAATGTGGTCGCCCAGCCAAATCACTCGAACTGCTTCCAGCCATTCCGTGGCCCTGTCGATAGGCTCCATGGCGTCGTCCACTTCCAGCCAGAATTCGATGTATCTGCAGCACCCTGCGTCGAGCCCCGACACCAACTACAGTGACCGCGACAATGATGGCGAAAGCGTCCTGTCCGCTTACCAGGATGAGAAACCACAGGTCCAATCCCCGCAGCAGCTTCGGCCCGTGGCGTTCAGCCTCGACGAAATGCCACTGTGGAATCCCAAGAAAAGGTCCCTCCCGTTGAACTCCAGGGAGCATTTCATGGTGGCCGCAAAGCAACACCACGAGGTCCACCAGACGCTCGAGATGCAGAGGAAGCGAAGCGAGTCCGTCACCTCGGATGACACCCACGCCACGCTCGCCGAAGAGGACGACGGCCTTGAAGTGGAGATGGACCTGAAGACCCCGACCGTTGCACGGCACCGAGTTCCCCACGAAGAGGCGCTTGGTCTCGACGCAGCGGGACCCATGTCAAATCTGCTACACTCCCTCCTCCTCCGCGTCGCCGATGTCGAGCGTGCTCAACCCACCGTCATGGCCGGCGATTATGCGATCTTGCAAAGCCGTGTGGCCGAGCTGGAGCGAGAAAACCAAACGATCCTCAAAGCTCACAATGACCTACTCGCCCTCCGTAACGACGATCTGATGAATCTGATCAAAGTCCGTGACCTCCTCGCCGAGGAAAAGCGCGAACACGCCGCCATCCGCAAACTCCGTGATGACGACCTTGAAAACGTGCTCATGTTGCGCGAGAAATTGGCCAAAGCCACTTGGTCCGGGAAATTGCAGATCGCGACCTCGCAGCCACAAGAGAGGCGCTCGTACCTCGGTGGAGGATCGATGACACCCATCCTGCCACACCGGATATCGAGGCCTGACTCGGATGATTTGTGGCAACAGGCCAAGACCGCGGCGATGGAGCAGCGGGTCTTGGAGCTGGAAAAGGTGAATGCTAGTTTAAAAGCAGCTCAGCCCGCGGCCGCCGTCAAAGTTCCAGAGACTGATCAACTGATGAGTCGCGTGGAGAACATGTTCGAGGACAGCTTGAGGCAGCGGGAGAGGATGGCGAGAAAGGTGCAGCAACTCAGGTCAGAAAAGGATGGACTTCAGAAGGAAGTCGCACATTTGGAAGACCGGAATGGGGAGTTGGAAGCCCTTGTCGAGAGGTTGAAGAGAGGTGTGAATACTGGTGTTGGGCATTGAAACGAAGAAGGACAAGGGCTCGGCGATGAAACAATAGAAGACAGCAACATGATCAAGCGAGGCGTTTGGGAGAGATACCTGTGTTGGATACACCATGATGGACTTGAGGATTTCAGTAACAACTTGCTGTAACAAGATACGAAAGTTTCCTCGTCGCGGTTCTCGCACTGGGCTCCGAAAAAGCTTGGGAGTTGAACGCTGGTTGGGAAGCATGCCCTGTATGCAATTCGACTTGACCACGACGATATGATGGGAGCCCTTGACGGTGATAACAGTCATCAATCAGACTCTGCGGCTTCGACTGGAAAAGTGCATCCTTGACCTTGGTCGCGTAGCACGTTGTCTGAGGGTCCGCCCTTTCGTTCTTCTTGAAGACATGATCGAAGTGTCCTTCCAAGAGGCCTTACACAGGCGTCGTAGACTTTGGAATCGTAATGGCGACAATGACTATGAAAACCACTTGGAGTCGGCGTTCACGGGAGTCGATGTCCTCGTAAGGACCCGACATCCGGAGAGGTCAATATCTTATGCATGTAATTGTCCACATCATAGCATGCACCTTCTCGTAATTCGGCAGTCGAAGCTCGGTTTGACTGACTTTCTTGCTTCAGGAAACCACTTCCAGGGAGATGATGGTGGCCAGACTCATAATTTCGGAACAAAACAAAGTTGTGTGACGGTTCAATGTGCACCTCCAAGCCCCTCGCCTTCAGCTGTTTCATGGCTGATGTCAGGAGTTTGATAGCCAACCGAACACGGCGTGTGATTCCGTGGGGCTTCTCGAAGGGCTTCAAATGGACACAAAGGGGCGGCACATAGCAAACCAGACGGTCGATGCGACACGACGGAGATTGTCTGAACTCTCCTCGACTCTCCAAGGTGAGGCTTCTCCCCAAAAGCAAGTGGGTTGGTGGGGGCCGCGGTAGCCCTCGCGGCAGGTGGGATTCCGACGGGCGCAAAGGACGCCGCGTCCGCTGTGGCGGCCTGTGGCTTCTGAGCCTTTCCAGTCCTGGCTGGAACAGCAAACTGCTCGGTGGGTTATCCCCTTGCGACTGGGCCCTAACGAGGCGGCTAGGTCGATGATGATGTCTGGCGAGCATCCGCGGATCGCCTTGACTCGTTCAGGACTTGCAAGTGGCCGAGGGAGAAGCGTCGGCTCGCCGCGGGGTGGACTGCTGCAATGCATTGTTCGAAATGTGCTGACCGCCCATTTCAAGCCATCGTAAAGAAGCTGTACGAGTGATACGGACCGTGTAGGAGGGAAGATTGCGCGATAAGAGTAACATGTGGTGGATGGTAACTACGCCAACGTAATCAGTGGTTCTCGGTTAAACAAAGGCGCAGCCGGGGGTTTCCTCGCGGGACTCTACACAGTCTCATGAGACGGGTGATTGTTCCTGGAAAAGATGTCGAATCTTTGTGCGTCCACTCGAGATTGCAGTCGGGTTCGCAAGCTTTGAGATACCTCAAGCCTGATCTTGTTCTTGGGAGCTCGACTTCGTCATGCCGTTGCAGAGGTTTGTCTGAGCCATGACTCGCCTGGGTAGAATTGACTCGTCGCAGTCTTGTCAGGAGAAGGTTGCTTTCTCATGAAACTTTTCTTTCTGGGTCCGAGTTGTTTCTGACGACACGTCCTCGCTCCATTACCCACCCGGCCCACCAGACTGGGTGTGGGTTTGCACGAGGATGGGCCCCGGGAAGATGGGAATTGCTTGCGCGGAAGGAGGGGTCGCGTTTCCTAGCTCTACCAAGAGTGTCCCGCAGCGCCAGGAAATGGAGGACGCCGTCTGACAGCGGCGTCGTCCCCGGTCCTCCACTGGTCGTCGTAGATTAGACCGTCAGACACGACAATCGGTGAACCGCTTGGGCTAGGCGAGGGTTTCCCTTTCTCGTCTGGGATCAGGGAGGTGCAAGCTGCATGGAAGAATGCAGGAACAGAAGTAGAGCGAGATTCTAAATGCTGACGATCCCACGTTATTCTGTGCGCTTGGTGCCACGATTGCCTCTACACGTCGAGCGCCGTGTTAGCAACAGAGACATGGGTTCTGATTCGGCCATGTGGCTGCCTGTGTTCACCGCGAAGCAGGTAACTGTGTTGTAGAGGACCCAATGAGGTGGTCAGCACCAATGGTCAAATTGTCATGAGTGGGAGCATCATCTTCGGGCATCGCGCTGCATCGAGCGCCAACCGCGCGAACGTGGGTACGGTCCGAAGCTTTGTGACGGTGAGATTGTGGAATGGCTGGTGAATATGAGGTGGCTGGGGCACAGCTATGAGTACTACGAGTACTGTACGTAGCCCATCCAGTGCCTGCCCTCTCTCTCTTGCGATCATCGGTGGCCACCTTTCATGATGGCGCTTGCGGTCGGTGCCTGCTGTCGGGCATGTCGCTCCCGCTGCAAGTCCCGTGACCGCGCAGTCAGACGAAGACAGCTCAACTTGACATCGTTGCTTCGTACTATCTACAGTCCTGTGCAGGCGTTGAGAGCGATCTTTGCTATGAGCTCTGGCTTCGTGAGCCAAATTAATGATTTACGGTGCCAGGGGTCATACCGTCGACGTGGGCGCGTCGGCAGGAATTGACAGGTGAACTAAGTTACATCACGTTAGAGACATTCCAGTCTGGTCGTTGCAAGCTGCCGGATGGATGTCGAAGGCTGCCCCGGTGGACATGTCCCCCTCTCTTCTTTTCTCGCAGCGGTGGCACTGGAAGTGGTGGAAGGAATGCCCGCCAGACCCGCTCCCCTAAAGTAGCTCGCCAGGCATAACGGCAACGCGGGTCCGTCCTGGCTGTGCGGGTTGCCCCTCAGCCAGTGATCAGTTGGCCTCGCTGGTAATTTTCAGGGGCTCCCGGGTTCCCAGAGAGGAGGGCAACCAAGCTGAGAGGGATGCCTAGGAATCTCTGAGTGCCTCTCGCTCGCAGCGCCCTCGGCCTCCCCTCTGTTTCTCTCCCTCCCTTTCCTCCCTCCTTTTGCCCCTCCTTCGTTTTGATTTTCTTTTCATCGCACACATCGCTCACGGCCCTGTGTGGTAACAACACCGTCGTCGCCGTCACAATTCCACGACCTTCACAGTCACTAGGGCTTCACCTGCAGGCACAGCTGATACGCATCCTCGATCCGGACTTCACGCACGCCCACGTGATCCACTTTTGCCTGCGCTTTTCGCCAATCGAGACTCGGAGACGCATCCATCATTCACCGCGCGGACGAGCCAACGAGCCAGCGATCCAGCCAGCCAGCGAGTCGAGTTGCAGCAAGCCCACACTGCCAGCTGCAACCTTGGTCAAACTGCTTCCCTCTCACCTCTCTAATCGCCCTGCGCTGATCTCGCACGGAATGGTCACGTCGACACCAACACCTCTAAACCAACTCACTTTCGAGCGAAAGGCTTGCGCCTGGTTGGAGGGCTTGTAACAGATCCTTTGACTCCCGCCATGGCCCAACCTGATCCCACTGCCGCTGAGGCTACCAACGCCGCAGCGACAGCGACCACGAACACCCCCAAGAAAGTTGCGTCGGCGCCCGAGAAAAAGTACAAATGCCAATACTGCAATCGAGCCTTCAGTCGCAGCGAACATCGGAGCCGACACGAGCGGTCGCGTAAGTCCATCCCTCCTACTTTTTCTCCGTGTGTTATTGCGACCGACGTGGGGCAATAGGGGACACACAACCCCGCCATCAACCGTAAATCACCTCGCTGACCTTTCGTCCCTTGACAGATACCAAGGAGCGGCCCTTCAAATGTCAGAAATGTCGCAGCACCTTCGTCCGCCGAGATTTGCTCCTACGCCACGACCGAACCGTACACGCAAAGGATGGCGGTGTGCCGCTTCAGTCTGAGGGCAGGCAGAAGAAATCGAACACAACATCAGGGACAGGTAGAGGTGCAGGCGCAGAGACAAAGGCGACGCCCTCATCGGCGAAGCCCTCTATCAGCATCGATCCTGGCACGTTGGAGCAGATAGAGGCAAGCAGCGATGGTATGCTCGACCTTGAAACGGCCGCCATGTTGATGACAGACTTCCAACACAAGGCGGCAGCAGCAGCGAACGGCCATCTGAACAACGGCGAAGGCTCCATCCCCGGCTACTCCCCAGACCGCAGCTCCCTTCTCGAATCGTCCGACTACCTCACCGGCACCAATAGCCTGCCGCACATGCCCTGGGACAGCTTCATGCCGCAAGGCCCCTCGGACCAAAAGGCGCATTCCATGTCGAGCATGTCGTCGCAAGACAATCTGTCGCAGGCGCCCTACGTCCACATGGGATCGATACAGCCGCATCAGTCGCAACTTCCGCCGATCATGGAGCGAAACCACTCGCTCACGGCCTCGCTGCCTTCCGCCTTCCCGGGACTGGCAGACACATTCCCCGTCTCTGGAACTCCTACCCCGAACGCGCTGTCACCGTTTCCGTCGATGACTGGGCCTGTGTCGCCGGTGAATTATCGCAAGTCGCCTGGCCCGGCGCAGCCCCTTTCCCTTCCCAAAGCTCCCCAAATTAGCAACGAAGACGAGAGAGCCATCATTGCTAACCAGTTAGTTGGAGACATTGCCCTTCCCTCGTTGCCCTCCATCAACCTCTACCTCACTACCTACTTTAACCTATTCCATCATCACCTCCCCTTCCTCCACCCAGTCAGCTTCCATCCCGAGACCACCGAACCAGCTCTTCTCCTTGCCATCCTCTCCATCGGAGCCTTGTACAACTTCGACCAAGAACAAGCCTATCTCTTGCATCACGGGTCCAAGAAACTTGTGAATCAGTTCCTACAGAACAAGGACAACTTCGACTCGAGAAAATGCCCCCTGTGGACTATGCAGAGCACACTGTTGAACATGGTCTTCGAGAGCTGGAGTGGTGGTTCTCAGGGCCTTGAATGGGCGTGCTCCATCAAGAGTCTGCTTGCCAACGTGAGTATCTTTCCAATCGCTCCGTGAGTGTTGTGCTAATCCTCATAGATGGTTGCTGGCAATAAATACGAACTCAAGCTTCGCATCGATGCCCGGTCAGGAGCTTCTCCGACGCACGAAGAGTGGGTCACAGAAGAGGGATGCAGACGGACATACTATGCTGTCTACATCTTCTTCGGCATGCTCACATTGACGTACAATCACACACCAGCGATCAGCTTCAATGAATTTGACTCACTGCCTCTACCGTCCTCCGAGTCTCTGTGGAACATTGAACCCAGCGATGAAGATTCCTGGCAAGACATCATTGCAGCGTCGCCGACCATTACCGTCCGGGAAGCCCATGACAGCCTTTTCCAGGGAGACGCCGCCCGATACAGCGCATTCGCCACACGTGTTATGATCAACGCCTTGTTCTTGGAGGTCTGGAATCTGAGGAGAAGTTTCGAATCATTGCAAGACGTCGTTCTCGAGTGGAAGATTCGAATCGCCCTCGAAACCTGGGAGCGATCTCTCGACCTGTGCGAACCTGAGACCATCGTCGTCCCCTTGAGCACGCCACACAAGAGTCACCCACTGATCTTCAACTCGATGGCTGTCTACCGGAACACAAGAGCCTTCCTCGAGGTGGACCTTAAGAATGTCCAAGAAGCTTTGCGATATCACAATTCCTACGAGATTGCCAATGCTATGACACAGTCCCGAGACGCTGTCAAGAGAACCAAGGAAATGATCAAGGTGATCGAGCAGTGCTATGAATGTATTGAGATCGTCGCCATGCAAGGCGTCAACTGGGTCACCAAGACGTCGTCAACCAACTGGAGCATCGAACATCCTCTTTGTGGCCTGGACCTCATCACCATACTGAGCTTGTGGCTGTATCGCATTGAGCACGACGATCAAGAGGCCACGGACGAGGAACTGTCGATGTACATGAAGGTGCGCGGCTTGTTTGATGACGATGCCGTCGATTCAAACGGCTCTCGCTTGAGCTCCACGGTAGCCCGCGTCTGGGGTTCGATGCTGGACGGAGTTGTCGTCTGGGGGTAAGTCGAATTGCATGTCAGATGTAGGCCACGCTAACTTCTTGATAGCATCTCGAGAACCATGGGCGAATCATTTAAGCTGCATTCCCAAGCACTGGTCGGCTACGTCGACGAAATCAACATGGACCCCATGACTGGCATGTCACAGGTGCCTGACCAAACATTGATGGGCATGGAAACAGCATACTAATTTTCTTTTGTTACACACTCCTCTCATATTTCTGCATGGCGAATCGGCGGCTTCACTGGAGAATCAACGGCGTTCACGAGCATGGCGGTTGCACTCTGCCTTTTTCGGTTTTCGAATCTTTCCCCCGAAGTCTTGCTTTCAGCACATCTCACGGCCGCGACACTCATACACAACCCAGTCAGGCCGACAGGACAATTCGAACCATCTTACTCATCACCTACTCGACGCGATCTTCTCTCAACCACGCAACCTACAACCTAATCTTCTCACTTGATACCTTGTGCGCTTAGCAAATGCAAGACTTCGGCTCTTCCTTTTATTGACGACTCTTTCCGCTCGATCACAGCGATGTGCTCCGGGCATCTCAACATCGCCAGCAGGGTTATCCTGGCGTTTTATGACCATTCGACTCATTGAAACCTCTTCCACCTGAGACTGTGAAACGGCCGATTTGTTTGAGTCTTTCCGACTCTTCTGTATACTAGCTGAAATGGATTGTTTGGGGACAGGAGGGTTGGGTGGGTGCGGGTCAGACATGTTTGATAGTTCTTGCAAGCAGAACACACGCTACCTGCCACATGGAAATGGCAATGGCAATGGCAATGCAAAGCGTGGTAATGCGAGGGTGCAAGCTGCAGAACAGAGCGAGCAGCAGAGCTGACTGACCTATCCCCAAATCCGTGAAGAAGAATAACAAGAACAAGAACAACAAGACAAGTTAATTAATGATATGCATACACTTACCGAAGCATCGCTGTCTCTTGGTTTCCGGCTGGTCAAATTTCTGTAGCGAGTACGCTCTGTACTCCTGAATGCGACCCGTTTCCTCCGAGCGGCTCACTTTGTGCGATCATGCGAATGGTAGGGCCAATGTCAATCTCAAGAGGTATGGGTCTCCCTGATGGTATCATATTCCGATACCCCGTATCCACATTCTTGACGAATCTGCTAGAAAGATACTTATATGTATGCCGCCGTCAAAGTAGACAGACGTACTGTGTACACACATACACGTAACAAGAGCAGAGCTAACCAAGTCCAGTGTTTGGGGCCATGATTTGAACAGGAAACATCCAAGGAGCGTTTTCAGGGTGATTAAGGGGGTATATCGACCATTGAGGCCAAAAGGTTGCTGGCGATGATGCTCCTTGATAGGTCCGTGAGGGAGTCATCTTGTTGCTTCGGGCATGTCTCTTGCGCCGGCCGGGTCTTCTGTGCTCGTTCTTTTGGTCCTTGGGTGTTGTCTCTCACGATCGATAAATATGGGGCATCTGTAATACAAATCCTGCTGAACCAGCTCTTCAAGAGATGGCCTTCCTCTATACGATAATGGTGCCCGGAGGGGGCTTTGGGAACCGGTATCGCTTTGTGCATGTCGATATAAGAAAAAATCCATGACCCTTCATAAGAGCGCCTGATGCTAAGATATTGTGCACCTTCGTGGTCATGGACGTCCGCTCCGTACAGCGAGACTGGCGACGTATGCCTCTCCGTGGATAACCTGGCACCGATGGAGCGCGCAATCACGGAGATGTTGCGATCCTCTTGCGCTGGTTCTGCCAGAAGCAGGAGGTGGTCTGCTTTGTCTGTGCATATGCCGAACAAACAACAAAGATAATGCTTTGCGGATTAGTTTCGGTAGCGTTCTGGCAGACGGACACACGGGAGTTGCCGAGAACAACCTATGCAGAAAGGTGCGATACAATCGAGGCGCCCATCCTGGGCTTCGGGTCTGCGTTCCAAACGGACCCCGGGATCCTTTAACAGACAAATGCTGAAGGACGCTTCCCAGCCTTGAGGGCGCCTTCCCTCCCAATCGTCAGGAAACCCCAGGACTTCTGCGAGCATTTGGGGGCATCCGCCGTGGACTCTAAGAAGCAGGATAACACGACATGGAAAAACAACGCTGTGCTTTTCATGCTGTAATCGACTTGGACCACGCCTTTTGCACCTTCTTCGCAGAGGCCGAGAAGAGCAAAGATGCGGTCGCGAAGATCGGCGCACTTGGACTGTCCAAAAGTTATGAGGAGTTCTTTCAATGTGAACTGCCGCTGTTGCTCTCGGAATCTGTAGTATTCGAAGACCATGAGTCTGCCTTGGCTCGCTTCAAATCGAATCTTGATAGTCTTGTCAGATTGCTCTTCTTTCTCCACAGTGAGGAAATAAGGCTGTTTGCGATGGAGGATGACCCAACTGCTTCAGGGGATCGCTGATTGTCTTACACCAGTATCAGCTTCTTCGCCAGCATAACTTCTTGGATGACCCATGTGCGCCCCCAGTATTCATTTTCACATAGGGCAAGGAGGGCATCCAATCCTTTTTGCGTCTGCGTGTTAGGGGAGTGAAGGCCTATTGCCTCGAGGGCGTTCTTCTGTTCGTCGTCTCCAGTGCCGAGCCAGATCACGACCTGATGGGCTTGGCTATAGATCGCGGCCATGTTTCGAACTTGATGGCTTTGGATACGTGTCAATGGACCGACGACGCCAGCTTTCAAGATGGCCCTTTGGGCAGGAATATCTAGGCACCAAGGAGGACAACTTACTTGCGCTCTTGAGTAGTCGCCTGGTCGATACAGATGGCATCAATCCACAGCTGGGGACTTTTGGACGTATACGTCGCTTCTAGGCGAAATGCTTCTAGGAAAGCCTAGAGATTGGAAAAGACATCGAATAGCGCCCCGTTGATTTCGATCATATGGCGAGGCTGATACTTGTCGGTCGGTCCCCGACAATAGGAGAGGCATTGGTGAATGGAGCGCGTGGTAGAGTGCAGTAAGCGACATTGAATCCTCCCGTCAGGTGAAAGATCTGGCAACACTTCAAGCAGCCGAATTGACTGCTGAGAAAGATCTAGAGGCCTGTGTTGGAACCACTTGATGGTCTCATTTGCACGGCGGCTCGGTTGATGTTGTGGCCCGCATCGGACTGGATCGTGCTCTTCATGGCTCATATTCTTGTAGACAACAGATTCACACGTGGCACTCCCGAGAGGGGCTTTCTGTAATGGTGTGAGCTTGGAAGACAATGCCACGGATATGTATATCAACACCCCATGAGCACAACAAGAGTTTGTCGTTAACCAGACAATCGTTACGGCAGTGGGTGGGGTTTATTCGCGGTGTTGATACAGGGCCAAAGATCCCTGTCGCGATGTAATGCATCGAAAGTGCCGGCAAATCAGGGATTAAGGCACCGCCGCCCATCAGGCTTGACGCGGTTGGCCCTTGAAGCTTTGGTCTGAATACGGGCGAAAAGCCTCAAGGTGCATGTGTGAATGAGGCGTTTTCACGCCCTCCTTACTGTTTCTTCGCTGAAAGCGCCCGAGCAAGCACTGTAGCCGTCCATGTCCAGAGCGTTCTGTAGCATCGACCATCCACTGCCCTGCGAGGCCGATATTATCCTGCAAGCACCCCGTTGAAGTCCAGCGAAGCCCACCATTTCTTTCTCAAACCCTGACTCACCATAGTCATGTCATCCACACCGCCGTTGTCTCGATCTCTCGTTTGCAGGAATTCACACACGGCGTTATCAGCGTCGCCTTCTGCATCATAGTAGAAGATGCCTGGAATGCTGTCTGGCGAATCGAACATCTGCCAGGACCGGTACTCGGGCGGCAGTGGTGGGAAATGGCGCTTCGCCTCGCCATTCCTGAGCCCCTCGACTTCCAGCAGCGACGAGGAGTTCCGCTTTGCGAGATCTTCTGGGTCAGAGCACATATTCAACTCGCCGGACACAAGGGAGACTTGTTGCTTTGTCCATGCGCGGGGGACTCTTTTCTGCTCGTAAATCGACATGGCTTCTGGTATTGTGATTGTGCCACGAACAACTTCACTTACGACGCGGCCAAGGAAGACCCCATCTTCAATCGCCGTGGCTGCGCCCTGGCCCATGTGGTTCTGCATGCAATGGGCGGCATCTCCTAACAGAACGACGTTCCGGAATTCGTTCGACCACCGTTCCATGAAGGGCATGACCAGCAGTGGCCACCGTTGCGTGTAGTTGACCAGTTTGATGATGGATTGAATGGCGGGGCTGTAGTCCTTGTAGTAACCCCTAAACTCATCAATGTCAACTTCCTCCATCTTCTCCACGTAGTAGTCTTTACAGAACGAGGTCACAACATTCAGCTCCTTGCCACCCGAAAGCGGATAGGTCATAATATACCCGTTCGGGCCAGTCCACATATCCATGGTGTTGGTAAGGATAGACGCAGCTTCCGGAGCCTTAGCCTTGATTTCTTCGTAGGTGAGAACGCCCCTGTACGCGGCGACCTTTGAAGGAGCGCGGGGCTTGACCTCTGGGAAGAGGTGTTGTCGGATGGTTGATTTAATGCCATCGCAGCCGACGACCAGATCAAATGTGTAAGAAGCACCCTTGGCTGTGGTCACCGTTGCTGACTTCTCTGAGTACTCAAGCTTCTCGACTCGTGCTCCTACGACCATCTGGACACCATGTTGACGAGCTGACTCGGTCAGACCGGCATGAAGGTGGTCTCGCCGGGCTATTAAGTGTGGGAAGCCAGTAATCCTGTGAACTCGCCTGGGATCGACTCTGGTTACGACCTCTCCGTTGACGCCCCATGTCCGTACCTCGTCCACTTGGACCAAGTTGTCGCCAATGATCTCGTCGACGCCCCATCGGATGAGGTATTTCGATATGTTCGAGAAGATCTGAATGCCGGCTCCGATCTCACCTAGTTCAGTGGCACTTTCGAGGATTGTGACGTTGGCGCCTCCTCGACGCAGCGCGATGGCCGCAGCCAGTCCACCCATGCCCGCACCAATGATTCCCACATTGACAGGGACTGGAGGCATCCTGAAGGAGTGCGGGAGCGGCGAGTGTCGGCTGGTATTTGGCGCCTCGACTGTTGGCCTTCTCAACAAATTAAGTTTATCCTACGTTTTTCTTTGGGGCGAGAGGCCAAGTAGCTGGTAGCAAACAGGTGTATGTTTGTTGTATATACGAATGATCAGAGTGGTGATTGCCTCACCCGTTGAGGCCGATAGGAAGCAAAGATCGAGACGGACGGCGACGGAGGGTAATGTTCGGTCGAGCATGTCGTTCAGAACATGGCTGATATCGTGGCGTACTGACTCATGTCATGCACAGGGTGAATCGTGTTGCAGGTTGCATCCTCGTCGACTCGGCGGCCTAACGAAAACGAGCCAGTCAGTTTGTGCGAGCGATCGAGGCTTTTCGGACATAGGCGACTTGCCGTGTAAGCCACAGCTTCTTGGTATTACTGTGCAAACCGCAGGAAACTTCCGCTGAAAGAGCACACTTCAATATTCTCAGGGCAGTGACTGAAATGAGGAATCTGCGTGACGACGCAATGGACGCGGGGTCGACATGAAGCGTGGGTGATACACAAACATCCGTTTCCACAAGTCGGGACAAGGCGCAGTGAGATGCATGGTGCACGATATTGGCGTCTCGTGTCCGAATGCTTCTTGTTACCCCTGAAAACTCTCGCGCAGACGAAAGAACATCGTCGTGCAGTCTTATCAGTAGCACACGAGCAATCTCCTAGTTCAGCACAAGCTATGTACGTGGCCAGGTTCGACCAAGTTCCCGTAGACCAAGAGTGGTCAAGAGTCCGAAGACGAACGAAGGCATGTGTTGCTTCTTGTCGAGCAGGCATGGCTTGACTAGGTGAAGCCAATTCCGAGACACGGCACAACATGTCGGGTCCGAGATAGATACAGGATTACACGAAAAACTCAAGAGAACGCGTCGACTTTGTTGACCCTGAAACCGCAACTAGATGCACTCCGCGCCCTCGTATTTCAGGCCTCGTAGCGCTTGTCTTGTTCCCTCGTGGCTTCGTCGCACACCTAGAATGAGGGGTATGACACCCACCAAAGGGTTGTGGTGATCGCGAGACTCGAAGCGAACTCCAGCCTCCTCGGTGGCCTTGGTGGTGTGACGCCCCGGAGCTGGAGGTTACAGGCTATTCTACTCGCCTTTAGAGCTGACTTGGGTAGGACAAGGAGGCCCGAGGCGGCGAAGAGCGGTAGAGGCTGGCCCGGGCGAGCCAGCAACTGCCTCTTCATGATGCTCTGTCATTGCTGTGCTCGTAGCACGTAGAACGGCCGCGGGTTGCCTCTCCTCGCAGCCTCTCCGGTCATCCATCGTGCTGATATGCGTTTCATCCATCCCACGCCCCCCGGGCAATAACCAACAACTGCGTGCAGATAGCCGCTAGCGAGGCCTGCCCAGTCAGCCTATAGCCCTGGCGGGTTTGGGAACGCTTCTCGACGGTGCTTGGGGGTTGTGCCCCTCTCAAGGCTTGCGGCCCTCCAATCGGGGCGCATGTCGAGCACTCTCTCCACTCCTTCCTCTCACAGGCCACAGACGGGATAGATCAAAAGCGAAGTACTTGTACTACAGACCGCAAACCGCAGTCTCTGGGCTCCAGCATCGCATACCTGCCCTGACACCCCGAGCCAGACGACGCCCCAACCTCCCATCAATCCACCGCCGACCTCCCTTCTCTGTTTTGCGTCGACGTCGACGACCATCCGTTGGTCTCCCACCGATTCGCCCACCGGTGTCGCAGCGCTCGAATATGCAGAGCCTGTCTGCCTTGCTGCGCTTGGACAGGCAACATCTGGCGCTTCGTTCCCGCTCGAGAATCGGTTGAAGACGGTGACATGTCAACCTCGCGCAGGGTAGCACAAGATCCGACGTTGCAAGGACCCTCAGCCAAATCAGGCTCTGTCCTTGCCGCCGCTTTTCAGTACACAGAACCCAGCCGTCCGTCCCGCCCTGCGTCTTCCAACGTTCACCACAGTGGCATGAGCGGCCTCTCGCCGCGCCGTCGTGCCCAACAGGCCGCGATGAGCAGCTATGTTGCCAGCACCGACGTCCCTCCGCCTCCCCCACCCATCTTCGTCCGTGCCTTGTACAACTATGAAGCCGACGATCACACAAGCTTGAGCTTCCGACAGGGCGACATCATCCAGGTGTTGACGCAGTTGGAGAGCGGCTGGTGGGATGGAGTGATCAACGATGTCCGGGGCTGGTTCCCGAGCAACTATACCGTAGAGATCACCAATATCGATGAGCTGAGTGAGGCTGGTCTCGCCGGCCCGGATGGAAGTGAGACGGGCTCGGGGACCGAGGAGGAGTATGATGAAGAGGAAGAAGACTCGGACGTGCACACGCAAGATGAGGATTCTGACCTGCCGATTGAGGGAGGGAACAGCCAGAGTCAGGAGGAGGCAGCGTTTTGGGTCCCTCAAGCAACTCCGGACGGGAGACTTTTCTATTTCAACACCTTGACTGGTGTCAGTACCATGGAATTACCCTTAGAGACACCGACCAGTGCCGATGAGACAGGGCCTCGTGATCGCAACCATTTTCATGTGCCTGAGCAGACTAGACCGCCTCCGGAGATGATGTCTGGAGGGTTCGGCAACGAGGAGGACTATGACGGGTCTGCTTCAGAGGCCGACGGCGAGCTGTCCTTCATTCCCTCACATAAGAAAGGGTCCGGTTCTACGACCTTCGGCAGTATCTCAACCTCCACTTCCATGGATTCTATCAGCGCAGCGGCAGTCAGGCAGCCGAGCAATCCATCAGTCAACCCTCTCACATCCACCTTCGGCCAGGCGAGCATCTCCATGGCAATCCCCCCGTTGCGACCGACCGACACCTCCTTCATTGCCGGAGTTCCCCCCCGATTGTCGAAATCACCCACACCGCGGTTTTTCTTGGAAGATGCCGGGGTCGCTCCTGTAACGTGGAACGGCTTGGTGGACAACATGCAAACCGCTATCGAGGCATATCGGCATGCGATTCGGTCGCACGCACGCGCCGACTACGTGCGAAGAGCAGAGGACATTTCAGATCATCTGCGCATGTTACTGGCCGCAGGATCAGGGACAACGGACAACCACTCGGGCAATCCCTCCATCATCTCTTCGAACAAGGCTCTCTACCCGCATTTCCGAGAAATGATGTCCAAGTTTTCGAAACTGGTCCTTTCCTCCCACATCGCCGCCGCCGAATGGGCGGGCCCAGATGCGCTGACGAAATGTCTACAAGAGGCCGAGGGCGTGATGAATGGGGTGTACGGCTACGTGGAGGTCGCAAGACAGCAGAGAGGAGAAGAAATACCACGATTGGTGCCTGGCTTTATCTTGGGCAGCACCGTCGGAGGCAGTTGGCGGGACAACAACATCGACAACCAGACAAGATTGGACGAGGTGTCGTTCATGGACTCCAGCGACGAGTTGCTGTCTCGCCCTTCAGAACCGCTCGATGCAAATCTCCTGCGTCGCATCGAAGACGCGAAGAAGAACTTGTCGATTGCAATCCGTCGCCTGGAAGAGACTCTTGTCCTCACCGAGAAGATTGTAACGCCCGCGCGACAGTCTGCCATCGGGGACGCCGTCTGTCAAGGTGCTGGCATCGTGTTGGAACAGTTCCGACCATGGATAACTCACACCGAATCTATCGATCTATCAGCACTGGGGAACGTGTTTCAAAAACCGTCATTGGTCGACTTTGGTTCTCAGAAGCAGAAAGCCTACGACTCGATCGGTGAATTGGTAGCCACTTGCCAAGCTGTTACCATGCCGCTTCCAGATGAATGGGCAGAGGTGCGCGGTGAATCATTGGATACACGGATCAATAACGTACGGATGGCTTGCAAGCAACTGGATACTCATGTGTCTAATCTGGGGTATGCGCTCGAGCTATTGCTTCCTGCAACCACTCTCAACCCGTCAGTGCCTACCGACAAGCGCGAGAAACGGGTAACAGATGGAGGCGAAACGTATCAGACACACCATCTTCGAGCCGACTCGAGGCATGGAGCCAACCTACGGCCAGCTTTGGCAGACGTCGGTCAGTCAAAGTCATACACTCTTGGTGAAGACCCAGCGGACAAGATGCGTCGACCACCGACGAAGGACAAGGCGAGGCAATTCTTTGGGCAGATACCACCAAACCTAAGCCAGCTCAAGACGAATATTGAGCCGAGCTTTCCCGCGGAAGAAGTGCCCTGGTATCTGCAACTCGACCATGCGGGTGAAATTACTTATGACACCAAGAACGACCCTCCTCAAGTCAAAAGTGGGACGCTTACTGCCCTTGTCGAGCAACTTACCCGCCACGATCGGCCGGATACGACTTTTACAACTACATTCTTGCTGACTTATCGTTCCTTTACAACTGCTTCAGAGCTATTCGAGCTGCTGGTAAGACGGTTCAACCTCCAGCCGCCTGCGGGCTTGACGCGGGACGAGCATTCCATCTGGGAAGAGCACAAACAGAAACCAGCCCGATTTCGCGTGCTGAACATTTTCAAAACCTGGTTGGAGCAGTACTGGATGGAGCACGAGGACATCAACAGTCAAGCATTGCTTGAAAGAATGCTCGCTTTTGCAAAGAGCACCTACACGACGACGAAGATTCCATTGGCGAAAGCTTTGACGGCCACCGCCGAACAGCGACTGAAAGGAGGAGAGGCATTGTCGAAGAAGCTCGTGCTGACGTTGACAAATTCCGCACCGCCTCCTATCCTGCCCAAGAACATGAAGAAGCTGAAATTCCTTGACATTGACGCCAAGGAATTCGCGAGGCAACTAACAATCATGGAGTCGAAGCTATATGGCAAGATCAAACCTGTTGAGTGTCTGGCGAAGACGTGGGAGAGGAAGGGCAACGCGGACACCAGTGATACGGCTCCGAATGTAAAGGCTCTCATCTACCACTCCAACAAGCTGACACATTGGGTTTCGGCGATGATTCTATCGCAGACAGAGGTGAAGAAGAGAGTCGTAATCATTAAGCATTTTGTGCAGATCGCCGAGGTGAGTTTGATCCTGTCTTTATGGTTCGCACGAAAGCTGACGTAGACAGCAATGTCGGGGATTGAACAACTTCTCTTCAGTGACAGCCATCATATCGGCGCTGGGCACCTCTCATATCGTACGTCTAAGCCGAACCTGGCAGGCGGTCAACCCAAAGACGAATGCCATGCTCGAAGGGATGCGCAACCTGATAGCATCTGGCAAGAATTTCCTCCAATATCGAGAGACACTACGGGTGGCCACTCCTCCTTGCATCCCCTTTTTGGGTGTGTATTTAACGGATTTGACTTTTATCGAGGACGGTATTCCCTCCCACATCAAGGGCTCGAATTTGATCAACTTCGCCAAACGAACGAAAACCGCCGAAGTCATTCGGGATATTCAGCAATATCAGAATGTGCCTTACGCGCTCAACCCGGTTCCGGAACTGCAGGAGTGGATTGCAGAGAACATGAGGAATGCGGGCACGTCGGACGACGACATGTTCGCCCAAAGTCTCAAGATCGAACCACGAGAGCGAGAAGAGGAGAAGATTACGAGACTCCTCTCTGAATCAGGATTCCTGTGAGACGATAAATGGATGCTTTTGTCCGGCACAAAGGTGTCTCGATAGCGAGAGCGGCTAACGGGCTAATAATGCGCGAGCGATGCGCATGATCCGAGCTCGCCCCTGGCCCATATTCCGGTGCTCATTTACTTGCGAAGAGGCTCATCTACTTGGCGTGCGTCTCGAAGGTTAGGAAGGGAAGCATACGGCGTTACGATGAAGATATCTGAAGGGAGCTATGACTGAGCTTTGAGGAGCTATGAGCCTATGACACGTCTTGCGAATGTGCATTTCATTTCTCCAGAGAGATCTCGTGTGCTTGTCAGCTGGGGGATCTCCAGCAGCGGCTATAACAGACACCTGCTGAAAATATATACGTCGATGACCATTTTCCGTGGCCGTGGCCGTGGCCGTGGCATTGGATATCGTGTTGTCGGCTCTGTCGCCTTGAGGACAAGTCTCGCAGTAGTGGTACTGTAGAGGCAAGCATATCTGGGCTTTCGAGCGCCGTCGGCGTCGGCGTCACCTCCACGATGACTGCGACAACTGCGGCGTGTCTTCTCGGCTATTGCACCGTCCATGGCCGTTGCTCGCCATTTAGCCGACAGTCTCCAATGGACCTGATTCTCTCAACTTCTTCACGCAACCTTACCAGTGTCCACGACCTGATCTCACTTCTTACGTTTCTTCCCACCTTCCGTACATGCCGCCCTCTCTGTCCTCAATACTCACGACACTCCCACGCAGCTTCCTCGCTGCTGCTGCCACCGTCCGAGTGCCTCCCACGATTTCCCCGCACCATTTTCTCCCACTCTCTGTTTCACGCCGAGCCAAACAACAGATCTTAAGTACGATCCGCAACATGTCCTCTCTCAACGCGATGGGCAAGCGCCTCTCTGGCAAGACCATCCTCGTGACTGGCGCGTCCTCCGGCATCGGCCGCTCCATCGCCCAAGAATTCGCACGCACCTCTCCCCAGAACCTCAAGATCATCCTCACGGCGCGGAGAGTCGACACGTTGAAACAAGTTGCATCTGACATACAGAAGGAAGTCGGCGACGGAGTGAAAGTGCTGCCCGTCAAATTGGACATTTCGAAGCCCCAAGAGGTGGCAGATTTTGTGCCCAACCTGCCAGAGGGGTGGAGGGACATCGATGTCCTGGTGAACAATGCCGGGCTGGTCAAGGGCGTGGATAAAGCGCCCAACATCAAGGCGGAGGACATGGAGGTCATGTTTGCAACCAATGTCACCGGGCTGATCAACATGACACAAGCTATTTTACCGATTATGCAGGCCAAAAAAGGCGACAACGGCGAGGACGTTGGTGGCCGCGGCGATGTCATCATGATTGGCAGTATTGCAGGACGAGAGGGATACCCCGGAGGAAGTATTTACTGTGCTACGAAGGCCGCTGTACGGACATTTACCGACAGTCTGAGGAGGGAGTTGATCGCCTCGAGGATTCGGATAATTGAGGTTGATCCCGGTCAGGTTGAGACGGTAAGCTTGCGGTCGCCCTCGACTCCGATATCTGAGCAGGACTCTTCCTCGAAGACATGTGGCATATCTCGTATGGCCGGAGGACTGACGGTACTGGCAGGAATTCTCCGTGGTTCGTTTCTACGGCGACAAGTCCAAAGCGGACGCCGTCTACAAAGGAGTCGAGCCCTTGACCCCAGACGACATTGCCGAGGTGGTCGTGTTTGCCGCGGGAAGGAAAGAAAACGTGGTGCTCGCGGACTCATTAATCTTTCCAAACCATCAGGTGAGTCACTTTATTTCCGTTGACCTGGATTGGCCTGCTGCAACAGCGCATTCTTCGCGGTGTTGGCTTGAGATATGCGAAATACATCCATGTGCGTGGATTGTCATGGCTAACAGATCTCTATAATGCAGGCTGCTGCTACGGTCATGCACCGAAAATCGTAAGGTACATTTCTTTCACAGTCTTGCGAAAGAAAGTGCTGAAGGGAGGGACTTAGACTGCCAGACAAATCGGATCCTGTCAAACCAAGTCGGGTAGTTTCGAGATTATGATCATCAGCCCAGCGATACGCTACGAGAAAGACCGTGACTGTACCAGGCGAGAACGAAGGTGGGACATCATATCCATCACAAATCAAAAGACCATAGAACCGCGAACGTAGAAGTTATAGAAGAACAGCAGATCTGGGGACTATGCTCACACCCAGGAGCCACGTATTCTTGCGTACCTTACCTCCTGAAGATTTAAGCATGTATTTATCCAGAGTGAGTCCGACCGTTCATTCCCATAGATTACAACACCCACGTAGCGTCAAACCATCCTTGTTGATTCACCAGGTCGTCAAGCGAAACCAGCAACGGTATCCTCAGCGCTGAATGATCTAGTCCACGCCGTCAGTGCATGGGGGTTGAGTAACTGCGGGATATACTATCGTGCTATCGTGCGATCGTGCTCTCTTGAAACTGTGCCTGATTTGGACTCGAGTTGTTCAGGTTGTCGAACGTCTGGCCGTGGCGGTTGAGTCATCTGTCCTTGCGGTTCTCTGACGGTCCAGATGAGGCGAAGTCGATAGAGGTAGATATTGCCGGAGACTAGGGACCACTGCTTAGCCTGTTGAGCAGGATCCCGGCTTTGTATCGCCGCGGTTGGTGCATGTATCGCCGTTTCAAACAAGGCTCGCAAGGATGAGGACTCCAACGAGAGTCAGGTCTTAGGGAGTGTGTCGGAGGAGGGCTGACGTGGATTACATAGATTGTCTTGTCAATGGTTCGGATATCCATAGATCCAAGACTTAAGTTCTCCTACTGACACGCGATATTCAGAGTCCCTCACTTCCCTTTATTTGCCCTTGCTTCTGCCCATTTCAGCCCAGCCCCATCCAACATACTCCAGACGCGTCTGATTTTGCCGGCCTCAAAGCGATAGAAGACATGCTCATAGAATGTCTCCTCCTGAGCCGGCGTCGGCCTGAACGCCAACTTGATCCGCACGGCAACGTTGCCGGACCCCCCTTCTCTCCCGTCCTTATCCCCGTCGGGTTCCACGACGATCATGTCGACAGTAAAGTTTAAATCCGAGAATGAGGCCTGAGAGTCGGTGATGTTCTTTGCATAGTCTGCGACGGACAGTGGCGGAGAGTCGTTGTGGACCACGCCTTCGTGGACAAAAGGATCTAGAGTGCCGGGTTTGCATCCGTCGTTGATGGCGGCGATGTAGTCTAGGTAGTGTTGTCGGAGGTCCATTTCAACCGCTGAAACTGGCGTGGAGGAGGTGATGATGCGGGAAGACTGTGTTTTGTAAGACTGGGTTCTCGTGCCTATATCACTGTCTACTTGTCCGTCGCGGGTCTGAAGGTGGTGAATTTATAAGACTACACAGTATACGCTCAAGATGAGGGGGGCTTAAGACGACAATAGTAGATTGTGCTCGTATCCGAGGCTCTGAAGTTCTCGAGGTGGATCTATCGATTGACTATCAACGGTCGTTCGCAGCCAGGATTGCCTTGCCTGGTTGTGAAAGAAGACGGGGGCGTTCTTGATAGGCCAGTGCGTAACCACCCATGTCATGTCATGGAGCATACGGAGGACTGGGGAGGTCAATGAAAGAAAAGAGATGAATGTGAAGGCGGGTGTGCCAGCTCAACTACATCATGGCCTCTATGCCTCGCTCAAGTATTGTACGGAAAACCTAATAGACAGACACGCAAATCGGCCCTGCCGCACTTGCGCCGGCTCCATCATCTCCCCATACATTGTGCAATGCCCAGCGACCACGGAGCATTCGAAGACACATCAAGACGTACATCGCCGGAGAAGATAGCATGATCGCGCCTTGATATGTTGAGAACCCTGCCTACGATCCCACCCAATCGACGCCTCATGCCACTCCGGAGGACGCCCTACCCTAGACATTCAACCAGCGTTGTCCATGACCTCTTCGTTGAGTGATGGAGACCCTCTTCAGTCGCCAAATAACCTGTCCGCTGCGTCGATTCCGACCCTCGAGGTGCACAAGACACGACCACCTGCGGGAAACGAATCACCCGAGACATCCACCACAAGCCTCCCTCTGCGCACATCGAGTCCTCCCGCCCTAGGCTCGCGTACGAGCACTCTTTCCGGTGTTCTATCCCGCTCTAGTTCTCCCAATGGGAGACTGTCGTTATCGTTCTCAAGGTTCGGACGTTCGCAAACGCATAGCCCACTGGGAAATCCGTCAGAGACATACGACGACACAAGATCCCTCATCGTGCGGGCCTTTTCCCCGACGGTCGCAATCTACGCTTCGCCCGAAGTCGACGAACTTGCGACTCGGAAGGGTGTGAAGAATGGCTTCCTGGGCCTCGTCCGGCCCTTCGGCGACAGAATCAACGGGAAGGTCGTGGTGCGAGACAGTGCGGGCGCAAGTCGAGCATGGGAAGACTTTGGAGTACATTTTGCGGACCTCGGCAAGCTGGCCACAGATGGCGCTTCCTCACAAACGGAATCCGACTCTATGGAGAGGGTGGAGGAACTGATGGAACACTACGTCGGCGAAGGCTTTGACGAGGCAGCTGATGTGCCGGGGCGAGGTGAGGCATCACCCTTTTATCGGCTGTTCCTGGGCCACCTCTTGTGCTCTCAGCCCATGAGCGCGCATGAGTCTTTTCGACATCCGGTCGGCGCTGTCATCGCCATCAGTTCGGCCACGAGCCAACCGATTGAGACCCTCCGCACTCTCTATCAGCAGTCAGCATCGGGATCGCGGGCGTTGCCTGCTTACGCGAATCCTGAATATCTGAGATACTATGTCCTTGTCCATGATGAAGATCGAGATGACTTCACCAAGTCTTCTGCCCTCTTCGACCAGATGAAGCGCCATTTTGGCCTCCACTGCCACCTTCTCCGACTGAGGTCTGCCTCATGCACACAGTCAGACGACGATGCCGAAGAACTTCCCACCAGTGAATGGCTTTCGGCGGATGAGCAGCTCTCCCTTCTGGACGACACTGCAGATCTCATCGACCTGAACACCTCTACATCACCGTACATCTTCTCCTCGGACACTGCTGCGCTGCGGGGCTTTGTGCGCGAGCTCATCGCGCAATCTGTCATATACCATATGGAGCAAAGGATCGCTCTGTGGAATGAGCAGATTGCCGCGAGGCGCCGAGGAATTTCCGGTCGGTTCATGTCGCTCTCGAAGCGATGGACTGGAATTGGTGGCTCGTCCCGAAGCTCCTCGGCCACGAATGTCAACACCAGCGGCAATTATGACAGCCTACAAGGGACATACCGATACGATGCTCCGGAGAGCCTATTGCGTAAGCTAGCTGACTATGCGTTCATGCTGCGCGATTACAAACTGGCAGCTTCCACATACGAGTTGCTCCGGGGAGACTACGCGAACGACAAGGCATGGAAGCACTTGGCCGGTGCGAACGAAATGTGCTGCGTGGCCACCCTATTGAACCCACTTACAAGCAGTGGCAGTTCCAAGTTCAAAATTGAAAATTTCGACGCCATGGTGGAAACAGCAAGCTATTCGTACTTGACCCGGTGTAATGCTCCACATCTCGCATTGCGCGCGATTCTGCTCGGTGTGGAACTTCTAAAGGTGCGCGGGCGAGCGGCGAGCGAACTGGCAGCCAGATGGGCCACGAGGAGCCTGGAATTAAGCTTGGTCGGTAGCATTGGCCATGTCCTGGTTAGTGAGCGAGTGGCTTCTTGTCTCGCAGATCGGATCGGCATCGGCAATACGAGCTGGGGCATGCGGAAGCGAAAAGCAGCGCTGTGGAATATCATGGCCGCAGACGAGTGGATGAAACTGGGTCGAGCAGAAATCGCCGCCGAGAAGCTTGACGAAGCACAAGAGCTTTATGGCGAGACAAAGCACAGCGAGTCGCACAAGGAATTCCATGATTTGGCCGAATATCTCGAGCAATTGCGCCTCGCGGTGCGAATGAAGCTCGGTGAAGCCCGGAAAAGAGGATTCAGTGGTGCTACGCGACAGCTCGAGCTCGAAGGGCCGGTTGAGTCTCCAGTTGATGTTGAAGACGAAACGGTGGAGGAGATGAATCCGCTGGAGAAAACCGACAGCAGGGGCCGTCGGAGGAGTCTCTTGGGCGGCGGCACTGGAGCAGGCGGAGTGAGTCTAATAGAGCCTCTCACTCCGTTGAGTCCGGCTCGATTGGGTCGACCGGACAAGTTTTTGCAGGATGATGACTTTGAATGAACACTGTACAACCTTATTGAGCGCCTAGCTCCTACTGCGGCCCGGGCAGCGCCATAGAGTACGTGGTGGTAGGCATCAGGCCTGTCCCAGACTCAAAAGGAGAATTCCTACCCGTCAACCCAAGGTGTCCAGTGCTGGTTTTCCTGAAACAGATCCTACAAACCGCTTGCCCAGCGAGGACACCTCAATGATTTCTCGACGATGGTGTTCAGAATGCCATTCGCATACACGAGGCTTCGCCAGGGGGGGACACGGTATTCATCTGCGCAGACAAAGCCGCGGCCACGTTCTGGAGGTCTGCTACCAAGACGAGGTTTGTCGAGTCAAACACCGCCAACTCAAAGAATATGCTCGTCATGTCCAACAACAGTACACAAGTGTGGGACGTCGACAACAAGCTACACCACTGGGCGAGGGACGGGGCTGGAAATGAAAAGACTCAGCGTAGAGAGCGGCGCGACACCAACTTGATGATACTCTGTGTGGTCCGTCAAAGGCGACACTCTCAAGGAGGGTGTAAGGAATGGACTCGTGCGTTTGGACCGGAACGCTTGCTGCCTCCAGCCACGATTGATCGAGTGTCGCGCACTAAGGGCTGAACGAAACGTACCGCAAGCTGAAAGATCTTGGTGGCAGGGGCACTGAAGAGTAGGACTTTCGAGCGTAGGAGGTAACGCGCAACATGATGCATGGGATGTTACCGAGCGGACTGTTGCAGTTGCGGTTTGGTGGCCATGGCAGCGAGGGCAGATATTCAGGAATCCATTGAGGATGGAGACAAGGAGGGACCGACGCTGGACTTTTCGATATCGGGCGAGGGAACTTCGGAGTGGTTTTCAGGGCAGCAGATGGCTTCACGATGGAAGCGAGTGTGCAGGCTAATGTGATTATTTATTCGGCCGAAGGGCTTCTTAACAGATTCTAGACATACGCAGGGCAGCATACAGTGTACATACGAAGTATGTAATATGTGACGAAGGGAATCCCTCGGGGCTGCCCATTAATCCCATTAACGCGTTAACGCGTCGGCTAGAACACGCTAATGGCTAGCGCGAAATCAGTTCATTGTCGATTGTCGATTGTCGTCACAGATTCAACGAGATCCAAATGCGCCGCCTTGTTCAGTCCTCATTTGCCCTGCAATCTCACACTTTTGGGTCTGCGACAACACTATGCCAGACCAAAATGAGTTCACCGACAGCACAGACTGGCTTCCCACGCCGCTCGCCGCCCTGGCGCCGCTCGACTCGTCCCTGCGATGTCAGGTCTGCAAGGACTTCTTCACAACACCCATGATGACGAGCTGTTCGCACACTTTCTGCAGCCTGTGTATACGACGGTATCTGTCGCAGGAGGGTAGATGTCCCGCATGCAGGGAGTCTGACCAGGAGGTCAAACTGCGGAGAAATTGGGCGGTGGAGGAGTTGGTCACGAATTTCAAGGCGTCACGGAAAAGCATCCTGGCGTTTGCGACTGCCGCGGCCGAGAAAACCCAGCAGCAACAGCAGCAGCAAGATGTAACAGAGGAGCAGAGACCCAACAAGAGGCGGAAAGTGGAAGTAGAGCCCGCAATGACAAACGGTGGCACGCAGAGACGCAGCACTCGAAGCCAGAGCCGGAAGAGTCATCACATCGGTCCCACACCCGCACCTACTACACAAGAACTTGTCATCGGTGACAGTGAAGATGATGACGAGGGAAGCGAGTTTGAAGATTCAGAGCACGATAATCAAAGCCCACATTTTGCGACCGCCAATGGAACCCCAGAGTCACAAGCCGGACTGGTCGAGTGCCCCTGTTGCGGCCGGCGGGTGAAAGAAGCACTCATAAACTCCCATCTCGACAGATGCATCCAAGGCGACAGCTCTACGCCTGCGGAAGCCGGCGTATCCTCGTCTTCTCCTGCGCCAGCCAATGGTCGCCAGGTCCAAGTCCCCCCGCCGGGCACGATCGCCTACTCTCAACGAAAGCCGACGCTGCAAGCCGAACGACTGCCCTTCATAAACTACTCCCTCTTCAGCGATGCTAAACTGCGACAAAAGCTGAAGGAACTGGGCATTCCGAGCCACGGCTCCAAGGACCTCATGCGCAAACGCCACACCGAGTGGGTGAACCTGTGGAACGCGAATTGCGACTCGACCAACCCTGGCAGTAAGCGCGATCTGCTACGAGAACTCACAGCATGGGAGGATACCCTGGGCCGACAGTTAGAAAGACCGACCGCAAACACGGGCTTCATGGCCAAGGACTTTGATCGTGGCACGCATCTCCGGACCCAGAAGGGCAATTTCGACGACCTGATCAGGCAGGCCAAGGAGAGAGCGAAAGCCCACGCTCAGCCGCCTGAGGAGAAGCAAGTGTCTTCCGCAGTCGAGATAAAACCAACAGCGAATTCAGACACGCCAGTCGAGTCTCAGCCTCATTCCGAGCCAGGAGCAACGTATCCGCTACATCCGGCAGCCGACCAAGGAACGACGTCGCAACCGCACCTTGAAAACGCGATAGAG
This sequence comes from Phialophora tarda, assembly GCA_016109495.1. Classification (NCBI taxonomy): domain Eukaryota; kingdom Fungi; phylum Ascomycota; class Eurotiomycetes; order Chaetothyriales; family Herpotrichiellaceae; genus Phialophora; species Phialophora tarda. The sequence continues at coordinate 190,264 of JADWPL010000001.1, read as the reverse complement.
CAGCCAGCGGATGATGTTCGAACAGATCTGCTGAACGACCGTGCTCCAGCCTCCCCGCGAGCTGTGGGCGACCCTTCGACAGAACCCTCAGCTCTACAGAATGGAATAAACACCACGCCGCAGACGCGTCCCAAACGATTCTTCGTCTAAAGTGCGTGCGGTGGGGGTTGAAGTTGGCGAGCATCAATTGGGATGAAAATTCAAGATATCATGACCAGTGGCCACGAAGGGACTTTACTGTGCGTATACGAGTACTTGCCTCAGATCAGAGACCAATTTGGGAGAATTTAGAACAGTATGTGGTATCTCTTCCACTCATGCACTCTACTGGTAGTCGCGCGCAAGCAGGTCCTGGCTCTGTATATTACAAATATAGTACAAAATAGTTATGACAAGATAGCGCGCTGCTGTGCGGTGATGGCGACTGAACAACCTCGAAGTATTCGTACGTGTACATCTAGGGTAGTGTAGCGTATCGTGGTGTAGCGAGCAAGTCAGGCTGCATTGATTGACACCACTCTTTCTTTATGGTGCCATGCCATGATTTTCTTGCCTGCTTGCCTTCCTGCCTGCCCCGAGTCAGGAGACTTCAAGTCATGAGGCCTCTTGAGCAACGGGTTCGCCGTGTCTCTGATCCAGCTCTTTCTGCTCCTTCAGTCTTGCCATCTCCCCTTTCTCCGCTTGACCCGGAGCATTGCTCCCCGCTCTCAGATCGTCGATATCCAATGTGCGCATCTTCTCGATGCTCGATGATAATGCATTTTCCAAGTCCTCATCCTTCTCTCGCTCCCTCTCTCGCTCCTTCTCTCGTTCCTTCTCTCGTTCCTGTTCCCGTTCCTTCTCTCGTTGCCTTTCTCGCTCCCTCTCCCGCTCCTTTTGTGCGTGCTCCAGCGCCTCCAACCGCCGTAATTTCTCTCTCGTCTTCTCCTCCTCCGCCCGGTGCGCTTTCTCCCGCTCTTCTTTCTCCATTTGGTCCAGTTCATCGTCGACATCCGCCTCGTCGAGCAGGGCCTTCTGGTCGACGGCACCCGGTTCGCTCAGTACATTACTCACTTCATCGACCTTGGTGACCTCGTCTCTCAAGCTGTCGAGGACGTCCTCGACGCGTTCCACCCCGCCGATCTTCGCGTTCAATGTCTTCAGAGCACTGGCACTGGATTCCATCACCGCGAGGATTTCGACCTGCGAAACCGCAGATTCGACCTTGGTGTAGATTTCTTCCAGCTGCGCTAGTGTGTCCAGCCGGCTTTGGAGCGTCCGGTCCGCAAGTTTCTTGCTCCGCAGTGCCGACAACGCGGAGGTTTTGTTGCCCATCTTGACCGCTTGGGCGGCCTGGGTCTGGAGGGTGGTGATGCACGCCGAGAGACTCGCCGTCTGCCGCTGTAGACTTGCGATCAGCGATTTCAGCGACGCGATCGACCGGTCTTCTTGCGTGATGGGTTCCGGGCCCGTAGATGATGCTGGACTTTTGAATTTAATGGCCTCCGCGTCGTAGCTGAGCAGTTGTTTGTCGCGCGACAGATACCGTAGCAGGACCTGGAGATCTAGGTCCGATATTGAGGCGCCTTCGTCCTCACTCTGGCCCCGGCTCTTCGCCAGCAGGACTCCCACTTCTTGCGCAAACGCCTCCCGACTCATCACCCTGTCCGTCAGCGCGGGCCCCATCTCCGCAACAACAGTCTGTAATAATCGATTCGACACCTTTTCTAGCGCCGGCACAACGACCAGCGTCCCGGTCCTTACTTTTCCACTACCGGCTTTGTAGCTCCCAGTGCCAAAGTCCACCCCCACCGTGCGCAGCCCCCATCTCAGCACCGTCCGCGGGCTGGGCACCCAACTCCGCGCGTATATCGACTTCTCAGCACCCAGGAACTCGGGCCCGTCAATGAACACCCCCCGCGCGACCCCGTCGTCGAGAACGCAGCCTAGGTGGTTCGGCGGGCCGTACGTGGGACTGGCTAGCGCGTCAAGCAGCGCGTCACCCGTGCGTAGGATGAGGGTGTTTTGATCCGGGGGCAGTCGGCCTGCTAATGCCAGGCGGGTGAGGGCCGCGGTCCAGGCCGTGGCGTTGGCCGTGTATCCTTCGGGGTTGGTCCGTTTTTGCACGGACAGGTCTGAGTAGAGGGACGGGAGGCGTGTGGTGCGGAAGAGAGGTTCGTGGGCGACGAGGTAGTCGAGGAGGGGAGGGGGCATGTTGATGGTGGTGGTGGTGGCGGAGCGAGTTGTGGGTGTGGGTTGTGTCTGTCCGGTAGAGCCCGTCTTGAAAATGAAGTTGATGTAGACGTAGGCAAGACAAGATCCGGAAGTATCATTACCCGCAGGTGTCACCGTTTCGGTGGCTTGTTTCACTACTCCGTAGATGATAGTCGGTGACCAGTTTTGTTTATCTAGTTACGTCATGGCAAGGCTGAGCGTCCCGACAAGGCTGAGATACCAGGACGAGGCTATGTATCTGCTTCAAAGCGCACAAGCTACTTACATCCTGATAGAATCTAGTACCAAACGTTGGAACGACGTATATAGATGAACAGAGGGAAATAACATTTTCACATTCAGAGCTCCTACGCCGAGGTATACCGAGTAGTGCTGCCCTCAACGCAACGCTCATCGACTCAGCCGCCCACGCTTGCATATCCTGGTCCCTCCGGCCCTGTCCCTGTCCGTGTCCCTATCCCTGGTCCTGTCCGTTCGGAGTTACAAGACTTACATGTACCCGGCCGTACGAGTGCGAGGACTCTATCCATTCAGCCAACCCTTGAAGTCGTAGTCTCGTAAAGCCCCGGAGATTCTTACCAACCGTAGCGCGAACGCTGCACATCAGTAATATACGTCGTCGTCAAATCCCAGATTTTGTGATTGTCGCTTGACTCCACTGCCTTCTCTTCCGACGTTCATATTTCCCCCCATCGTGGCGGCCATGGAGCCGTTCCCGCCGAGGGATCCGGCGCCCATCCCTAGCCCCAAGCCCATGCTTTGGTTGTTCATTAACCTGTTCATCCCGTTGCTGTGCCTGGCGTTGGTTGCGATCTTCCCCGTCGTCGTCGAGGGATATGAGGTGTTGGGAAATCCTCCTTCGTAGCCTCCACCTCCCCCTCCACCGTTGGCGCCGACCACTCCACTATTCGGCGCCGTCGTCGGATCATATGAATATTGCATGCCGCTGGTGTAAGCTGGGGAATTGCCGTTCGTGTTGTCATTCGTGCTTGACCCCGTGCCATCTTGCGTGTCGAAGAAACTTAGGTCCAGGGTCCCCCAATCCGGCGGGTCTGAGTTCCAGTTTTCAAAGCCCATGGCGAATTGGTTCTGGTCCTTGAAGATCCAATCCTGCGTCTCTTCGATGAGACTGTCCACCCCGCCAAACATTCTCGCTGCGTTCTGCTCGCCACCGCCCGCTGCCCGGTTGGAGGAGGTCGCCGTGGCGGCTGCGGCCAATCGTGCTTGGTGTGCGTTCCAAGCGTCCTGCTGTGCTTTGGTAAGATACGTCGAGGCGCGGATGCGCTGAGTATCGCGAGAAAGCTCGGCTGCCGACACGGGAGGCAAGGACATTCCACTTGACGTTCGTCGGGAATCCACCGTTTCTGCAGGGGAAGGAGCCATCAGTGCACTGAGGCCGTGTTGGAACTGTGGTATTGACGTATGGCGTAGTACTTGGGATTGCTGCTGCTGCTGAACATTCCTTGCCATCAAATCGGGGACTGGTTGAGAAGCGATCTGCTGCGCCATAGTCGCCAGAGACTCTGGCGATACCGGCGAAGGGGCGTTGGGCCCAAGTCCCCACTTGACCCTGATCCTCGTATAGACCATTTCTCCTTCCTCGGGCATTTCGATGTTCCATCGGTCAGCGCAAAGACGGAGAACTCTTAGGGAGCGCCGGGCGCCGGTCCAGCATTCACCCATCTCTTCAAGGTGCTTGACACCGTGGATAATGTCTCGTCGAGCATTCTTATCGGGCAGATTCAACAGGTGGATGGTGCATGCCGAGTGGACAATATATATCGCGATGTTGCATATTTGCCTAAGTCCATGGGTCCGCTTGTACAGTCGCAAAAGCTTGGAAATTGCTGCTGCTCCCTGTGTACAGAACTTCCGGGGAGATACGTGTGCCGGAAGCGGTGAGGTTGTCTGGGTATACTTCAAGAAGGGCCGATACAGATGAATGTACAGTAATTGGAAGAACATGCTGCGCGTGGTCAGCTTGCTTGTTAGCAGTCCGCGACGCGGAAACTTACTGCATGAGAAGGACCTGAGGTAGTTGGCCTTCTTTGGGCTCCAATTCGGCAGGGAGACCCTGCTTCCAACCTTCGAGCCTGGTGTGGAGGTCGCTCAGGCGTTTCAGCTCTGTTTGCCGAGGCAAGGGTTTGTCCAGCAGTTGCGGATTGTAGAATAAAGTCAGCAGGTCGCTTGAGATCTCCGCGAGTTTGGACAACTGTAATGCCACTGCCCTGGTCCGGGCCGGTTGCGCATGAGCCTGAATGATGCCGGAATCGGTGTAGGGAGACCACATCTCGCTTTCCTCTGACGGAAATACGTCAGGTCTCTTGACGGTGATACTAGGCATTTGGAGCTGGGGTTGCCGTCCCAGGTAGTTTGACCAACATCTAATATCATCAGTACCATGTAGGCGAACTCGGAAAGACCTACTTGTCAAAGAGAAAACAGCCCCAGAACGTGATCCGCCTTGCGTCAATATCCTCGTCGGTCAGGCGCGAGATCTCATTCATCGGTACTGCGTCCACATTCAACCCCAGATCACAGGCCATGCGGAAGCTCATTCCACTGTACACCCAGCCTTTGCTCTCATGACCACACCCGGCTTCTCTAACTGACATCAACGCAAGAGCTTGGACTGTGCAGAGCTTTGCACTGGCAAACTCGTCATCCTCATAAAGAAGTCGCTTCGCCTCTTTGAAGAAGTGGTCGCCGGTGGTTCCAGAGTCGTCGGGATCCGCTCTTGCAGTAGGCCGCGACGAGAAATGGCATCCAAGCGCAAGCATTACATTGACGAGGAGAGGCGAGCAGTACTGTGAGGAGGTTCCAGTCAAAAAATCCCGGTAGAATAGCTCCTTGGCCAGAGTAGTAAAGAAGGCATAGTGCCAGCAGAAGTACATGTTCATGAAGTGGAGAATCATTTCCTTATCTTGAGTGACGGTGGTCCACGACAGGATGGCCTCTTCTCGGGGCCGTACCACGACTTGCTGGTGGGCCGACGCATGGTGAGAGCCACGGTGCTCGTATTCCTCGGGCATCCAGATCAGATTCGAGGTCCCTCCAATAAACTTCACCGACCCGTCAAGCATCAAGTCGCCCATTCTCCCAGAGAGCTCGGCTTCAAATTGTGGCACGCTGAACTCGCCGGTGTATACGGGCGAGTCGTCGGGTTCTTCTAGGAGGCCTTTTTCCTGGGCTTCAATGGTAGCCGCCAGTTCCTCGAGACTGTCGCAGGTCCGGATCTGCCGGACGATATCCATGACATCGTCCTCTTCGGCATTGAGAATAGCCTGTATCAGTATTTGAAGAGTCGAATTCTTTGTCTTGGTCGCATCCACATCCTTCTTGTAGACGCCCTTCCGGCGGTGGTCTGTATGGGGAGCATATTCACATTCGGTCAGGTATACAGAGGCACAAGCGGCACATTTAGGCAGGTTGCCGTCACATTTGGACTTTCTCTTTCGACAGGCGATGCATGCAGTACTCACACATCGCCTCTTTGTGGATGCGCCTGCGTCCTTGTCCGTGCTCTTCTTCTTTCCTTTCGCTACAGGCTGCGCCGTGGTTTCGGGATTCTCGGTTACATCTGCTGGATGACTCGATTCTTGCTGTGATCGCTCCGCCTTAAAGTCGGCATTCATCATCTCTTTGACTGATAATTGTTGCGTCGCGCTGCCTGTTTGCTCGCGCCCAGTGCGAGCGCATTATTGTCTCTCGAATATACCGGGATTCGCAGACCACCACGAGAGGGAGTGCCAGTCTGTAGACCCTCGACCTTGAAGTTTCCGGCGCCTGAGGATATGGCGAAGAAGGGAGGGCCCAACGAGCGGGGAAGATAGCACGTACGTGGAGCGATATCGGGTGAGTGGCTCTTGAGATTCACACCAGGGAAAGACGGCGACGTCCTGATATTGCAGCAAGGTACGGGAGTAGCGAGTATTCTTTCTTCGACAACGTCAAGTGAAAGATGATTGATCTCAAATCAGGGCGGGCCAAAGACGATCGAAAGCGAGAAGATCTGACTGCAGCGACTACCCCCACCAGTCAGGTACTCGACCTTCTGATTAGCAACCTTGACCAGCTGGGGACAAAGATAGCGAGGTCGAACCCACTTAATAATGCCCCGACGCCCCTCCACAATTACACAATTCCACCGTCCGGGGTACACCGGTTACTGTTGGGATCGGGCATGTGTCCGGGTCTGATATGTATTACATATGCGTCACTTTCGATTCACAACCCGTTACGAGCTGTCCTTTGATCTGCAATTCACGAGGCAGTACGAAATCAGTGTCGGGTGAAGGCGGCCAACGACCATAAACCTGTAGGCACCTGGAGGGTTGCATCTCAGAGAATTTTTGTTGCAGTTCGTGACTCGACTCCGCTCAGTACAGTCAAGCCAGGAGAAAAATCACGCATCACAGCAGACCTGAGTGCATTCATTCGTTTCCGTATATCCGCTGTCTGTATCTCGTTTGTCACTAGTTTCGCAGCCAATCCTCAACGGAGTCCCATTAACTGCTTGCTGTTCTCGTAAACAATGTAACTGATGCTCACCGCGGGAGCCACCTTCAAGAGATTCGGTGTGACACCTTTGAACAACCCTTTGACTCCTTCGCCTTGTATTGTCTTGATCGTAACGTCAACAATGCCTTTGTATGTGCGCGGATGCAGGACTGTGCCCTGAGCCTGCAACCTTGTTCGCAGGAGGTTGATGGGATAGACCGCTGTCGCACTGATTGCGCCCGAGGTTGCGCCAATGACTCCAGTCGCAAAATTGCTCATCTCCACATCTTCCTCATGGCACCGGTTCTTCTTCGCCTTTCGTGCAAGGACATAGTGCTTACAATATTCGAATATGAACAGGTCGATGGCGCTGTAAGGAAACATTCCAGCAAGACCCATGCCCAGACCTCGATAGTACGGCATTAGTCGACCTTGTTTCCACATAGTTCGTGCTGTTTGTATGATCAAAGCGTTGCCATGCAGCCCGCCTCCGACCGTCTCGCATTGCATGCGACTGGAGCCGAAATAATCAGTTTGAGGGCGTGCGATAGTCTTGGAGCAGGGCACCGGGTCACTCACAATTTCAATGTGTCCAGTGGGTAAACCACGCACTGTGCCACCGCACCACCAATACCGCCCGCGAGGAACTGTGAAGTCGGATGGAGATGTTTTGCATCTGAGCCTTCAAACTCGGCAAAGGCCTTCTTCGCCGCTTCGTACGCCCCAAATTTGATCGCCGACTCAGGCATGACTTTGACGACGTTGAGACCGTTGCCGGCGAACAAGCTCCGCATCCCGCCAGCTCCCCATAAGTCCTTGCATGCGTCGATCAGTGGCCGGGCAAAGTTCTTGACGGCTTGAAGTGGCGCCCCATCCTTTGCTGCTGCGACAGCGGCCTCTTTGGGGTTGGTCTGCGCAATGAGATAGACCTTCAGTCGGTCAAGCGGTGCTGTCGCTGTGCGCGAGATCATTCCTGCTAGGCCGCCTGCTATGAAATAGCCTAGCGGAATAATATAGTCTGTCAGCATCGCGTCAATTAGATGAGACACGATGATATGAAGCTTCTTGCGACGCGCCATGAAACAATCGTGAGGAGGAAGTCATCAGAGAACTGTGAGCTCTGCACAACCTGCCGGCGGTGGACAGTGACGCGCTAGTCACCCATTGTCCAATAATCATAGGGATGTAGAAGGGTCCGACAGTCCTTACCGAAGCCTTGAAGGGTGTCATTGATGTGGACATCACCCTCTTGATTCACATTTGCCGTTGCCGAATAATATGTTATCAAAGCGCCGATGTTGGCTGCGCCAGCGGGTAAGAAAAGGAGGAAGTTCCTGTGCGCCAGTGTCAGACGCTGTGCTCTCATTCATTCAGGCTTGGGGACTCCGTCACACACCTCCACTCCTCGAAGGATATCTGTCCGTCATGGTTCGTGTCCACTTCATCGAAGAATTGATCCAACTTTGCGTTGCTTATCGTCAAGCCTGCCCTGCTGAAAGCGGCGCGCAGCTCGGCCTTGTCCAGGGCACCACTGTTGTCTCGGTCTATTGATTCGAACAGCTGCCAGAGTTCGTTCTCTGCATGTTCCACAAACACCCTGAACTCATTGTATTGGATTCGGCCGTCGCCTGAGGTGTCGACCGCCTCGAGGACGTCGTGGAGGAGATCGTCGGCGTTCTTGAGGGGGTGATCGATTTTGCGAAGGCCTTTCTTAAGGGCAAGCAGGTCGAGTTGCCCCTCGTTGCGGGTGTCTAGGTTGTTCCATAGCTCTCGGATCCGCTGATCGCGGTGTTGACACGACTCTCCGTTCATGCTACATCCGATTTGCAGTGCAGCTGGAGGCTATCTGTGAGGGAGCATGGCTGTGTACAGGTCCTCACTCGGCAGGGTTCCGGTGCTGGTTAATGGCAGGAGAGGTGGGATCCACGAGGTCGCTGTCCGTAAGCGCAGCGGGACAGGCACCTAATGGGGGATCAAAGTCAGGAGAAATTGTGCTTGTAGGATGAATTGAGAAATGGCAAGCTTTGGCAGGGATTAGCAAACCTGCGTGCCAAAAGTGATTGCTGAGGTGTGCAGCCACCCAGGTGGTAGCCACCCAGCTTGGGTGGTGACGTTGCTGTGCATGTGGGGTTGTTCTGTGGCTGCCCTTCGAGCCGAGCCCATCCAGAGTTACAGGCACGCCCAGCGCGTATTCGGGGGTCCTGTGCAGCCTCGCTCAGCCTTGCCAAGCCCGGATCCAGACTTCTCCCGACTCTGTTCCGACCGTCGTCCACTGTACCTTTGTCTGGGAGGATGCATGACGCGCATGGGGGCATAAATAACTGGCAAATCTTGTCCGCATCAAAAAGCGTCCCGAACTGTGCTACAATCCTTACAAGGCGATGGCATCGCCGAGGACAGCTTCAGTATCAGTGGACCAGAGCAGCCTGAGGCGTCTGCGGTGCGCCTATCTTCTCTGCACAGGGGTATAGGATAAAGACGCTAACGGCACGTTTGCTGTATGAGACTCGTTGAAGAAACATGGCAGCCAACTACTGGGTCTCGACCCAGCGAAAGTACTGGACAGTCACTCCCGAAAAGCTGCTGGAACTACGAGACGACCTCGAAAAGCAAAACGCCAAAGTCCTGGAACAATGGCCGTACCCGGATCGAAGGCTCATGCTCATCTTTCTCAGAGACAAGATCCTACAGTTAGGCAAAAGGCTGCAGTTTCGCCAACAATGTGTCGCCACCGCCATGGTCTACCTGCACCGGTATTTCCTGTCGACGCCTATGCAGAACGTCAATCTCTATCTGCTGGTGGCGACGGCCTTCTATCTCGCTTCTAAGACCGAAGAGTCGCCGCATCATATCCGCCTCGTCGCAGCCGAAGCACGTCAAGCTTGGCCTGAATTCGTGCCCGGCGATGTATCTCGGTTGGGCGAAATGGAGTTCTGTCTCATCTCGGAAATGCGTTCACAGCTAATTGTCTGGCACCCCTACCGCTCTTTGATTGCCCTGAAGGAGAACCAAGACCTCAAGCTCAGCAATGACGAGCTAGGGTTGGCTTGGTCCATCATCAACGACAGTTACATGACGGACCTGCCGTTGACGTGCCCCCCACACATCACCGCCATCATTGCAATGTTTCTCGCAGTCATGTTCCTGCCAAGTGCCAAGGCAACTGGCACTGTGAGACCTTTACCGCATGATACGCTTGCCAACCCAGATTCCACACATTTCTCCTCCCTCGGAGGTGGGGGGCGTCAAACGCTGTCTGGCCCATTCAGTAGCGTCCTAGGGAACCTGCAAATGTCTAACCAGATGGCTGCACAGAGCAATGCGAACATGAATGGCAAGGCATCGGCTTCCAACCAAAACCAGAACCACACCGACCCCCTTCAGCAGCCGCCGCTCGACAAAGAAACAGCGGTGACCTTGATGAAGGAGAACGACAAGATGGCCAACACCATCAAGTTCTTGGTCGAGTCCGGCATCGACATCAAGCAGATGATCGAAGGGACACAGGAGATGATCAGTTTGTACGACATCTGGGAGCAGTACAACGAGAAGTCCGTCAAGGACGTCGTGGCGAGGTGTCTCAAGATGCGTGGTCTGGATTGCTAGGGGCTGCTCATGCAGAAAATGCTCTCTGGTGCCATCACGGTTCCTTGGCAGCCGCACGACTGACCACGCTGAGCTGTTTCCGCAGGTTAAGAACCACTGGCTTGGTTTTGGCTACTGGAGCATTCCAGTCGCTCAAAGCTAGACTCTCAACAGGGCTATAGAGGTAGAGCAAGTCGGCAGCAATGTTACGAACCTGGAGAGAATAAGCTTAGCAACAAAATGGGAGGGGAGGCTACATCCTACCTTGGGCCAGCGATGGAGCAACTGACGGGTGAGCTTGTCCAGCGCACGACCTCGATAATCATCAATAGACAACAGCCTCGAATATACATTCATCGAGGATTCGATCCGTTGTAAGGTTGATGACGGGCTGTGGATGCTCTGCATGCTGTTCCAAATGTCCGAGTCAACGTTAGTCGATTGGGCGAACAAATTGGCAGGGAAAAGGTCTGCGTCAATCATAAAGCAAAGGAAGTCAAGCAACGGCAAGACATGCCGGTCATCCTCTGTAGCTCTTGATGCAAGCTCTTCCAAGATTATAGTTGAGACCCCCGCGACCGATTCTTCGCCCTGGGCTTGCTTTAAAGACTGTATGTACGAGACAAATGCAGTGCTCGCAGCACGACAAATATCTTCGCTCCCGGAGTTTGCCGACGAGATGAACCCAAGGATGAGGCGTCTTCGCGCCCAAGGCACAGACAGTAACGATATGAGCTGTTCAAAATATGCCACTGAAGAGACATCGGCCGGGTATTGGAAAACACTGTGAAGGGTTGGTAACGATGAGTCTCCCTGCCAGTAGTTCTCAAGACATTTCCAGGCTCGGAAACGCACGTTGTTTAGCTTTTCGGCGGCGAGTTTCACTACCAGAGGCATTACACGTCCCAAGACTGCAGCGTTCTGCTCATGGGTGCTGCAGTGACCGCGATAAGCGTCGACGGTCTCAAGGGTTTGAAGCCGCAAGATCGAGCCAATATCTCCTCGTTGATCATTGGAGTAGTCGGTCAGGCCTTGTTGGAGTACACTCGCCAGTGTAACGGTAAATTCTGCATCTCCTGACAAACCTGGAGTGAGGATTACTCCGAGAGCTTCCATGGCGTCAACCCTTGTCTCAATCTTGTAAGCCCCCTCAATGATGTTGATGATGTACGTCATAATGTTCTTTCGCAGTTCACTGTTGTCCGGCTGTTGTGACAGGTACCCATGGATCAAGCTGAACGCTTTCAGACGGCCTTTGCTGGCAAAAGCCGACGGCGCTTGCTGCTTGCTGTCCAGCCATTGCTCAATCAATCCAATGCCCGCTTTGGGTGGAAGAACCTTGAACAGCTCCACAAACGCTTCCGCGCTTGACCGGACAACAACGTCCTTTGTTCCAGCCACTGTGCAATGGTTGAGAATATCGACAGCGCCCAGCGCCCAGCTCTGCACAGATACCGAAGGAGGGTCTGCATATTCTGAGCACTGACATATTTCGCAAATCAGTGCAGCTATGCCTTCCATCACCAATTCAATATCTGCTGTCGTGCGACCTTCGATTCCGCCCGTCAGCTTCTTAAGGTCCAGGATCAACCTTCCGTCTCCCAGTAACCAGGACGCAGCGAACTGGGGACCGGTTGCCCTCATTGACTGCAGTATGGACGAGAGCCCGAGGAGCAAGCCATGTCTCACTGCTGCTGTGCTACCAAGGTTCACGGTCTTGAGATCCAAAAGCTGCCTGAGCATGACCTCAGCGAAAGCAGACATGGTTGAAACAGCAAGGGCCTTCGTCAGTACCCCAAGAGCATTTGCAGCCCAGCGTCGCTGATCTACATCAGCAGCACGCGCACCTCGCCATTCTATCAGCGCTTGTAAAAGAGGTCTGTGGTAGACCACGTCCAAACCGGCTGCCTGCGGGGCGACTTCGGCCATAGCTCGAGACAGTCGAGCGACTGCATGATAATCCAAAATCTGGACGACAGGAATGCCGTGGCTGATGGTGTCAGGATGCCGGCCGATCAATTCTTGGAGAGCTGCGGATGCGCCTCGTCGAATATTGCCCGAAGGGTCGAGGCAAGCGGAGATGACCAATTTGACAGCGACCAACTGCAAGACGCTCCGGCATTCTGAATATTCGTTTCTGCTCGCTTCGGCAAAATTTGCAACTGGAATCGTGTCCAGCTCGACAGTACTGTATTTTCGAGCCAGCGCCCACAAGCCAAAGCAAGCCGCATCGCGCACACCGACTCCAAGTGAAGTACCGGCGTTCGAACGCTGTTCAAACTCCAAACCCAGAATCAGCGCCTGGAGGATTTCGGAGAGCATGTCGGGCGGAGGTGATCGGCGAAACAGTAGATGGGCAAGAGTAAGCATAAGACCCTGCCATCTTAGGGGGTCGACTGCACTTATGTTTCTTCTCATCCCCGAGGTGTCAGGGCGGGCTCTATCGGTGATCGCAACAAGTTTCTGAGTATGAGCATCCTCAAGCAGGACATTTTCTTGCAAACATCCCAAGACCGCTTCAACCACCTCGGCCGACATCGCGGGATCGAGTTTCAATGCAATCACACTTAGCCCTTTGGCGGCGGCCATCCTGACCGGAGTGTCGTTATCGCCCAGAGCGTCGAGGAAGTACTGGATACTCTCTTCTAGCATTGAATTGAGCTGATGCGTCTGGTTCGAACCAACCCTCGGGCTCAACGACAGGGCATGTGCCAAGATGGCGCGCAAGATCTTCAAGACCCATTTCCTCGCAGGAGCAGAATCTCTGATGGATGCAAACTGAGGGCGATGGTCCGTAGCAATTTTCATGGTGGTGTCGAAGAGGGTTTGGAAATATGGTGCAACTCCGCTGTCCGAACCAGAATTGGTAATACCATACAAAAGTGAGAGAAAGCCAAGAGCTTGGTACGGACTGAGGTTGGCCATGTCGGAACCCGACAACAACTCACGGCTAGTATAGCGTACCAGCCGTGTTGACAAGTCGTGGGCTTGCATATCGGTTCGCCAGCTCAAGCGTACCAACAATATGCTTGCAGCCTCACGTTCTTTGCCAGCGCCACCCAGGTGCCGAAAAGCAACGCTGATGACTTGGCCTGCAATTCCGGGCAGGTCACCCAGTTCACCAGGCACAGCGGCGTCACGGATCTCCCCATCACGGAGCGAGATGCTGGCCAGCTCGAACGGAGCAAGCATCAGGTGAGAGAGCCATAGCAGCATAATATACCGCTCTTCCCAGGTCATACCCGTACTAGGTACGTCCCAGGCACGGAAAGTGGACAGCATCAGCACCATGTACTTGGGCTCATTGTTGAGCAAACGAACGATAACTTTATGTCCTCTTACTTTGCACAACGAGTACAGAAGGCCGCATATTGCCCGAGGCAAAGGAGACACACTAGCTGTTGCTCGTCTTCGGGTTGGGCCATATTGATCGCTTGACGTCGTGAGATAGCCAAGAAACGCATCGGCGAGGAGCTGAATGAGATTCGCCAAACAAGGATCAAGCAGCTGAGGCCACTCTTGGAACCTGTCGAGCTGAAGCCGCATTAGCAATCAGCTCAAAGACCTGCACTTCAGCACTCATACCAGTAGTCTCAGCTCTGCGCATTTCGTGTCGAGGACACGTCTTCGGGGTGCCTGTCCATGATACAACAACAATGGTAGTTTGTGCTGAAGTTCGGATAGAAGTGTGCCCGAGGCTTTGTAGAGTTTGGCATCAAGTTCAAGCTCTGATGCATCCATCGAGCGCTGAAGATCTCTGTTGAAGACCAGCAAAATCTGTTTATTTATTACGTCTCGTTTAACATCAATCGACGAACAACTAGAATCGTTTAGTTGTTGCCGAGAAATCCGTGTAGGGTTTAGGCTGATTTACCGCTTCGGGCATAGTCGCCCCCGCCGCTTTTGTCCATCGTTTCCTCAGGGCAAAGGTTATTACTTACCACGTGATTTCGCGTCTGTTCATGGTTAGTCTAGGCTTAAAGCGGTAAGACCATCCGCAGGTGTACGTGTCTCCACCAATCGAAAGCTTGACGTCAGCCTGGTCCTGAAACCGGCCCTGGTTCGCTTCCAACTTTGGGCACATGGGTTTGGGCTTCGCTCACGAACAAAGACAACCTCGAGGTCGCCGTGTCCGGCAGACCAGTCCAGCAGTTCATCATGCTCGTTGTGACTGAGCTGCGGCGATTCAACCGCCCACTGTCCAAACTCATGACTGGGCTGTCGCCCTCGCCACTGGAATCCTTTTAGATCTAATTCACTTCGACCTCACCGCCGCCTCACGATCACCGCTTCTCTCTTCGCTCGATTCTGTCACCCACCAACCACAGGACCCAACCACGACTCGACAAGACAACTTTGAAGCCATGGCCAAGTCTGTCTTCACATCCCCCTTCCGATACCTCGCCAACCTGGTTGCATCGCCAAAGAGCTCTACTTCGACTGACTCTTCCAGCCTCAACCAATCCCTTCAACAAACCGGGTCCCCTTCTATCAAACGCAAAGCCGAGAATGACGAAGGATTTGGGCGGCGATCAAAAAGGCGTGCAATAAATACAGGGAACGGCACTCGGCACCCATATGAGGATGACAATGACTCGACTTCCAATCCAGATCTTCCAAGCAAAAGGACGGGAATAAAAGCAGCATTGGACCGCTCTCTTATGCCTCCTCCAGCGACACCACACAGTAAGATGAAGAACTTGTCGACACAGCGCATCAGCCCATCAAGGCGAGATTCGCAAAGTTGGCTCCATGACGATGACTCAATATCGTTCGTGTCAACCGCCATGACGAGGAGGAAGATGGACCTTGTGGACAATGACACGATGGAAGAAGCGAGAAGACATGCTGCTGCAATTACCCTCCCCACCAACTCGGGCGTCTGGTCACAGACCGAACGTGAGCTTTTTTTCCATCTGGCGTATCGCGGCTTCGAGCCTCTGCTTCCACAGAACTGGATGATCGACTTCGACACCTTGCCAATCAGTGTGTTCGCGCATGAGAACTCATGGGATCCACCCCTGATCCAAAACCTCAGGGACAACCAGTTCAGAGCAGGGCATGCCCTCCGGCGGCTCTTCGAGGCCGGCCATGATGCGCGAGACAGAAGCCACGTCAGTCCTGGAGTCCGGAGAGAGAGGGTGCTGGAAAAGTCTGTGAGAAGATATCTCTACTGGGCGTTGACTGATGTCGGACTCCGACCGAGATCGAAGACACAATATATCCCGGTTCACGTCGTCGCCGCCAGGAAAAAGGGGCATTCCACTCTCCAAACACTCGAAGAAGTTGCGACAAAATTACAGAAGTTGTCGGAGCGCCATCACAGGGCCCAAAATGTTCAACCTAGCGTCGAAGCACGGAGCCCAAATCCGGCGGACGCAGACGAGACTCGGGTTGCAGACGATGACCCATTAACGCCTACTTTAATTGGACTTGTCGTTATTTCTGCCGTGCTTGTCGTCGTCACATTGAGTCCTTTTGCACCGCCAGCGCCAGAGTGTACCAACGATGAAAAATCCTCTCCGCACCCTTCTGATCCCTTGAGTCAGGGAGACGCTAGCTTTAACCCCGACAGACTTCGTATAATCGCCGAACTGGATTTCAGCCAAAAGGACCAAGATGTGTGGAATGCGCTGGGGGTGGCAATTGCGGCAATGGAGATTCGGCAGGAGGCACTAAAGGTGAACTGTGGAGTCAGTCACGATGATGTGAGTGCGATGGACTGGGACGGCATGTCGACGCCAGGATCCAAGTTTGAGGACGACATAGGGGAAGTGAGTACGTTGTCAAGATTGCAATTGGATGACGATCCAGACTTGTGACGACTCGAACCGCCCGAGGAATCTGTTTGACACGATATGAATACGTTGGTACGGCTGTATTGGGATTTATACTGAGCCCTATGGGTTCAGATCTGCTCCGCTAGCCAGGCCAAAGGCAACGGTGCTTGGAGCAACAAATCATGGCAACCCTTGATTTCGCAAACTGACATTGCAATGTCTTCAGTATTCCAGCTCAATGCCATTGAGAGGTGCTTAAGGTGATGAGCAGACACTGTAATCAATCCTTCAACAGCTATGGCGTAGACTCCAAATGTATGGTCCCAGAGGACATCTGGCCGTCTTCCCGGGCTGACGAGCTGGCCACGACATTCGGTTCCCGCCGCGACTTGTCACCATCTCCATCGACGTCGCTCTCGAGGCATATATCTAATGGCTGGATGGGCGGCGAGGTTTTGGAGGCGAAGGATGACGGAACTTAGTGAGAAAGGATTCGAGATCTTCTAAGTGGGTGAGGTGTCGCTAGATGCGCAGCTCTATGGTGAGATTCCTTCCAACATCAGCAGTCCCAGGCGCTCATTCCGGCTTTGCCTGGAGCGCGAAGACGCAAGCTTGCTGTCAGCTATGTACAGCTCGAGGCAGTTCGACCACCACCGGAGCATTTCTTTAAACTACTTGCCCTTCTTTGCAGCCACCGCCTTTCGGTCCGCCTTATCGAGAATTTGGCTAAAAATTGTAGCGGGTACAATGTATGCCGTCCAGAATCCTGCCCATTGCACGATGGGCAAATAGCCTCCCCAGCCATATTGCTCGTGTATGCGTGCAACGAGGAGCAGAGGCGAGGTCCACGGACTCATCAGAAGTGAGAGGACGGCGAGAAGAACGCACGCCTGGGAGATATCCGCGCCACTGCGCTCCTTGCTGACGGTCTGAGCTGCGCCAGCAAGGACAACGCAGAGAATACATTCCAGAATCCACGAGCCGACTGGGTATTTCTCGTAAAGCCCGAGACCGAAGTGGTATTGTCCGTGCGGATAAATGGTCAAGCCCGTTGGTTCAATCACCAAAACATCCATCAGCCAGTGTATGATTGAAGACGCTGCGCCGAGGATGCTTGCTTCCTTGCTGAATCCTGCGAGGTAATGGCATCCGATCCAGCCGAAATGCAAGACCAGGTCATCATCATGACGATGGAATGTTCCCAGTCGATGAACTCAAACCGGGAATACATGTACGGGCCCTTTGTGCTGTCAGGGATAATCACGTCGAGTCCAAGCAGGGCGTCGACGGCACCGATGATATCCAGGACGGACGATCCGAACATGACGGGCCATGCTGGTATGCGCTGTCCGAATGACGCTTTAATGAGCAGACCCGCGGCGAAGTGTCCGTGATACATGCTGCGACGGATGCTTGTGCTGATTTTCCGCTGTTATAATTTCAGAGGGAACGACGGGTTGCGAGCTGATAATGGAGGGAAATTACCGCGATTTCGGTCCTGACAAAAGACCTCGGGCAGCGAGTATGCTGGAAGAGAGACCTAGATATACAGACGGCGTGGTCAAGTATTCGACAAGAACCGACCGTCTTTACTAACCTCCATTTGGAAGCTTATTCCGCCAAGAGTCGCTCTACAAATGGTGGCGTTCCTCGTAAAGCGCTTTGACAAGTCCTTGTTGGGACCCCGTCGGCGGCCTTGGATATTTCTGACTCGGTTTGATGAACTGTCCTCCACGCCGGGGCTCTTTTTAAGTGCTCCATATGAGGTCCAAGCAGCGAACAGTATGTGGCGCTTGCAGAAAGCGAAAGCTAGGAGTGGGTTGCCCCGGTGCTATCAAGCAGGCTGCCTAACCCGGGGATGCAGTGCCCAGTGCACTCAGTGCTCGTTCGGGGGCCGGATCTGCCCTGGATATCCCCAGGATCTCACCATAATCCAACACAAGCCGGAGGTCACACCGTGTCAAGACAGAGTATCCCGCGGTCACAACCTAACAAGGATCTCCCCCGATTCCTCATGCTTTCAGTCAGGTGGACTTGGACGACAGCATGCAGGAGGTCAGCGCCAACACTACCTGGAGCCTTCTGCCCTTGAAAGCGCCACGTACGAAGAACTGTCGAATCTCATCGTCGAGAACTATGTGCCTAAGGATGAACTCCATTCCTTACCGTGCAACCCAATCGGACCACATGCACGGATCTGCGGCTCCTGGGTCGAGGTGCTACTCAAGATGGACCGCCCTGGCAAACATTACGAAATCCTGTTCGCTGCCATGAAAACCCTCTGTCTCACGTTCGTCCAGCGCAGTCAGAGGGATGGGGAGGAGTATGTGCACACGTACTGTTCCGTTCTCTCTGCTCTGCGAAATGCGCTCATTCTGACCTCTTCGGCATTCGAGCCCGATCTTGTCGCGGCGAGCATGTGCCTGACGTTATGCGAGGTGATGCTGCCTACCTCAACGGCCGGCTGGATGGCCCACGTCAATGGTGTTGGCGAACTGATCCGGTCTCGCGGGCCGGGCATGCTCCTTGACGACGTCAATCAGAGCCTTTTCCTAGGCTTTCGTCCTTTGATTGTAGGGCACTCACACAGCCTCTCTCCTTTTCCCGTCTGTTGCTTGAGCTGACATACCACGCCTGTAGATCATTGAAGCGTTCTACTCTCGCAGGTCGACCTTCCTGGCCTCGGGCGAGTGGTTGTCGTTGCAATTCTCTCACCATCCTGCGACACCGATGCAAAGCTTGTTAAGCCACGCAGCCACCATCCCTGCACTCCTTGAGCAGGTCGACGCCCTACAGCGCGAGAGTCCGCCGGACAGCGACGCACAAAGTACTAAGATCCACGATGCCTTTGTCCAGGTCTCGAGGAAGCTAGAGCACTGGGAACGCTCGCTCCTCCAGACCACGCCAACACCTGGATACTGGCCGGATTTATCCCCCGAGCAAGCTAAATCCCCCCTTCTCATCTCCAGCGCTTCGGTACCAGTGCCAAATCTGCACTTCTCCGACATCTCAGCTGCGAACGCATACATCCACTTCTGGGCCTTTCAGATCGTCTGCCTCACCCAACTGCGTATGCTAAGGACATACCCATACCTTGGACTTCAGCCGCGGGATCTGGCCACCCACGCGGAGCCGAGGCCATTCGGGAACCAGGTCCGGCAGGCCATTCTACACCTCTCCACCAAGATATGTCAGAGCATGGCGTACCTCATGCGTGAGGACATGAGGCTGTACGGGCCGGCATCGACCTTCTTTCCCCTCAAGGTCGTGCACGAGACGCTGATGGCCGATTCGATCACCCAGGCGAGCGAGCAGGTCTCATGGTGTCGGCGCGCTGTCGACATTCTCGTGGATAAAGGCTTGGGTCTTGCGGACGCGATGATACAGTAGAGGAGGACTCGGTTTGACTAACATCTAAATGAACGGAAGAGATACCATTCTTGATACGTATCCCAGATATGCCGTCCTCGTATTCAAACGTCCATTCGCATCATATCCCGATCCGCCATCCGTCTTGGAATTCCACCGTCGCCGGTTCTCCTCCGCTTTGTCAACGCCGCATTGCACAACACAGCGAAGCACAGCACAGGCACATAATTAACGCAATGCACCCAGTCGCCGCGCTACAACATGGCATACCATGCCATGCCACACCATGCGTGCCCCAGCCCATCTCATTGCACCGTACAGCTCCACCCTCCCTGCCCTCCGCCGTGTTGACCGCCCTCCGCCGTGTTGACCGCCCTCCGCCGTGTTGACCGCCCTCCTCGCCCGCCGGCCCCACCCCTGCTCCATCCCGGGCATTCGCATTCGCATTCTCATTCTCATTCTCGTGGAGATCTCCAGCGCGTTGAGCCCGCGCCGCAAATCCTCCGCTGGACATGTCCCGGCCGGCTTTTGCCTAGATTACAGGAAGAGAGTTAGCTTTATGGCCATGGACCTGAACCTAGACTTGGGCCCGGTCGGGTTGTAGCATGCGTACTACGTACTACGTTCTACGTATGGACTCGGACTTGGACTCATGGTCACTAATTATGACATACCTGGGTAGATTGGATGCGCGAGGCGTCGCTCTTTGTCATTTTCTTTTTCTCTGGCATCTCGAAACACGGTGAGGTTGAGGTTGAGGTTGAGGTGAGGCTGAGGTGAGGCTGAGGTTGAGGTGAGTCTTTGTGAGTGTAATTAAGGGTGTTAAGGTTAAGTTAACTGCCTTTAAGATATTAAACTATTCTAGTATATCTAATATATCTAGTAAGTAGTTACTAAGTTTTATATATATATAATATATGTGAAGTCCAGCGGCTAGTAACCGCCTCACGAACCACTCAGATACTTATACATTGCATTACGTCTTAATAACCTCACACGTCACTCTTATATTAGCGGGCAGCATGCGGTCTGAGTCGGCCTATTGACGGCTTGACTGTCATCCTTGAGAATTTGATCGTTAGGCCTGCTATCTAGCCTTCGCCGCAATGTAGATGTCAAAGGTGGGACGTGACTCTCGAACAAACACGCAGTCAGATCCACAGGGCCAACTGGACACTCCGGAACACCGGCCGCCTCCAGTTAGAATGCCGTCCTTTCATCTCTGGCACGTGGACAATCAATAACTCTGTCTCAAGGTTCCAATTTCATACGGAGTACGTTACGCTAGAGGATACTGGTTGCTGTGCCGGAACCGATTCAACTTGGTTGAGGACTCCGCGCCAGTGTTGCTGAAGCACACAATCCCTATGCCTTATCATAAATTGCGCCTTGCATGGGATACAAAGGTGGCATCCCACTCGATGTCCTTTCACCAGCGGTGCAATCATCCTTGGGTCACTGTCTTCCAGCCACTACCATATTGCTCCAACATCCGCGTCAAACCTCGCAAGTTCCTTGCCCTGTTCCTCGACCTCCTTTCGCGCCTTCATGCGCATATAGAAGATGGGGCAATCCCTGCTGCTACACAGCACTTCGCTGTGCATGCTCCCCTGGCATCTTTGACACTGCGTCCACAACCTTGAGAATCGGACCTCAAGCTCTCCGACCTTGTTAATCTGCTTCGTGTACAACTCGCCAATGCGCGGACGGCAGTTCTCGCAGACCGCGCCCTTTGACTCCTCTTTGCCAACGAGCGGCTTCTTGCATCCCATGCATGTTTGTGTTTTCTTTGCAAACTTCATTAATCCGCCGACGGTCGGAGCTGCGACCGAGATGGAGCGCGTATGGTCGCCCGCCAGAAGCGAGTTTGCTTTCTTCTCACCGAGAATGGGATCGAAGATTCTGCTCAAGGGATTGGCCAGCTGATTGTCGAGGTAGTACCTTGTGTCGATGGGGACATTGTTCTCCAAAACGAAAATGGGATCCTCGGAATTCTCGTAGTTCTTGGATCCGCTGGCTCCTTTCACCATCACATACGCCACCCGATCTCCTAGAGCCGGAGCAGAACCGGCGTCACGCTTCTTCATTCTCTCGGCAAGTTCGACGTGGGCTTGTTTGGCAGTGTAGTCGCTCTTGCTCAGTGCCTTTGTGATGACTAGCATGCTGAGATCGATCTTGTTTTGCAAGAGGTTGGCGATCGTCTCTTTGACGTAGGATTGCGCTCCCTCGAGATCACGGTCCATCAGGATCTTCTTCAACACCGTCTCAATGACAATCTGGACGAGACGACAATTATCTCGGCGCACGGTCTCAATACCCTTGCTGTCCATCTTGTCATACTTTTCCGCATTCGTCCAGTACAGTCCCGCGTACCGCTTCTTGTTGATGAGCAGGTAGGGGAAGTATACCTTCTCAAACTCCAGCTTGATGGGCTTGATAAACTTGTTAGAGACGAAATCGGCAGCTTCTTGCCCTAATTCCATCGTCTTCTTGAGGTCCTTCTCTCCAAACTTGACCATGACCGAATCAGTGTCGCCGTAAATGACTTGAGCATCATGTGAATATCCGTTGGCGACGGTGTACCTCGATTCCACCTCTTCCTTCGTTTTCTCAATCATCTGACGGCCATACGAGGTTGTACTTGACGCAATTGCAAGACACGGGAGTTTTCCCACTGTGGCACCCGTGATACCATAGACCGAATTCGCAGACACCTTCAAGGCGAGTTGACGACCGTTCAGCACCGCCTTTTTGAAGGGATCCTGTTCGACGGCAAGCTCTTTTTTGGCCCGCTTACGTGCACCCAATA
The DNA here is from genome assembly GCA_016109495.1 of Phialophora tarda. Lineage (NCBI taxonomy): Eukaryota > Fungi > Ascomycota > Eurotiomycetes > Chaetothyriales > Herpotrichiellaceae > Phialophora > Phialophora tarda. Next base: position 168,007 of record JADWPL010000001.1, on the reverse strand, counting down.
ATTCTTCCAGAATTTGGGTGAGCAACCCCTTCCGAACTTTGGCTGTGGCGAAAAGATCGCCATTGGGTGTCACGATGTAGTCTTCGTCTTTTTTGAGGTTGAGCTTTTCAATAGTATTCTTATTTAGTAGCGTCGTATAGCATAAATTGTGAGCCTGAATGATAGAAGGGTACAGAGATGCGAAATCCAGCGTTGCAACTGGTACGTCGTAGTAGCCTCGAATGGGTTCAATGACGGTGGCACCTTCGTATTGTTCATCTGTGCCTTCGTTGCTCAGATTTGGGATGACCAATTGCTGCTCCAGGGCTTTTCGGAAGAGCTGACTGATGAACTTGACCTGCTGACCGCGTGCTAGGAGGTAATTGAATGGGACTCCCGTGACTCTTGCCATTTCGGTGTAGTTGACCAGGCACATGAGTTTGTCCATGAGACGTTGGGGCAGGTAAGCATCCTTCAAACAGTAAACCGCTAGCCGTCGTCTCGAGTCCGGCGTCCCGTTGAATAGTTCCGTGATCATGGTATGATGGACATCTTCTTTCTGCTCACCCAGGAAGTGAGCGCAGACCGAGTTGAGAGTGTAACTTCGAAGTTGGTGGTCTCTTTGAACCAACTGCAACAAGTCCAGTTGAATTCTCCCGTTTGTATTTGTGGATTTGGTATCGCGGTTGCCCATCTGCTTACTCGAAAAGTTCGTGTCCCTCGCCTGAGAGACAACACTCTTCAGCCGGGACCAATAAGCGAATTTCGGCAGCTTGAGATGCTTGGCCCTGTCAAGGAGATAGGGGAAGTCGAAGTTGGCAATGTTGTAGCCGATGATGACGTCCGGATCGACCTTTTCCAGGAACTCCCTCCAGGCCATGAGCATTTTGGCTTCCGAATCGTGCTCATAGATCTGCGTATTCACAATCAAACTGCAAGTGTCCAGCACGAAGACATTTCGAATGAAAGGCTTGGACTCTCCGTATCTTGTGACCACGTTCGCGATTTGAATGACCGGATCCATATGCGGTTCCGGGAAGACACCTTTGCGACCTGCACACTCAATATCGAAGGACAAAATTCGGAGGGGGGCCATCTTGGCCCATTCTCCATCGTGCCCATGTGCGATGAGATCCCGGTAATGGCAATATGCCTCGATCTGACAATTGGATTGCCTGTCATGTTGCGGCAAGACGTGATACTTCTGTGGAGGAACTTCGACCCATGACATTCCAGTGACTCCAGTGTCGATCATGAAACGAAGGACGTATTGTATGCTGTCAAATGTCAAGATCTTGCTCTCAACACCCTTCCACATGCCCTTGTAATTGGCGTTTCCACCTTCTATGGTGGTGCGCACTCGATTGATATACTTGGGATCTGACACCGTGATCTTCAGGTACGGGCTCTTCTGGTTTCCTTGGAAGCCGTAAAGGTTTTCGCGAAGCACCATCTGCACAGAATGGATTGTGGGTTGGTGTTGGGCCAGTTGCGTTTCCAGGTAGGCCTTGTAGCCTTCGATATCCGAGCGCTGGAAGTTGACGGGGGCTGCGACGTAGAGGTAGTGCATGAAATCAGTGACATGCAGAAGGATGGAGTGTCCAGTCTATTTCATGGTTAGCCTGACTCTGCTGAACGATATCGATCTAGTCACCTCTGACACGCCGAACATCTTCAGGGTCATCCTGCCGCCATGCAGTGTGCCCTCCTCAATCTCGATTTGCTGGAAGGTCAAGGGATCTGTATCCTCGTTGAAGTCGTCCAATCTCGGTCGATCCCATTGCTGGTCTTTCTCCGAGTTGTTCTCTTTCAGGCCAGTAATATCCTGGGTCATCTTCTCGAGAACTTCGGTCTCGAAGTGACTCTTGGGCTGGGACGAGCCCAGCTTCGACCTGAAGCCATGCGGGCCGGTCTGCGAGGAGTGGAAGGAGACATTGGGGCTGTTGCCGTTGAGTTTCCTCTTCTTTGCCGATGGCGGGGATTTGACGACATTGTGAGTATTGGTTGTGTCGATTAGCACTCTCTTCTTGGGCTTGTCAGGCATGGCACTAGGCATGATTGCGAGTACGTCCTTCCGAACGCCGCGCACTACACTTTGTTATGAAGGCTGGCAGAGCGCGGGATGGGTGTAGCTGGGCGATGCACAGTCGCGAACTGTCGCGGATTAATGAATGGAGTGACGTGAACGCGACGCGAAAAGCCAAAGTGCAGATGTCGCCCACCGTAGAAGCGCGCTTTACCGCTTTGGAGCCAGCCTAGCGTGCTTCCCAACCCAGACCGCCACCGCTAACAATTCCAGTAAGCGGCTGAATTGTTTCATGTACGTACCAAGTGCCCCTCCAAACACTCACTCAACTCTCACTACTTTCTCAATCCACAACAGAACGTGAGAAGTGCCCAAACACCATTGGGACACATCGACTGTGTGGAAGACACCCAGGCCAATTTTGACCGGCGGTTGGAACTATGGCGGACGACTTGCAGGCTGAGCAGACACCTGGGTTTAAGGTGGGGGAGAAGAAGACAATCGACGAATACCACAAACTCGGTGAGTCTGCTGTCAAATAAACAAACACTATCTTCCATGAGCAAGTGCGACACGGCTTCCGCGATGCACTGTCAATGCTTCAGCACGAGAGAAAAAAGGACCACCACTACTCCTTGCTGGCGCGTCTGACGTGACAAGGCTGGTTTCTTGTTCATTGGCATTCTCGTCTTGCTCTCTGCAGGACTCATGGCCGGACGCAATCATTTCGACCAGCCACCTGACTAAGTCTCCCACTAGACGCAAATGACGAAGCAATGCAGCGGTACAAGCAATCGCTTGGTCTTAGCGGCGGCACCCCCATTGGTGATCCTAAAGACCCTCGTACCTGCATCATCAAATCCCTCGCTCTGGTGAGTCGACCCTGATTCACAGCTCAGTCGCGCGGACACTGACCTGGCCAAAGGAAGTCAACGGCCGACCGGACATCACCATTGATCTCACCCATCCCGGCTCTCTCGACACCCTGAGTAAACATCCGTTCACCATCAAGGAAGGCACCACATACCGGATGAAGGTCGTCTTCACTGTCAATCACGAGGTCCTCTCCGGTCTCAAGTACATTCAATCCATCAAACGCAAAGGTATCCGAGTCAGCAAGGACCAGGAAATGATCGGCAGCTTCGCACCTAACACGACTGACAATCCTGAATATATCAAGAGATTCACCGAGGAAGAGGCTCCGTCAGGCATGTTGGCTCGTGGCCACTACGAGGCAAGCGTCAGATTCACCGACGACGACGACCGCACCCATCTGGAGTTCAACTGGTCGTTCGACATCGCCAAGGACTGGAAATGATAGTATTGGCTGTGAAAACCAGATGCTGCACATGTCTCAACGTGCGATAACTCGGTGACGGGAGCAAGGCGATGCCGGAGCAGCTGCGCTGTCATACTGCGGGGTGATGTGCGATTGAATCAAGAGCGCTGAACTTGGATGGCTTTGCTGGCCACTATGAGGAAGCGTTCAGCAATCCTCCCCAATCGCGACGATTGCATAGCTAGAGAAAGTACTCAATGTGAGAACCTTGGCTGTCTTTTCCTTGTGTCTGTTGTTGTTGTTGCTGCTGCTGCTGTTGTTGCTCGTTCCGATGAACATCATTTTCTGGAGCCGCATCAAAGATGTTGAAGTAGCGGTCCCCTGCATCGCTTACTTCCAGCACACTTGCCAAATTCCCACAGCGGTAGCAGTAATTAGGAGCACTCCAGACAGTGCTGAGGCGATCGTCGTACAATACTTGGTATCCTTCTTGGCACAGCTGGTGCGCCCGGAGGATATGAGACATGCTGTTGACTTGCAGGAACTTCTTCACTACGTCTCCTCCGAATGTGTATCCTGCGCCTCTCGGGGAAAGCGAGAACTCGTCCCGTTCCGGATCGGGGTCTGACCACACCAGATCCGCCATTGGCCCTTCGTGTGGTATCTCCCGGTATCTGTCAATGATTTTGATCTGGTCGATCGAGTGTATAGACGGCGAAAGTCCACCGTGGACACAGAATATCTGGTTGTTGATGACCACGCTCAACGTGAGGAAGTCGAACATGTCTGTAAAGTAGTGCCAAACGTTTGCATTGCCGTATTTCCGGGCGCATTCCGTATAGAAGCCGTAAGACTGGGTAACGCCTCGTGATTCATGATTGCCGCGAATGAGATGAACACGTTGGGGGTATCGTAACTTCAAACAAACAAGAAGGGAAATCGTCTCGACGCTGAATAGACCACGATCCACGTAGTCGCCGAGGAAGAGGTAGTTGGTGTCCGGACAAAAGCCGCCAATCTTGAAGATCTCGAGCATGTCAAAGAATTGGCCATGTATGTCGCCGACGACCGTGACCGGTGCCGAGATGTGTACCACGTTGCTCTCTTTCATCAACATCTCTTTTGCCTTTGCGCATATTGCCTCGATAAGGGACTCGGCCAGGAGGTTCTTTTTGTACAGTTGAGCAATGCATTGATCGAGGTCGATGCTAGCTGCAAACCCTCGTTATCAGCAACGTCATCCATGAAACTCTATAGGTGCCGTACCAGGTAGGCCAGGCATTGTGAAGTGGGAGGGCCAGTCAAAGATCGAGTGGGCGGTGCACCTGGCCGTCTATGGTCAGGGACAAGTTCCTCCGAGTCTTACAAATGTATCGTGCGATGTCTCATGGTGTCCAACGCCGTGAAATGCGACCAACAATTGCACAGAGAAGGATATGACAAACGTGGGTGAACGGAGCAGTGATGGGAGTCTGTCTACGACCCAAATGCAAGTGACGAAGCGGCAAGCTCTGGGAATACACGACTGTCTGACTAAAAAGCGCGGCACGCTTTTGCAGCCTAATAGCCAGGAGCGACGCGGTGTCTGGGGGTGCAAAGAAATGAGATTGTACAGTACTGATGAGCGCTGGGAGCCACTGACACAGGCAACGTGGCAATCAGGATTGTGAGCAAGGTGACCGATGAGAGATATGCGCAATATGTTGCTCTTGGTACGAGGTACGCGGTGGGAGGAGAGAAAAAGTCGCGGTCAGACAGCTTCTTTCTCGGGCTTCTGGTTCATGTTCCTCAAAAGTGGAAACAGGTCACGCTCCCACATATCTCTCCACGTTATATGCAGAGTACCTCGACCACAGTCTGTACTACCTATGCATCTTTATGTTCTTCTCGACTGTTGGTATCTGAGTCTTTCTTTGTTATGATCTTCATCGGAGAACATAGAGAACTGGTTGCTGGTCCCAATGTCCTACGGAAGCCGCTATTTGACTTCCAGCTCATGCAGAGGAGCGTTGGAAGACTGCAGAGAGCGACTGGCTCTTAGGCAAACAATCTCACAATCACAGGTCCATCATCAAGAGGTTGTCTAAGTGGCAAACGGTATCAGTGTGCGCAAGCCTGTTTCCCTCTTTGTCAATGACGGCGCTCGATACCTACATGCCTCTTTTTGACCTGTGCTATTCCATCACGTATCTTTTGAGGCTCCTCTTTGATGACCTTTACTGCTCTACGTGCTCTATAGGGCGGTGGATGGCTTGGGTGCCGGCAGGTGATTTCTACTTGCGGCCTTCGCTTGCGCAACAAACTTGGTCCTTCCCGAACTCGCGTCGTGTTCCGTGGTTCCCTTCTTCAAGCAAGTCAAGGCACAATCGAGTTCTTCTTCCCGTGTATTTGCTATTGGTTGCTCCATTCTGAAGGGCAGCACCATCATAGCCATACGTTGACCCCTTCTCCAGAATGCAGGGAGCTCCCTACAACGGCCCGCCCTCCTGGCAACGGCCCAGCTCGACTGACTATACGTCTAGTGCATTTAGCGGCAGCCAGCACATTACCAGAGGCAACAGGACGAATGAGCACGGCCATGACGCCAGGTACTACGGTGGCCATCGTAGATACTATCAATCCGAACCGGTGCAACCTCACTGGTAAGTTGGCTCGGATTGCTTGATGAAGTCGTAGACTGACGGTCAGGCACCTGCCTCCAAACTCCCCACCACCGCGACCTTATGGCATGCGCATACGTAGCCCAGCTGGGGCGGACCATGACATGCGTATTCGTGGAGCAGCCGAACGCGAGCAGCACCAACACCAAGTTAACCGCGGACACTCGGAATATCAGGCACAACATGATCATACCCACTCCAGTCGTTCGCGGGTCTCCTGGTCTCCCAACTCACCTGAGACTCGGTCAGGTTCGACCGGCGACCGGCAAGGCGGCAACAGGGCGCTCGGCGACCGAACTCGCCTCATCCAGAGAAAAGATCGAGAGATCAAAGAGCAGCAAAATGTCATTAACAGGCTCACCAGTGAAAACCAGACCCTTACAACTAGTATTGAAGGTCTGACTGCGCTCAAGGAGCACCTGACTCGGCAGCTCCACGAGAAGAATGATGAGCTTCAACGGGTGAACTATCACGATTCTGGGGTTCCACACCATAGAGATGGACTCGCGACCGATCACAGCAAGAAGCTACAGGGCGCTGACCGCTATATCAGAGACCTTCTGGCTCAGATCCGCAAGCTCGGTGAACTGCCCATTCCTCCCCCTTGTGAGGGTTTCTGGTTCTTTTCCTCAGCAGAGGACCTTGAGAGAATTGAGGAGTCGGGTGCCTGTGCGAATTCGGAAGATAACCTCGAAGCACTCGAGTTTCCGGTCTACTCTGGGTTCCAAGGCGCGAATTTCGCCACACCAGTAGAACGAAGAATCCAAGCGCTCGGGGCGACCATGGACGAGAATGACTACATGGAATCACAGCAACCCGTCATCGCCTCGAAACATCTCCAAAATGCCAAAGACACCGAAACGGGTTCATGGTCGCGCCCGGTCGATCAGACCGCACTTTGGCACAGAGTCAGAGACGATCCCGCTTTTGCAGGGATCGTTGATGGGCTTCCAGTCTCATTTGATGTGCTCTGTCAACGCATTCAGGATGTCGCTTCAAGCCACGTCGAAATGCACAACCAATATTATCCACATTCATCAGCATTCGACGAGCATTACGACTGTCAAGATCAGCCGCCATGTTATCCGGTAGAGCAGCGACTGTTCAACAAGCAAGGAGAACAACTGGCCACATGGAGAGAGTCTGATGATCCCCAGCCAAGGGAGTCTCACACGCCACAAAAGACGAGCGGCGGATCAAGATCGCTCTCGCCTAGATTCAGAGAACCACGAGGTCAGAAGCAAAACTATCGCCTGCGAGGCTATGAGACTTTCCGTCCGGACCCACCGTGCAGTGACCGAGACCAAGGCTCAGACCGATCCAGGGACGAAGTAGGCCACGAACACGAAAGCATGAAAGCCGCGAGGGATGCAGACATGGCGTGGAACATTGGAGCGAGATCCGGGAACGGTCGGCGAAATCGGAAAAAACACAAGGGAGCCAAAGGCAAGGGAAAGAAGAACCCACGGTGGTGACAGCGAGAGAAGTTCCTGCACCACCCTATCGTCCAGACATAGCCAACCAAAGCAAACCAAAAGCACAACTCACGAGCAATGAATCGACCTCACTGAACGCCGACGAGACACTGATAAACCGGGAGTACCCTAAATCAGACGTGGCCAGCCCGGAAATGCGCGCCAGCAGCGTTGGTGGCTGCGAGGTGCTTCAGCTCTCATGCGGAACAACGCGGAGCCTTCAAGAGCTTGATGCCGTGCTGTTGTCCGCGCGAATATGGCTACCACTGGGACAATAGCTAGCAGCGGAGGCAGCTGAGGGACAATGCGACTTGGTAAGGGTACAGTGACCACTCGCATCATGGTGCGACATCAACACCTCGGCCGCTCCTATGGCTGGTTGTGGTTTGTGTGGTCCTGGATCATTGTATAATGCAGGACTCCTTCACGTGGCCGGGACAAGTCATCAGTGTAATCATGTAAACCTCGTCACAAGATGGTAGTCCAGGCGGTGAAGCGAATGAAGCCATGATAAGAAAAAAGGGCGCAATCGTACACTGTCCATATAGGTCTATTTCACAGATACTGTACAATCTGCTCCGGCTCCAGATGCGGGTACTTCTCCCTGACATGATAGATGGGCATCCCGAAGGTAAACCACGACCCGCCGATTTCGAAAGAATGTGCTCTACAGAGTAATTTGAGCAACGCGGAGCGCTCAATGACTATTCGCCCACTTGTCAACAGATCCTTGACGTCCACATCCTCAGTATCTTTAAGCTCAGCGTGTTCACCGATCGTGGCCATCGCTTCAAAGATTCGAGAACTGTATTTCTCTTGTGTCTTCGTTACCAGGAGGCTTCGACCGTGGCCTTGACCCCACTGGTTTGCTTCAAAGATATTGTTCAGGAAGCGCGCGGTGTTGTCCCCCGGCAGAGTTATCTGGTTATCAAGGATGATCAACTCGTTCTTCCTGAGGCGATAACTCAGCGCAATGCGGAATGCCTGCTGGTAGACCTTCTCCGGGAGTTCGGTCGAGAAGTCTCGGGGTTTGGGTCCGAAGGCGACGCCTCCGCCTCGCCTTATGGGTGATTTCTTGTCTCGGACTCGAGCGCGACCGGTGCCTTTTTGTTGGTATAGCTTGCGGTTTGACCCGTGGACGTCGGACCGCCATTTCGTGGACGCAGTGCCTTGGCGGGTCATGTCAGCTTCGTAGATGACCGCGCGGTGGAGGATATCTCGGCGGAGAGGCGCGTCAAGGTATTTTGGGCTGTAGAGCGCATAGCCTGAGGGTTCGATCTGGGGCCATGTGTAGCGCGTTGCAAGGACGGGGTGGTCGAGGGCGTAGACTTCTGCTGCTGATGCCGAGGTGGTGATTCCTTGTAAGGGGGTTTCGAGTTTGCTTTTCGAGGAATTAAGGCCGCCTTCGATGTCTTTGGCAACTTCTGAGATGGGCAGATCTGTCTGAGTAGCAAAGTTGCGGCTGAGGCGAGGTGCGAGACATTGCTTTCCAAAAAGTTAGAGGATGTAATGGAATCAGAAATGCACATCGGTCATACCGTCAACGGGTCTGCGACATTGAGCTGTTTGAAATTCCTCACCAGCCCTAAGAGACTGCGCGATGCTGACGAGTGCGCCATCTACCCTGGACAACCACAGTTTCCTGGCAGCCTTTCACCCTTTCACCCTCGGTGTCCTAGAAACTGCGAGCTGCGAGCATTGAAACTTGAGGTCGAGGACGGCGCGAGGGGCAGGTTACCCGAAGGCTTTTTAGTGCAGCCTCGCCGGAACAACCTCGGCAAAAGAGACCGAAATCTTGGCTCGATTTTTGTTCGAGATTTGGACCACCGCCGGACGGAGGTTGTGCTCAGCAACCCATTCACTCCTTGCCTGGCAGAACCTCAGGAGGGCTCGAAGAAAGCCGTGTGACCTCCTTTGGAGCGTTTTGACTATGGCGATCCAAAAGAAGCACGGCAAAGGCCGTCTCGGTATGTTACAACCCCGCCACTTGCATCGGTTCTCGGCCAGTGACTGACTGACTGACTGATGTGTCGCAGACAAATGGTACAAGCTCGCCAAAGAGAAAGGCTACCGCGCGCGAGCCGCCTTCAAACTCATACAACTAAACAAGAAATATGGCTTCCTGGAAAAGAGTCGAGTACTACTGGATCTCTGCGCAGCACCAGGATCGTGGTGTCAAGTTGCGGCCGAGACGATGCCTGCGCAGAGTTTAATCATTGGTGTCGATTTGGCACCCATCAAGCCTATACCACGAGTCATTAGCTTCCAGAGCGATATCACCACGGACAAATGCCGGGCGACTATTCGATCGCATATCAAGCATATGAAAGCGGATACTGTGTTGCACGACGGTGCGCCCAACGTTGGTGTAGCGTGGGTTCAGGATGCGTTCTCACAAGCAGAATTGGTACTGCAGTCGATGAAGCTGGCAACTGAATTTTTGAAAGAGGGAGGCACATTCGTCACAAAAGTCTTCCGGTCGAAGGACTACAACGCACTGCTCTGGGTGTTCAAACAGCTCTTCACATCGGTGGAAGCGACGAAACCTCCGTCTTCGAGAAATGTCTCGGCAGAAATCTTTGTTGTGTGCAGAGGCTTTAAAGCACCTAAGAAACTGGATCCGAAGTTCCTGGATCCGAAGCACGTTTTCGCAGAAGTCCAGGAACCCACACCTAACAACGAGGCGAAAGTCTTCAATCCGGAGAAGAAGAAAAGGAAGCGGGAGGGTTACGAAGAAGGAGATTGGACGCAGCACAAGGAAGTGCCTGTCAGCGAATTCATCCATACGACGGATCCTATCGCCATTCTCGGATCGGTCAACACACTCAGTTTCGAGCAGCCTCCGAACGGTGATCTGGCACTGGCAACCATCGACAGACTACCCGAGACGACTGCTGAAGTCAGACAATGTTGCGCAGACTTGAAAGTCCTGGGAAAGAAAGAGTTCCGTACATTGCTCCGTTGGCGACTGAAGGTCCGCGATAAGTTCGGCATGTCCAGTAAGGCCAAAAAGCAGGAAGCGAAAGAAGAGGACAAACACCAGCAAGGAGAAGAGGTCGCCGAGGTCGAGTCCATGGATGAAGAGCTCAAGATGCAAGAAGAATTACAGAAGCTCAGGGACCTGGATAGTAAAGAGAAGAAAAAGGAGCGGCGGAGAGAGAATGAGAAGAAGAGAAAAGAAATAATCAGGATGCAGATGCATATGACCGCGCCGTTTGATATTGGGCTGGAGCAAAATGGTCCAGCAGGAGAGGGGTCGATGTTCAGCATCAAGACGGCCGAGAGGGCTCGTAATCCCCCGCGCATCGAGGACGAAGAAATGGCAATCGGCGACGACGGACAGTCGGAAGTCTCAGAAGGCGAGACGCAGAGTGAAGACGATGACGAAGTCGGCGATCGACTCGAACGGGAACTCGACATGATGTACGAATCATTCCAGCAAAGGAGAGAGGAAGCTGACGCAAAAGCACGAGCCAAGCGAGCGAGAAAAGAGAAAGAGACAGATGAATGGGAAGGCTTGTCAGACCAAGAAGACAGAACCGACGATGTGCCTGACGATGCCGAAGCGGACGTAGAAGACGACTATTCGATGAGGGAGCTACCAAGACACGAAGGACTGTCCAGCAAAGCAGCCATGTTTTTCGACCAGGATATCTTCCAAGGCCTGGGCATCGATGATGACGAGGATGATAATGACAAGGATAGCGCAATTGAGATGGACGACGAGTCCTCCTCAGACCAGGCCAAACCCGCCGCCGCCGCCACCGCCACCCAAACCAAAGCACCGGAACGCGCGCAAGAGAGTAAACCTCTCAAGTCCGCGCTGAAGAAACCACGCTCCACAGACGAAGAGGATTCTGATTCTGGTTCTCAGTTCGAGCCCGAAACCACAGCCGCTGCTCCTCGAGCTGAAGACCCCCTCACCTCCACCGGCCACTTGGACATCGACATAATCACCGCCGAAGCCATGACACTAGCGCACTCGCTCGCGACAGGCGAAAAGACCACGCGCGACCTCCTCGACGACAACTTCAACAAGTACACATTCCGCGACGTCGACGGCCTGCCCGAGTGGTTCCTCGACGACGAGGACAAACACTCCAAGCCGCAGCGGCCCGTTACGAAAGCCGCCGCGCTGGCGATCAAGGAGAAACTGCGGGCATTGAACGCGCGGCCGATCAAGAAGGTGCGGGAAGCGAAGGGGCGCAAGAAGTTCAAGGCCGCGCAACGGCTCGAGAAGCTGCGCAAGAAGTCCGCCCTCCTCCTGGAGGACGAGGGCATCTCGGAGAAGGACAAGGCCAGCGCCATCACCAGGATGATGTCCCGCGCCGCCAAAAAGAGCGGCAAACCGAAGGAGAAGGCTAAATTGGTGGTGGCGAGGGGTGTGAATCGCGGTGTTGCGGGTCGGCCGCGGGGAGTCAAGGGGAGGTACAAGATCGTGGATCCCCGGTTGAAGAAGGACGTAAGGGCTGAGAAGAGGCTGAAGAAGAAGTTGAAGAAGTGAGCGGTCAGAGAAGCATTACAAGTGGTGTTGGGTATGCTTGAGAAAGAGCTGCCTGCGCCGCGACGGTATATGCTGGTCCTCAATGCCCAATAAATTACTTTATGCCCCATGTTCACATTTGCCGTCTCTAACAACCCGTTGCTCTGCGCCTTTGTCGACGTGCAACCTCTCGGCCGGCCTTGCGGTTGTCGCGAATTCGCTGCGTTTGTTTCGTGCGTGTGGGCACCGATAAGGGAGGGGTCCGGAGGGCGTCTTATAGTACAAGAGCTGTTACATGATGCTGCTTGCTCCTTAACGTGAAATCAATGCATTCATGGGACCCGGGGGAACGATCCTCCTGGACCTTTTTCCCTTCCACCTTCCCGCGGTCGGATGTGAACCGCGTGACACGGTGCAGGGATTGCGGCCTGACGCTATGTGCGTCTCATGCTGATAGAGCATCCAGTTCAAGAGCTCGGGGAGATATAACCGAGGGGTTTCCGGAGTCCCGAGCGTAGCTCGTACCGGCTTGAGCCTCTGCTGAAACTGATCGGTGTTTGTTGTCCCTGATATCCAAGAGAGTTTGCATGTACTGTGGTGAAAATATCCTCGCTTTCACCTCCATCCTCCTATGCCCCACCGTCCGTCGTTCTCCTCGCCGGCATCAAACTTATCTAGTTCACCGCCGTCGCCCGAATATCCAATATAATCTCGATTATCATCGATCAAACGACCGTATTCCAAAAGGAGCCGGAACATATATGCCTCTATATCTTCCCGTCTCAGGACTTTGTTCGCCCATTCACGACCCTGTCTTGCAAGTTTCTGGGCCTCTAGATCGTGCGGAGCGATGAAGACCTGCGGGTTCCGGTCATGGTCTTCGTCGGCGTGCTGCTTGTAGGGCTTGCCGTAGCCGATGAAGTACGTCAACAACGCGTAGAGGTCGTCGTATCGATTGTCCACTGGGACGAAGTGTCGCCATGCGAAAAGTCGACTATCATGCCATTCTCGGAAGATGGTGGCTTTGAGACCGAGACTCTTGCTCTGCAAGAAAGCGTGCCATCTGCCTGAGAAAGAATGGCCGTCCACGTCGATCAGGTACTTTGACTTGAATTGTGAGGTCAATGAGACTGGGGGCACCCAGGTGAAGTGCTCATTGTAGAACTGGCAATTGGGAAGGCAGGACATGGGCTCGGTGAACCCAACATCGCTATGCTGTGCAATGAATTCGGACGGCTGGAATCGCTCAAACGGCTCGTAGGTGGTGTTGACCCCCTCCGGTCCATTATCCTTCTCCATGAGTACCGTGACCTCTTTGGCTGCCATACCCATATAGGTTCCGTTAAGAAGCCGGACGAGACGCTGTCGATGCATTCGGTCCCAGTTGTCCGCCAACTGAACACCTCCGGAAGTAACGCCACGCCAGATGATCGTGTCCTGCTTGTCGCGCCAGTCCAAATCTTCTTTGTCGTTGTAGTCGTATCGATCATCATGCTGATAGTACATGTTCGCGGGGAAGAGAATATCATTGTTGACGTTGGCTTTACATTCACCGAAGACGGGAACCAGCTTGTGAGACGCAATGATACTGCTGGCCGAGTACAACATACCGTGCATGTCCTGGACTGTTGGCCCGACGGTGCATAAATCACTTGACAGGTTGAAGTTGGTAACTAGACCTGCAAGCGGTTCCTTGTACAAGCTGTTCGACTGCGCAATGGACATGTTGGATCGCGCGGGAGACTCGGGAGGGCAGCCCTTTGCGGCGATCGTCATGTATTGCTTACCTGGCGCAAAGAACCACTCGTCGTTCAGCCGGGTCGAGTGATCATCCGCCTTGTCAAGAATGCTCATGTCGCGTAACTGAAGCTGATCATTTGTGAAGCTGTCCATGACCTCGGGCGGCATAACTCGAGTGTCATACTCGACTCGCAGATGCTCCTGCATGTCTTCCCACGGCACGACCACTCGGGGCTGATCCAGCCGATTCGTTGGAATGTCCATATCCGGCAGATGATTGATGAACTTTTCAATCACCTTCACCATCGTTTCAGACCTCCAGCTGGGATTCTCCACTTTGACGACCTTGTGATTGCGGATATGAATAACCGAGACTCCGAAGTCGAAATTCTCCCACATATGAGCAGCACGGATGCGGATCTCGGAGGCGTTGATGGCCCAGAACGGTCGCAGATCATCCATTATCTGCTCGAAGTCGTCGATGTTGAACACATTCCTCTTGCGCGCAAACTTGTACCACTCGGCGAAGCTTGGCGGAGGATGTCTGCCATATTTGCTTCTGTATTTCTCCACGGTCTGCCTGAATGTCGTCGAGACCCCGCTCTCGTAGGCTCGAAATTGTACATCAGCATCCTGCATCAGCTGCGCGATCGGGTGCAAGTCGAAGTGCTGTACAGGCGGCGCAGACCCAGGCGCATCGGACTCGACGGCGTGTTCGGGCGCCGGCGTTGGTGACGGTTCAGGAGTCAGATCCCATATCTCATCTGGATCTGGCGCTGAAGGGGGCAGTTTATGTTCGGTCGGGGTCAGGTGGTTCGGGATAGGTAGCTGCGAGGCGACGTCGCCGAGATAGGCACTAGAGGAGAGACCATGGAAGACAATATAGAACGCAAGGACACCGGCAATGAGCAGGATGATCCGCTTTTTGTTGAACTCAATGGGACCCATGATGGCGAGCGGGATAGGAAAACTTGATACGAGCCTCTTGTTACATAATCATCTCCGTCTCGATTGACAGAAATAGCGATGCAATAGAGAAGACTGTGAATGATATCCCACCCTGCTCCCACAATCTTACCGATCCATTGCTGAGAGGAAGTTCTGAAGTGGAGGAGTCTCTCTCCCCAAGGAGTTTCAGGAGGCGCAACTGCAGCCAAATTGAAGTGGCGCGAGTGGCTGATGGCAATAGGTCGACGCCTCATCACCAGCCACAGGCCCAGAATGCGGGGAGGCCGAAGTTTAACCGAGTGGGACCAACACAGACATGATCGCTTTCTCACATAGCATTGACACTCCGTAAGTCCATATTCGATAGCAATAACCGTCGAGAGACCGGCGATATCTCGACCAATGAGCACTGAACCTGAGGTCGTTGTAGCAGGCAGTTCAACATGAATCAGCAGCATGGAAATTATTTCACAGTAAATCATGGTCTCTGCCACTTCACCAACTATGCCGGATCCATGCTTCACTTCCCTGCTTTACCACATGCCGGACACAAATGAGATGAATCACTGCTGGGTAAGACATCTAGTCTTTGCTGAAATCAAGTCGCCTTCTGTGCACCTGTGGTGCCGACACTTTTGACATCTCTTGCTTCCGCCTCTGCTCAATCTTCTCGACCTCCACCTTAACAGGTGATTTCGGGCCGTGCCCCTGTCTCGACGCATTGCTTCTGGTGGTAGCGTTCGTCTTGATGGGCGCGACGGCACTGCCGCGCTCGCCCAGAGCGCCTCTGTTGGATGACAACCTCGGCAATTCCGGAGCTGCCTGCCTTGTTCTACCATTCAAGACCCCAGTCACTCCCATTGGTGTCCGCTGTCTATCGTCTGACACGTTTCTTGCGGTAATTGGTGACGGTGGAGGCGATAATTGAGGGTATGAACCTCTGAAGAAGGGCCCATCCTGCTTTATCTTAAAGCTCCGGGTAGGGTCCTTCCCCTTCGCCAACGATCCAGGTCCTTCTGAAGTAGGTGTCATCACTTCTTGCGCAGGAGTAGGTGGCGGCGTTGTTGGCCCTGCTGCAGGGCTCGTTGGGGGAGTTGCTCCTTGATTGTTCGGCCCACCGTCGTAGGTGCCATGGCTCCAGCGTGTATCTCTTGTCTCGGGGGCGCTGGTATCGCCATGGCGAGAATCTCGAACTCTCCCGAGGCCCATTTCACGGGCGAGTGTCATGAAATCAGCCAGAGGGCTGAAACTCTGACCGGCGATCCGCGATGACGACGGGGAGAAAGGGCAAAAGCTGTGTCCTTCAGTCACCTCCTGCTCTGCGGCAATCAGTCCAAAAACTTCGGGGTGAGCGTCGCATAGATCCTCGAGATCGGATTCCATCATTCCTTCCTCACTTTTCCCCACCTTGTTCGCGGCCGGTTCCTTTTCTCCCTTTGGATCTTCTTCTTTCCCGGTCGACGTAGTCGCAGATGCCGCTTCGGCTTCATAGGTGCTCGTCGAGACGGCAAGAGGCTGACAAGACGAGGCGGAAGAGTCGATATCCGTCCTCACCACCAGGGTTGCTCGCAAGTCCAAAGAGGCGGGTTCTTGCTCAGTAGGTAACGGAGCTGGGCGCAGACTTTCAAGCGTACGGGTGGAGTCCGAGACTGCTGTTTTCGGTGCAGGGAAGGCCAAGGGTCGTGCCTGGATGAGTTACGCTGCCGCTGCCGCTGTCTGGCTCTGATGCAAAGCAGCTCCCACTTGGAAGTGCGTTGCAATACGCTTGATGATTTTGTCCAGAATCAAAGCCGTGTCTTTGTCATTTCGGCCAATGCTCGAAGCCTCGTCCTTGATGGTGGTAGGGAGAATCCTTGCCTTCCTTCAGCCTTGCCATACGACGACACGCTGATAACAGGTTGTCACTTACAAGGGCAACAGGGTGAGAGCTATTTCAAGCGCAGCCTTATGAGATTCCAGCGTTAGTCTCAACTTGCGTATATCGTTCGCTCCTTTTCCAGCCCATATCGTGTTACTGCCAAGTTTTTCTGAAGGCAGCGTGGCTAGAATCTCGCCAATGTCTGCAACAACTTCGGCGGTATTGACTAGGATGAGCTGAATTCTATGCTCGACTGACGGAGGCACTCGCTGAGAACTGACAACTGTATTAAGGTTGGCGTCGGAGTCGAAGGCCTGCATTAGAGGTCGGACAGGACTTACCTGAATCGCTCTTCAGAGCCTCCAGGCAAATTCCAAGAGAGGAGAGCTCTTCCAACACCGCGTCCAGCTCACGGTGCACACCCTCCGCGAGGGATACAAACGAGTGCACGTCGACCGTCAACCTGCCCACATTCGTGATCAGGCTGATACAAGCCGCGGTGATCGACAGAGGTTCAATCGGCATTGTCGCTACGGGATTTCAAAACGCTCAGTTCAGACTCCTTTCTCGCAAATACGAAACCCTGCTGAAGGCCTGGGTAGATCGTCACCCCTGTGTGTAAAGAAGGTCAACGACACCTGCTGAGACAAGATGAGGCTGGGGATCCAAAGAACCCGGCGAGGTTTATGAGGAATAGCGGCAGTTGAGGATCCGAGCTCTCTGTATGGTCCACCTCCTTGAATTCTCCCTAGCCTCAGGTCGTATCAAGCAATGCCACCCCTGTCTACTGCATTTCGAACGTGGCACCAATCAAGATCTCACCACCCGAAGCCACTCGATGCTATCCTAGCCACGAGCAATATCCGAAGATTCATTCTCATATGATGCCCTTGACGCAAGCAAGAGGACGACGACCCAATAATAGGTAAGCAGCGTCAACATCCCGCGGAGAGGGTTTCATCAACGACGAGCGACCTTCGTGATTGCACAGCACAATGTACACGGAGCTTCATCCAGTGGCGAGATTGCCGAGATTCAGCTGCTGCCTTCTCCGTCTGACGATTACAAGTGATTGTTTCAACCTCAAGCGATGACTGGCTTTTCTCAGCGCCAAGAGCCCGCAGGATACTCACAGCTGAGTTTGGAGGAGAAATTTAACCCTCGCCGCTGTACGATCCGGATAGCGTACGATCCAATCTGTCGCGTGGATAATCAATACGCTAGGTCGCCGATGTTGACGAGCGCATCGAGCGGTATTGCGCAAGGCTGAACAGGACAGGGGGCACCGGGGGATTACACCTTGACTAAGTTAGTAACGGCGGGCAGCGTGAAGCGAAACCCTATCCACCGCTGTGCTGAGGCGTGGTAAAGAGTAGATCTCCTGGACTTTCGCTGACCGGCATGGCATGCTCGATTCATGAGTATGGCTCAAAGCGAGGGCGAAAATGGCTCTCAAGACTGTAAGACACAAGCTATTTGGAGGTAGGATACCTTCTAACTTTCCCGAGATGAGGATTTCTGACCCGACTCCAGTTTGGCTGTGGCGTTTGAGCCCAACGCCGTGACCGCGTCAATACAGACCAGAAATACTATACACATCCCAATGCCGACCAGGCTCATGTCTTGCAGATGACTGCGACACCAGATCCCCGAACCCAGTGGTCTCGTGGATCGAAATGCCACTCGGGTAGCCGTGACTCCGGACTCGTGATGGGGCCTGAATAGCATATCTTCTTCTAGTGCCAGTCATCGCCGTGTCCCGCGAATTCATGCTCCTCATCGTATTGATCTCCCAGATCTTCATCATGCCACCCCTCCATATCTTCATGCCCACCGTGCTCGTCATCATGCCAATCTAGGCCGTCGTGCTCGTCCGCTTGTCCTCCAGTAGCTAAATTGGCCGCAAAATGGGCCTGTGGCGCTTGTCCTTGCGCGAGATGCTGCGCCGCCTCATGATCGGCCTGTTCCTGTGCTATTCTGGCGGCGTTTTCGTCAGTCTCCTGCTCTTCATCGTCAACGGCGTCATGCTGGGCCTGTAAATGCTGAGCAGGCGTGCGGAAATGCGGGTCGTCGAACGCCGGTGGCTGGTTGTGCGGGTCGGCAGCATCGTCGTGCACGAAGTCGTCGGTCTCGGTGAACGGGGGCGGCTGGTCGCGTCGGATGTTGAAGCGGCGTAAATCAGGGGCGCCGGATCCTCTGCCACTGGCGGCGTCGCGAAAACTCGGGGGAGCGGATTTGTCGGGCCAGTTGTGGCCCGTCCCGGGTGTTTGATGCTGTTGCATACCGCCTGGGCCGCCGTGGGTGTCTGGCTGAGCATGGTGTTGTTGTGTCGCTGGCGGTGATCCAAGGTCGACCTCGTCGAGATCATCGAAATTAACGTCATCTAAACCGTCGTCGTCCTCCCCGGGATGCGTTGGCGCCGTTTCGCGCACAGGGCTGTGGAGGTCACTCAGCCGAGGCGTGGGAGCATGTTGTTGTTGTTGCTGCTGCTGCTGCTGCTGCTGGGGTTGAGGCTGCACTGGTGGATAGATTTGCCGTCCAAGCAGGGTCGCCGGGCCGTGGTTTTGCTGCTGAGCTTGCTGCCGTCCCTGCTGGGCTTGATGCTGTGGAGGTGGAAGGAGTTGCCGTCCCGGCTGCTGCGTCGTCGGGGCATGATGTGGCTGGGGAACTTGGTGCTGTGCCTGCCCATGTCCTCCACCACTGGTGCCGCCCAGATGGGCCGGTGTAATCCGTCGCCGGCTCATCGGGCTCGACTTCTATTGGCTGTCGCTGTTGGGGTATGCTCAATGGATGTAGGTTTCGAGGGCTGGAAACTATCCAAGCAGAAATAAACTGCTTAAAGGTCAAGGTAACCGGATCTGCAGGTTAATGCTAGCTCCAGCAAGGTTTTGATGGTGTGTGGTCGGTAGAGAGAAGGGCAGACCGGGCCCTATGTAGCTCATATATAAGGCCACAAGCATAAAGATCAAGGTGGCTTATCATAGGCGGAAAATCGGCATTGCTATTGCTGTTTCGCCCTTTGTGTGTCTTTTGGGGAGCATCTGGTCCTTTGGACAGATTTAGCCACAGTATAGCCCCAGCCTAGGTTCGGGAGGTTCCGTCCATAAGCGATCCCCTCGAGCTTGCGAACCCGCCTTCAGGGCAGCAGTGCTTGAAGCAGCTTATCAAGCTGTTCCTGGCTGTTGCCCACGTACGGCTGGGTATGGCGCAGCTGAAGGACACCCCGGTATTGTGTATTCACTCACCGCGTCGTTAATCCTGTATTCACCACGCACAATGCCCGCGTACCGAGTACTGGGTGGATGGCAGGCATACAACGGGCTCGCGGGCCAAATTATAGCCGACTGTCAAACAGTGATTGTCAGACAGATGGGGTGGAAAGAGGAGTATCGGAGGTTCGTTCCAAAAGCCTCATTGTTGTCGCGCATAGGAAATCGACCCACAGATTGATGAGTACAGTAAGACCTAGTTAGTAAGTCACTGGAGTGAGTAGTACCTCGGTCGGGCCTGTTGCTGTTAAAATAGGTGTTGTTCAAATAAAACAAGCCACCCGTCTGACGCGGGTCGTTGGTTGCCGTCGTGCGTCTTTCCGGTTCTGAGTGAAGTGCCCGCCCCCCTGCTTACCTAGGTAGGGTTTGCTGATAGTGACGAGCGCGCTCTCGACACTAGGGTTATAATATTGTGTGGAGGCGCAGGATACTCCATCTCTCAGCTCATTACCTTGTACCGCGTAGATAATGCCAGGGTCTATCCCTAGCATTATCTATGCATAGATCCCGGGACGTTCGTAATTGTCGCCCCAGGGGGTGCTCAGGCTTACTACTATGCTCTTTTAGGTTGAAATATATAGCCAAAGCGGATACTCGTAGTTTGTTGCTGCGACACATGCCAAGACTGGCCACCTTCATCTCAGAGTAAAGATGTCGTCCGGTTTGTCTAACGGACAGCCTCCGGCCGCGCCATACTTCTAACGAGGTCTTGCGGAGTTCTATGGTGAAAGCAAAATACTAAAGGTAGGAGCAGGAAATGGGGGCGGGAATCCAAGACTGTCTGGCCGATACAGCCTTGGCACTACGGTGGATCGCTCACTGGCGCCAGGCGCAATTGGAGCTTCGACTTTTCGGATTCAACACTGGGAACATTCCACTAGGAACACTCGCTGAGAACACCTCCCAGTCCTTGCGGAACAATGCCTCCTCGGTTACCGCTGCGGCTGAGAGCCGTAGCATGCGACACTCGAACATCGGCATCAGCAGGCACAACCTCAGTGTCAGCCATCCCGGCCTTCCTCCTCCCCTTCCTACACCAACAACCCCAATCTTCCCAGCGACGGCATGCCTCGATCCTAACCTCCTTGTCAGACCGCCCCGGTGCGTACAATCGCAAGATACGGAGAGGGCGAGGCCCCGCCTCAGGCAAAGGAGGTAAATCTGGCCGCGGGTCCGATGGACAGAAACAGCACGGCAAAGTGCCAGAGGATTTCAATGGCGGCCAAACACCCGAGCACATCGTGCACGGCAAATACGGTTTCGTCAACCAGTAAGTTTCATCCCGTGCGGCACGATATAGTCACTACGCATCACCTGGACCAGCCAGCAGTGACCAGTCGGTGACTGACAATTGTCTCTAGATTTGCGAACGAGATGTCGCCGGTCAACCTGGACAAGATCCAATCCTGGATCGACCAAGGCCGCCTCGACGCCTCCCAACCGATCACGCTGAAAGAGCTGAGTTCATCGCGTGTAGTGGGCCAGATCAAGGACGGCGTCAAATTGCTCGGGAATGGCGCCTCTGAGCTGAAAACCCCGATCCACATCGTCGTGTCAAGAGCGTCGCAGTCAGCAATCGCCGCGGTCGAGGCACTGGGCGGCACGGTCACCACGCGCTTCTACACCGAGCAGGCGATCCGGCGCATCAAGGCGGGCACTACGCATCCTTTTGTCTCGATGCGTTGGGATGCTGTGGCGCTGAACAACCCGCACCTGGCGGTCGAGGGCGCAGAGGCCATCGAGAACCGTGTCAAGGCCATGGGCTTCAAATATAGACTGCCGGATCCGAGCTCGAGGAAGGACCTGGAGTACTATCGCGATGCGAAGCACCGGGGATATCTGAGCCATACGGTCAAGGAAGGAGAGTTGGCAAGCCTGTACTTCAAAACACCCCTCACCGAGGAACAGTTGAAGGCTTTGAAGAGGGAGAGTGCCAGGGGCGGCAGGGCTGCTAAGAGAAAAGAGAGCGACAAGTTGTGGTAAAGCAGGTTGCTCTTCACGTGGGCGCTGCTGGCGAACAAACTGGGACCCGACACTCCTCCTGGTGAAGAGTCGAACGGAGCCGCCTCATCCTGGCATAAGGGATCGGGCTCGCGCTCGCGCTCACGCTCAATGCGACGTGAAGCTATTTTGTCTGCATCCGTCGTCGGGCACCGGCCTCAATGCTACACATTAGTCTTCACACTGAGGATGATCACTATATCGATCCACTGGGGGTGGGACGGCCTGAGGAAAGGGCCGGCATCGTGTACAACGACTTTCGACACTGTATATAGCATAGCATTTAGTAGACCTTCCAGAAAAGAACGTCATACACTGTCTTCCGCCAGCAAGAATTGGACGTGTCATGTCAGGAGGAGCTCTGGAGACACGGGTCGACCGGGGCAATTGAAGGACTACGTTAACGCACTACGCGTGACATAAGGATCCTCAAGCCAGCATGTAACGTCGGCACCCTATCAAAACGGGTATAAATCGTCATTTTCCATATCAAAGCCGCCAGTAATACAATTCCGATAAATGTTGCAAAGCAGCTCAGCGCGCTTCAGGCAATTGCGCTGTGGGACAACGCTTGCTATACACCACACGCGCAGACGCATTTCTTCTGCATTTGGTTCCCATTCTTGTTCCGGCTACTCTCGAGACACATCTCTGCCAAAGAACTTGGCCTTGACCCAGTCGAACAAGACGAGGATACGGTTGCGTGCTGTACAAAGATTGTTAGCCACACACACACCCCAACACACAAAACGGAGGAGAAACTTACTGCTAAAGCACATGCTCAGGTATGCGCTTTTCCAGAAAAGGTAGGTCATGGTGCCTCCGGAGGCAATGTTACCGCTGAACCAGCTGACGTCGGCCACTGCCTTCTCCGCTCCAATGTACGCCAACGATCCTTGATGCGAGTAGCTAAACGCGCCGATTTGCTTAACACGACGCAGTTGGCGTTGTCGCTCGTTGATCTCCTCCAGGATGATCTTGCGTTCCTCGGGTTTGGCGTTGGCTTGCTTAGCGGACAGTTCACGCATTTCCGCCTCGATAGCGTCCGTCTTGGCCATGGTGTTGAAAAGACGGGCGAGGAAAGCGCCCTCCTGTGCGGCAACCTGAGCGGTAGGGGCATAGTTGGCGACTGCGCAGTCACCGACAGCCCAGATGTTCTCCGCGCCGTTCACGACCAGGTATTCGTTGACCTCGAGACCGCGGCGAGCCTTGGCTTGAGCCGGGATCTGAGACATGAGATCCTTGACCACAGGACGAAGAGCATTGCCGGTCGCCCAGACAAGCAACCCATACGGGATCCTCTCGATGGTTTTCTTACCATCGGGTGTCTGGACTTCCGCCTCGATGTACTTGTCGGTAACGTTCTTGACCATGGTCTTCGTCCGGATCTCAATGTGTTCTTCCTTGAATGACGACTCGGTGTACTCGATCAATTGCTTGCTGAACATGGGAAGAACGTTGGGGAGAGCCTCGACCAGAGTGACGTGGAAGCCGTGTTTGATCGACGGGACCCATTTCTGCAGATCTTCCATGAAGAAATCTTGAAGTTCGCCGGCGAATTCGACGCCGGTGGGACCGCCTCCAACAACGACCATGTGCAGAAGGCGTTTGATCTCCTCGGGAGATTGATCCTTGAACGAGGCAGTCTCGACGCAGTCCATGATCTGTTTGCGGATCTTCTGAGCATCGCCGACCTCTTTCAGGAAGCAAGCATGCTCGCGGACACCAGGGATACCAAAGGTAGCATTTTCGGCGCCGACGCCAACAACCAGCATGTCAAAGGGGATCTCGGTCTCCATCACGTCACCCTTGATTTCCGAGTCGTCTTTGGCGTACACAACTCTCTTCTCATAGTCGATCTTGGTGGCTTCCGCTTCATAGTACTTGACATTTGCCTTTTTGTGTCGCAGGATGTTTCGGATGGGTTCCATGATAGAGCGATGTTCGATGGTGCCAACGGTGCAGGAGGGAAGCAGGGGAGTGAAGAGGAAGTAGTTGCGCGGCGAAACAACAATGACATTGTAGTTTTCAGTGTCCAGCTTTTTCAGGAGAGATACGGAGCCCCAACCGGTACCTGCGCTGTGTTAGTCTCGGAAGGGCACCTGTGAAGGAAAGCGACAGACCAAGGATGACAAGAGTTTTCTTGTTCGGATCCGGGTCGACTTGATCCAGAGGATGACGGAGGTCGTAGACTTGATAGCTGACATAACCCAGACCAGCGAGAAGGGAGAGGTAGGTCAATCGCCACGTCCAGCGGAAGAATCTGAACCGCCGCCGGGGCTTGGGTTCTGGAGACAGCTCGACTTTAGGAGCATCGGCGTAGGTACGGCGGAAGGACTGTTGCAATGGAGGTCGAGAGAGCAGTGGGGACGGCTTCAAAGCACCTGCGACTGAGAGGTTTGACCCGCGACAGGTTGAGAGAGCTCGCATCGACAACGGCCTGTGTGACGCCATTGGGATGCCCGGCAGCATGCGCAAAGATAGTTTGCCCGCCATGTCGGTCGAGCTTATCGGAGTGAAGGGCTCAAGGCGAGTCTGTCGACACCATCACGAAGGGAAGAACTGGGAGAAGAGAGGGGAGAGCAAAACGAGAGGATTGAGTGAGAAAAAGGATGTTGTTGAGGAAGATTAGGATAGGGCCAGTAATTTTACCGCTGCAAAATAAAGAAGGATACGTAACTTTGCAGCAGCCCTGGAAGGTGGGCCGCTTTAAGCTCCCAGCCGGCCACTAGGAGGCCATTGTTTCTGATAAGCGGAAGATAGGCCCAATAGGGCTTTTTGGGGGCTCCTAAAAGCATGTGGTAGTATTCTCCAATTCGCAGCTTCAGCTTCACAGGCGACCTTCCGCAGGCCCGTCACAGGATGTTAACTCATCGGCTAAAAGGCAGAGAACGATGGTGACGGTCTCCGAAGCTCACGTCCGGCCTGCACCACGACACAGGGCGGAAGGGAAGCCGGGGCTATGCTGACTCTCGCAAGACATCGGCGCCCGTATCGCCTGTATCTGCTGTACCTTATGTCAGCCACTAACTGCTCGCTTGTTGAAGCCTCGTTTTCGCGCGTCAAAACTGATCGAAATCGTGCCAGATCCCGGGCCAATCTCAAAGGGCGTTCTCGTTGTCCGGATATCCCAAGTGATGGGCCCATTTATCAGCCAAGCAATGTGGTTTGATGCTTATACGAACGCCAAAGCTATGCGGACGACCACTAACCAATTCTTACCTTCTAGCCTGATCTACTGGGTATTGAATGAATGCGCCTAACGCGCTCAACCTCGCCCCAGTACAGCCAAATACAGCCTGATGCTACGCACAGCCAACGACCATGACCTTTATGAGTTCTTTCCTCCGTTGCGAGATGGTCCCCATCATCAGGAACGATGGCTGTCAAGCACTCAAGGTAGGTTTCAAGCACAAACCATCAGACCTGAGCTAACGATCGCTACGCTTGATCGACGTCTTACCGAAGTAGCGGGACGGCTTAATCAGATGCACTGTCAGACATGCGACCTATCCAATAGATCTCGAGTTCACGGCTGTGTCTTATGAGTGGGGAGATGTCGACTCGGAAAAACACATGATCTACATCAATGGCGAACAGTTCAAGGTTCGGCATGATCTCTTCCTGCTTTTGGATCGCCTCCTCCGGCCGTATCCTGGTGGACACAAGAGCCTACGGATCGACGACCTCCCGCTTGACCAGGACAACATGAGGGAGAAGGACCACCAGGTGGGACAAATGAAACAGTGGTACGAGACGGCCTCGAAGACCATCATCGATCTTTTCGCCTTCCTGGATGGTCTAATAGCGGCTGCAGATGCACGAGCCATTGGCGAAATCCTCCATGTGGAGCCTTCACGTCGCGACTTGATAACGCTGCTGAAGTCTGTAGACATTCAACTCGAAGCCGACATTGTCTGCGACCTGGTCCGAGAGGTCGTGGCAGAACCCGAACCAGAAATTTTACTACTGCCTTATGAAAAGAAACCTTGGGACAGATCAGACCCGAGAAACCACGTTACGCGAGAAAAACTTCAAGGCTCAGAGGCTCCGTTACGACGAGGAATCGCTGAGAAACCAGTACTCTTACATACAAATGGAAAGTCACATCACTTCGCGCTGTAAGTGAGTCGGACATATCTTCTGCCGAACATTTCGCTCCCCCGTTAAGATGTCCTTGCTTGAGTTGCTGTATGGAGACGCCAGCAGGCAACCTCCTGGGGAAACATCCACCGATCGCGAACGGTCACAATTGCAATAAGTTACGGTCTATAAGAGACGATGATCTGGTACAGGAGCTGCTCGAGGTCGACGGCGCCATCTTTTATCGCCAGATCGGGGACGAAATGGTCTATCTGGCCACGGGCGTCAAGTCGATCTGCAACGACAAACCGAGATGCCTATTAATTTACGACCCAGTCCTCTTGGATAGCGAGGTGGACCTTGCGACAACGGTCCACGCTACCCTTGGACAGTCGTTAAACCTCGCGATACATAGGCACATTCCTGAGATGACGCATCAGG
Organism: Phialophora tarda; assembly: GCA_016109495.1. Classification (NCBI taxonomy): domain Eukaryota; kingdom Fungi; phylum Ascomycota; class Eurotiomycetes; order Chaetothyriales; family Herpotrichiellaceae; genus Phialophora; species Phialophora tarda. The sequence continues at coordinate 141,765 of JADWPL010000001.1, read as the reverse complement.
CAGACTTTCCTCTTAAGGACCATGACGTTCGACAGATCGAAGCCATCTCTGGTAAAGCATAGTGAGCGGGTGCCTCCCTCTCGGGATCGAAGAGCTCCACCGCTGGTGCGCAAGGCTGCCCAGTGTGGTGAGTACAACATGCTGGAAGACGAGCATGCAATATGCAAACGCCGTCGAACCAATCCCATCACTATATATACACAGGCTGGTCACGTAGAGATAGATATGTGACGTGAAGTTTCGATGGCGGGCAATTCGACTGGTCTCTTTACGTATCAATCATTGGGGATCTGTATAAATCACTTGAACAACCCAACCGCGGCCGAGGTCGAATTTTTGACGAAGCGCTCTGACCCGCTGATGCCTACAACACATCTCCATCCATTTCCGCATTGATCTCTCGAACCGTCTGACTGTCGGCTCGTGCCACTCCAACGTTGCTGATACTTTCAGGCATGATTCAAACTTGTCCTGAAGAATTTGCTCTATCCAAGAGCTGACGTGATCGGCGATCACTGCAGACTCATAGACTTGGAGCTGCCTGATGGGTATCCCAGAGCACACATTTGGACATGCTGGCCGACCGGCCAAGTACCGTCTGTCTCATGTGCTTCAAAACTGAGCCTCAACTCGTGCAACACACCCCCCAAAGAGGAAATCGAACAGCGGGCCAAACTCAACTTCCATTCTTTTCCTGCTCTGATTTCTTTTCGGACAATATCCTCTCCGCCTCGGGCCTGCCTTCTGGCGTATACTCAGGCCCTGCTTCTTGATCTTCATTTTCCTGCTCTTTGATCACTGTCTGCATCAGCTCTTCCGAGTCCTGATCCGAAACAGCGCCTTCCTCCGCGATGCCAGAATGTCGTCGGGCTTCGCCAACAATCATTTCCACTTCACTGATGGCTAGCTTGTCCTTGGTGGCACCTGTGTCGACTCCAATGTCCAATTTCGTGTTTGTCTGCAGCTTCTGTGGGTCGAAGCGAACGACCATTACGGATAGATTGTCGGTGGAGAAACGGGCCAAGGCGTGATCTACGAGGATCTTGGAGGCGGCTTGCGGGTCCTGAACATTACGAACGAGGTCGACCGCCTCTTGATCTGAGCAAACATCCCACAACTAGTTGAGTTAGTATCAGTTTGGGGCAGTGTGGACATTTTGACTTACCCCATCACAAGCCAGGATCAGGAACTCGTCTTGATCCGGTTGAATCACCGTCTCAGTCGTATACGGATGCCCGGTGACCAGGTCTTTCAGATACGAGTCGCCCAATGCTCGTGTCACAGCCAACACTCCATTCACCCGGTTGTTCAGAATCAATCCACCGGCTTTGGATATCCTTCGTCCCTCGTTTTCATCCATACCTTTGTGGTCATATGACAGGCGGAGGGCCTTTCCATTCCGACATAGCACGATGCGAGCGTCGCCAACGTTAGCGGTATATAGCACTCTTTGTCGGGTGGCTTTCTGCTTGGCTTCTTGAATAGCTGCGGCGGCCGCCTCGGCGGTCGAATTCGATCGCGGAGTCGAGTCTTTAGCATCCTTCAACGCTTCGCTATTCTTCTCGTTCTTTTCTGCTTCCTTGGCCGCCGCCGCCGCCAGTGAAGCAATGGCTTGCGACCCTGTGGCGGAGTGGTTGGTAGGTACGCGGTCTTCCCACCTCAGAACCGCAGTAATGGCGGTGCATCCACTGTTCTTGAGCGGTAATTTCTCCAATTGATTGTCAGCAGAGGTATATGTTTGATCCAGCAGTTCCGGAACCGGGGTATTCGGGTATTTGCGCATCAGATCTTCCAGAAGGACATGTAGTTTCTTCCCACACCACTCTGCGGCAAAGGTGCCTGCATGTCCGTCGAAGATGGCGAAGTATCCATTATCTGTCTCGACGACATGCTGCCCAGAATCCGAGGGGATAGTCGTTAGGCTGTTCTTGTCTTCTCGCGAGCTCTTCTTGGAGAGTGAGCTTTCGGCCGAGGCCAGCACAGGGGCAGGAGTGCCGAGGAAGTTGTAGAGGTACGAATGGGTATCTTCCATCGTGCGACGGCATTTTTTGTTTTTGTCTTCCGTCACACCTACTAAGAAAGAGGAATTGGGGGTGGGCTGCGACTCGCCGGCTGAGTTATTCAGCGAGCCCTGGGGTACACTGAGGGCGGGATCTGTCTTGGAGAGCTTTTGCATGGGCGTTTGCGGGCCGTCTCTGTCGCCGTGGATCAGGGAGTTTTTGGCCTGGGTGAATATCTCCTTCGCTTTGGCGCTACTACTCCGGCGCTTCTTCGAGTCGGAGGTAGGTGAGGGAGCGGCGTCTTCTGCCGGCTTTTTGCTCTCGGGTCTAGGGCTCAGGTCGTTCGTTTTGACCGTAACGCTGGCACCGGGCGAGGTGGGGGTATTGTGGTTGCTGTCAGTACTGATTCGAGGGGGCGCGCTGTCCGTGTCTGCATCCTTCTCTTTCTTGCCTCCAAAGACGCGGTTGAGAAATCCTCCAGTGGAGGTTCTCCGATCGGTGGTGCCAGCCAGTTTGAAGACTGCGCAAGCTCCTGAAGGGGCACTTGAGGGTCAGGTGGAGGGCGCGGAAGAGTCGCTCTGATCCAGGCAGCGGGCGGGGCACAGTGTGTCGCAAATGCAACGGCGAGAAATGGCGACCGAACCGTGACAGTAATTCCGCAGCGGCAATAGTAGTAGTGGTGGCCAGTAAGGGAAAGAGAGGTGAGGTTTGAATTTAAGGATGTACAGACAAATGATGACGGAAGTTGTTCTGTGTGAAGGCCCCGATCACGAATGTTGAGTCTGCCCAAAGCAGAGCAGAGTGGCAGCGTGGGCGCTTCTGGCCGAGGACGGAGGTGGCAGTGCTTGAAGCCTTTGTGCCTGGCTGCGAATGATGCAGGTGACGAGTGTGGCGTGTTCTTTGCTCTTCTTCTTGTTTGCTTGTCTGGATAAGGATAACGATGGGCGCAGGCGGTGGGCGATGGGCGATGGGTAATGGGCGATGGGTAATGGGCAATGGGCAGCGGGCGCAGTAGTCGACAATGGAAGCTGTGGGGGAGGGGAAAGCGAGCGCCAACATCCAGAGACTCGGCGAGGGCAACAGGGACGAGCACACGAGGGTGGCACGTCGACGTCAGTCTAGACGCTACATTCTCTTTTCTCACTTTGTCCTCTATTCCACTTCCGTCAAGGCAGCTGCCTGAAGGACACGTACACACGGCACCACTAACTGCCCCTACACCAGCTGTGTCGACCGACCTTGGCCTTACCCGCGCACGCAGATGAACACAAGGCCGAAAGAATGGAGCTCCTCGTCCTCCCCTCGTCCTCCCCACGGAACACCCTCAAGGCCGAGAAGCGAGGGCTTGAAGCGAGCACCTGCCCGTTTCTGGCTAGCTGACGGTTTGACTCAGCGTCGGGCCCCTGGCAAGAAGATTCGGCCGGACAGCTGCTCGTGCACCGACATCAAACTGCGGTCTCTTACTACAAGATGTGTCCGTCCCCAACATTAACGCCGTCAATGTGGCTAACGCCGCGCGGAGGACCGACCAAGGGCGAACAGACCATTCCTCTGAATACTCCGTACCCTCTTGCTGACTGCACATCTTCCCCAGACTCCATCTTGACTTGCACAGTCTAGAGGCTGCATATCTTATGCAGTGCATCTTCTGGATTGCCACGCAAGAGGTCGAAGTGATGCTGGTGCGCCTGTGTACCGCCGCCTCAGAGTAATTTGAAACTGCTGCTCATTCGATCGCCCACATTTTGTGAGTCAACAATACTATGTTGCCGAAGAGTCCGCGGTTGTCTTGGTGGTATGATTTTATGCTCTTCACACAATTTCAGAGGCCGGCTCACTGCACGCCTCTTAGGCAGTATCTCATAACCATGCCAACAATGACTGCGGCCAGTACTTCGCTGCACCGCATCAGCAAAGCAGCCATCCACCCTTCATCGACACACGCTAGGCTCAGAAAGATTGACATGAGCAGGACTGACCGGCTCGATGCCCGATTCTGCGAGGATTTGTAAGATATCGCCTTAAATGCCACGCAGGTCGATATGAAGTCCAGCCCTCGCTGTCATTGGGGAGTTGTAAGGAAGAGCCAGGGTCCTTGCAAGAAGACGTGCCGCAGCAAATGCAACGAACCAAGCAAACACGACGCCGAGCACTACTTCTACCATCGCGACTAAAGAATTCCTTCTAATAGCTAAGTATATATCCTCAGTCAGCAAACCTCCTGTCAAGGTTCCAGAAGAGCTCAGCCGAGTCATTGAGCGAGCCATACCTCTGCGCAAAGAAGTCAGTAAGGCAATGGCGGACCCACAGGATTCAGGATCCTCGCGGTCTGCCACCGACTAGAATCCGATTCTCGTCATGCTTACTTTGTGGACGTCCTGGTCGATGTGCGACGAAGCTTGGGCCATCTTGTCAATGAGAAGACGCGACACGACCCAGGAGCATAAGAGGTTGTCACGAGGGGCGGGTCTGGCTGTTATATCGCGAATATGTTCGAGCGGCGATCGGTGGACGATCTGTCGGCGAGCGAACCCGTCGACGACGATACCTACAGTCATCGGCGAAAAACCAAAAACGTCGCGTAGGCAGGCTGGAAGCATATCACTTTTCAGACACTGCGACGAGTCAAATGAACAAATCTCCGGATTGTTCAACTTCTGAGTCTTGATCCGTCTTCACTTCCTCTGCTCCACCATGCCATCCCGTTCATTAGCCTAGTCGATGACGAGCCCAGATCCTTGTACATGGGGAATATGGAGCGTGTCTGCAGACACTGCCTTGGAGTTCGAATGCACGTTAGAACTGGTAGACTGAATGGGGTGTTGTACGATGTAGTTTTGTTACACTGTGCCATACACTACCTCAAGTCCCCGTGGAGGAGAGGATACCGTTACATTGCATCATTATCACGAGCTTCCATTGAGTCTTCGATCCTCCTTTATAGTTAGCTTTGTAGTCAATCTGGTGCCCAGATGTTACACAAGAAGTGACGTTAAGAGCCGGAGCATACGGGCGTCCATCTCTACTCAGCCAGCCTTGGTGCGATAGGGCCGTAGCGCTCATATAACTGACCCGGACGAATCAATATCCTCAGGTGAGTGGCATTTACTCGTTTTTCACCACGGACGAGGATGAGGGGTGCTCACCCATGTTGCAACTGCCGTGGAACCCAAATACTGTAGGCCGTTGACCTTACCGCCAACCAGCGAGGAGATGATGCCCGAAGGCTAGAGCAACCCCAGCCTTCTGGACATGGAATTGGTGTGTGTTCTTTTCCAAGCTTGATACCGTTCATCGAGAGTGCCACTTGATCCGAAGCACGTGTAGGAGGCTCGGCTGGCCACAGTCTCTCAGCCATGTGTTTGAATCTGTGTTGGTGCCATCTCCAACACGATACAAACACGAGATTTCCCCTCAAAACCCCGTCCAGCACCAGGCCAGTACCAGCCTAATCCAGGGAATCGACAAAGAGAAAAATGAGAAGACGATGAACGCAACCAAAGGATCAGATAGATCAATAGGCGGTCGAGTCCCACTGGCGTCGCGATATCCTTGCGCGAAGAGAGCCCGTCCGAGTTCGAGTCTCGCGCCCGACAATAAAGACAAGATAGTGGCCACAAACATTGCGACCAGTGCGATGAACTTCTCTCCAGAGCGCTGCGTCTCTTGCACATGTTGGGTTGCTAGCATCCCCAGTCTGTGCGTCATAAACATCACCAATATGTGCAGAATGCTCGCTTGGGTGATTTGAGATTTGTGGGTACTGGCACTGGAAGCTCGGTTCTTTGTTGCATTGATTGCTGGTGATTGCGGCGGTACGTCTGCACTTGACAAGAGATGCTTGCTATCGGCCGCTCCGAGAGTGTGTTTTGTGGCTTCCAAGGCCGTTCCCGGTTCTGCGATATCGGCAACCCCCTTTGGAGGGCTGTCTGAGTGGCCGTTGTCGTCAACCAAAGAAGCGGTTATCCACCCGGCAGGGGTATGCTCTCCTCCCGTGTCTGGAGAAGCGTTTTCAGTGTCTGGGATACTCTCGATAACGCTGCTCATCTTTGACTGGCACGTGATAGCAAGGATCCCTATTAACAAGGGGTAGATCACGGCGACCCAGAGAAGACCATTTGTCGATTTGCCGGGCCCATTTGAACGGGTGATTGTTTGTTCCTGCATCACTACTGCTTCGGGTCAGTAGGTTGCCTCGAGGAAAGACTGTATACAAGAGATGAAAGCAGTTAACGAATGGTACAGTTGAGATGAGTTGAACGAAGTGAAACGAGAGGCTAGAGCAGCTGGGATGCCAGTAGGATCAGTAAAGGGGCGGGCGCTTGGCATGCTTGCTGCCTGGGGCCTCACAGTAGCGCTCCCGACTACCTACAAAGGTCCATCTGCATGCCTTACGAGTGGCTGGCGCTTGTCTGGAGTCATAGTATTCAATCATCGAGGGCCAAACCTGTTGTCATCATCCTGGGCGGAAGGATCTTTGCAGCCTTTTGTGCACATTGGCAAGGTGTTCAGGAGACCTCACAGAGTTGTAGGCGCCCTAGCAAGACTACCTTAGGCTCTCAGACTCAGTCTCAGAGTTTAAGACTTTTGGGACGACACAGGATTTTGGTTCTATTAGTTCCCCCTTCTAGAGGCTGCCCAAAATCTTAAGAAGTAATAGTCCCTCGTGAGAGACCACTGAGTGAGCATTGGATACCCACGCAAAGCTGTCTGGCTTGATTTGTCCGTCTTGAGGTATCCATGGCACACCTTGTCATTCAAGCCTCACCAGCTGCTGCAATATTACATCTTGTAGTCGAGGACAATATACATATTGTTGCTGTAGGAAGCCTGCTAGGTCTTCGGAATCCTCGAACCCAAGTTGGGTCGCCAAAGGGCCAATTCGAGTACCGAAATAGTCGTGATCCGGGAACCCACCACGTCTGTTGTCCTTCAAGTAGGCTTGCTCTGTATATGCACCCACAGAATATATCCAGAGCATATCGAATCGCCTCATGTCAACAGCCTCCCCCAATTGACCAAAGGGAGGTACAATCTTGAGCACATTCTCGTGGAGCTTGTTATAAAACACTTCTGACTCCCGAAACTTCTCGGCCAGATAAGGTTCTTGGAAGATACATTTGTCGAGAAGTCTGAGGGCCAGACACATCGCAAGATCGAAGGTGCCATAGACCTTTTCAGTGGATCCGGACATCGGCGGAGGTGATGATGCCGATAGAGACTCGGAAATATCGCACCAGTGCTGAAGACATCGTCCACGTAATGCGGATGTTCGCAAGTTAGACCATCTACACAACCGAAGGAGATGATCTCGTTCGGTAGTGGCGGTGAGCAGACTCGACAGCGATTGCGTGACTTTCACATCCTCGATCATTGCAAGCTCTCTCATGTCTTCCATCAGCCTCTTCAGCATGGCACTTGCGGTCGATGGCCTATACTCCCCTGGGCCATCCACATTCTTGGTTGACAGTAGACCAGACTTGGCACACAGTGCAGGTAGAACGGCGTCCAAATCCTTGCAGTCGTGCTCCGTGGCTGAATGGGCCGAGCCACTCATGCTCCATGGACCAGGATCCCACTCATCTGGATCGACCGTGGGCCTCGAGCTGTTCAGGCTAGCCTGTCCGACAATCACACGCGCAATGAGTTCGAGTTCATGGCCTGGTAGAGTCCGGAGCCCGCCCAGCATCCGAACTACTCGTTGAGCAGCGACGACATGTATGCGAGCCGTGTCGTAATCTTTCAGAAAATACTCAACAGTTGCCAACATTTGTGACGCATCCTTGATCGCCAATAATTCATGTCGTGGTAAGAGGGTGGAGTTTGATTTGGCCACGAGCTCGCGCAAAGACTTGAGAGCGCGACCTTTGAAGCTCTTCACGAGGGTCAAATAGTCGGAAACGAGTCCTCCGTGGTAGGCTCCTAGCGTTAAATATCCCAATGCAAGATTGGAAAAGGTGAGAGCCGGAGAATCGCATATGGTGCCGAAAGATCTGACAAGATCGCCGACATGGTCCTGATTGTACAGCCGCGTGCTGACTTCGGATCCCCAAACAAAGCTTTGGCAAGCTAAACGTCCAATGTCCAACAGAACGAATTGCTGAGGCTTTAAAGGAACCATGGTTGAGTTGAAAGGATCGGAATTGCCTCGATGGATCGTCAATGTGAGTTTCGAGGTTTTGCGACCGTGCAGGACCTCGGTCGCAGAGCTTGGTGAGCAATCATCTCTACCAATGTTGCCGGGATGGCGACCCCGAAACCGCGTTTTGTGGCGTGAGAGGGCCCCGAGGACGACATGTCGATGTTTTGGGGTTATGGCGGTATTATCACTTCGACAACTTTGGTCATCTTGTTCAGATTCTTCAATCTCTTTGGATCGCCGATATTTCTCGCCACCGTCGACCACGCCAGCCGAGCGTGAAATGCCAGACGTGAAAGAAGTAGCCGGACTCGTACTGACGCCGCGGGGTTTCTTCGCTCTCAGCGATAATTTGGCAGCATGCGAGACCCTTGCAGCATGAGCCCTTGCTGATGAGCGCAACGCGTCTCCTTCTTGCTCATTTTTCGACGTCGGATCTGCGTTGATAAAAAGAAACTGTTTTGGGTAGGCAAGATCCATCTCGCGCCATATGATTGAAACACTCTGGCGCGACTGTCCAATCTAAGTGATAACGCAAATCAGGAAGTTGCACATAGACGCGTAGTCATGCTTTGTCTTTAACATAGGATCCTGATAACAGAGTTGTCGAGTTGGCCGATTGCAAAGATCTTAAACGGTGCTAGATCAAGCAAGGCGCTTCCTCGCTTCCTGTCCGGTATCCAAGAAGCATGGCGTCGACGGGTCCACCGGTAGTTCGTTCCCTTTTAGGCAAACACCAGAGGGCCTGGTGCTGTATAAGATTCTTGGCTTGATGTATGGTAATCACAGTCAACGAGAAATGGCACGCCTTAATCTATAAAGGCAAATCATCAATTTCACATCCCTCCCACCGAGGCAGACTCCATGCCGCACCGGGAACGATCACTGCAAGAAGAGACTCAATTCGGGGGTCATCATGCCGCACAGAGGGTTCTGTGGGCGCGGCAGGAATGCTTGGGGGCCTCGGGTGGAGGGAGGACTGTGGTTCCTCCGAGGCATCACACAGCGCCAAGGACCATGGGCCCGCTGACGGTGTCGGCGCCCCGCCAACGCCAAGATGAGCGAAACCGCTGGCGACTCACCTTGTTTCCGGCTTAGGGTGATGCCGCTCTAATCGCGGAGCCATCTGAGTTCTACAAGGCTGCGCAAGGCTGAGATGTATGACACCGAGGGGCGAGGGCGAGTACATGCTTGGGCAGCATGACTTCAAGACGATTCTACGGGAACTACAGCGTCAGGAGGTCAGCTGCTTTTAGGATACCCAAAGCTGACTTCTGGCGTACAGCTTACCCAGGTAACTCCTCTGATCTGGAGCGACGGCCACATCACCGCTTGGTATTAGAGGGCATGGTCTGAGTATTGCTGCGACGGAGGTCCCCGTATCTTCGAACGTGGCTTCTTCCCATGGTTCAGCTAGCCACACAGAAACATGGTGATCATTTTGAAATCTGTCGAACTCCCGGGCCGGAGGGGCGTTGGAGCGCGCCAGCTGAGGAAACAGTTCAAGGGAGTCACGCGGGGCACGTTGGCTCCCTGGTCCGTTGCAGCTTCCTTTTCACAGCGCTCAATCTGCTTGAGAAGCAGACCTGCATATCTCCATGAAATAAGGGGTAGCCAGCCACTCAAACATAGGGTAAGCGAAAAGTTGCTCAGAGCCCACGCTGGGGGCAGCACAGCGTTCGTCAGCCGGTGCAGTGAAGATGCGCTTGAATGCGGATGCTCCTACCTAGCTGGTTGTTTCTCCAGTCGAATAGGACGTTTTGTAACCGAAAGCACTTCGAAGTATCGATCGACTGGGCTGCTTTCGGGCATGAGTGGTCGACCTTTTGCGGACAATGATGGCGTGAATCCAGAACGGGCCATGCGATGCAGCCTGAAATCAAAAGGCTGCCTCGACGTGAACATGTCTGTGATGAGGCTGGTCCATCACGCATATAACAAGGGAGCGCAGCGGACCCTTTTATGTGGCGTAGCTGAATAGCACATGGAGAATGCAGCCGACTCGGGCTCTCTCGTGTAGGCGATGCACACAGCAATTGAGCGAAGCAAGAGTTCACAAGTGGCGCAGCTGGAAGCACATCGACACTCGCTTGACTTGACCCCTATGGTGGTACTAACCGTTACAACGAACCTGCCGGCTGGAGGTTCAAGTCCCGACCTCACGGCCAACTTCACTCGGACTTATCGCCCAGCTGACCTGCAGAAAGATACATGCCTTCGCCGTTTTAGCATTGCTGTGCTGTACCAGAGCAGGTGTCGAGACCAGGTGTGCCACCAATGAGAGCATATCCTGTGCGTCAACCGCGAGTTACTTCAGTTACGGCTGCCTCATCTTGGAAGTGAACCGAAGTAATAACACGGATCAGGCTGGGGGATAGCCAGGTTTCAGCCTTGGTTCAACTTTGAGCAATTCAGTAATCGCCCCCCTGTTCCCATCCTGCTCGAACCCTCCCTTTTATATGGCCTGACCACAAACGCGCCATTACCGACCCGCTCCGCGATAATATACGCATCTGCCTCGCGATTGACCCTTTCAATCACACCATGTGGTGCGCTCTGTAGAACCCCGTGAGTTCATATCACACCGCCAGATCATCGGCAGAGCGACCTCAACTTTCGTGCGACAGCCCCGTCTCTTCTTTCATGGCTGACTGAGGATTGCGGCATCTGGCCCTGCTCTTCGTTTTGCGGAGAAAGCAGATGAGTCCAGCACAGGTGTATGACGCTGCGACATCCTATGAAACATGAAATTTCTGCGGGGTAAAACTCAGCTCGACGAGGTTTTGTATTTGTGTGTGATACTCGATTCTAATATTCAGCTCATGGTGGTTGACGCCATCCACAATGACCAATATTTCACGGGAGAAGCTCTTATCCAGATAGGAGAGCCGACAAGGTATAAATAATGTTGTCAAATTCATTCGAAATCATGATTCTAGCCAACAAAGCAATTCAGACTTTCACTTCATCTTGTTCCGAAAGCAAACAAGAGTATCCTTTTTGATTTCGTCCAACATCCTTCTCAAACAATCATGGCTAATACCACCACGGACGACAAAAGCTCGACCAAACCACTGCCCGCCGACTATCTGGTTGCCATCTTTGATCGGGAAGCCAATTTCCTCTACTTTTACGCACAGGGCAAATACGCCACGCCCACCCTGACTTCATTCGTCGAACTACCATGGGTTGGCGGCTTCAAATTCGAGTTCCAAGGCCTGTACGTGGGAAGCTCGCAGAGTGGTGACCCGGCAGAGCATCGATATGCACAAAAGATCAAGCTGAGACTCATACCAAAAGAAGCACTCAAGGAAGTCCTCGTCGTCGTCGCAGCTGGTCCTGGGGAGAAGGCAAAGGTCGTCCCTGTACCGGTGGAGATTGTTCCTCTCTCCCAGGACGAAGAACTGAATGCCTGAGTCGCATCCGGTTTACCAAGAGAAACTTGGAAGACTAGGGGTGTTGAAGAAGGGGGCGTGAAGGAGGAGGCGTTGAAGCAGGAGGCAGCGGTGGCAAGCGCAGAGAAAGACGAGATGGTTTAGCAACAACAGTTACCCTCGACAGGTGGATCGAAGGTCAAGTGCTTTAAGAGGTTAGGACAAATGCCATTGTTAATGGTTTCGAATTTTGCCTTTCTGCTCTCACCGGTTAGGCATTGCAGTCTTCTCTTTCAACAGTGTGCCGTGCTGTGCCGTCATACAAGGGCGACTAGCAGAACGTCTGCTCTAGCTGGCATGCATATAGACGATAGTCCCCGAACACTCATTGCTGGTCAGGAATAATACTCTTGTCCACTATCTGATACCCGAGAAGGCTTAAAGAAGGGAACGAGTAGCACGCCGCTAAGTTTAGATCGCCTTCCTGGCGCTGTAAGCGGTGGAGTAGTTCCGGATGAGGGTGATGGCTAAGGCGAGCAGGGTGAGTGTGAAGGTGAGCGAAGTAAGTGCGAAACCAAGGTGAGACGGAGGGAGAGTGCTTTTAAAAGCGGCATGGCTTGGGTGAGTCGCATGAGGTCGAGCTTTTCCACTTCCTTTCCTGCCAAGGACCCCGACGTCGGCGGCGTCGTTGACGGCCTCAGAGGGTCTCCAAAGAGGGACTCGGTGCTGAGCGAATGGACAGGGAGACAAGAGCTTCGGTGGACTTTCATCGAACTTGGACCCATATATGTAGCTCAGTCAGCTAACAGTGTAGTCCGTGCGACCAAGTTGTCCAATCAATCAAACGACCCCTCCCACCGAGACGAATCGAGAGCTGTACGGTATTGAGCTATCTCAATCTCTCCTGTCTCCGCGGATACACGGAGTACAAGATCGTCCCGCAGCATCAAGCTGTGGTATGAATGAATTAATAATACGAGCAGTTTGTGCTATCCTACGCCATGGCACAACTTGGCGCAAAACTCACCTCTGTCCTTGCTTTTCTTGACCTATCATACAGGTCCACCAACTGTCAAGACCAGAACTCTAGGCACTACTTAAAGGACCAGCCTCGGGAAGTGGTATGTACCAAGACGGAAAACAGATCCACGATGCCAAGAATGGGAGGGAGGTGAAGGCGGGGTCTTTCGGACCCGAGAATTCCACACTCAGGACACGATAATAACCTGGTTGCCCATCGCCCTTCAATTTCGCGCGATTGCCTCGTTCAGGAGGGGGATAGTAAGCTGCAGAAGACAATTCATGGGCCGTGAGCCGATGCAAACAACAGATGTCAGGTTGAGGAGCAAAGCGGGACGGATAGGGCCAACTGGTCCGTGCCTGTCTGTTGACACTGGTGAGTTGATTATGCAGCCGTAACTGCAGGGAGGAATCAGATTGTGCAGGGTAAAGACATCATGAAGCCTGAGTCAGTAGAAGACTCGAGATGCTGAGACGAGGGGTGAGGAGGCACGCTATTAGCCTTGCATGGAGAAGCCTCTTCGAGTCTGCTCACTTGCCACGTACAGGCCATCTTCTCCGTCCGTCAGACTGTTCACATTCCATAACTTTGCGTTCGTTACTTCTTCATCGCCTTCTCCGGCTTCTCGGCCAACAATTTGCACCATTTCCTCCACTCAGTCGCCGCCTTGTTGAACACGCGCTTCAAATCCTCCTTCACCTCCTGCATCTCCCAGTGCTCGTCCTCCCAGTTCTTGTCCTCTGTGTCCCGGCTGGTCGCCCACCCAATGGCTTCCAACACGTCACTCTCGGTCGGCGAGTGCTCGTAGCGCGGGAACAGCTTGGAGTCGACCTTGTGGCACTCAGCGTCGAGATATTTGCGCAGGACTTCGATGCGCTGCGAGTGCGTGAACGTGAGTTTCAACTTGTTGGACTCGTCTTCGTGGTTGGGACTGGCGTGCGTCGAGCTCGTGAGCCGCTTCGTGACGCTCCGGGCGGTCTTGGCCCCGCGGAAACTCGAATACGCCCAGACGGTGTCGATCTCGCCGAGTCCGCCGAACGGCCAGATGAAGGTCGCGAGGATGTCGATTCCATATGCCACCGGCATCAACCCTGTGGCGATAACCGTGTCTCTCTGCGCCTTGGACTTCGTCCGCAGCATCGTGTTCACGAACTCTTCCCGCATCTGCTCGTTCGTGAGCTGCATGGCTGGCGGGTAGATCAGGACCATCTCTTCCACGTCGACGGTCTTGTGCGTGTCGTGGCCTTCGTTGTCGCTGTGATCCTTCTCCGTGTCGGACTGAGGTCCAGGTGAGACTCGGCCTAGGAAATCCAGATTGGAGGACGTGGTCCTGTGGATCGCCCAGTCGATGCCGCGCGTGGCCTTTGATTTCACGCCCTTCCAGCTGGCGGTCTTGGCGGTGTTGGTCTTCGCGGATCGGACTTCTTCTTGCCATTTCCGTTGCACCTTGTGCAGCTTGGCTTCCTTTTCACCCTCGGCAGGTTTGCTGAGTGGGGGTGGCGGAGGAGTGTAGATCATGAAGCGCTTGGGGATGGTCTCGGGGTCGACGTTGGGCAGGACCGGTCGCGGGAAGGGGACCAGATATCCTATCAGTTTGTGAGGATCCCGAATGTAATGAATGGGATTGGAAGGGTTGTCGTCCTCCGGAAAGGTCTGCTTGATCCGCTGTGGGGGAGGCTGGAATTGTTGGTATTGTCGGCCACGAGCATAGTCTGCTGGGTTGTAGGCTGGAGGTTGTGCATGAACGGGAGCTTGGGCCTCGACGTCAAATCCTACGTGGGGAGCAGGTCGTTGTGGCAGAGATGGAGGAGGAGGCTCGTAGCTAGCCACCGGCACTGGCGCGGGCATCTGTTGTGCCGGAGGCGGTTGTGGCGGAGGTGGAGGATAATACTGTCCCTGTGGTTGATATCCGGTGTTATACCCCGAATGCATGTTCAATGGCTGTTCGGGAGCAGGATTTGTGTTCTGGTATTGTGGTCCACTTTGCGCCGGAAGTTCAACTGGAAGGTTGTGGTTGGGATTCTGGTGAGGGTTCGCCATTGGGAGGAGAGGTTGAATTGAGGTTGCAATGTTGAGAGTGCTTCAACTTGGACTGTTATGAGGCCGGGTCACTTCTTTCTGGTGTACTTGCTAGTGAAAGTTACAGTCGTGGTGACTAACCGTCTTCAACACCTATATCACCGGTTCAAACTTGGAACGGCATATGCACTCGAACCTGTTACGAGAGACGCGTCGCCATATGACGTCGAGCTCGAGGCTGGAGTCACTTGTTCCTCACTTCCGCACTTCTCCGGTGGCCCTTAGCAGGCACCCGCATAATCTCAATGAGAAGTGGTGGTCATGGTGGCGCAGGCCATGCAGAGCCTGGTAGGCCCCAAATCTTCGCTCATAAGCCACGCGATCGTCGTAGACAAGCAATTGCAAGCACCATAAGCTTCGTGTTGATCACCTAACGATACATTTTATCGGCAAAGGATGAAGTATGAACGCCAAGATAGTGGCATATTTCGATATGCACGGAACTTCAAAAGATAGATCGTCGGACTGAATTATTTTCCCGCTGTCCCTAAGCAGAAGGTGAGTTTGTACAGAAGTCCGAATGAATGACCAAGTGGAGGAAATCGCGCGCTTATATCCATCAAGTCGTCAATCCCAGCACCACGTTAATGCTCTCCTCAATGCCTGCCGCTTGCCGATTTTTAGTCCTTACAAGGCTCAGAGTCGCCCAGGAGCATACGATCCTGCCGCGCCTGGTGGCCCTCCTTCCAGGTCAATGGCTGATATTCTTCTTCTCGCTTCTTCTGAGTCTCGGACAAGGTTGCCGAAATACTTTCGTGCGACCTCACTTTCCCTCTTCGTCTTGGTAACGTCTTCCTTCTTCAGCCTTAGTTCCTCAACAGTATTCGCGAGGTCGGCTGTGAGATTTTGAGCTGGATAGCGCAAGACACGGCGCACTTCGGACGCGATT
This sequence comes from Phialophora tarda, assembly GCA_016109495.1. Lineage (NCBI taxonomy): Eukaryota > Fungi > Ascomycota > Eurotiomycetes > Chaetothyriales > Herpotrichiellaceae > Phialophora > Phialophora tarda. The sequence goes on along the minus strand of JADWPL010000001.1, from coordinate 126,263 downwards.
CGATGGGCATTGCTATGAGTGTAGTCCATTTGGGCAAGGGTGGCCGAAAGTTTTTGTGCGAGGCGAGGGGGGAGTGTTTGTGGAATGGTAGAGAGAATGTAAGCTACCGTCAAAACAGCTAGAAGCGTCTGTGAGCCACAATCTTGGTATTAACAGGGGTGGTGGGTGAAACTTACCAGCAGCAACCATGCCGGGCAAAACCAGTCTCCTCAAATTCCGACTTCCGATGATCTTAGCCGCGCCAAAGGCCCCGTCGACCCAGCCAACACCACCCACAGCCCTGGTTCCCAACGTTCCGGCAACAGTGAGAGCCAGGCCTGTACCCACCGTCTTCTCTTGCCGCTCCCACACACCGGCTACATCAAAGAAGTCCCAGATCTCCACGTCTGTGTCAACAGACCGGACCAGAGCATCCTTCCTTCGTTGGAACATTTTGTCTGCATCAAAGTTGAGGTTCTCATAACTGTTGCCGACATGTAACAATCCTAGGGACTTGATCATGCTAACTCCCTGAACTGTTCTCGCTCGTCCGTAGTTCTCACAACTGGTGACCGCTGCAGAGATTTGCTCGAGCATGACAACCCGGAGATCCTCTGCGTACTGGAATGCGGAGAACAGGCCAGGATACTCGACACCATGGTCTTGCTTCCCCACATTCGCGATGGTGCTGGACAGTGTTGAGCGCGTGTGATTGTACACCTCCGTTGAGGTGGAGTCGATCTCCTTTTCAACTTGCTCCGACACTGCGACCCGCTGTTTCTGTTTCTCTTCGAATTCTGGGATGATCTCGAAAAGCTCTTTGGATACTCGATCCAGTTCGGACTGAGCAACATCGCGGTTCACCGTGGCAAGGACGTTCATATCGCCCAGGCAGTTCAATAGATACGTCTTTGCGGGTGCCAACTTTGACCTTGCTCTTTTTTCGAGGACGAACCTTCGCAGGGCACTTTCAAGGACTTCGAAGTCTCGGATTTTCTCCTTGTCCTTTCCCTTGCCTTTGTCTGATCCGCCGTCATCGTCATCGGGGGGTGAAGGGCCTGAACCACCATCTCCACCATCTCCACCGGGTGGCATCAAGGAAGGCACCATGGGAATAGCATTGCTGGAAACAAAGTGTACCAGCTCTTGTGCCTCTTTAAAGGTTTGTGGGCTGAGTTTTTGCAGTTGCTCAAGAATCATCTTCTGGCACCGTTCCTTGTCGCGGATGTTGTCAAATCCATTTACCACCATGAAAATATAGGCCTTCTCATGGGCAGCTTGCCATATGAATTCCTTGGCAGAAAGTGTAAAATGGTTGGCGGCCGAAACCACGAAGACGACAACGTCAATTTCTTCCTGTCGAGCGAACACTGCTGTTGTCTTGACCGAGTCTGAGTTTAAGCCCGGCGCGTCGATGAGCGCAATGTCAACCACACCGTTGTTCAACAGTGATTGATCGATGGACCTGACATCCTTGACATAGACTTTGCACTGCATGTAGCGATCGTTGTCGACCACGATCTTGTCCAGTTCGGACAATGAGTAGGAGTCGTAGGTGCTTTCGTCATTCCGGTCGTAGATGGTATCTTTGTGCACGGCATGCACCTCCTCAACTCCGCCGTTGTCCCTAGCGTCCAATACCTCGCAAAAAATACTCGTACACGGTTGTTGATCCTCAGGCAGGACCTTCCGCCGCAGGAGGGCATTGCAGAATGTCGACTTTCCGGCGTTCAGATCCCCGGTTACCAATACCTTGCTTGAGGTATCCTCTATCCGATCTCGGAGGGCCAACAGATGGCGGACGCTCTGACTGATCTTCCCGTCCAGAAGCGACGCAATTGACTTCTTTTCCAGCGAATGTACCAACTCCGTCTGGGACAATGCACCAACTTTCAGATCAAGTTTGAGGATGGAAAACTCTTGGGCGATCTGTGGCGTGATGAGTCGGGGCTCAGGAGTCTTCCGCGCCTGTACCTGCGAACTCGATTCTCCGGTGGTGTCTTCCCCTAGCGAAGTCCCAGCTCTTCTTAGTGCCGCTGGCCGATCGTGAGCGGCCTTCTTCAGGAAAACCTGCCGTGACAGGTCTGTCGCATCTCGGGTTGACTGCGCATGTGGCATGGCCGGCCGAGAGGGGTCCACTCCGCTGTCGGATCTCTGGACCGTAGGATAGTGCGCAGGCCATTGCGCATTCATCTCCTGTAGCTGCTTGAGCAGTTCGACGGTCTGGGAAATGGCCTTGGCGAGGGCGACACGATTCTGGTTGTAATAGAGCTGATGGACATGGCTTGCGAGGGCTCGTTTCTCCGTCTCTGATATGGACGCGGGTTGTCCAGAGATCTGAGGGGTATGTGCGGGTGTCGGTCGGTCCCTTAGCAACTCATCCTCCCACGCGCGCATCTCGCCACCGGATTGCTGCACATCACCGGGCATGCTGCCATAGCCCGAGTCTCGTTCCAACTGTTCCATCAGAGCCGCAGCATGAGACGGCTGCGAGCCATTGCCGACAGTCATGTACTGGGGCCGATAGGAGGGTGCGGGCGATGCCACTTCGTCGTGTCCGAAGTAGTCGCTGGATGATGGAGGGTCTTGGTTCGGGCGCGAAGAACCTTCGCCTGCAGCGTTGCCGGCGTGGCTCATTGTTGAAGCGGGCGTGATTTATCTGCAGCTGGGAACGGTGGCTTTCAGCGGATCCACAGAGTCATTCATGTCCATAGCGATGTTTGTAGACGATCAGGCGAAGAATAAATTGTGAATTGTTGTCACGTCAGTCCGTCCCTGGCACAAGAATTGCAGGTGCAGTGACCTGACCTGCAACCGTCCCGACGTTGTTCCGGCCCGCAACGTCATTGGCGCTCGGAGGCTCCAAGAAACAATCAATACGCTCCCACCGCAGCAGGACATCAGCGACAGCTCTGAACTCAAGACCGCAGTTTCTGAACATTTCAGGTCCCTAGCACGCCTCACGGGGGCATCCTACCCACTCTTCACCATGAATGTGAGCCATCTCCATCCCGGCAATTGCGCAGACCACCCCCACTAACCACCACCACCACCGCAACCAGATCATAGAATGGGCCTTCGGCAAGCGAATGACGCCGGCAGAACGTCTGCGCAAGCACCAACGTGCCCTTGAGAAGACGCAAAGAGAACTCGACCGTGAGCGGGTCAAACTTGAAAACCAAGAGAAGAAGCTCGTCGCAGATATCAAGAAGAGCGCAAAGAACGGTCAGATTGGCGCCTGTAAGATCCAGGCGAAGGATTTGGTCCGGACAAGGCGGTACATCCAGAAGTTTTACCAGATGAGGACCCAGTTGCAAGCCATTAGCTTGAGGATACAGGTATTCATTTCTGCTGTCAGTGGCACGATCGCCAACCGCTGACCGAGTCTCCGCAGACCGTCCGGAGCAATGAACAAATGATGCAGTCCATGAAAGGGGCTACGATGCTTCTAGGCAGCATGAACCGCCAGATGAACTTGCCGGCACTCCAGCGCATCGCCATGGAATTCGAACGCGAGAATGATATCATGGATCAGCGTCAGGAGATGATGGATGATGCCATCGACGATGTTACAGGGCTCGAAGATGAAGAAGAGGGCGAGGAAGTGGTAAATCAAGTACTTGACGAGATTGGCGTTGATCTGAACAATGCCGTAAGTTTGTTGCGCTGCTCATTCAATCCCGTTGCTAATGAGATTGCTAGCTGGGTGAGACTCCTACGGGAATACAGAAAGCGGCTGTACCAGAAGGCCGGGTCGCCCAAGCCATAGGTGGTGGAGGCGAAGATGACGATTTGCAAGCCCGCCTCGACAGTTTGCGAAAGTAATGACCGGGAGCAGAATCATCTGAGATAAACGAATCTCGCATCGAGCACGGCGCCTGGAGTTATGGTAGACGCATGATTTTTTGCTGATGCCGGATAATTTCGTACGCAGAATGATTTCCATCCGACTGGGGAATTCTATTAACCGTTAAGCAATGGCTTGTCGACTGTTCCTGGCAATGGAAAGAGTCCTGTTTGTAGATGTGGCTACCAAAAGAAAACAGGTGTATAGTCGAAGCGAAAGATGCACCTGGCACCAACAAGCACTCCCTCAAGGCCACTAAAACCAGACAGTTCCCAGCCTCAATCCGAAATAGGAGCCGAATAAAATGTCCGTCAAACGGAAGTCCAGCAACCAACCCATGGCGGTGTTACTCCGTGGCCTTTCCCGCTTGGTCCTTTGACTGAGTCTATTGTTACAATGTACAACGAGACGCTAAAGCGGACCATACACGATCATATAGTCTCATCAATTGGGCAGGATTTCTGTGACGGGCTGACCCAGAGGAGCGCCAACTTGGCTGTAAGCGCCTTGGATATTGCCTGATTTGCGGATCAGCACCCATTGGCAAGAGCGAGAGGGAAAACGGTCATACCTGCTGGGCTATAGTTGCAAACTGTGAAATAAGGGCTGGTGCCAGACCCGGTATTGGCCAATCCGTCAGGACAGTATTGGGTCGCACAGCCAACCTCGCGCGTGTCTTTCCACACGATCTGTGAGAAGTGACCCCAATTGTTGAAGTTGGACATATCGACGTTGTCTTGTCCGTAGGGCAGCGGATAGTTTGGCATCTCCGTGTTGTACATGCTATTACCAATCATAGAAGGTACTCGATCGGCTGTATACCCGGCGCCGATATTTTGCCCATAACCTCCTCCGCCAGCGTTGCTGATTGGAAAAACAGGGAATTAGCTCTCCCTCGACCGAGACTGTGCAGAATGTAAGAAAGTGGGGTCACTTACGTATTGTGAGCATAGACGCAAGTGGCAGCAATATCCGCTGCGATGCTGGCCAGATTCTCAGACCAGGTCAAGTCAGCAGCTGTATGGTTCGATCGATGAACGTTGTGTGCTTCCAGAATGGCGTCGATGGGGCTAAGTGAGCTCACATCGTCCGTCACGACAGCACCAGGCGGAGCAGTGGCGGAGGAGGAACTAGTCACAGAGGAAGCGCCACTAGTGGTTGTCAACAGAGTAGTGCTAGAAACAGACGACTCGGTTGTAGATGAGTCTGGAAGGGAGCTGCTTGTGGACGTTGTGTTAGAATCTGTCGAACTGCTGGTAGATGAGGTCGAAGAGGAGGCCGTGGTAAAGCTCGTCGAGAAACTGCTAGGCACCGAGGAACTCGTGGTACTGCCTCCCGCCGAGCTGGCGCTGGTACTGCTCGGGGTAGGCGAAGCAGCTAAGGTAGTCGAGGTAGATGATGTGGTTGAGCCTCCAATTGGACCGCGGCTGCTGCTTACACTGGTGGATGGTGTCGTCATGGCGGTGCTGCTGCCGAAGCTGCTGCTTCTTGAAGTCGACATGCTGGAAGATGCTGAAGTGGAGCCTCCAATTGGGCCGGAGCCATCGCGACCACTCGTTGCTGAGGTGGAAGGCGACAAAGAAGTGCTCGGGTTTGGACTAGGGTATCCGTTAGGTCTAGAAGTCGTAGATCCACTAATGGGACCGGCACTAGATGATGAGCTGAGGATTCGTGACGAGGTCGACTCGCTTGAAGAATCATGCGACTCGGTGATGTATGGGCCAAACCAGTCGGCCCATGGCTCGTTGTTAGCGTTTGTAGGGATAGGACCAGCGTCGGTGAGAGGCTTTCCGGGCCTTGGAGGGAAATGGGGGCCAAATGGCCCAAAGCGTGACCCAGGCTTTCGGAAGAATTGATTGCCTTCGCTTCGAGGAACCGGAGTAACAACGTGCTCCTCACCATTGCAGGGACAGGATTGAATAGCCCTTGTCACCGTCTCTGTCACAGTTACGTCCCTCAACCAGTTATTCCATGAGCCGAGAGCCTGCCCGCTGGCAACCAGCACAATGAATGTTGTTGAGACTTTCATGCTGAAGGATTGTAACCGGTGACTGGAGAAGCTTGAGACAAGAGAAATACACAATTGGGCAAAGGCAAAAGAAAGAGAGAGTGACTGAGGTGAGCTTTTATTGCACTTCGAAGGAAAGAACAGTGAGGCATTGGTTACCGGACATGACTGCGGCGTCCACGACATTTATGTCTTCTTTCCATCGAGGCAGGTGGCGGTGATTGGGGGCATGATGAGAGGGCCATGTTCAACACCGGTTTGACACTCCTCCGCCGGTGGGTAAGGCGAAGAAATTAGACGTGCGGTAGACTGCTGTCATAGCAACTGCCCCAAGCTTCGACCGCATTATACAGGGAGGAATGCGTCGAGAACCAGTATGTTGGAAAGAACAGGTCGTCCAGGAGACAATGCTTTGTCCGGCAAAAAGAACAGGTCCTGAATCGATGACAGAAATCGTCCCGAAGAGGTGTGCATGAGATATTTCTCATTGGGCATGGGCATGTTCTCATACCAGAGAGTTACAAGATGGGATCATACCGGGAAAGGGGGAGGGGTTCCCAGCCGTTTGGGTGTGGACCGAGGCTTGCTGTTTGGTACAACTTGTGGCTTGATTTGGAGCTTACCGATCGTCCTAGAAGGGGTGTGGACAAGCTGCCAGTGTCACACACGTATAAATGGGAAATCGCGGACTGGTTGGTGTGGAATATAGCGGGGTTGTGTAACGGGAACCCAGGAGCTGTTGACAAGGCTGTCAAGCCTCCATATCGAAATCGCGAAACAGACCTACCATATCCCCAACATGAGCTGAACCGACCATAGGCGTACGCAAATTCCTGCATTGTCACTAGCAACCTCGATGAGGATACTCATCTGTGCTGTGAAACAGGTATGTGTCTGTTTCAGTTGCGACCGTGAGATTGGAGGAGGGCTCCATTTCCGTCGAGCTTCGGTACGGCTTGCAAGTTCTTTCGGTGATCAAGTTCCCCGAATGGGCACTGCAACGACTATCCGTTTATACTTCGAGCAAGCATCTGGTAAGAAGAAGATCGTGGATCGCAGACGCAGCGGACAAAATCCACGCTGACCGGGCGGCAGAACCTCGGCTCATTATTCCGCTACAACTCTCCGCGATCCGGCCAACTGCGGTTGTCATTGGCTCGAGGCAAACATCACTGGATAATTAATTGTTGGTGACGAGGCACTGCAACAGCAGATGTAGAGTCTGACTCCCTCTTGCCTCGTTTATAACCTCTGAGACACCCCAAAACTCACGCGATCCTGCACCGCCGACTAGTGCAGCAGACCTCCGTGTGGTGTCACCGCGATGTGCCGGCTCAGAACCGCAAGCAATGGCCGAACAAGGAGATGATCCCGCGGTTCATGCGAAGGTTCATGAGCGGCCATTCCTCTATTCCTGGGTCAGTACTGCCCTGCTGGAATCGACTCACCCCAGCTCATACTGTGTTAGAATCGCCGGCTGCGGCATCTGCACGGAATCTCCCTGCGCAACCTTCATGTAACGCCAGCGAGTCCCAGAGCGAAGAGCAAGGCGACAACGGATGATGATGCTCCCTACAACCTTGTTTCTCCAGCCAGGCGCGCATTACAAGGCGACTCCAGTCCGCTGACACACTCACGGTCCTTCACAAATCTCGCGTCCGCGAGCGATGAGGCTACCAACGCCGGTGGCCCGCACAGAGCAGCCACGTCTTTTGAGAGAATCGAGAAGCAACAAAGCAGGCCTGGCGGAACTAGGATGCGCAGAAGAAGTACTCTCCATTGGGCCACAACCAGTCCACGCATGCGACAGTCGAAGCTGGAAGACATTGTCATTAACCGCCTCGCGGATACATGGATCTCTGTCCACTGTGCCGACATATCTGAACCCGTCTATATCAGTGAGGTGATAGAGAGATCGATGAATCCGAGCTTTGCATTCTTCGATATGGACAACATCGGTCCTCGGATCTCGAGGTCTGATGAGTGTACTGTCCGCGTCTGGGCACGGCCTTCAAAGTCTGAAAATTATTGCCTACTCGTGGAGTTGGAATTGAACCTGAGATCTTTACAATTCGTCGGACGAAGCCTCGAGAACTTCCACCATCCACTGCCCCAAAACTGTATTCTTTTGCACCTGTCAGATGGGATATACACCAGCTTCACGGATCTGCCGGCCGAACCTCATCCGATAGCGGAGCATGCCGTCGATCACAGAGCTGGCACTAGTAAGCCTGGCTCAACCTTCGACGCTCTGATGCAACTTGCGAATTTGGATGAATGCATTCAAGACGCTGTCAAAGTGCGTTCGCAACTTGAGGAGGACATCAACAGAATCCTTGCGGAAGCTCGTGTTCTTACCGTTGACGACCCCGCACAACCTGAACTTGATGACGAAAGTCCTCAGGTCAAGACCGCATTGGCGGCTGAGCAGAAACAGTTGCGACAACTCAATAAGAGGAAAGAAGAGCTGCGGCAGTCCCTGGAGCAGCACAAGCAGGCTCTCTTGACGGGGCGCGAAGCCCAAGAGAAGGCCCGAGCACTGATCGAAGCCGGGAACAGAGAGTCCAAAGAACTGGAAGGTCGGCTGAAGCAAATCGAAACAGATTCTAGCGGCCAAGTAAGGCGGATTTGCGAGTCGCTTTCGACGATATTCCCCATCGAGCCGCTCAAGAACCGAACCCTCCAATTCACCATCCGGGGCATCCATCTTCCCAACTCGGTCTACAACGACACGAACCGAGACGAAATCGCTGCGGCACTTGGATTCGTTGCTCAATTGGTGCACCAGCTGGCCCTTTACCTGTCCATCTCTCTGCCCTACCCTTTGGAGCCTTCCGCGTCCACTTCCTGTATATCTGACCCGATATCGATTGGACTGAGTCAGCGAAAATACCCACTGCACCCCACGACTGTGCCTTATAAGTTCGAGTATGGTGTCTTTTTGTTGAACAAAGACATCGAGTTCCTAATGAATCGGCAAGGTCTGCGAGTGCTTGACATCCGACATACACTTCCGAACCTCAAGTATTTGCTTTATGTGTTGACCGCCGGTACCGGAGAAATGCCAGCACGGAAGGCTGGCGGTGTCAGGGGCTTGCTGGGTGGTCGCTTGACCCCTGACCTCTTGCGGCGTACTAGCGAAGACAGTGTTCGAAGTCTGTCAGCCCCCCTCAAAGGAGATTTCACTGGCATGAAGACGAATAGCGGTGTCGTCCATAGCAAAGAGAAAGAGATTGACCCCTTTGTAACAACATCACCGGCAAAAGGACTGCCGTACAGACAGGGCTTTTCCCGGACGCCGCACAAGTAAGTATCGACATGAGATGTCCAGTTGGCAATGAAGAGTCTATCGTTTCACGGCTCCCTCACTCCGCGCTCAGTCTCCCTCTCACAAGGTCTTCGCATATCGGACACTGTTGTCATCATGGCAGTGTACGCACAAGTGCGGCTAACGGCGGAGTGACATCCCCTCCGCCACTCTATGATGCATATGTGCACATGTCAATAGTGATTGAATTATTTCCGGTTTCGCGACACATACAAGAGCGTGATACTGTGTACTTTGGCCAAGATTTCCACATTTCATTTAGCATGGTCTGAGCCGGCATGGATGCCAGAACATATCAGGGCTCCCTGTGGCTGCCAGACAGCAGAGCCGCGTCGCAGAACAGCCAGCAAGGCTATGCGTATTCATTCTCATCACCGTACAATCTCAGTGTCAACTTCGATTGCAATGGAGGCTTCCATCCCCTACCTGCACCGCCACAGCCCGAGCCAAATCTGGTTAGTGACATTCCGCCACCAGTATTTGAGCCTCGGTCTCAGCCACAGTTCCCTCCACTTGGATTCTCAGCTCCGAACGGTTATTTCGGCGTCCCAAACACCCCAGCATTCCAACCTACTGCCTATTCCCCGCCCGGTTCCTGGCCTGCGATGGCTTACAATGCTCACCAGCAACTCCCGGTCAACGACTTGACCAATGTCCATGCCTACAAGGCGAGCTCGTCACCGGAGCCTGGAGACAGTCATGGCGCTCAAGGCAAGCCACATCGGCGAGGCTATCAAGCGTGTCAAAACTGCAGGTCACGGAAAGTGAAATGCGATTTAGGCAGTAAGTGACACAAGCGTTAGTCTTCGGTAATGTCACTGACGACGGGGTGTTGCAGGTGTTGATGCGCCGGCCGAACCCCCATGCCGGCGATGCCTGCGCGAGCGCCTACAATGTGAATTTGCACCGACTCGGAAGAAGCAAAAGCGGCTGGACGGCACAGCAAGAGATGTTTCCTCCCCCTCTGGCAGTGCCCCGACGTCAGTGAATAATGGTGCATCTCACTACGGTCTTTCCCAAGATGCGCAGCAGCCTGCACTTCCTGCGACCAACGGTTTTCCTCGACAGTCGTGGTCGCCTCACATGTCTAACAATTCCCGGCCATCGATTACTTCGCAGCCCCGGAACGACCCTCATCGTGCGCAAGGTTCCTCCATGTATCCTAGCCCAGCGAGTAACAAGCCCAGTTCTGACATCCACCTGCACAGTCAGGCCGCCGCTGCAACATTAGGTGCTCAAGTGTCAACTTCACAGGACAGTCTCATGGCTTTGGTCGACGCAGCTCATGTCTTTGAAAGTGCCGCTCCCGGTGACAAGGAAAGCCCATTATCTGACCGCGGTGCACGCAAGAAGACGATATCAAGTCTAGGCCGTGGTGGACCTGAGGAGCCGAGCGCTGTTGGACTATCTCCGGCTGAGCAAGCGGAGCAGGAAGCTGGCATGAAGACGTGGTCTCAGATGCGCTTTGTTCGCAATGGTTGGTTCACTGCTTGGGAAGCCATGCAGTATGTCGAGTACTTTTACGCCAACTTGGCCCCCATGACTCCGGTCGTTTTCCCTGATTTCAGGTCACCCGTCAAACATCACGCGCTGCTCGCCGATGAGCCCATTCTGGCCCTCGCAATCCTTGCTATTGCTTCGCGTCACATGCCGCTTTCCGGTAATGCGGCGGTGTCTCGGTCCTACCAAATCCACGATAAACTTTGGACTCACCTTCGACGGCAGGTGGAACGGCTTCTGTGGGGCCAGGAACAATTTGGCGGAGGATTCTGTGGCGGTGGCAGTACGGCAAAGATTCAGGAAACCAAAACTGGTCAACTCACCTGGCAAGGCAGCCTACGAACTCTGGGCACTATTGAGGCGCTCTTGCTGCTCACCGATTGGCAGCCACGCGCTCTGCATTTCCCACCCGGAGATGAAGAGAATGGTCTTCTCGACCGCAGTTTGCTCATGCCGGTCGAGACCGGCCCCAACTTAGGTCGGCAATCGGAAGAACGTCTCAGTACTAGAGACTACGACAATCTGCCTTACGCTAGCTGGCTCGAACCGGCTTGGAGGTCCGACAAGATGTCGTGGATGATTCTTGGGCTCGCTCAGAGCCTTGCCTTTGAGCTTGGTGTCTTCGACACTAACCACTTCAACTGTCGCCATGACCATGGGCCCGAGTCCGAGTGTGCGCGCAAGAGACGTGTGCGACATTTGGTCCTTGTCTATGTTGCTCAGACCAGCGGTCGAATGGGCGTCCAGTCGTCTCTCAACGTCGATGAATGGGAATCCGACACCATCTGGGACAAGACAAGCCGAAAGCAAGATCACCCCATCGACCTCATGCAAGGATGCTGGGTGCATATTGCTAGGATCATGAATCAAGCCAACCGGGAGATCTTCTCGTCTCACCAGTTCACCAGGGAGCTCACAGCCAGTGGAAGATACAAGGATTCCATTGCCACCTTCGTGCCTTTGCTTCACAGTTGGAAGAATGAGATGGACAGGTTGAAGGTCCATATCCACCCAATCATGCAATGCATTCTACTCATGGAGTACGAATACGCCCGGCTGTACATCAATTCGTTGGGTCTGCAGAAGGTGGTCGAGTCTTGGGTGGAGGGCGGTGCGACTATGCGGAGAGCAACCCTTGCTAAGATCTCGGAAGAGAACAAGCCTTTCATTGACGAAGTGACAGAGGCCGCTCTCAACATATTGGATCTTGTCGTCGACGGCCTTGCTGCCCAGGGCTTTCTCAGGAACGCCCCGGTTCGCACATATCTCCGCAGCTTGTCCGGCATGATGTTCACGCTGAAGGTGAGTGCCCTCCCTCGAAGTTTCCTCATGACTAGTCTAATCTCTTGCAGCGATTCAGCCTGGGTATCCACGAAGAGCTAGTGCGCAAATGCCTGCAGAGGCTGGAGAAGATCACAGATCTCATGTCCGAGCAAGTTGTTGACGACGTCCACCTAGCTTCGTCCACCTCTCGATTGGTGCAGAACATACTAGGCAACGTGAAACAGACTTTGATTCGAGTCCAAATCCCTGGCACTGGCTCAGCGGGCCCAAGTCGAGAACAATCAGGCCCACCATCTCCGCATGGCCACGACAGCGTCAATGATCAACTCCAACACCAGCTTGTGGCTAGTAATCCTGTGCAATCAAAGCTCGAATTTTACGGGACTGGCCCTGACCCCCTCGCTGGCATTCAAGCGAGGTCTATGGCCGACCTGGACTCGCAGACCTTCGTGCCGCCACCCAACTTTGGGGATCACGACATGGACTTTCCATTGCCAGACGACGTCAACATGGGCTCGGGAATGGACCTTGCCGGTGGTGACTGGCTCGCTCTCCCGCTTGACAACCTGTGGGGAGGCGATGAAGCCACGGTCGACCAAGGATTTGGGGGCATCGGTCCAACTCTAGGTGGGAGGGATCTGCTGGAGGCCATCACCAACCGCAACTACAGCCAGATGCAATGGAATGGCAACCACACATTTGGCTTTGGCAATATTTGAAGTGGGCGGAGAGAGCGCTCGTTTCATGTTGTGGCCCGTCATCGGGTGATTTGATGGGTGATCAGATGCTTGCCTCGCCGCGCAGCTAGCATCACGACTTTACGATCTAAGGCTTTGGGTCATTGATGTGGATCGTTGGATTGCAAGTTATCATGGCCATAACGCCGATGATAAAATGAGCGTTGGCATACGCGGAGATAGTGACGAGGGACTTGCCATACGCATCAGATACATATGTGGCATACGAAGATATGAACAAGCATGGCTTGATGACCCTGGGAAGCCAGGATGCTCACGTCTGGAGCGCTGCGGTCCCGGCGGAGGCTTGGAGCGGAACCGGAACCGCGGAGTAACTTTTCTCCCGAACCGCCCCGCAATTTCTTCGACTGGTGCTCCACCCGCTCCACCAACTACTTGGACTGCTGCACTCAACCCAACCCCATCAACACCTACCTAATTTGCTCGGGCACTCTTCTTACCTCTCTATTCTTCCTCTTGCTGGCCGCATTTTCGAGTACTACGTGTAGGCCCCTGCCCGGCCCACAAACAAGACCTCGAGCCTGGCCAAAGCACTTCTTGCGTGGTCGTATGACCAAGCCCGCCGTGCGTCCGCAGTCCTCCACGACTCTCTCGAGTCTCGGCGCATCGACAATGTGGTACCCGGAGCCGCTTGCTGGTGCTGTACAACCTCAACGGTAGCCGCGGCATGTCCGACGATGCTTCAATCACTGTTCGCCAACTATGGGGACAATTGAGCACTCCGGCTGCGAGCCACACAGTCTCGGACGCATGGTGCACGCCTTTAATCCTACCCAGTGGAGGTTTGCGCGAGAACGTCTTCTGTGGGAGGAGACTTACTAAGAGCGGACAGGCATATTCATCTTCGAAGATGACACCACAACCACGCTTCACGCCAGGGTCACGTTTAAACTGCCTTGCGAGAACCCGGATCCGATCATAAGCCCTGATACGACCGGCAACTCGTCTGTCGTCGGCTTCTCCAATCCCTTTTATGCCTCCATCTCCCCCCAAATATTCGCCCTTGCCACGGCGACGGTCATCAGCTACATCCTCGTTATTCTCATTTTCATCACGCCGAGGACGTTCTATCTCGGAGGGCCAGGAGGAGGAACGCGATTCTTGGGCCGACGCGGCATAATTACAGGGTCTTATGGCTCATCATCGGTGGTGGGTGTGGGACGCAGGCCTCTCCTGCAGAAGATCGCGACGGTCACTGTGGCCATCTCGCTTACAATTGCGACGGCCGACACCTTCAATGTTGCCGAACGCCAATACAACCAGGGTTACATCGACTCGAGTCAGCTGGTTGACAATGTCGTTGACAGCCTTGAGATCCGGATCATCCGGGTCATATCAGATACTTTCTTGTGGCTCGCTCAAGTGCAGACCTTGATACGATTGTTTCCTCGGCATAAGGAGAAGGTCACCATTAAGTGGCTTGGTTTCGCCATGGTCAGCTTCGACACCATTTTCAGCATCTTAGACTCCTTTGTCAGCGGCAGCCCCAGGACCCGACCCAGGAGCTTCTCGGATGCAATTCCCGCGCTCAACTACCTGTTTGAACTCGCCATCTCTCTAATCTATGCATCCTGCGTGGTTTACTATTGTCTGTCGAAAAGACGGTTCGCGTTCTGGCATCCGAAGATGAAGAATATATGTTTGGTCGCACTGCTATCACTTATTTCTGTGGTTATTCCTGTGGTGTTCTTCATTCTAGATATATCGCAGCCGGATCTGGCGGGATGGGGTGAGTATATTCGTTGGGTCGGCGCCGCAGCTGCAAGCGTCGTCGTCTGGGAGTGGGTGGAAAGAATCGAGTCTCTGGAACGGGACGAAAGAAAAGACGGCATCCTGGGACGTGAAATCTTTGATGGCGACGAAATGTTGAACATGACTCCATCAGAGGATGCAAGCTGGCACGGAGACTTGGGTCCAGACCACGGTGGAGGGGGGCGCAAGGGTCTGGGTGAAAGAATGGCCTCCCAGTATCGGCGGGTTCGCGTTCGGCTTCCACTGCAGAAACGGAGGAAGAGAGCGCCACCAGACGGCATTACTACTGGCGCTGATGCTATGGACGCAGACGGCCAAGCCATGCCCGATTCCCAATTTGTGATACCTCAGCAAGCAACGACCCCTCCCAATCGAAGCGACACTGGAAGCGCCACCAGCACCGTCTATGCTGTGCGATACCACAATCTCACAAGTCCATCGCCAAACCCGCAACCAGAACTTCGTCGGGAAGGGGACGTACCCACTGGCGTCGACGCTCCGAAAGATTCCGATGACTCCGGCTCTTCTCCAACTGATGCAGATAAAGAATTGGCACTGCAAACAGTGGGGCGGACAATGACGGCACCCCAAGGCCGCCATATTTGGCAAGCTGTCCAGAATCCATTCAAAAGACGCAGGTCTGAACCGCCGGCAGAAGTGGCCGATGCCCAAAATGCTAGTGGCGTACGCCGGTCGCCCATTGATCGCACTCTAAATCTGCGGGACCGATTAGGAGCGTTTGCGTCTGCGCAAAGAGAGCGATTCGGTACCCGAGGCAATATCGCCGCTGCTGCGCTGCCTGTCACGGTTATACCAGCGCCGAAGAGTAACGGACGGACTTGGTCTCCTGACGATGTCCAAGAAATCCCGACTGAAGAAGAGTCGGTCCGAATGTCAAATACGGACCAGCCAGTGCCCAGGCAGGGATCTGTCGGAGGACATCAGATTTCGTCCCAGGTGGTCTTCATCCCAGCACCTACAAACGGTCGAACCTGGTCTCCAGATGAGGCACATCTTCACTCCCCACCGACCCCTGTACCCGCCCGGCCGGATGCCGTAGCCTTACGCCACTCGACCCCAAATTCTGGACAAGGTCACTCACCTCAGCAGGTGTATACACCTAGAGGATCGCTGATCATCTCCGAGAGTGACCCTAGGCCGAGCCGAGTGATTGATGCTTCTTACCCGACCTCACCAAGGTCTGCCACTTACGCGCGACCTCCGGCGGTTGCCCCGATCGCAGAAGATACGTCTAACGAGGCGAGCCGTGAGATCATAACCCAGCGCCCAGTCGCAAGCACAGCTGCTTCCGCCCCAGGCCAATCAGGTACGGATACTGCGAGGGAACGCCCGGCTTCTGGAATTGCTCACCATCCGCCTTCACAAACTGTCCCGGCAGCACAGGTGCCGCATGATTCGGGCCCAAATTTGCCAAATGCCGAAGCCTCGGCGAGCGATGGGAGAGATACGGGTGGCACAGAATCACCCTCAAAATAGTAATTTCACTCGTTCGATACCGTAGCATGCTTCCTCCGGATCACTCGCCATGTGCCGCGCCCGACGGCTATGACACTACGGTGCCGAGACCTAGGGTCCCTTCCGTAACCACCATCATCCTCCGCGCTCCGCGGCAGCAAATGTGGGTAGGTTTGTAGGCAGGGTGGGTGATGTGCCTGGGGAGTAAATCGCTGCGTCTCCGGCCCTGTGATGCGGAGTAACTGTACTGTGGACCAGCTGTGCGCATATGTGCAGCCTACGTGAAATTGTTCTGCCTGAGCATGTATGTGCACACCGGTTTGCGCCGGTTACGTTCTCTTCTGCTGGGCTTATCAATGCTGTCAGAGCTGTATTTCCTGCCCAAGTCCCTGCGAAGTCCCCGACATGAGTGCGGAGGTGTAAGCGACAGTGCGGACCAGCGCCTCGACTTTTCAATGAGGCCGCATTATGACCTTCCGTGCCAGTCATCTATACCGCAATGGCCCGGAAGTTGAAGGCGCCTTTGGCGTGAACTCGATCCCTTTGACAGTCGTCGCACATATCATTTCCTTCCTCGAAGATGACGTCGCCTCCCTGGCGCGACTCTGCCGCACCTCTCGCGTTCTCTGGTACATGACACTGCCGCACTTGTGGAAAAATGTCACGTTGAAATCATACAGCACCATTCGTTACAAGGACGATGTGCCGGAGGGGTTTGGGGGTGCGAGCCCCTTCTCGATGGGGTTGAGCGCGCTGGTCACAAGGAATGTATCGAGTCTGGTGCGGTCGCTGAGTCTCGAGGGCGAGTTCAGTGCGGCAGACCTAAACGAACATGCAAGAGCTGGTCGAGTGTCGGAGAGCACCATGATCTTAAACATTGCTGTCCGCGCGGTCCTGGACCAGTGCGTCCACCTCGAGAAGTTCCGCTGGGACCTGAATGTACGGATACAGCCGAATGTCTACTCCGGGCTGGCCAAGCTCGCGCGGTTAGAAACACTGTGGCTTCGTTTCCCTTCAAGCAGATCTCCTCAACCGGCATATGAAATCCCTCCGTTACCGAACATCAAGTCTTTGACGGTGACGCACTACGACCCTTTGTGTTATCCCGACGACATATCCACCCTTCTCTTCCACGCCACGAAGCTTGAGAACCTGACCATGCATTTTTCTCCACGGATGCGGGAACAAGGCGAGCCCTCTGTGATGCTTACACACTTCTTCCGGAAGAACATTGCTGCAAAGAGGAGACTTCGCCTGAAGAGTATGGGTATGTATAATCTCCTGAACAGTGCCGACCCGTCCGAGTGTCTCTACGCGTTGGACACCACCGCAATAGAGCATTTCACCACCGTGAACACATTTGGCACCGATGAAGACGCGCCTGTGGTGGACGGTCGTTCCGGGGCCGTCAATGCCACGCACTTCATTGATCGGACATGGCACATGATAGTGAAGGCGGAGGAGCATGCCCCGAGACCCAAAAGCATGAGGGTTGACCACTTGCACAGGAGGCACGCACAAGACTTGGGCAAGTTTGTGGGTTTGGAGAAGCTGTATCTCATCAACGCACGGTACAAGGACAACAGACCGAGCGGACTCCCCATAAACGGCCACAGTGAGAGCTCTCCGGACTCGAGCGACTTGTCGCCATACCAGAAAGCAGCGGCCGACGACGTCCGCTCCTCGAGAAACACGCCAGTCCGCGCCATGTCCGCCTCGGCCGCGGCTTCCATCTCCCTTCGCGACCTATACCTAGACAACATCTGCAACGTCTGCGGGCCTACCCTCAAACACCTCATACTTCCTGCCCGGTGGCCACTTCCCACTGCAATCACAGCCCGGCTTATCCGATCTTGTCCGAATCTAACGCAGCTCGCCGCGGCTCTCGACTGCCTTGAAAATTCCCAGACCGAAGTGCTGAAGCTCCTTGTACCTTTTTTAATCGACTTGTGGGCCATTCGGGTCCTTGCCCCCCTGGGCCAGGAAGCGGTTGGTGAGGAAGGGAGGAAAAACATAGAAAGCTACGACAAATTCGTCAACCTACCAGATTACGTCCACGAGGAGATGATCTCAAGCACCCTGGCAGAACGAAGCGGTGGTCCAGGCGCACAGGGCACGGACTTCGCAAAGCTGAGGTATATCGGCCTGGGCTGGAAGGTCTGGGAGATCGGACCGGTGGTGGAAGACGTTGGGAGAAAGGGCGACACTGACGAGGGGTACGAAGAGGATGGCACAGACGGCCAAACCAAGACCAGCAAATGCGTGTACAAAAGACGGTTCAAACGGATTGAAGAGAAGGACGTCCAGCATGTCGAGGTCTGGAAGATGGATTCGCTCGACATTGTCTGAGTTTATGTAGTGCTTGGATACCTCTCTCCACTTCGAGGCGGCGCCGTTGGCATTTGAGCAGGATCGCCGCAAGGATCTCGCATGGCAGGATGATGGTCTCGCTGACGTTACATGGTAGACACCAAGGATACTCCGTACTCGTGGGGAAAGATCGTCGGATTGATGAACAGCCACCTAGGTATGCAGTCCAAGTCAGTCAACCAAGTCGCCGGTACTAGTCCCCAAACAAAAGAAAATTGTGTGATTTTCTTAACCGGTTCACTGCTCTTCGCCAAAGCCGAGCTTCCAGGACGAGAGAAGATATCCTCTCTAAGATGGGAATGGTCTTAACGGTTGGAAGTGAGCAAACCCCTGTGAGCTGCGGAAGCGTGTCACAGAGATCATCGCTTGAGACGTTTCTTGCTGTGACTCGATTTGGAGGACATGATGATCTCAAAGGAGCCAATACAACAACCCCTTCCCATACGCGTGTACGGCCCGTGACGCCCTTGGCGGCGGACACAGATAGGTCCTCGAAGAATCTACCGAGTACCCAGCGCAGAACTACGGAGTACTGACGAACACTCTGCCGCAGGCTGCACAGGCTACTTGCCGTGGGTAGAAAAGTTCGTGGCGGAGTCAAGTCTGTGTTCACAAGGCCCCCCATCGTCCCGTCCCTGCGGCTCTAATTCAAGGCAACTGCTACACGAGGGCTAGCTGCATCGGCCCAGAAGCGCCTCGTGTCCAGGTTCTCCTGCAGAAGTTGTCTCAACCCTGCAGGCTGTGAACCCCCTAGAGTTCGCCAGTCTGCCAATGAAGATGCAGATGCTGGCTTTGGGTCCAAAGAGTGCGGCTCGGGCCCCAAACTACTGAAGCGATGTGGCAAGGTGTGAAGCAGCAAAAGGCGACAGCATACTTTCTTCTCGACCGGATGATGCCCTTCATGCGCGCTACTCTACGTCTCTCTGCCTGCTCGCAGGGTTTCCCTGCGTCGAGCTCATATCATCGACAATATGTCAGACGATGACCGACGAGTGTCAAATCAAGCGTCGGTGGCAGAAGTCTCGCCGGACGTTGCGATATCACCAAAATCAGTACCTTTGCAAGGCTCAAATCTACACTCTCCGGCGCCTTCGATTGCCTTATTGCATGCACAGCGGACGAACACCTCGTCTCAAGCGTCTCAGGCCAAGCCTGATGAGGAAGCATTGAAGGAGGGTCATTTACAGCACAAATCTTGGCAATTGCGGTCGCTACAAAGGCGAACGCTCCTCCCTTTTGCGGGCATCTTCCTCGCTCTTTTGGCTGCCGTTGAAGCTCTCGTCGAGGTAACTCACAATAACGACGGCATAGCGAACGCTGATGAGAATGCCCACTACCTTTGGACTTATGGGCCGGTTGCTGGTAAGTCTGTCTGTGTACCATACCAGAACATATTACTGATCTACGTCCATAGTTCTGACCGTGACCCTTGCGTTCTGGTCTCGGATCGAATACAGATCGAAGCAACTCGCCCCGTATATTCTCCTGCACGGCGACCCTGTCTCCACTGATCAGGTCATTCATCTCGACTATGTCTCTCCTATCGCACCCACAACAATTTATCAAGCCATACGGGACCGCAACGTCTTGGTCGCCTCGGCCTCGATCTCCTCCCTTCTGGTTACTCTACTCATTGTCGTCTCCACCGGTCTTCTCGGCTTGGTATCTTTTCAGCTGGACCAGACGGGCATTTCGATGGCGGTTTCCGATTCGTTCATGAACAAAATATCGTCTCTACCTTCCTACCCAGGGGTTCAAATGCCTTTCTATGTCTACGACGCTATCCATAATTTCACACTACGGTATCCTGCTGGGACTACAGCGTCATTTGCGTATGAAACCTTTAGCTCAGCCGATGCCTCTGTGGCCGACACATTAAGTGCGGAAGTCGACGGGTTCTGGGCGAAGCTCAACTGTGAACCAGCTATGCTCCAGTTTGGTGGTCTCTCATTGACTGTACCTACCGGCGGACAGCCATACAACACCTACGAGCTTACGGATGATGTTTCCAATGTCACAGTCAGTTTAGACGGCTGTGAGGCAAAGGTAACACCACCTTTATATACGACGAAAATCGGGGTAAAGCAAATCTTTGGACAATTTCTCAAAGTGGCGTGTACCGGTGCCGGTGATGAGGAAGACTCGCAACGCATCCTGATCTACACAATGGAGCTTATGATCAACTCATCGGCATACGCAGATGAATATCACCTCACGTACGATTACAGTATTACCCGTTCAACTCAACTCCTATGTAAACCGTCCTACAGCCTGCCTCGTCTCAGCGTCACAGCTGACCGAGCCAGCGGTACAAATGTTGCTGCGACCGTAGTCGACGCTTCGCCGGTCGTCAGCAGTCGGACGATAACCGGGCTCAGTGCTTGGAATTTGACAGACTTGATCTTGGACTCCTTGTCATCTATTTCGCCTTACAACGCTGACCACTATTGGAATGCTGAATTCAAGCTGGCTAGACAGTCTCGTATCGAACTCACCGACGAGGATATGTTCGATATATCCACTCTCCAAGCCCTACTACCACCGTTCTTCACCTCAGTTTCCGCCCAGATTGCCAGGGAAACACTCATGGAGCCTTCGAAGGCAGTCATCATCGGGTCCTCGGCCACAACACACACGCGGTTGATCGTCCGGTCGCTTTCAGCTCGCATCATGGAGGCTACCCTCGCTGTACTTGCTGTGGCTGCAGTCATAATGGCAATGTTTTGCCCGCGAACACCATCGGTTCCATGCGATCCAGGATCCATTGCCGGCTCCGCGACTGTCTTTTTACTGAACGAAGCCCTTTTCGAGCGTTCCAAAGACGGCATTTCTCCAGCGAATAGCGGACTCCCACACCAGTCATGGCGACCGCTGGTTCTAAAACCTACTATCCGCGGCCTGGGCTTGTTTACCGTCGCTGCAGTTGTTGTTGTGCTGGAGAGTCTCTTACAAGTCTCCCGGAAGCACAATGGCATTGCCGACGTCGATCTGAACCAGTATATTCACTATACATGGACATATATTCCCGCGCTAATGATGGTCGCCATCAAGCTGTTCGCTCTATCGCTTGACTTCAATACGAGGCTGCTGGCTCCGTTTTCACGGCTGAGAAGCGGGGGAACCTACAAAAATGCGTTGAACGTCAGTTATTTGAAACAGCTTGCACCCGCTGCCATCTTCTCCTCGGTCCGAACGCGACAGTTCGCCGTGACGGCGACGACGCTCATGGCTCTCGTTGGCGGGCTCCTCACGATTGTCGTGAGCGGCGTGTACGACGTAGAACAGGTACCTACTCAGTCCCCCGTTCAAGTACAGCGTCAAGACTCGTTCCGATCCGTCGAGAACATTACTCTTGACATTACTGCAGATGATAAGGGAGGGATGCTCGGGGCTCTGATACTTGACCAGAACCTGTCATACCCAAAGTGGACGTACGACGAGTTCGTTTTCCCCAAGTTGGAGATGGTGCGAGAAACCAATGACGGGGAACTCGGCGACTTCATTGATACCACTGTGCCGGCCTTGCATGCCAATCTCCATTGTAGGTATTTGACAGACTCCCAGGTGAACGCTTCGGTAAATTGGACCAGCGGTGGGGAGTTGAACATTGTGAAGCCCCCAGCCCTGGCTGACTACGTCAACACGCAATCGGATATCTATCTAGGAGGTATACCCACAGTCTCGCCGGGCGGAGTGTTTGGAATCTCTGACTGGGGAGGGGATGGAAATGGAATAGGCGACCCGCCGGAATACGCTTACATCTGGGGAGGCTTGAGCGGCCGGGAGATCGACCACATCGTCATCCTCATGTGCGACGAAGACATCCACACCATAGATGTATCTGCGCGGTTCTCGCTACCCGACTTCTCAATCGATGCACGCGTCCCACCTGTTCCAGTCGAGGCCAGTTCGAAGTGGTTCACGAATCTTTTCCTCACTGAGCCTTATTCAGACCAGCTACCCCGAGACCCAAGCGGCCCGTTCCCCAGGGATGAATTCATGACCCTGTTAGTGGAGGGTAATGGCGGCATCGAACTGTCTGATCTAAGAGACCCCTCGAGCATCGACAAAATTGTCGACACAATCAAGCACTTCCACAGCATCTTGCGGGCTCAGCAGTACAGCATCATTCTACGGCAAGCTCCGGCTCAGAACGAAACGCTTGCGAGCCGTCGGTACCCAAGCACGATGACCAGCAACAGTCGGAGCAGACTCATCCAGCACGCAGTGTCGACACGGATCTTGGAAGGTATGCTTCTGGCGATGCTTGTGCTCGGCACGGCTGCTACATTCATGATGAAGATAAGAGACGTGTTGCATGAAAATCCCTGCACCATCGCTTCCATGGCACGACTGCTGGCTGAATCGAGCATCCTTGACAGGAAAGGTGGGTCGATCTCAACAACAGACGTCTTGGGCAGTGAATCTTTGACCAAGACCACCTCACTCCAGGAACGTGTTTTCAGGCTCGACTGGTTTGAGCGAACACAAAACTATTTGACGGAGGATACGACAGGGGCCGAATCGCACCCAGAGCAGGCCCCAACCGCGGCAGAGGACAGTAAGAAGGAAATGAGAGTTTTCACAATCCGGGCCTTGGATCGTGTCGAACTCCGGGCGGGACATGATGGCCAGCCGCTGGAAGAGCACTAGGCTTTGGAGCTAAAGTGAGCTGTACTGTGGTAATGGTACCGCTTAGTGTGACGCGTGTCGGAGCACGAGTATGAGGTGTGTAGTACCACCAGCGATGAGGCATGAAGGACGCACGTCAAAGGGCATGCGCAGTAGCATGCCAAGACACTAGCGAAGTTTCTAAGCTAAATCGTCACGCCGTCACTTTGTGTTTAATAGAGTTTTTTCGCTTCGAGCTAGGCCAGGAAAGTCCCTCAAGGAGCCGCACGAAACGCACCTAATCACTCCAACGAAATTTCGGAGCTCCCTGCAACCTCTTCCTTCATTCTTCCCAACCACAAATCTCAAGCCCTTCAACTCTCCCAGAGGAAGTCTGATGATCACAATTGGGCCGCTTATCATGATGCTCAGGTCACACCGTGGACATTGAAGGCGACTTTCATTCAAACGTGACTGCTCCGTTGAATTCATCCCACTGCTTCTATCTATGCTAGAGCTGGCCGTTTCGTTTTGCACCCACAACGAGCCAGTGTGGACAGGGAAGCTAGAATAGTACTCGGTCCCGATCACGGCCAGATAACCAAATCTGGTCGCGGGGCCTCCACGGGTCTCTACTGTCACGGCTCGAAATCGAGTCGTGGTCTGATTTTCCGTGGAGACAGTCCTCTTCGTCCTGTTCGTGTTGCACGTCTCGTTGGGCCTCGACGTGTGCCTCTCCGCGAACACGGATACCCGATGCAAGAACTACTGAAACACCCCTGCTCGAGTCAGCACGGCTTGGAAATCTTCCATGTTGACGCCAGAGCCGACGCCTTTCCCTCCGTTCGCCTCTAGGATCATTGCTCTAAGCACGTCGTCACTGACATCTTCCTTCAGTACTTTCGCCACTGCTCGCAGATCTTGCAATCGTATCACTTGTTCCTCGCCGCCGGCGCCTTGACCGGGTTGGAAGAGTTTGAACGCCGTCTCGATTTCTTCCGCCTTGGTTTCGTCCGTCTTGGATTTTAGTTGTATCGCACAGAGCGCCAGGAAATGCGGGTATGTCACGTAGCCTTCAGACTCCGGGTCGAGCGTATCGATGAATTCCTGCATGTCTGCCTCACTTTTAGGAGCGAGACCTTGTGCGCTATGCAGAAAGGACTTAGCCGACCGCGACTGTCTGATGCCAATCATGACCTACCGCAGAACATGCTGCACGTTGCTCGTCCGCAGGACCCCTTCCTTCTCCTCTTCGTAGCCCTCGACATCCTCGAGCCGAAACAGATTCCATGCTTCCTTGATCTCTGCCTCTTCTTCTGCTGTGATGTCGTTCTCTTTCGCTAGCTTTGACCGTCGCGACTTTGAGGTTGTGGCTGGCTTCGCGGCCGGACCTTTGCCCTTGGAGGGCTGTTTGCGCGGCGGCATATCAATGGCAAGGGCAAGACGCGACCAGATCGCAGAGCATGACAACTCATCATCGTACACATGGGTACAAGTTGAGTTCGGCTCCAAAGTAACAAAGGCGCTCGGCGGCTCTGGAGGGCGAATGAGGGCGAACATCGGTGACGCCACATTTTTGGCGGGCTGTGGCTGACGTACTTTTGGCTGCCTGAACTCGACGCGCAAAGGCATCTCGCTTTCAACACTGACTCCTGTTCTTGACGAGATCATCATAGCAGAAGCAGCTTCGACTTCGCGAAAGCGATGGACGTCCAACTCTACGTCTACGACCTCTCACGGGGGATGGCGCGACAGTATTCCCAGATGATCACGGGGGTCCAGATCGACGCAGTCTACCACACGTCCATTGTCTACAACAATGTCGAGTACTTCTTCGGTCAGGGAATCCACAGGAAAATCCCCGGCTCGACGCATCATGGTCGGCCCATGAAAATTGTAAACATGGGCCAGACAGACTTACCCGTGGACGTTGTAGAGGAGTACATCGAATCCCTGGAAGAAATATACACGGCCGAGTCGTACGACCTGTTCCTGCACAATTGCAACAACTTTTCGCAGGACCTCGCCATGTTCCTTGTTGGGAAGAGCATTCCCGAAGAGATCAAGAATCTGCCCGAAACATTCCTGAGGACGCCCATGGGCCAGATGCTCCGCGGTCAACTCGACCAGTCCATGCGGACAATGACCCAAGCCCCTGATGCAGTGTCCGGCGAGAATGTCACCAGAAGGCGATCGGTCTCAAAACCGGCATCACAAGCTGTTCAGAATGGGTACTCTACTCCCTCAATTGCCAACGGCACCGCCCACAAAGCCATACTACCCGTAGCGATCATCAATGCCCAACCACCCCCGGACGCGCCAGGTCGCGTGCACAACGTGACAAGTCTCTCTGAACTCGATAAACTTCTCTCATCCGCGTCTCAGTCCTGCGCAGTCATATTCTTCACCTCTGCAACTTGTCCACCCTGCAAAATCTGCTATCCGACATACGACGAGTTGGCCGCCGAAGCAGGCACTTCTTTGGGCGCAAGGCTGATTAAAATAGACATATCGGCGTCGCCGTCGGCCCACGCCGTGGCCCAGCGGTACGCCATCCGCGCAACACCAACGTTCATCACTTTCCTCAAGGGACAGAAGCAAGACGAATGGGCAGGCGCGGATCCGACTCGATTGAGAGGCAATGTCCGCCTGTTGGTACAGATGGCAAAACCGCCACAGCACCAGCACGCAAAGTTGAGATTGCCGACTTTCCAGCGGACCATCGAGAGGCCAACGCTATACACAAGGATGCCACCGTTGGAGAAGTTGCTTGCCAAGCTCGGCGCGTCGTTTTCGCAACACAAGTCCGTGCAGGCTCTCGTGGACTTCATCAAGACTCGCGATGCAAAGGGAGCGACTGAAGCCGCGCTGCCCAATCTGCATGATTTCAGCATCCACGTCCAGTCCACGTTTGGCGATCTGCCACAGGGGACGCACTTCGCGCTGATTGACCTCGTGCGGATCGCGGCCAGCGACTCCCGCGTAGCCAGTTTCCTCGTCACCGAGCACGCGTGCACGACGCTCTCGACGCTGCTCGGATCCGTCCAGGACGGCGGGGACTTCACCAGCGCGCCGTATAACGTCCAGTCCGTCAGCCTGCAACTCGCATGTAATCTATTCTCCTCGAATGTCTTTCAGGAGCAGATCTTTCGGCCTGAAACCGCTGCATCTTCGCAGGGCACTTCGACTTTGGCGCTGAAGGACAAGATTGAAATGCTGGCCTCGCAGTGTCTTCTCAGCCCGCACCTGAATGCTCGAGCCATGGCTGCGGCGCTGGTGTACAATCTGGCAAGTTATACGCACAACGCACGCACGCATGCTCAAACGGTTCCAAGCGGTGGCCAGGACTCTGGGGGTGGTGAGACAGGTGGTGTGACTGATGATCTTGCAGCCGCTTTGCTCGAGAGCATCACGTCCCTAACGTCTCTGACTCCATCCGCGTCACCCTCTGCAGGAAACCTGAAAGATACTCTGCATGCTCTCCTGCTAGCACTGGGCATGCTTCTATACGCCGCTCCGGCCGAGGATATGCTCTGGGACCTGTGCCGGGCCATGGACCTCAGGGATACTCTGAAAGACCTGGGGAAGAGGGCAGAGCTCAAAGCCGAGCCCCTGGTCAAGGAGGTGGGCGAAGGGTTGTTGGGTAAGGGTGGCTTTTAACTTTGGGCGACGGTCTGCCGATACGACGTGGCGTAGAATAGAAATTACACGGAAGAGCGTTGGCGAAGGCGTGTGTGTCATCATTGGAATCGGAGTGCTTTCATATACAGCGATCATTCTAGACCGCAATTCTATCACTGGCTGGCATAAATGCTCGCAAAGCCATACTGCGACGCTCCATGGAAACCGGCATTCGCCACAAACCCCTGTCAATGCATTCCATTCGTCCGTCCGGCTGCAGTCCCATCTGCCCGTGCGGTGTCCGATCCAGAGCCCCTGAAGAATGCGCATCATCCTGCCCACGGTTTCTGTAAGGGTATCAATACAGCCATTTGCCGCGACAACCTCGCGGACGGCCATTTGCGATTTGGCACTTAAAAATGCCAGGTCGCATCCCATCCATATCTCGTACTATGAAACTTCTCTAATACGGCACTCCCAGCCACTCTCCTTCTCTAGCAGAGGTAAACTGGCGCCCAGGCACCAACCCAGCTCGTTGCCCTTTATTTTCTTGGCGATTTTGACTTCGCGGTCGATGGGCATCTCGTAACCCGTGTGCAATAGTGCAGACATAAAGTTCAAATCCAAACAAGTCTCCGGTCGCTCCTTGAGGCTCTCGATGGCACCCTCGATGCCGGCAAAGGCGTCCCAAGTCTTGTCTCCACCACACGCTTTGGCGGTGAGATCCTGTAGTTCACGCAGGGTGAACGATTCGGGCATGCCGAGATCGTGCGTACGATCGTAGAAGTACGAAAAGATATAGACATCTTCCTTGGCAAAAGTCTTTTCGAGCGGCGGTTGGTGGACACCGTTGAAGGAGCAGGGTGCCAAATTACATGCTTTGTCCTTGTACAGAATTGCTTCCGCGAGTGCGCGGCATTGAGCTGGGATGGCGTCGACGGGACCCTCCATGACGACGTCATGTTCACCTGCCAGCTCATGGCCGGCAGGCATCTCAACTTTGACCTTCTTCTGGGTTCCAGGGGTGATACAGCTGTTGGGTATCGGTTTGGAGAGCCATGCTCTCGAGTCGGGATTCTGCTTGTGCATACGGTCAAGGACGAGTTGGTGCAAAGCTTTCCGGGCAGACATCAGGCCGTAGCCCAAGTGGGAATGCTGGTAGAGCTCGAACTCCCGTCCTCCGAACTTCAGCATGTACTTGTGATCGCCTTCTTCCATTTTCTGCGGCATGCCTCCATGTGGACTCTTCTTAAAAGTCGGTTGGAAGACGATCTGTGTCGAGCCGCCGCCCAGGTCGAAGACCGCTGCTGTCGGACTCTCATCAGGGCCGCCAATTTTGCCCAGAAGGTAGTTGGTTGTGATCCAAGCGAACACCCCTTCGTCCTCACCCTTCATGATTTCTACACCATGCTTCTCCCGAGATACCACAGCGAAAGGGAATTGCGTCTCTAGTCTGGTCCTGACGGCCTCCAGGATCTTAAGGCTCATTTCTTCGCCCAGTAGTCGTAGGCCTGCGGTCGCTTTCACTGCGATGGGCGTGCATGACTTGTACTCATCCGGGACCGAGCTCATTGCGACATCCATAAGAGGATCCAGACTTTTAGCTGCGCCTTCGGCGTCCGTCTTGTAAGAACTCAGACCCGAGCCGCCTGGCTTAGGCTCAGTCATCTTAAAGTCCTCGTTCTCCAGTTCCGGCGTCGGCCCACAGTTATTGAATTTGTAAACATGTATTCTGCTACCCGTGCTCCCCGCGTCTATCATAATTGCGTATTGCACCAGGGGCTTCGTAGGGTCGTGCGGTTTTATACATCGTGACGTAGGAGCCGTCGCAGGAGTATAGACATTTTGGACGGGCGTGCTCCCTCCTGACATGAACCAGTACAACAGGGCAATGAGGGCGAGGATGCCACCGGTCCTGATGTACTTGGCCTGGCGACTTTGAGTCATCCAGGCGTTCTGTACGGACTCCAGGATGCTAGGCTGGCTCGCGCCAGAGCCGAGAGCGTGTGTATGTGGCTTTGTGGCAAAGGGGTCCCAGGGCCTACCGTTGGCGGTGTTGGCGGTTGTCCGGGGAAGTCCGCTGCCAATGGAACGACGGCGAGGTGTGGAGGTAAAAGGAACGTACGACCAGATGCCAGCTCGGTCAAGCGGTTTGGGTGAAGAGGACATGGACTTCAGAAGTGGGAAAAGCGAGCGAAGGAGAACGGAAGTTAAACATTAGATGTTGGGACGTGCTGAATCCTTGACTGCAGCGTCCAGGAGAAGAAAACTGCGGAGAAATTGAAATGTTGTTCACTCGCTCGCCGCAGCGCGCCGCTTTAAAAATCACAGGCCTCACTATCACCTCCGTGTTTGCATAATTAAGCCCCTATCACTCGCACTTCGTTTTCCTAATCTTGGCTTACATGGACAGGCAAGAGAGGAAGCGAGGAGGCTGGTGGAAAAATAGGGATGTCTCACGGCCGCAACTTTTGCCAGCTACTTCCCTCGAGCGCGACATCGGCCGCTGTACTTGGCGCCATGCTTGCCCATGCTTGGTAGCAAGCTTCATGCATCGCGCGCGCAATCAGAAGTCATTTCAAGTTGGAAGGGAGTCTTGCCCTACCAAATCTACCGGCCTTGCTCCCTTGCTCCAGGTGCCTCTCCATCTACCTATTAAGCCGCCTAGAAGGTCTTGACTTCGCCGGCCTAGCAGACCCTAGCCATGCACTGTCAACCGCGGCCCTGGGATTAATATGAAGCTTAGCAGGAGAGGGAAGAGGAAGGGGCAGTCCCCTACAAAGGTGTTGGAGGCACAAAGACAGATTAGCAGTAGCGTAGGTAGTGACAAGGCTGTATGAAGTGGCAAGGCTCTGCAAAACATAGCAAGATCAAAAGGACCGCAAAAATGTCATGTGAGTATGGATTCCAAATGCCTCCTCGGAATAGACAAACATATCGATTCTACAACCAAATATACTCTACAAGAGATATCTCGTCTACAGCATGGAGGACGGGATGATTTTCAAAAGACCAGTCGGGCTTGGTCAGGCTCGTATGAGTCACGTGGGACTGCACAGGGCGGCGTCACTCTAGTCCTAATGTAGGGTGAATCACGACGCTCGCACTCTTTTCTGAAAATTACTCCATACGGTGCTAGCTCGCAAGCAGATGTTTTCTCTGCGACTCGAATTCTCCAACCAATGATTCCCCCATCGCGTTCCATCTTGCACTTTTAGCTTTTAGCTATGTGTTAGTTGTCACTCCTTTCTGTCCTAAGTCGACATCGTCGGTACATTTATGCATGGCTCGCGATCTCTAGCGAGGCTCGTCAATGGCATCTCGCAACCATCTGCCAGCCGAATTCCTCACATAACCTTTCACATCCTCCGACGTCGGTCACCTGCTTCTGCGCCCTGGGGTCCTCCAGAAGCTTCCCTTCCACCATGTCTTCGTCAACATTATGTACGAAGGCTAAGCTCGATCGCAGTCGAGACTGGAGACGCTGGACGGCCACAGAGTGAGGATCCATGTTTAGCGCGGGGACCGAAATGGTCGTCGAGGGGGCAGAGCGAGGGTCGCGGGTGAGGGTGGGTGAGTGAAAGGTGAGTGAAAGGTGAGGGCAGGTGAGCGGGGGTGAGCGGTGTTTAAAAGCGGCGCCGGCCGGCTGAGGCGCGAGGTGAGCTCGGTGTCGATGGAACTCCTCTTGACCCGGCAAGAGATCATCCGTGCCCGTAGAGCTCGGCTTCGAGACCTCGAGACTATACGCCTGCCACCCAGCTTGCGTGCCCTGAGCCCATGAGGTCATAGGTCATACCGTAGCCACTGAACCGGCTCTACGGCATTGAGAGAAAGGGTAGTTCCCGAGTTTGCCGCATGCTATATTGAAACCTTCTTGGCCCTTCTGCATGTAGGAGAATGAGGAAAGGTTTGGAATCACACGACTAGCCATGTAGTGTGTGTGGGGGGGACGGCGTAGGGAAAGAGCCAATCTGATTATCAGATTAGATCTCGGTATCCGATAATCTTATCAGATGAAAATTTTGCGACCCAGGTGCCAGTCTTGCACAGTCGAACTCCACCATCGTGCCTAACATCAATACTCAACAACACACTCAACACGTGAGGTGGCCGTTTAAACTTTTCTTAGACGACGAGGTTTTCTTAATCGAGCAAGGTCGGTGACCTAGGCGGCTCACTTCTTCCTTCTTTCTTGCCCCGAGGTCGGTGCCTGTCGGTCGGAGGTCGCTTGACTCTACCCTCTCGCGCAGGAATTTCGTCCCCGTACCTACGACGTGCAAGCATTACAGAGGCGAAATGGTGTCTTCGCTGCCCAGGATTTCAGTGCTGTCAAGTCACTGAGATCTCCTCGGCTACGGCGGCTGGGTGTGGATGATGAGTCTCGACAGGCAATTGGAGCTCCAGCTTTTAATCTGGAATAGCTCGAGCCTTAGGAGCTCGAACACGGAACCTTTTTTCTCTACTATTTCGATAGTATTCTTTTGGAAGATGGAGCATCACGTGTAGGTCATTGAGAAGCTCTAGACAGAGGACGGGTGAAAATCTATAAATCATCCTTGTCAACCCGGACGAAGACAGATTTCTTTCTATACAGCTGTAGGTACCTAGTCTCTTGTCTCTCAAAAAACTCCACGAAAATAGCAACCACCATGTTGAACAAGGTTCTCGCAGTGTCAGCCTTAGCTGCCTCTATCCTGGCTGCCCCCACCCAGATCCCAGACACCTCGTCGCTCGATCTGGTCACCCTTTTGAACCAGACCACTGGCTTTCGCTACCTCAGCCAGAATGTCGGTCAGATCCCTGCCCTCGTTGGCGCCTTGAACAGCCTCACAAACGTCACTGTCCTTGCACCCAGCGACACCGCCCTCGTACTGTTCCCTCTTGATCCCCGATACGCGGAATGGGAGTCGGGCAACATCAGCTACATGCAGGCCGTGATTGGATACCATATCCTCGATGGAATCCACACCAACTTGAGCACCTCTTACGCCCCATTAAAGACTTCTGTCAGGGGGTCGCCATGGACCACTGTCCCGGGTAGCCAAGTCGTCATGGGACGCTACGACACTAGCACATTTGAGTCCGACTTCCATTCGGGCAGACAAGGGCTTGCTAGCGCCCCGACTTATCTGAAGTTCAAGGGAGGCATCATCTACCCTATCGACGATGTGCTTAACATTCCTCGCGGCGTTTCTTACGAGTTGAACAATAAAGCAGCGAACGCCACCAACTTCCTCTTAGCTCTTGGCCGTGCTGGTCTGTTGGAAGAAGTCGAGAGCCTCGATCAGGTCACCATCTTCGCGCCAGAAGACTCCGCATTCGAAACAGTTGAAAATTCCATCGACAGCCTCAGCAAGGCCGACTTAACTGCCATGCTTAAGTACCACATCGTCCCCAACAACATTACCTACTCCACAGGACTCAAGAACGGCACAACCTTCGAAACCATGGAAGGCCAGGACATCAAGGTCAACATTCCACGAAGAACCTTCATCCAGAATGCCCGCGTCGTCCAGACTAATGTCCTCGTCAAGAATGGTGTTGTTCACATCATTGACCAAGTCATGAGCCCTAAATTTACTCCCATCGCCAAGAATATCACCGCGGGCGACAGCATGCCTGCCTACCCTACCGGCACTGGCTTCTCCTAGCCGCCGAGCTCCAAACGACTTAACAATCAACAGCGCCACCATATCAAGCCGATATCTTAAGATATTCTCAAGAAAGATACGATCAACGATAAGAGACGCCGCAATCCTTGACGATCTCTCTGCAAGATACAAGCCATTTTCTGCTTAATTTACCCTCCTAACGACCGCTGTAGGTGGTTTGTCCTACCTTAGGGGCATCAGCCGCCTGCCTCGCCGCCACTTAGTGAACGCCGCAGGTGCTGGTTGCACTCAAAAGTACAGTCCTTTTTGTACATACAAGATAAAGGAATACTATATTTCTAACCCACAATATATCAAAGAGAGACATGTAACTCATAGTGGGTTATATCCTATGAGGTGGTCAGAGGCTGAAGGTGAATAAAGTACAACCTCTCAGATCCCTGTTCCACGAGTCTTCGCTGCCGTCGCATTCAGCTCACTGTGGGAGCATGAAGAGGTTCTAGATTTTGTGCATAAAGGCCTTCAATGAACTCCCGAGGTCGTGGAAACTATATCCGACGAGGATGAGTGGATATAGAGCCGTCAAGCTCAAGCTAAACAAGCTGAACATGCTTCAACAGCTTGTTCCTCGCAGACTGAACTCCTACGGTGTGTTATGGACTATCAATAACATTCTGTCTTGTGAGGTCGAAGAGATCGTTTGATCAAAATGTGGATATGACATTCAGCTCAATCGCATTTGTGACAGTGCGACTGTTGCCCCCGTTCGTTGACAGAGACGTCGCACAGCTTTCAACATTGGCATTTCTGAGCGTCGTGAGAAACTTTCCAAACGATGGATTCCCTGCACGCTCTTCCGATAGCCGTGACGATACTCCGACCGGGAAGTTATGGGACCGACGGCAGGATTTACTTCTTCTTCTTCTTCTTCTTCTTTTTCTTCTCCTTCTTCTTCTCCACGCTGAAGTGAGGCTCTATGATGAGGACAAGAGTGGGACGAGAGTTTGGCGGACTCTGATGTAGTCGTTGCCCTGGATCCTTCCTTGACATGAAATCCCTCGCCGGAGTGCTTGCCGGTGTAACCGACGAGGTCACAGCCGAGGACAAACCCTCTGGAATGACTATCGTGTTAACAACTTGCGCGGTGGATGGAGATACCGTTAATTACAAATGACAATAGGTATCTCTTGTGCGCCCGCAGCAGATTTCGGGGACATCCCCGGTGTCGGCTCTGCTGGGACACTGCTTGACCAGCGGAAGAGGTCCGGCTGGTGAATATCGAAGCAAACTCCAAGACATTCATCTGCATCCAAGGCGGTCGAGGACCCGGCGCCGACATGTCCGGAATCGGAGGAGTGATATTGTACATGACTTGGCGGCGCTAACAGTGGTGGGTATCCTAATGTCTCCGCCACAGCCGAGCACTATGAGCTTGTTGGTGATAGCGTACCTGGGATCGATGCCGCACTGCGTCCACTGCTTCTTGCGCTGGTAGATAGAGAAATAGGGAAGGCCTTGATTCGGAATTTGCGAAAGGAATCGGTGTGGCAATCGCTAAGCGTGACCAACCGCCACTATCTTCAACGACAGTGACAATGACACATGCTATTACAAGCATGGCTCTGTTGTTATCATAGTAACCTGACGAGGTCCCGTGGACAATGGAGAAACGAGTTCACAACTGCCGCCGGAAACGAGGCCCGACAAAATGTGATAGCTCATATGTCCACTCCACTATCGTCATGTTACAGATATATCACACATGTTGAAGAGGTAGTCCATTGTTGTGACTCCTGGTCCGGGACAACGAGAGGGCCTGAAACGATTATTAGTGGTTCTTCCGCGCCTACCTCCCATCTTTCGATGCTGGACATTATACTGAGCATCAACCCTGACGACAGAGAGTATCAACCACTCTTGAACAAGTGGCTCTGCTCTGACCACAGTGGTCGCTAGGAGATGTTGTCCTCCGTGATCAGTTCCTGTGATTCCCACTTGCTCTGTTGGA
The DNA here is from genome assembly GCA_016109495.1 of Phialophora tarda. NCBI lineage: Eukaryota > Fungi > Ascomycota > Eurotiomycetes > Chaetothyriales > Herpotrichiellaceae > Phialophora > Phialophora tarda. Next base: position 92,109 of record JADWPL010000001.1, on the reverse strand, counting down.
CCAACGTTGAGCAGAGAGAAACCACTACTTTCATTGACACCGCCGGAGCCTTATTTCAATGATACCTCGTCTTCGTCGTCGGTATATTCCAGACCCCAGGCCTCCCCAATCACTTTTTGATTCTGCCTTTCCGCATGCATAGTATATGTACCTTCAATGAGTGGTATGGGACCTGAATCATGACCTGACTCCCACGGTGGCAGTGGCAGCCATTGTGGTTTACTTGCAATAACTCGAGTAGAGAAAAGCCGCATTTGTATTCACATGAGGGGTGAGCTAGGCGTAGATTTACTAACCCTTAGCAATAAAGATACTCGGTACGTGGGTAAAGCGCGCTCCCTCCCCCCTCTCTCTCCTTACCCTTCAGTCGCAGGCCAACCAGCCGCGTTACTTAGGTTTAGGGATGACTAACACATTAACCTCGGTCTCATTGCCGACTACTATGTTGTAGCAGACTTTTGGTGGGTTCCGCTTACCAAATTACGACTATCGAAACCCCGTCCCAGTGGCGGGACACAACTTTTGAGCAGGTAGATCCTAGCCTTGCTCTTTCGAAGCTTCGTGCGCTGAATGTGGTGAGCTCGAATGGACTTCCTGTTCATAGACCAGACCACTTCTGCACGTTTCGCAGGCCGACGTGGAACTGACGGAGCTGCCCGTAGAGCCAACAACCGCCACGTAAATCGACATGTCCACACCAGGCGGGTTATCTGGCGTAACAGAACGGAGCTACGAGAGCCAGGCACGGTGCCTGTTGGATGGCACAAGACTCCAGCAGCGGCGGAAGATTTGCACAATGCAACTGCGACCAAAGCCATACCGGGAGAACAAGCCATGCACGGACGGATGAGGGATGAGAAGTGCCAGCCAAGCTTGTCGATCCGCCGACTGGATGGTCTCCGTACTGAACCTTTCGATGTCTTGCCGGTGAACTCAAATGCGCTTGTAATGTTAGCGCTTGATCAATGTAAGGACGACGGAGGAGCTGAGTTGAGCTGCACGCTGACTATGTGTGCAAGTCGTACTTGTGCATGGGGAAAACTTCCCTCCAAGTCATCCTTTCGGTCGCGATCGCGGCTACCCCTTAATCAGCAGCTTTTTACCGTGGACCATACAGCATCCTCTGTTGTTCGAAGCGTTCCTCGCCTCGGCTCTTCTGCAGATTCCGCCTGATTCGGGCGGCAAGCGAGCAGAGGGAGCAAGCAGATATCGCGATGCAAGTCTCCTGAAGCTGCTTCCCCGCCTTACAGATCCTGTCCAAGCTACTGATGATGTGACTTTGACAACGGTGCTGAATCTTCTCCTTGTCGACGTAGGGCGCGCCTGGCTGTTGCTAGGGTATCTGGCTAACCTGCTACAGGCATCGCTCAACAGGCCAGACTTTGTCCGAGCACACAAGGCAGCGCTCCAGAAGATCGTGAAGGAGAGGGGTGGTCTCGCTAAACTCGGACTGGGAGACATCCTGGCGACGGCCATAACCTTGTAAGTACGCATCGTCATGGCAAAGCAGAATCAGAATCTCATCTCGAGGTAGTATCGATGACTGGCAGATTCACGGCGATGGAACCGAGAACTCGACCGAACCCTCGGGCGATTCGGACCCATCTAGCTTGCTCAGCATATATACCTTTGACAACAGCTTCGCAGTCGAAACTCTTTCACAGTCACCGACGTTCTCAGGGTTGGCCAGCTCTGGCAAAGTCAGTATACCCACTATCCGGATTCTATGCTCGTTCCTGCAGGCCAGTAAAAACCTTACTTGTCATGACATTCGGCGCTTTCTGCGGCAAAAGTGGGATTTGACAATCAGCCACATCCTTCCGGAATTTGAAATCATTCTCATAAACCATTTGACCGCCTTATTCACCGAGAGTCTTCAGCTTGAGGCCTTGAGGAAGGATAGAGTAAAATACCAGGCGAAGGCTTGCTCTCTCCTGTCACTTGAAAATCACACCGATGCCGAGATAACAAACTGTTATATTTGGATTGTGGTTGGAACTGTGGCGATGAGGGGAATGCGTCAGGCAGCAGGGCAACTGTGCAGAACGCTGAGAAGCAGGACTCTGGAGAGATTTCCAGTGACCAGAGAGTGGGAAACTCTGGAGCCCGTGCTTCGAATGGTCTATTGGCACGGACAATTGGCTGTCGATTGGCGGAAATATTGGTGTGAGAATTAAAAGAAAGGAGATCCTGGCCGGAGTTTCAAGAAGTGATTCGATCAGCCTCCCAAGACGTCGACGTCCGTTGACCTCGCCTCGGACAGACACCAAGAGACCGCGACGATTTTTCGAGGTCGCAGGCCGCTGAAAGGTTATGCGCAACTACAGAATTGACAGCGTGGCTTCAGACCATGCGGCTTGGGGTTATTAACTATTCTATTTCAATACCCAATTCCCGTGCAACGATTGTGGCCGCTTTCTCGCCGATCACGAGAGCTGCGTTGTACGTATTGGCCGCGACATTCGAGGGAGCGATTGACAAGTCTGATTAGCCCAGCGGACAAAGGAACAGTTAGCGTCTCGACTCCCACGGCTTGACTGACGATGGCCCAAAACACACAAACACCACTGATTGACAGGAGCTCATAGGAGATGAAGATGAAACATTCAGAAGAGCAAAGGACGGAAATGAAGACAAGAAAGAGCTCACCTGCGACCATCAGCTTGCTGACGCCATAGACGTGCAAGTCTTTATCCACCACTCCCCCTTCTTCGCGTGGCCGCATCGGCGCAGACCCCAAATAATGCCATGCCGTTGCAATGCGCTCACGGATACAGGCTTTGATGGCTTCATCATCTTCTCTCGAGTATTCGATGTCCTTCAGAGAACCGCCCCGCCGTGCGGCTTCTCTTGCTGAACCACTGTCGAGGTTTACCAAGGCCGCCTTTGAAGAGGAGGCGAACCGCGGGTGTCCGACAGTAGTCTCCCCAAGATAACAATCCAGCCGTCGGGCGATCTCTCTACATGGAGATCCAAATCGACGTCCCCGGCACCTTCAAAGAAGCCGGTGCTGATGTCCAAGGGCGCGTCAACCTGCTTCCCAGTGATGTGCACAGAGCCCTGTGAACGCGGATAGGGAATATAGTTGCCAATCGTGAAGTACTGCCCCGGTGGTACGTCCGAAGGAGGCCCGAGGTAACCAGCAAAGGATCCAGTCAGCATGAGTGGTTTCGATGTATGAGGCGCAAGCTCCTCAGCCCAATACTTCTCTAGTCTGGGGTTCCCTATCTGCCCGACCTCTGACGTCGACGGCCGCCAACGCCCGAAAATTTCGAGACCATTAGTTCCAAGTACGGGGTTTTTCTCCGCCATGAGCGTGAGCATCTGCGCAGGGTCGCGAAAAACCCAGTCTAATGTCTCCTCTTCGGGGAGCGAAGCCCTGTAAGAGAAGCGGATGAAGGGGTGATCTCTGTAGTTTTCACCTACACCAGGGAGGTCGCTGACGGGCTGTATACCAAGCTGCTGCAGATGAGCACGTCCGCCGATCCCTGATCTCTCCAGGACTGCTGAAGATCCAAGGGCGCCACAGGATATGATTACCAACTTGTTGGCTTTCACAGTTCTCAGGGAAGGGCTCTGCGAATCTTCGGACGGCGGAGGTCTGGCAGTGACATACTCAACGCCAGTCGCTCGATTTTGGACGTCGAAAAGAATGCGACACACTTTGGAGTGCACAAGCAGGTGGAGATTCGAATGGGCTCCATCCTGTAGCAAGGGATGGAGGTAGGTATGGGCTGCGTCTTGTCGCACCCCCTCTGGCGAGATGAATTTATGCATCCGCTCGAAGCCTCCGTTGCTCTCAAGGTCCTGAAGATCGTCTATGCTGGGGCAGCCATAATTGGCAGCGGATTTCAAGAAGTCGTCAGAGTACGAAGTCTTTAGCCAGGAACCTTGAGATACTTGGATTGGTCCCGACGTTCCTAGGAGGTTAGTATGTGTTAGTCTTCTCCTTCTGCACTTGGAGAAGGGCGGTCCTGGACGACTAACCATGAATGCTCCCTTTTACATTCTTCGTTCCAGAGTGATAAGTCTCCAGCTTTTTGAGAAGCGGAATCATCTCCTGGTGGCTCCAGCCTTCGGTGTTCCACTCATCAAAATCGACACCCTGAGCCCGAGCGTACATCATGAAATTGATGGAACTGGCTCCACCCAAGATTGAAGGCCGGGGAATAATGAGCGAACGACCCCCGACTTGTTGGCTAGGCCTGGAAGGGAGAAAGACAGCCGATGTCGAGTCGGGCACCAGATGCGATAAGAACAGAGCCGGAGTCTGTACGGTCGGATCCAGGTAGTTGTTTCTGCCCTCCTCGATTACGAGTATCGACAGAGACGGGTCCGCCATCTGCAATCTGCCAACGAGGACACATGCTGCAGTGCCGCCTGTCGTATCGATGTCAGCTCAAAGCTGCGACGGTCATACAACGAAGGGGACAGCAGGGAGTTGAGTGAGACCAACCGCCAGCAACGACAATATCATACTCTTCTCTTATTTCCAACGTCTCCATGGTCTTTGTGTTACGCTCCACCACTATGGCTTGAAGGCCGAACTCTTCCTTACGCGCAGTTGACGAGAAAGATAGATGTGGACAGAACCGGCTTCCAAGAAAGAGAGATACTCTTGATCGAGGCAGGGACCTGTACCTATTTAAGGGCTGCCTGCCTGGAGGAGCCGGTGAATGAGTTGTAGGCTGCTAGAACATCAGCACTACTGCAATTTGCCCTGGGGGAAAGTTGCCCCGGTTCTGCATCACCATATCACTTGCCGACATGCAACACGTTTTGACAATGCCGGAGCGCTCCATTGGTACAGTTCAGGGTCAGGCACGCAGCATTTTGCAGGCATGGATTATGCGTCTTGGTCTTCAAGAGCTCTAGAAGAAGAGATGGCGTAGAGTATTAAACTCCTTCCCTATGTTTGATACAACTCCAACGATGTCGTAATTAAAGGCTCATATTCGACGACTGTCTTACTTACATGTCTTTGTGGAAGACTGCTAGCTTGAAAAGAACAGAAACCGTGGGAGACGCATCGGTTCTGTCGTGCGAGAGCGGTCGTGCGAGGGTGGTCACCCCCGACCCTAGTGGCAGATGGGCTATGCGATGCTGGCAGTCAGTATGCTGTAAGCATCTGCCGAACGAAAGAGACGTCGAATTTGGCGAGGTCGTATTCCAGAAGCCAGTCCCTGCGCAGGGTTTAGAGAGGTTTGTGCGACCTCCACGAAGTTAGGTCGTCTCTGGACATCTATTTGACCAAAGAACAGGGTATGGAACCGTCCTGAGCTCCGAGCCGGTGCCTTCTCAAGGGTCTCCTGCTTCCCTTGCAAGGTCCTGCGTTTCCTTCGGGAAGCCTGGCCTGCGGCCCTTTTCTGACATTTTCCTTGAAGTACAATCCTCTTTGCTCTCAAGACAGTATCCGGTACTTCATTATTGGTGACGCACAACGGCCGTAAGCATACCGCCGAAATAGTGGATCTAAGGCAGCTCAGGTTGTCCCAGCTAGGGTATTCAGCGCCCGCAGTCGGGGTCCAGAGTCGCGAAAACCCCAGGCTGAGTCATGGAAAGGACAGAGATTATTACCTATGCAGTTACGAGCAGATAATGAGCGTGTCAACAGCCAACCATCGGCGAGAAAATGAGTTGAAAGTGTGACCATGAAATGTTACGGTAAGTCCGCTCTGTCCCCGTATTGCACCTGCATTACCCCGTACTCCGTACGTAAAGCCGTGCTTAGCGGCGAGCGGCTGAAATCCGCCTAACCCGCTGCCACCTTTATAATCAGAGGCGACAGGGACACCGAGCGTGATATTAGTATAATGTCCGGATCTCTAGTTTCCATGTAGCTCTCTCCTTTGAAGGCCTTTCAAAACAATCATGCCCTCTCTAACGACAGCCCACCTGACCGTGCCGAGATGCTTGACCATACATGTCAGCAAACCGTGCGGGGGGTACTTAGCGGCCACGGCGCGGATGTCTTTACAGAATGCGTCATTCTTTAGGGGATCCAGTCGAGAGAGCGCGCTGATCAAGGCGCTCATCTCGGTACGAGAGTCCCATTCGGAATCTTCATCATCGCTCTCTTCGAGTGCCACATCTCTTTCCAGGGGACTGAGACTGTTGTCTGCCGATGAGACGGTTGTTGTTGTCGTAGCAGTGTAAAGGGCCCAACATGTCAAGGTGGCCAGGTAAAGACACCAAGGGAAATGAATCATGTCATCGACGTTCCAGTTATCGAGTTTCCTGATACCGTCCCGCACGAGCCGAGCGGCATGCCAGGTGGCGCGGGCCACGCTTCCGCCGGCGTCTCGAGTGGCGAAGAATTCGTCGAGCCGCGACCGGGACCGGCGTCGGTCGAGCTCCGACACGGGACGGCCGAGGATATGGCGTGCGCCGGCGTGGATCTGGAGATCGGCAATCTCGACCTCCAGGAGTATTTGCGCCGTGTGGTAGACGGCGGAATGGGCGACGGTGAAGCGTAAAAACCTCTGCGCCGAGGCGGTGGGCGGCAACGAGGCGAGCACGTCTTTCGTGTACCTGTCAAAATCGAGTTTCCAGCGCGTATAGCACGCGGAGATCTTAGATTGCCACCGCGAAGACGGCGACGACGATGCCGATGCGGGCGTCGTGGTGATATTCTTCAAGGCGGTCTGGTCCCTGCGGCGAAAGTCCCACGACAAGGACATGAGGCCGTGCAGGATCAAGACCCTTGACAGCGCGTTGAGGTGGCGTGGCGCCGACGACCCGTGCGGGTCCGTATACATCTGGAGAATGGTTAGATATGGTTGCGGCGCGGGCGACGCCCGCGTCCACTCCCACCACTCTTCTGCGGTTTCGGCTTCCCACACGGCCGTGTCCCAGGGCAAGGTGACCTTGAGCTCTGAGGCGTTCATGCACAGAATCTGCGCGAAGAAGATGGCGTGCTGCGTGTCCCACATGAAGGAGATCAGCGCCAGGCGCCGCATCTGTTCCACCTCGACTGCCTGGCGCCAGTATTCATCGAGAGTCTGGGTCGTTTCGTCCCATGATTGGATATGCGTATGGAGACATTCGCTTCGGCGTAACAGACTAGACAGCGTTAGTGTCTTTCCACTTAGAATTCTGAGAGATTCTTCCGCCCCAGGAGAGGAGCTTTTCTGGAAAGGACAACAAAGGGGAAGGGATTCACGCATTGTTGGCATACTTGATCTGAAGTCCATGGTACAGATTCGACATATCGTGTTGTCGCTCTCCGGCGCGGCTTTTACCGAAGCATTCCACTAGCAAGATGGTCTGTAGCATCCACAGCCGAGGGTGCGTACCAAAGTCCTTGCTACTGTGGATCAACGGGCGCATCGTGTCGTGGATACACACGGCGAGGAGATGCGCCTTTTTGTCCGCGTACGTGGCCCCCAACAGCACGATCGACATTAGTAACAGAGGAGGTGCGTTCGAGCTGTCAAACGTTCCTGGGTGTATGAGCGGGTACGTCAAGTTGAACCGGGTGAAGAACAGGTCACAGTATTCTTGCAACGACGCCGATGAGAGAAGCGGGTCGCATGGGCTGATTTCCGACTTGTCCGGCCGGGACGGGCGGGACTGGTAGATCAATTGCATGAGTCCGTCGCGGGCCTGGTTGGTCAAGACGGGGAGTCTAGTCGGTCTTTCACGCGCCCAGCAATCTGGAGGAGGGAGGTCGTCGAAATCCGCCTCTCGGTAGGGCGTTGGATGGACGTGTTGGCGAGGACTGGTCGGTGGTCGCTGCAGAGGAACAGGGACAGAGATGGCATCAGCTGCAACATGAGTAGCAGTGGGGGCAGCAGAAGGAGCCGGAACGGCAGTTTGTTGGACAGAGCCGGTCACGTCAAACGGTGTGGGAGGCGAAAATGCATCCTGAATCTCCGTTATAGGTGCGTCCGGGCCGGTCATAGTCTCGGCGGTCATCCTTTGCGAGTGTGTCGGTGTCGGTGACTGGGATTGGGATCGATCATCCCCGGCGTGGGGGATATCACTCCCGAACAACCAGTTATAGTACTGCAGTGTCGGCAGAGGGGCACTGAAGGAGATTGCTATGTTCAGAATGAAGCGTTAATGTCCGGACCAGAAGACTTAGATTCCCAGGGCGGCCAAGGTTCACTCACTTGTATCGGGAAACGAAATATCATGGTCTGGAACCTCCGACGCCGTGGCCGCCATCAGACTATGCGTCGCCCAGGTCGAGTCGGACAGAAAATCAGGGTCCTGACCATCCGGCGGCATGAAACTCATGTCAATTGACGTCCACGGGTCGTGTAGGTACGTGACATCGCCGCCCTGTTCGACCCCCGAGCTCGAGGTCGGCGGCGACGGCAGAGCTGTGTGACGATGGGAGTCGGAGTGAGGCGGCCCATCCGCTCCCGGGGAGGGAATCTTGCGTGGTCGGCTCGAATTGACCACGCGCCCATCACTGTCTCTCCATAGCCGTTTGCGCGTCGCCAGGTTGCCCCGCCCTTCTCCGCCGGCCTCGACGTCCTTTTGTTGGTGGCGTTTGAGATGACGGTCGAGGAGGTCACGGCGGCGGAAATGCGCTGCGCACCGAGGACAAGTTAAGTCACAGTCCTTGTGGTTGTACTGGTGTCGGTGCAGGTGCTCGCGTCTCGCAAATGATTTCCGGCACGACGGTTCGGGACAGGTGAACATCTTTCTTTCAGATGCATTGGTGGTACGAGGGGAAGTCGCCATCTCTACTGTGTTGCGGCGAGGTTTGTAGAGTGGGAGGGAGGGGAAGTATACGATCAGAAGGTGGGAGGCGTGGCTAAGTAGCTAGGCACAGACTTATCCGGAGTACTACTAGTACTTGCTTGATCAGGCCCGGACCAGGGTGCCTGTATGGTGTTCAGAGCCGTTGACCCGCTTAATTGACTCTTCGTCCTATCTTATCGCTCTCAGTTTCGATCGCGTCACCGCTTATCTATGTACAACCCTTGCCGGTCTCTGGACCCTCGGATCGTAGGGAATCTAGTGATGTTCTTCTATCGTGATAGGATACAGTCTGCTGATAATATGTCCTCGGTATTAACCGGCCATTAGACGTCCCATCCCCGTCGATACCCCGGATTCCACCCCCTTTGGATCCAATACAAAGCGTAGACTCGCCCCCGGCCCCGAGCCCATCCTCGTCCTCATACCCACACTTTCTCTTACGCCAACCCACCCCGGCACCACTCTCTTTAGGTATCTCATAAACTTGGCGAGTCCTACCGCATACTCAACATTCCCTTCTGGATCAACGACCCTCTCCGGCCATGCAATGCCGGCGCCGTAGAGCGCATCTATGGTGGTCCCATGCTCATCCGCGAACCCTCCGGTCGAGTTGAGGTGTTTTAACGTACTCACAGGGTCGCCGCGAACCGTTAACCGGGGGACCGGGTTAGGCGTGTACCCGACAGCCTGAATGACGTGGGTGCACTCTGGGAGATAGGCCCGGTACAGGGTAGGTTCACCTTCAGGGCTAGTTTCGATCTTCTGGAGGTATTGATATACTGGTGAGTCACACGCCTCGAGGTTTTCTCTTGCCCAGGTCGCCACCGTGCCTTTAAGGCCGGTGCTGTCGCGAAAGATCCATCCGTCTCGTTCCTCCGCATACCGGAGAGCGTGGCGGGTGAACCATAGGATGCGGAGGTGGGAATGAGTCGTTTCGACTAGGCGGGACAGGTTCGCTAAAACCAAGATAGCACTGTGGGAGGCTCCGATGACAGCGACTGTGGTGGGCGTGTCGGAAGGGAGACTCTGAGATAGTATAGGCGGATTTAGTCCATCGTCCAGGCCGATTTCTTGCGGTAATAGAACGGGGAGAGGCTGCCTGGTAGGAGACGACCCAGTGCACAGTACTAGCAACTCCGCCGACGCCGTTGTATACATAGACTCTGAGGTCGCAATGGTTACCGTCCAGGTTCCATTCTATCTATTTAGTCAAAGCTGTAGGATGCGTGGGGGTTGAGACACTCACTTCCGACTGCGACGCGTCCGACACGGATCCCGTGTACGTGCTGACCCCGTCGTACCTCGCGAGGCCGTGGGTGAGAGCTAGGCACGCGTCTGCGGCCTCGGAGATGTGGCACGTCTTCTCCTGGTCGAGGGTTTGGAGGTACCTAATGGGGTTTGGGGCTGGGCCAGTACGGGCGATAGTACGAAAGACATCCAGTCCTTCGAAATAGGCGACGAAAAGTTTGACTTTCGTATTGCTAGACAAACCCCGGCTGGTTAGATGACAGGGGCAATGTAGACTTGAGGGCATCCTGATGGGTCGTACCTCGGGACCTGTCTATAATACTTGTTCAACCTGCCGCCATCGAACCTGTCATCCACCCAGAGGATGGGAGTCTGGTGTTGTTCGAGTAGATTGCCCACAGCAGCGATGCCCGCGGGTCCAGCGCCAACCACCACTGCCCTATATTTCATCTTGTCTCAGGCTGAGGCTCAGAGGGACGCGGAGACGGGCAGGCCATGCTAGGCCCGGCGTCTTTCCTCAAGTACATATGTACGGGCGGAGTACATGGCTCTGAAAGGTTGTGGCCTACGTACAGGCCTCCGGCCACATCGGACGGACACGCTGTGGGACGTGCTCTCGTATACGGGCGTGAGATGGCACGAGATAGGTAACGAGGTAGGCATCAGATGCCAGGGTGCACACGATGTAAAGTGGATGCAACCCACTCTTGGAGCGTGAATGGGTCGAGGATGTCGTATGCATGTTCTCGGCGACATGGGACCAACCTTTCGGGAGTGGGCACGCGGTCCGGGCTAGGTGGCCAATAAGTTGTTAGTAGTTGTCATTCCTATCAATTTCGCGGTTGATAAGGGGGTCCACCACTTGAGGGATCCGGACGCAGAGGATAACGACCCTATCTCCCGCCCTAATTAACTTCTCCGCCGGGACCTCGGTTTTAGGGTATCTCGACCTCCAAGAGTGGGATCAAGCTTGTTCGATCTAGATGAAGCCAAATCATGATACCATCAACACCATCTCGCTCGACAGCTCCTCACCAACAATGGCTGTCGCGGATATATATTCACTGATGAGCAGGACGTGTTGGCCTTGTCTCCACGCTTGTTCATGTCCAAGACTCAACTTTGAGACGCCCGAGGACCGAGTTCAAGATGGACAAAACCGAACCCATTCCCACCACCACCAGCGCCGACGGACCCTTTTCTAGTGAGGATGGTAGCCTCCAAATCGACTACGCCGCCGAAAAGAAGCTGGTGCGCAAGTTGGATGTATGTTTCTTCCTTCCTCCCCGGACGCAGCGCGAAGTCTAACGCCGAATAGCTCCATATCATGCCGTACGATTTCTCTCTCTCGTGGGATGGACGTCACTTATGCCAGGTAGAATGATCATGCTGCTGTATCTGTTCAGTTTCCTGGATCGGCAAGTCGCGTCCCTCATCGTGGACAATGCTCTTTCTTGCTAACTTGGTCAGTGTCAATATTGGAAATGCCCGGTTCGTCCTCATCTCCATTTGGACAGCATCTCCCTAACCCTGCCCAGATTGTATGGCCTGGAAGAAGACATCAACCTCCAAGGCAACCAATTCCAGATTTGCGTCTCGCTCTTGTTTGTCACGTACATCACGCTGGAACTACCCTCGAACCTGGTGGTCAAGAAGGTCGGCCCCTCGCGATGGCTCTCGTTCATTGCCTTCTCGTGGGGGATGGTCGCAACCTTCAGCGGATTCGTGCAGAACTTCGCCGGCATGGTCGTGTGCCGCCTCCTCTTGGGTGCCTTTGAGGGAGGAATGTTCCCAGGCATGGTGCTCTACTTGACATTATTCTATACGAAGCGTGAACTCGCTTTGCGGATCGCGTACTTGTTTACGTGCTCAGCAGTGGCGGGCGCCTGCGGAGGATTACTCGCGTATGGGATTGGATTTTTGGACAGTGAGCTCCCCTTGCCCTTCACCCAGACACAATGACCGAGATTTTGACTGAGCATGCCAGACACGGCGGGCTACCGAGGCTGGCGCTGGATCATGTGGCTCGAAGGCGCTCCGACCGTCGTGTTGGCTTTCGCTTTCTGGTTTTTAATGGCCGACTCGCCAGAAACGGCAAAGTATCTGACAGAGGAGGAGCGCGCGCTTGTGCTGACCCGGCTGAATCGCCAGACGGGCAACACCAAATCCGCGCAGCAACTACACTGGGACGACGTCGGCAAGGGCCTCACGGATTGGAAGAGCTGGGTCTTTAGCTGTGCACAATTCGGAGTGGACACTGCACTGTACGGGTTCAGCACGTTCTTACCCACCATTATCCGCGGGATCATGCCCGATGCCACCAGTGCCATTGTCCAGGTCCTCACCATCCCTGTCTACTCGCTTGGCGCGGTGACTTACATCCTCGTGGCCATGGCATCCGATCGCCAGCAACGCCGCGGCATCTACTGCGTCATTTTCGGCACCGTTTCGCTCTGTGGCTACTTCATGCTCATCTCCGACGGCGGCAGTGCTGTCCACTACGCCGGCTGCTTCCTGGTCGCCTGTGGCATGTACTGTGTGGTCGGTCTACCTTTGGCCTGGCTTCCCTCCCACACCCCGCGGTATGGGAAACGCGCGACCATCATTGCCATGCAAGCCATGATCGGGAACAGCGCGGGAATCATGTCAAGTTTTGTAAGTGAATCCCGCAGCTCCGCCGGACCAGTCTCCGAGTCTGTGCTAACCAGCTCAACCTTAGCTGTATCCAAGTGGTGAGGCCCCGCGGTATATCAAGGGCCATGCCATCACCATTTCTATGCTGGCTTATGGGACCTTATCCTTTGGTTTTATGTGGCTGTACTATGCCTGGATGAACAAGAGACGGGCAGAGGGCAAGGAAGATCATAAGGTTGCGAGCATGTCCGATATCGAGGTCGAGGAGTTGGGAGACGACAGTCCAAGGTTCACCTATGTTACTTAGAGAAGAGATGGGAGCAGAATGTGGTAGTCGAGTAGGATTGAATATGTTCTCGGTGGTCGGGATTTTTCATACAAGAAGGTGAATATATTCGATATAGCAGCACCATGGGTGAGTTCAGCAGCACGCATTTATCCAGTCAAGAGGTTTCGCAAGCATGTTTTCACTAGTCATATCTTCGGGCTCAGTTCAAGGAATAAGATCCTCACGGATCTCGATCTATTGGACCCTTGTTGACGACTCCTTCACTTTCAACTCGACGTCAAACACTTTCGGCTTCGCAAACCATTTGGTGTGAACATCCCAGTCCTCCTGACTGGTCGACTTAATCTGCACGGTCGTCAGCATCTCCCGATCCCACCGGTTGGGGGTGGTGTCTAATTTACCTGAAATCGTCTGAGAAAACTGGGAATCAGCTTGTACATCTCCAACAAAGCGATATGTTTCCCTAGGCAAGTCCTCGAGCCGCCGCCAAACTGGAACATGACCATATTCATCTTCTTGATCCTGTGCTCGTCTTCGTCGGAATTGACCATCCACCGCTCGGGTCTCCAGATGTCGACGTCTTCGCCAAAGATCTCCGGTTGCCGATGCATGACCCACGGGCTACATCCGACGACGGTGCCGCCAGGAATAAATTCTCCTGCGATATCCATACCCTGGGGCGGGACGAGTCTCTCCAGAATCATGGCGATGGCTGGATGGACGCGAAAGGTCTCCTGTATGCAGGCGTGGAGGTAGGGTAGTTTCTGCGCGTCGGTCCAAGTGATGATCCCAGTGGCGTCCGAGATGAGCCCCGTGGCGATCGACTCGTCAATTTCCCGGTTGAGCTTATCGTAGCATTCCGGGTTCTTCAGGAGATAGTAGAAGACGGCCGCAAGACTGATGGCCGTGGTGTCGGACCCGGCCAGGGCAATGGAAGTGGTCATGGTCAGGAGACGGCCGTCGTCGAAAAAGGTCGGGTTCTCCTTCTGGGCCTTCAGGAACATGGTCAACAGATCCATGCTGTCCTTTTTGTATCTCCCCGACAGCCGCTCGGCCATGCGGGCGCGGGAAAACTTGGCCGTCCCGGACGAGTTGTCGATCAGGCCGTATTTGCTCTACGGACAGAATTAGCTCGGAGTCGCCGGAGCCTCCATCGAAAAGCTCAAACTCACCGCCAGTGTCATGATCGGATTCTTGACAAACAATTTGTCGAGCCACGGCATCTGGCCCACCTTGTACAAGTCAATATGGACTTCGCAACAACACGATTGGGAAGGAAAGAAAGGATTCTCACCGGAGCCTGATAGTCAAAGATCTTGTTCAGCCAGGCAATGATCCCATCAACATCCTCACAGTTGTCGACGAAGCCGACTCGGCGGCTGTAGGTGATCTCGGTGATCACGTCAAAGGCAAAATACTGGAGCCAGAGGATGAAGTTGCACGTCTTCCGGGGCGCAGCGTACAATTCTTCGGTCCGGGCGAGAAAGGCGCGCACCGTGTCATTCACCCGCGGTTCATACTGGACGAGCGAACTCATGGAGAAAGCGCCGCTGACTGTCCGCCGCAGCTTCATGTGATAATCCTGGTCTTGGGTGCCGAATAGAGACTGTAGGATCTCGCCTTTGGAGATTTGCATCTGTACCGGGTAGAATGCACTCTATACGCACGAACATGAATCAACAAATGGTTTATCCATCGCATGAGGGGATGAGCGAGCTCACCTTGGTTAATCGATTATTCAATCCGTAAATCGCCTTCAGAGCTTCCGGACTGCTGAACGAGAGGGCATTCGGCCCCAGCCGGACGGTGTGTCCATGTTGGTCATGGAGCAGGCGCAGAGTGAGATGTGACTTGCCCCGGTAGACACTATAGAATCGCCAAGCGTCGGTGAAGTTCGCCAGGAACGGACCAGGATATTTGCGGAATCCTTTCTTGAGATAATTCCGCGCAAAGACGACAATGATGATCACGCCCAAAAAGATCAGGGGTGTTTGGGCCTTGAGCCTCGTCCAGACATCATCCATCATCATCGTCGTCGCTGCTCTTCACCACCACGAGGCGTCAGGGTACATTGGTGCCGACAAAATCACGCCCCCGGTCCATCACAGTATATATTAGACGAGTGACATACGAGGTTGGCTGGGCGCGATGGCGAGATATCGGCTGAAAGCGAGCCAAGGACGGCCGAGGAATTGTGGATCCACGATTCGATGGTGGAATCGTGAGATATGTCAAAAGTGGGATGCGCGGGAGAGACAAAATGCGAGCGAAAGTGGGATGGAATCTATGCTCCGGGCTGGACCGACTTGCCACCACAACAGGACATTCTCTACAGAGGAACAAAAGGCATGAGAGACAGCATGGAATTGGCATGCTCCGTCCCACCTAAGAAACGGGTATACATATTAGTATACTCGTCTTGATCGTCCCGGCCATCTATCACCTCAATCGGTCCATCACCATGGTTCGAAGTTGTTCTCGTGTGGCCGTTATCGGAGCTGGGCCGGCTGCCGCCATCACCACAGATGCCTTGATCAAGGAACAAGCCTTTGACACGATCCGGGTGTTTGAACGCAAAGGCACCGTCGGCGGGACATGGTATGTTTGGCGCCATCTCTCAAAGACCCCCCCCTCAGCACGAATTCTGACCCGCTCTCGCAGGGTCTACGCTACAGATGACGCGCCGAAGATCCCATGTCTTCGTACGCTGCTGGACAACCGCGCCGACCAGCCAGTGGCTATCCCGTCGTCGTATCCCTGTGAAACCGAGATCACCGAGGCGGTCAATTCGGCTCAATCGCGTTACTCGGGCACAGCGGTCCACGAATACCTCCACAGCAACCTCCCACCCCAGACCATGTGCTACACGCAAGAACCGATCCCAGAGATTCTGTCGGAACGCACGCTCGCGCAGTACGGCAGTAACGCCCCATTCCGCCACCGCGAGGTCATCCGCGACTGGGTGGAGGATATTTTCGTCCGAGGCGGCGGTCTGGACCTCGTCGAATTCCATACCACAGTGGAACGAGCGGAGAAACGGGGAGACAAGTGGGTGTTGACTCTGAGGAAGGCGGCTCCGGGGGCGACCAAGAATATCTGGTGGCAAGAAGTATTCGACGCTGTGGTCGTGGCCACCGGTCACTTCTCCATTCCCTACATACCCGCGATTCCGGGGTTGGTCGAGTACGACGAGAAATTTCCCGGGCGGATCAAGCACAGCAAGCATTTCCGGTCGGTGGACGAGTTTTCCGGCAAGGTGAGGCTTCCCGGGACGTCCCTGGGGCGCCACGCGCAACCGGCCGCTGACTTCAGTCATGATAGAAAGTCATCATCGTCGGTGGATCCGTGTCCGCCTTTGACGCCCTGCATGAGATTCGCCTCGTGGCGCAACATCCGGTGATCTGTTCACTGAAAGAACCGCTCCCGGCCTTCGGATGGAGTGCTTTCACACATCCACACGTCGTCAGCAAGCCACCCATTTCCCAATTCCAACCGGGCGGCCGAATCGAATTTGCGGACGGCTCTTCGGAGGATCAGGTCGACATCATCCTGTTCGCCACAGGCTACGACTTTAGTTTCCCCTTTCTCCCCGGTTTTGACGTCCGAATCAAGAACCGCCGGATTCGGGGTCTGTACCAGCACGTGTTTGACATAGAAGATCCCTCCTTGTCATTCGTCGGCATGGTGAGTAAAGAGCTTTAATAATGCCCCTGGAAAGAGAATCGAGCTAATCATGCAGGTCGCGGGCGGGTTGACCTTCCGTGTCTTTGAATGGCAGGCCGTCGCGGTGGCTCGACATCTGGCATCGCGCGCGAGGCTACCGGCGAAACAACAGATGCAAAAGTGGGAGCAGGACAGGATCGCCGCTCTGGGGGATGGAATGTCTTTCTATGATCTCTCGGGTGATTTCGAAGGATACTTCGAAGGATTGCGACTGTTTGCGGGGGAACCGGCACAGGGGACAGGCAGGGTTCTGCCCAAGTACGACCCAGAGTGGAAGGAGATGTTTTCGAAAGTGGTGGTCAAGGAGAGAGTACAGTGGTGGGATCGCGAGAGGCGCAAGGCTGAGGAGGAAATCCGACAGGCCGAGAGCTGCCAGGAGAGCGTGGGCGGCCCTGTCCCTGTTGCCGAAGATGTGGATCGGGCGAGAGTGAGATTGTGATACCCAGTACTTAGGGCGAGAGTGGGAGGCATAAGTGGGATGGTGACATTGACCGCGTATCAAATGGATCAGGCCGAAGGGAGACACGTGTCATATGTACACATGTATCCTCCTTATATGTACAGATGTACCTAGCAACACAATTTCATGGCCCATTGTAGCCACCACTGTCAACATGGCTGTCCCCGTCGTCACCAAGGTTAGGCTTGACGTGCCCGGCCTGGGCGAGATCACCGGGGTTTCTTTCTATGACCAAACATGTCAATACTATGGCATTCCCTATGCGACGGTGCCAGGGCGATTCCGACGGCCTCAACCAAGCCCAAAGCCGTGGCCGAACAATCGATGGGATGGGACTAAACTGGGGTGAGTTGCATCGGATCCCACCGGGCCATTCCATCACTGAGGCGAAAGGGATCAATAGAGCAATGTGCCCTCAGCCGCCACGGGATTTCATGTATATCCCGAACCCGGAGCGACCGTGGGTGGAACCGGCGCCGGTATCGAGCACCGAGTGTCTGAACATCAACATCTCCGTACCAACTCCGCCGAGCGCGTCGTCCGGTAAGCTAATATATCCGGTCATGGTCTTCGTGCACGGTGGAGCTTTTGTGTACGGCGCGGGATCGGCTCCGATCTACGACGGACGTCAACTGGCGGAGATCTCAGGCCAACTCAACATCCCGACCATCATTGTCACCATCACATACCGCGTCGGCGTGTACGGCTTTCTGGCCAGCAAGGAGATCAAAGAATACAATGCCGAATTCAACGAGGGCGGAGTCGGAAACTACGGACTGTGGGACCAGATAGAAGCCCTGCGCTGGATTCAGGAACATATCTCTGCCTTTGGGGGTGATCCCGCGAGGGTCACCTTTTTCGGTCAGAGTGCGGGCGGCGGTGAGTCGTCTCCCACCGAAATGTCCAGATCTTGGGACTCCCTAACTGAATCACTGCAGTCTCCGCGAACGTGCACATGCTGCGTGGCGAGAAGCTCTTCTCGTCGGCGATCGTACAGTCCGGTCTTCTACCGGTGTGTGGCGTGCTCTCCGAGAGCCAGTACCAAGTGATCTACGACAAGATCCTCAAGGTGCTCGGGATTCCTGAAGAACTTGCCCCGCGCGATCGACTCCGGCGGCTTCTCGAGGTGGACGAGACCGCGTTGACGGCGGCGCTGGTACCCGTCGGGGTCATCCCCGTGCTGACCTTGTCACCTTGTGACGACCACTATCTGATCCCCGGCAAGATGCCGTCCTATTCGAGTTACGCGGACTTCAAGCCGCCGAGCTGGTGCGAGCGCGTCATGATTGGGGACGTCGGCCATGAGACACTGATCTGGAACAAGTCGTTCCGGGGCTACGACGCCGCAAGTCTTGTCAAACTGACAAAGTCGTTCGTCGGAAACGAGGAGAAGGCCCAGAAACTCCTCGACCTCTACCATATCCACGCGGGCATGGACCGGAATGAGACGTTTTACCGCGCACAGAATCTCACCACCGATGGCCTCTTCCTCGCCGTGCACTGGGCGGCCTTGAAGGCAAATCCGGGCATGTATGCGTACCGCTTCGACGTTCCCTCGCCGTTTGACTGCGACTTCAAGGATCAGCCTCACCATTCTCTTGACAACGTTTTCATCTGGGGTCTCCTGAAGGACGTCCTCCCGGAGAAGCAGCAGCGGATCTCGGAGAAAATGTCCGAGGCGTGGTTGAGGTTTGCCAACGGCCAGGAACCGTGGGAGCGGTTCGACGTCTCCCACTCGTTCATGGTGTTCGGACCCGAGTCGTGCGGGATGAGAACGGTCGAGGAAGACGCGGCCCGGGGTTACGCGATCTGGGACGAAATCGACCGTCTCGGGCTCACGCAGAGGTTTGGCGAACTCTCCGACGAGCTGTGTATGCGTCACGCCGAAATGTGTGATCCGACTATCGCCCCCAAGGCGCTGGAGGTAGGCACGTTCGAGGAGCTGGGGATCAGTACCGGGAATCAACCTGGCGGGCTGAATCTGGGATTCTTCAGGCAGAGTGGGAAGAAGTAGAAATCAATATTAGACACAGAATAAACCACTTTACGCCCATGGACGGACTCTACGTAATATCTGAGAAGACTCCATCCACCCCTACGCCGTCTGGGCCGGGCTGTAGAAAGCATAGTCCGTATAGCCCTTCGGCGAGAGCACCTCGTAGAAGGTGTCCCGATTGTACTTGGTGAAGGGAATCCCCTGCTTGACCCGTAGTGGCAGGTCGGGGTTCGAGATAAACTGACGACCAAACGCGATCAAGACGTCCTTGTCCTTGTACTTGCCGTCGACGGCATCTCGGGCGGTTTCGGCGGTGTAGCCTCCGGCCACGATAACGGGGCTAGTGCCGTTCCAGACGTCGACGAACATGTCGATTGACTGGCGCAGGTCGGCGTCCTCATTGCCTGAGACCCTCGCCTCGATGATGTGGAGGTAGGCGAGCTTGAGTTTCTGAAGCTCCTGCAGGAGGTGAGTGAACTGGGGAATGGGATCCGCCATGCCCATCCCGTGATGCCGACACCACGGACTGATGCGAAACCCGACCTTCTCGTGCCCGACGGCGCCCACGACCGCCTTTGCCACCTCGACGCCGAACCGGGCGCGTTTCTCGATGCTGCCACCCCACCCGTCGGTGCGCTGGTTGCACGTGTCCTGCGTGAACTGGTCGACCAAGTACCCGTTCGCGCCATGGATTTCGACGCCGTCAAATCCGATCGCTACGGCGTTGATGGCCGCTTGGCGGAAGTCGTCGATACACGCCCAGATTTCTTCCTCTCGCAGTGATCGCGGGACCGCCGACTCGGGACTCCAGGGGATGGCGCTGCTCGAGATGACGTCCGCTCCTGCTGCGACGGCGAGGGGTCGAGCAGCGCGCCCCGTGATCCACAGTTGTGCGAAGATAAAGGACCCTTTTGCGTGCACCGCATCCACAACCGGTTTCCATTTGGCCATCTGTTCCGCCGTGTAGAGACCCGTGGTGTTCTGCCAGACACTGGCCCGTGGCGACGTCGCCACGGCTTCGGAGATCAACAATGTCCCGGTCACGGACGCCCTCTGCGCGTAGTATTCGACCATAAGATCACTGGGCTCGTAGTTCTCGTGGGCCCGTCGCCGGGTCATGGGCGCCATGGCGATGCGGTGTTGCAGGTGGCAGGAACCGACCTGCACGGGGGCAAACAGCCTCGACATGGTGAGATGGTGAGAGGCCGGACGAGACTAAAGGTGTGCGGTCATAAAGGGGTACACTCCAATACAGTCTTGGATGGATCCAAGATTAAAGGTGATGGGCCAGGCCTTTAACCTTGGATTCATTCAAGACAGGACAGGTATTAAAGTGTATGGGTTGGGTTAGGATAGAAGAAGAGTCTCAGCGTCTGGTGTGTGGCCATCATGGGTGCCGGGCATGGGTTCAAGGGTGGGAGGCCACCTTACCTCCCCATCTTTGTTTGAACCAAGGTGAGTGCATACGGAGAGGGTGATGCGCATGAGGAATAAGATAGAATAGGCTTGGATAACAAAAGTGGGATATCCCCTTCAGATACTGTGGGAGGTAACCCCAAAGGTGGGATGGGGGATCCACCGTAAGGATGGATAGAAGTGGACACTAACATACGAACACCTAGAACTATACCTAGAATCGCTAGATGGACGATATAGGAATTAATAATTATAGACGACTGGGGGCCGAGCCCTAGGGACTCACATCCTACTCTAGCTGGAAAATTATAGGCGTGTCGACCAGTTCAATGTCCAGCCATCCTGAAAGGTTGGCGAGGCCCTTTGAAGGTTCCCTCCCCCCCAGGCCAATGGTAGAGAGAAGCCTGAACAAGTCAGTATTCCTATCGGGCCATTATTGCGAAACGAGTTGGTCCTCACCCCGTGCCCATTTTCGGGCAAGGGCATTATCTTCCTCTACTCGTTTGTGCAGCTCCAGAGCAACCCATTTCGGCGGGAACCCGGTCAACTTTGAGCCGAAACTTCAGTGATCGTGAACGAGGGCGATGATAAAAGACTGATTCAATGAAAATATGCTCCTGCTCTTCCTCCTCTTCCTTCTCCTCTTCGTCCACCTTCCCGCCCTCCTCAACCTCCTCATCAACCTCTATATGGTGACCAAGAGTGGCTAGACCCTGCACAAGACTTTCAGCGCTCTCGACTGGCATAGGCTGCGGATGGTATGCCTCGGAGAAGCGATTGGCGAAGTCGAGAATAGAGTGGCCACCAAGTGAAGCTCCCCGTTCGATAAGGAATAATGCTGCTTCAATGCCTCCGTAAGAGGTAGCCATTCCGAGAGCCGTGGTATGGCTAAAGAGATGACCCTGATCAGGATTGTCTTTGTCTTCCCCATAATGGACATCAGCACCAGCTTCGATCAAGCGTTCCATGGTCCGTACGTCGTTGTTAAAAGCAGCAGAGTTGAGTGGCCTGTGGTATGCCCCGCCGCCAACATTTACATCCACTCCCAGCTCCATGAAAAGGTCTATCATCTGTTGTTGGCCAAAACGGATAGCTGTCATCAGAGGGGTACCCCAAGCCCGGTCTGTTTGGTCATAGTTGGCATCTGCTCCAAGATCTAGAAGGATTTTTGCTGTCGTAATGCGGCCACGATAAGCGGCGCACTGAAGCGCATTGCCGGCATGTACTCCTGGGAGGTTGATGTCAGCTCCGCTTTCAACTATTCTTGACAAGACGCTGTCCAAACCCCATAGCGCTGCAAGCGCCAAGCTGTTCACCGCCATGCCCTTCGTGTACATTCTTTCCGTCCCATCTTCTGCTAGGTACGCGTTGAAGCGCGTTACATCATTCCCTTCATCTGTATCAACAAACGAACTTTGGACCACAGAGGCAAGCTTGGGATTCTTCTGTGGAATCAGGAGTTTCAGAATTGAGCCGGCCAATTCCGTCTCGACATCTTGTTCTGTGGCGTGGAATGGCCACTCAGACGCAGCATATTCCAGGAACGGGAATTTTGCGGTACGATTTTTGGAATCCTCATATGTGGTGCAGGGACCTCCAGCGAAGTCGTCATAATCCAGGAAGCTGAGACACATTCGAGCAATTTCTGTATGCGCGGTCTTCGGATCAAGCGCATATATGCTGATCTCGCTTCCCGCTTTCGCTAACCTATCCGAGAGCAGAAACTCTTGAACGGAATAGTGAACAAAGCCCAGGTGGCCGGTCGTTGGAGATAGGGCAACCAAAGGTTGGCAGAGCGTCACGAGGTCTTCAGGATTGTGGAACGCGGTCTCCTCGTCGAATTCGTGGCCATCGACGTCAATGGTGACTGCCTGGGCAAGCTCTGGCAAGGTCATTGGGCGTTTGCCAAAGGCAAGGAACATGAATATCTTTCTGAGCAAGTCGGTGTTGTCCTCTGAGTCTGTCGCGCTAAGCTGAAGGAGGATCCTCTCACAAGTTTCGTCCAACGTGTTGGGCAATTTTCCTAATGCCTCCTTGATGGCCTTGGGCCGTTTCAAAGACCTAATCGCGTCGATTTGACACCTGACCCAGCGGAACCTGACCTCAATTAGTCACACGAAGAGGAATCTGAGACATGGACTTGCATGGACTGCGATCCTTTCACGAGAGTACGCTGGACGTGGTCTTTGAGGTCCTCAGGCAGTTTCCGGAGCAGTGGATCATGACGCAAGGTTGACCTGATGTAGAGTTGTATATCGTCCGTTAGAGCATCCCCTTCGATAGGCAACACCTGAAACCAGTCTTCCGTTAGACCCTCGACGAGGTCAGCCTCTCGTCTGCTGGTAACGAAGAATTTGATGTTGGGGGCAGTTTTCCTCAGTGTCTCCATCACAGACATCAGATTCACCCTGTCCGTGCACTCATCCAGCGCATCTAAGACGATATATGTGCTGGATCCCTCAACCGAGTAGGATGCGAGGAGGTTGACGGCCTCGTCTAGTGTCGGTTCACGACTTTTGCTCGGTCCGCAACACTTCGAATACAAGTATTCCAGCGTCGGAGAGAGACACCGCGATGACGCCTCAGCCTCCAGTTGAGCTGCAGCAGATCTAACCATTGCTGCTGTAAGTTGTTTCTCCGAGTTTCTGAAGTCGAAGAAAAAGTAAGAGATGGAGGAAGTGGATGATCTCTCGAAATAATCAATGACGGCTGCACTGCGGAGGATCTATCAGCAATCCAACAGGGCGCGCAATCACGAGACTAAGCAAGCTTACGACAAGAACGTTTTGCCAGCTCCCGCTATCAAAGTCAGCACATACGCCCGTATGGGTCTTGAACGTCCTAACAACAAGGATATGCTTACGCATCCCATGCAGCCACAGAGCCCGGAGCTTTCCAGTTACCAGAGCCTGGAACAAATGATGGCTTGTGAGCCATTCCCCGGTGCCAGGTTCCCTTGCCCGAAGGACATCCAGGTAGTTGGAGCGAACATCCATGCTCGAAAGCCAAGAAAGACCGTCAGAACGGCGTGCAACTGTCACAACCGGTCAGCAACATCGCATGAAAAGATTCCACTGGGAGCACCATACATTGCTTGTGCAGAACTGCTTCCATCTCTTGTGCCTCCACCCCTAATGTCAAGTATTCAACGGCGCTATGTAGTTCTGCCAGACCTTGACTTTGCTCCTCCCTGAGACTGATGGTCAGTTCAGATGACTGCTTCACCTGCGAGTGGATTCCTGCAAGAACTCGTTCTGTACTAGCTATCGCGGTCTGAATATTTCGAGTCTCCTCAGCGATGTTGCGGACATAAACCTCCACAGCGTTGATAAGTACCCTGTCTGTTGTTAATATGACATTTTAAGCAACGATGCCCGTAGCGAACCTTTGATCGCACTGTAGAGCAAGCTCCAAGAGTGATTTGGCGTCACCGATGACCCGCAAACAGTCCTCGAGCTTTTTGTCAAACCGCAAGCCCATGACATATTGTGAGAAGACGCCGTCATGTTCGAATCTATTCTTGAGCAATTTCAGGGCTTCAAAGCATCGCGCCAATGGCTCCTGAAGATGATCGAGGGCGTTGAGTCTGGCTTGATCCTCTTCGTAGATCTCCAAATGCATTTGTAGATTCTTGACGGTGCCATAGAACCCATATAAGTTTGTGTTGATCTCCTTCAGCCTCGTAAGATGATATTTCGACGGACCAATCTTGGCGAGCTTCATACATTCTCCGGTGATTTGCACAATAGCAATCACGCCCGCGGTCAAGCTCAGAGGGTCCATGTTCAAGTCGAGGTTGAGAAGCGCTCGTCAATTGACTTGTCTCGAAAGGCTGAGAATGGGCTCACTTGTCCCGCATGTTGTTGAGAGATACAGTATGAAGAGCTGGACCAAAGCGTCTTATGCCCGGATGAGGGATGATGTTGTTGCCGACATGCTTTCAACCATGATGAAGCTGAATGACAGTCCCAGCGTCGTTACGAACACGAAGTCTGTATCAACAAGTTTCAAGGGGGAGGTCACCTTGGGTGAGCTGGCGAGGCAAACAAGGCTGGCGAGAAAGCGGCTGAAGTTGCCTAGTGGCTCGATTTTCGGGCTGCACCTGATTGGCGCTGGATGGGGCGCTAGGCTCTTGGTCACCTCATTCGGGCGAGCCGGGGAGTACAGGGCTGTCCTGCCCGTCCCAATCCGGGGTGAGGCGCGAGCAGTTTCGCTACTGTAGTAATTAATTCTTGGCGAGAAAGTTGGGGTCGGCCTTGGATGGCGTGGATGGCTTGTCCCTGCGCAGCTCTCTTTCCCTGCTACCTCCTACCCTGCCATCGACCTTCTTGGATGCGGCGGTCTCTCGTGCTTCGAGTTGCCCGGCCATTGCTGCGGGCTGCGGCGCCGGCATCTTCTCGAAGATGCTTTACCACGACTCCTAGACTTGCACTCGACCAGCGACGAGTTGCAGGCAAGATTCAAATCAAGACCATCGACGACAAGATCGCCGAATTCCCACTCAACGAGAAGATCGCAGCACTTAAAGTCAAGGTCAAAACTCCGGGTGCGCCGCTGTCAGAGCCGCAATGGCTTGACCAGCTGCTAGATTCGATCGACCGCTCCAGTCAATATGTGCTGCAAATGAACAAACCCGACGATGGCCAGATGCCAATTGTCCAAGTCGTCACGCGCATGGAGCTGATTCAGAAGATCAACCGTTCAGAAGACCAGAAGCGCAACCAGAAGCGCCTGGAGAAAGAGAAGAGGCCGAAACAACTGGAGCTGAACTGGGCCATTAGTGCCAACGATTTGCAGCTGAAGATGAAGCAAATGCAGGAGTTTCTCAAGAAGGGGAAAAAGGTGGAACTCTTGCTCGCAAACAAACGTCACCAGAGGAAAGCTTCGCCGGAAGAAGCGCAGGCTCTGCTGAAGGCCGTCAGAGAGAAGATCGACGAAGTTGGTGCCGCTGAAACTGTTCCCATGGAGGGTGCCATTCTCAAGCAAGCTATCCTGACTGTCAAAATGCGGGGGACCTGAACATCGTGCCACGAAGAGGTATGATACTCTAGCTCCGGCAACGCGATGGATGGCTTTCTCATGGTCAGACCACTCTTCATGCAAACATGTGTCCCGTCCGCTGGGATTGTTATGCCAGGGTTATCCAACATTGCAGCATCGGATGCCTGCTCCCGGACATTGAGTTCTCTCAGCATGACTGCACGCTTCATCTTGGAGAGCAGCTGAGAGCATCAGAGTTGCACTAGAATCAACGCCGCCGACTCAGGGACGACAGGATATGATGGTGGCAGAGGCAAGTTCGTACAATACACTATGAGAACGGCTCGAGTCATGTCAGGATATGCCAAAATCGTCAATTCGTTCGAATACTTGTACATATGTATACAGTTCCAGTCCTGCTTTGCCGTGCTTAGTCTCCTCTCAAGCTGGCACCACCCAGCTAGACGGACTCATGAAATGGCTATGGCTGGCACTCATTGCGGTCTCGACTTCAATCTTGAATTGTACACTCACTTCCCATTTCTGCCCACTGCTTCCCAGTCCGTATCCACCGCTGAGCTTGTTGCGGACGATGCTAGTAATCTTCTCCCTGAGCTTGAGGAGGCTCTCTTCGCTGCCAACCACCCGCAGTCGCAGATTCGCCATGCCCATCCCATAATGGGCTTGCCAGAACTTGGCTTGCTCGACTGCTCGAACCAAGGGATCTGACTCGATTGCTTTCACAACGTCGAACAAGTCGGCGTTGGATTTTGAAGGTAGCGACATGAGAAGCATGGAGCCGACGTTGCGACCCAAGTGGAAGCCTAGGAAGAGCATCGAGAAGGCGATGCTCAACGAGACTGCTTTGTCCACCCATTCGTAGGTATGTAGGTCCAGAAGTGGGAGCAGAATTACAGTTGCAGAGCAGGACAGGGTCAGGAAGTGAGATGGATTGCTGAGAAGAGAAGGCAGGTTTTCCATGGCGGCAAACCGCATCGCTTTGCCAATTCGCGCGTGGTTCTGGAGGCCGACTGCAGATATTAATGTCGCGACCAATGCCAGGATGGCGGTCAGGTCCACAGTGCCAGCTGTAATTTGCTCGTGGGTGTGAGGGTGGTGAGGTTCATGCCCAATGCCTTCCAGCGCGTGTTTTGCATTGTGTGAAATCAGGTCGAAGCCAAAGAAGATCAATAGCACCGACAGGGCAAACCCAGCAATGACTTCCATGCGCTGCAGACCAAAAGGATGCCGTACACTAGACCGACCCCATACCTCAAAGTTCGAAAGCACTTCGACGAAGACGCATAACAGAGCGCCTAAGGAGTCGTAGAACATCAGATGTGACAGTGCTTCCATTGCTGAAGAGCCATGTGAGTTCGACGCCGTGTACCCTGCAACAGCCATGTGGCAGATACTCCAATAGAATCGCACCTTTTGATCCTTCGTCATGCTCGCTCGACACTCTGCAAAGGTGGGGATGGGTAGGGAGTTCGGAAGGGCTAGCGGTGGTCGAGGAGGTGGTTCAAGGAAGATTTGGTGCGAGACACTGCTATGCTTGTACTTATGGCCTCGTCTCTGACCAATATTCTGCTTGCGCACGGGAGACAAGTCAGCAATCCTGCGATGCACTGGGGGAGTCAAGAGTATCCCGGGAAGACCACGAACAGATTTGATCACAGGGGATTTTGCCAGGGCCGAAGGCTGGAAATTGAAGGGGCCTGCTCCATTGCCGTTTCCACCTGTACTCTGCCTTTCCGGTGTCGAGGGCGAGAAATACGAGACTCCGGTTGAGGGGATATGCTCAGACTCGTACTGGTGGGGCGAGAGGGTGTTCGGGTCATATGGCGCGGGTGGATCGAATGCTGGGAGTTGCTGAGGCGAGGACGGCTCCTCAGGGGGTGGTGTCGGCGTTCGAGGAGGAAGTGGTATGGGCATTGTGTTCGCCATGGCGGGCGATTGCCCAGTGTAGAGCAAACGGCCTAAACCCGCGCTGGAATGCGAGACTGTGTCTCTACCTCGAAGGAGTACTACTGTGTATGTACGAGTACATGTCGCGTGGGTTTGGTTGAACTGTCAGATGAACAGGTGGGTGACAGGGGGGTGCGAGGGGGAGACGCGATGCGCCGGTTCGCGGAGAAAGTATTTCTCCGGTTGTCGCCAAAACGGGCTTCGATTTGTCTCAGCGTTCCGACTCAATCTCGTATCATATCATCGAGATCTCTGCGATGAGTCGCAGAAAGGTACATTTCAGTGGATGGAGGGTCCACGAGTTGTACTGCTCATAGTGTTGCTGCTCTTTATCTTCTTGACCCCAGAACAACCTACGCGACGATTCCGACAATACGAAGCCGACTCGATCGAAGAACAACATCAGGCAGAAGCAGATGTCTTGACAAACTCGTCCTACGGCCAACTCAACCCCAAATCTCATAGCTGGCTGAACCTCACCGGTTTTCGAGAGACGGACGGCTATCAATGGGACTCTCTGGCCCTAGCTCAACAGCTCAGTTGGAGCCAATTCGAAACTAACTGGAAAGGAATCGATCCAACCGCAGAGTTGCCGATCTACCAGCGAGTCACCGGCGAGCTTCGCGGCCAGTTCCTCAAAAATGACATCCCAGGCGTCTCGCCCGTGCTCAACCTGACAGCCATAGATCCAAAGAAAGACTACCTCACTGCCTGGTTTGAGAGGAATGTGACTGAAAAGGAAGGGGAAGTCAGTCTATCGCTGTATGACTCCCAAGATCGACTGAGTCATGAAGCCGCTGCTATCAAAGCAGAAATCACCCTGTGGACAGATTCATCTCCTGGAAATGGCTGGCAAGCAAAAATGCAAGGAGTCCATTTCCCTTCTGGCATGATCATCATGTCTTCGACCAGTTCCAAATTCGACTCCTTATCTGCCCTCCCTCACTTCGCGCCGGACGCTACTTCCTTCAACCTCTCAATACCTGTGATGAACGAGACCGTGCGCAGTAACTGGGAGAAGGTCTTTGATGACGGAGCTGATGGACTAGCCTTCGCCCCTCAATGTGAACTCGTCATCTGGATGCAACCGATCCCATATCGCTTTCAAGACACCAACAATCTCAAAGCCACCGATTTCATACATCGAGTTGAGCAAGAGCTTCTTCGGCCGGAGGGCGCTCCAATTGGCCAACCTCCGTTGCTCACCTACTCAGTCGTCATCTTCTCGCCCGACTGCGGCTACATCTTGGTATCTCCAACAATTTCTGGACCCAAGATCGAGGCATACTGGAGCCTCGCTCAGCGTTTGCTTTTCGCATTTGTGCTGTCCATTGGGCTGCAAATAGCGCTCCTTAAACGACAGATGGAGAAAGCCGCCACTCCTTCAACCCGAAGTCGCATTGCTTACCAGAGTATTGTTATTGCTGCGCTAGGAGATGGCCTTCTTCTCTTTGCTCTTATTGCTCTCCTCATGGTAGATGCGTCGGCTTTCCTGATGGTCGCGGCCGCCGCATATCTCTCCTGCATCCATGTCGCCTTCTTGGAGGTGAAATTCGTCTTCGATATATGGACAGTACAGGTTGGCGATCCTCAACGGGCCGACCAAGCGCGGCAACAGCGAACGGCTCCAACTACGACACCGACGCCGACACCCGCTCCCGCACCCGCACCAACAGCGGCTCCTGCAAGCACTGACGGTACTGTCGGCCTACCACTCCCGGCCACGGCTCCGCGGCCCGAAGGTGCGACACCAGTCATCCTGCCATCCGACCAGGGCAATCTGGTGCCTGCCGAAATCGCCAATCCACGCGCATCTTTTGCCGCCATCTACAGCAGGTTCTACTTCTCGCTTGTCCTGCTCATGTTCTTCTCACTCTGGGCGATGTCGTGGCCGCGGAGCCTGCGATCTGGCTATGCTAACCTTCTGGTATTCTGCTACTTCTCGTTCTGGTGGCCGCAGATATACCGTAACACAATGCGCAACTGCCGCAAGGCTCTCAGCTGGGAGTACGTCGTAGGGACAAGCATCCTTCGGGCGGTGCCCATCCTGTATTGGTACTTTGAGGACCGGAACATTCTCTCCATCGACACCAGTCCGACCACAGCGCTTGTGCTACTCGCCTGGCTATGGCTGCAAGTCGCGATTCTTCTCAGCCAACACCTTCTTGGACCACGTCTTCTGGTTCGTGATTCCTGGTGCCCGCCCGCCTACGACTATCATCCTCTCCTCCGCGAAGACGACGTCGAAGCCACTGGCATGTCTATCGGCCTATTGGCTTCGGCTTCAGAAGCCAAAGACAAGGACGACAAGACGCGCAAAGTGTTTGACTGCGCCATCTGCATGAACGAGATCGATGTCCCTGTCTTGTCCAAGGCAGATCATGCACTTGGCAGAGGCACTGGGACGGCATGGCTGGAGCAGAGAAATTACATGGTAACTCCATGCAGGCACATTTTCCATGCTGATTGTTTGGAGGGCTGGATGAATCTCAGGCTTGTCTGCCCTGTCTGCAGGGAAGCGCTGCCTCCGTTGTAGGACGGAAGGAATGTATATTGATAGAATTAATTTCCCAATCAGGCGGGATCTTTTCCATTACGTCCACTTACTCCATACGCTTTGCTGTGTACGGGACTCCGGGCAACGTTCTATGCTGGCCTTTGAAAGGTTATAAGCTTCCAATACTGGGAGATGGGCAACCGAATCCTCGTCATGACTGGACAAAAACAACATCATCCATCAACCTAATGTCTCTGGAACTGAAGCCGACGTTGACCGCGACCGCTCCACTGGCAATCACCCACTCCTGCATATTGACGTCCCAGTAGCTCAGATCCCTTCTCGTCAGTGGGAAAGCGACCGTCTGCGATTGGCCCGGCTGAAGACTGATCTTGTCAAAGCCGCGCAAGACGTTCTTCGGCGTGGGGACGGAGTTGGCTACTTGCGGCAAGGCCAGGTACACTTGTGGGACAGTCGCGCCGGCGACATCACCCGTGTTCGTGACTGTGATGTTGACGGTGTAGAGGACTTGCCAGAGCGTGGGGTTCCCTCCCGGCACGATTGGCACTGCGTCCGGGAATGGACTGATCACCAGGCCTGGAACCGTGGGCTCAATGTCGAGGTTGGACATGTTGAACGTGGTGTACGACATGCCGAACCCGAACTCATACAGCACAGTCTGATTGTAGTAGTCGAAGTGGCGGTAGTCGATCAGGAGGGCCTCGGTGAAATTGGATTGCCACGCGTTCGGGTCTTCGGTCTCCTGCAACTCGGTTGAGTTGGTGATGTCGGCGAAGCTGTAGTCGCTTTCATTCAGGGCGATGGTGTAGGGAAGTTTCCCGCTCGGGTTGACCACGCCGTAGAGGACGTCGACGATTGAGTTGCCGGACTCTTGACCTGGAAGGTGCGCTGCGAGAATAGCCGTCACGTTCGGGTTACTGGCCCACGGCATGACGTTCAGGCCCGCTGAATGGGTGATGACAATCGTGTTGTTGCAAATTGTCGCCACGGAGTCGACGACGGCGGTGCTATTCCAGTTCGCCTCCAGCGACACTCGATCCGACCCCTCGGACGCCCAGGACTTGAGAAAGACGAGGCAGACTTCCGGTACTGGCGCGATCGTGCGCAGTGCACCTGGTTGAGTGATCAGGGTGTTGTTCAGAACGTACTGGACGAGAGTGCCGTCTTCAGCTGCTCGGCTTTTGATCGCTTCGAGCGGAGTGACAAGGTATGAGAGCCGCCCGGCCCCGCTACCACCGGCAACAGGAAGGGTGCCATACTCTGGGAAAAGAAATTAGCAGGACAGCGGAGACCGGAAAGCCCAGCGATCCTCTTACCGTAGCCCTGCGACTGCTGGAATGGAGCTCCTGAGAAATACAGCCCATCAACCACGTCACCAGCATCGTTACCGAAGACACCAATGGTGCCGGGTGCTTTCAGAGGCAGTGTATTGTTCGTGTTCTTCAACAACACTGTTCCAGCGGCGCCAAGTTCCCGGATCAACTGAGCGTGGTTATCTCGCACGTCGACGTTAGAGGCACCCAATGTGAATGGATACTGGTATGGCGGATACTTCGAGTTGAGTGTGGGCTCGTATCCGTCGATTGGCGGGTACTCAACTTGGTTGAGGTAGAAGTAAGGAGTCATGATTCGCCTTACCATATCATCCACTCGGTCCTGACTGAGAGACCCGTTGTTAACCGCCTGGGTAACGTTGCCGCCGAAAAATGAGACGTTCTGGAATCCGCTTATGGGTCCTGGAGCAGTCAGGATTTTGTACATCTTGGTTGGGAATGTAAACTCACCTGGCATGTCCATATCCAGACCAGCATTGATGGCATCAACGCCGGCATGAGTTGCCTGCCAATCCGACACAACATAACCCTGGAACCCCAACTCCGTCTTGAGCAGGCCGTTAAGGGTCTTGGAGTTTTGGCAACCATAAGATCCGTTGAGCCTGTTGTAGGAGCACATTATGGAAGCAGTACCGGCCCGAACACCGTTGGCAAACGGCCAGAGATATAGCTCATGCATGGTGCGGTCATCGATATTTGACGATACCGCTTCTATGGTGGCGCCGTTGGCCGACTTGTCGGGGTTCCGCTGCGTCTCCTGCTCGTTGCCGATGTAATGCTTGAGAGATGTCTGAACGCCGGCTTGCTGCATTCCCCAGATTGTCTGCTCCGCCGCCACGCCTGTCAGGTATGGGTCAGGAGAGAAGCCTTCCCATACCCGACCCCCGTAGCCCGAGCGACCCAGAGGCCCGACAACCGGGCCGAGCGCAACATGGCTGCCTTTGCCTTTGAATTCTGCGCCCATGTACAGGCCACGTGCGAAGATGAGGCCTCTATCCCAGGACGACGCCGCTGTCAGACCTGCTGGGAAGACCGATGCATACGTCGCCTGTCGGATGGCTAGAGGCCCATCCTGCATGCAGATCCCGTCAAAGCCGATGCGTGAAATACCGCCGATGTTGCCAACACAGGGACCAGAGGTTCCAGTCACCATCTGAGCTTTCTCTTCTAATGTTAGGTTGGAAACAAATGCTTCTGCTAGCGCAAAAGCTGCTTCCCAGCCGATCCCGGCTGTAGGAGGGCTGGGATAGACTGGAGGTGAACTGCCATAGTCCTGGGCCACACTTTGAGCTATCACGGCCAGCAAACATGACCACAGAGCGAGGAGTGTCATTCTGCCAGCGTGCTCGAAGATTTGCTGGACGTGACTAAATGCATCCGGAAGGCCCGTTACCGTAACTTTATATGTGAGCACTGTGGAGATGAATTCCATTTCCCTGCCGGCGTCGCTGTGGACGGCAATGTACGCCTGTAGTCCTATACAGAGCCTTGAAAGGGACCTGCCAATTCGAGGAAAGAGCTGGTGCCAGACGTGGTCATCTGTCCAATGGCCGTCACTGCCGGTTCGGTTGATCAACACTCCGACGGGGTAGTACAAGGACTTCTCGAAGTAACCTCGACAACATGCGGGGAGCCTCCGCGTCTCGAGTGACACGTTGAATGATGTCTCGGGAGGTAGTTCTCCATCTCGCAGCGATGAAGCGATGCATCAAGGGTCTACCGGACTGGGACAGAACTCCATGCCCACTTGAGTCAAGCACTCCTATCAACTTGACGGTTTGCATGGTCAAGACGGTTCCGGAGGTCGTCGGAGATCGCCTCACTCGTGAGTGGCAGCGCAAGCAAGACGCGCTCGGCATAGAGACTCGCATGGCTATTCGCATGAAATGTGTCGCACAGTGTGCTTTGCGAGAATGCGGAGACGTGTCCGACGAAGGATCTTGCGCGCTGGAAGGATATTGAAATGTGCACCAGTGCTTAACAAATGCAACATGTTTATGCCTGCTGTCCGCCTACTCATGCGACCGAGGATCGTTGACCCCGCCGCCAAGGATTGAGATCCTGGTTGAGCGGGTGAATGCTTGTTGTTAGCTTGTGGAGCTTGTGCATGAATGAAGTGCGCAACCGATCTGCAGAGAGATGCACCGGGCAACTGCGCCGGGTTGTCATGGTCAGAAGGTCGAGACATGTCAGGGTCAGGCGACTTTCTCGATACGTTTGCCTTGACGCGGGCAACAATAGCTGCCGCGTCGGATGCCGGACGGCTAAGTAGTATTCCAAAATACATTGCGTACAGAATAGGTCAATCAACGACTCCAGGAGCAAGTAAAGAAGCCTCGCTGCGATTGCAGGTGTGTAAGAGAAATGTGAGCAGGCATTGCCGGACACGCGAATCTCCAATGGCGCGATGCGGAAATTGAGAATTTTCCGCGCCTCGCTTCATGGTAAACACCGAACACTTACCGTGCCACATTCCCGAACCACTGTGGCATAGTAAGGTTGATTTCTCACCCTCTACATCTCCATGGGCTAGTCGTGATGTACGCAGTGAGTTCAGTTTCGGGCATCAGCGATAGCCTGAACCTGGTGTATTCGCTGCAGCGTCAGAAGATGAAGCTTGAAAACATCCGCTGCGGTTGCATGGGGGTAGGAAGACTGTACTGGGCTTGTTCGAAGCCAGGCGTGTTTACCCAAAGCCTTCACAGCTGTGAAGTTGAATGAGCGTGAAACCAGAACTTATATGATTCGAAAGCTCTTGAATAGAATATCCCAACTTCTTAGTCAGAGTCGCTTCGGAGCTAATCTTGCCACAGTCGAGCTCGGTCTTACGAAAAATGGCACTCTGTGAAGACCACGAGGTGGCAGTCACCGGCACAATAACACGGTGACTACATTTATCACTATCACAATTAACAGGCAGCACACTCAACTGCCTCGTTCACACCCCATTGTGTACTTAAATCTCCACTCTCCCTCGTCTTCTGCTTCCTCCACGACCGCAACGGCAAGCGTTGAGATCCACAGAAGCCGCCTCGGATCTACACACAATGTCAACCTTCAAAAACACCGACCCCGAAGCAGTCCGCCGTCTTGAGACACCATGGCAAGGCGAAAAGCTGCTGGAAGTACGGACCGGCAAGGTCAAGCCTGTGTTCGGGATCAGTGTCAAGTCGGCCATCTTCAAGAACGTCAGATCTGGCCCTGTCGCCGTGAACAAGTTGGGCTGCGAAGGTGACGAGCATGCGTTCAAGCAACACGGCGGCCCCGACAAGGCCTTACTCCAGTACAGCACACTCCACTACGATAGGTTCAGAGACGAGCTACCCCAGAGCGCGCATTTGTTTGTCCCTGGTGGGTTTGGGGAGAACCTCGTCGCAAAGTCCGCCAACGAACGAAACATCTGCATCGGCGACATCATCCAGATCGGCACAGTCATGGCACAGGTGACGCTACCTCGACAACCGTGCTTCAAGCTCAACCACAGATTCCAAGTCAAAGATATGTCCAAGCGGTCGCAAGGTTTGTTTCGAACCGGATGGATGTATCGAATACTCGAGGAAGGCGTCATCCAGGCGGGAGACGACATGAAACTCGTTGAACGGCCAAACCCCGAATGGACAGTCGCCAGAGTTCAGTACTACCTCTATCACGACATGCGGAACGAAGAAGTCATGAAAGCATTGGTGCAGATCAAGGAGCTGGGTGCTGAACCGCGTAAGATCTTCCAGAATCGTTTGAAAAAGCAGTATGAGAATCAGGAGGCACGGCTGATGGGCGGAGCCGGCATGGCTATGAACGTTTGGACCGATTACCGGCTTGTCCTGAAGGACCAGGAAAGTCCGCGAATCCTATCCCTGACCTTCGAGAGCACTACACCGTCGGAGGCACCCGAGAAAGTCCAGCCAGGCTCCCACGTCCGAGTCAAGCTGGGCGGAAAGCTTGTTCGAGCCTACTCTGTTGTTGCCGGGGACTCGAACCGCTTCACGCTAGCCGTTGCTCTCAGCGAGGCTAGCCGTGGAGGATCGCACTTCATCCACACGGCGTTGAAGCTAGGCGATAACGTTTCATTCGGCAAGATCACTCCAAGCTTCCCACTGTCTGTCGATGCCGACAAACATGTCTTCATCGCCGGCGGTATCGGCTTGACTGCCTTTATTGCCTCTGCGGAGTATTGTCAACGTGCTGGGTATTCATACCACCTTCATTATCTTGTCCGCGACTCCCGCGACATTGCCCTGAAGAGATATCTCGACTCGTTTGGCTCCAATGTGACTATCTACGACAAACCCACCGGGAAAGAGTTCAACGCTGCCGCGGTTCTGGGCAAAGTCAACGACAATGCGCACGTTTACTGCTGTGGCTCAGATCGGTTACAAAAAGCCATCGTCGACACGGCTAATTCTCTGGGTATGAGCTCCGACAATCTGCACTTCGAAAGCTTTGCGGTAGCCACCTCTGGTGATCCATTCGTGGCCGACTTGGCAGACTCAGGGAGGACTCTGCAGGTGGAGGGGGAGAAGACACTGCTCGATGCGCTTCGAGAGGCCGGCCTTGATATCCCGTCCTCTTGCGAGGCTGGAAACTGCGGCACGTGCCGAGTCGGTGTCAAGTGCGGCAGAATTGAGCACAGAGGAACAGGATTGATGGAGGACGAGAAGGGCTCAGCCATGTTGAGCTGTGTCTCTCGAGGAATTGGGACCATTGTGCTCGAGCTATGAACGGAACTCCGGGAGAGGGATGTAGAGAGACTTCTGAGCACATGGAGAGGATTTCAAGCGATGCCTACGATCCTACATGACAAGTACTTTGAAGCACCCAACCCGGAGATGGGTCCGCAACAAACCTTGCTAGCTAGCCTCAGTCGATCGGATCAGATGTGCCCAGCCTAAGGGAACCTCTTTGTCACAAAGCCTCTGATAGCCTCGGCCACTTCCCGAGGCTTTTCCATAGCACACCAGTGACCAGACTCAATTTCCGTCATTTCAAAATCTGGCAGAAGACCCTCTGCCCGTGGAATCTGGATCAAATCCGTCCGCCCTACTGAATCGCCCGTGCAGCCCAGAAAGAAGAACGGGACCTTCACAACATGATTCTCCTTGGGAACGCTCAGATCATCCTCCCACTGTACGTTGAACGCGTATGCCTTGTACCAATTCAATGGGGCCTCAAAGCCGTCTTGGGTGAAACGTTGAATGAAATCGTCCCTCCACTTGGCTTGTTTGGCGTAGGACTTCAGCTCGACCGCCTTGCTGCTCGAAAAGTAGTTCGTCATGGCATCTTTGCCAGAGAACATCTTCTTCATCCAATCATCGTCCGCTCCGTGAAGTACCTCCCAGAACTTTTCAAGATTGTTTTTGATGATCTTGGAGCCATCCGCGGAAGTGAAAAGATACCAGTATTGGAAAAGAGGGTATCCGAACCGCTTTTCAGTAAGTTCATTCCAGGCGTCGAGGCCGAACTTTTCCTCGGTTGGTGCTCGGTAGGAGATATTGAGCAGGACGAGGCCAGCGCAGAGCTCGGGATAGCGTTGGTAAAACCGCTGAGCGAGCATAGCACCCCAGTCATGGCCAATGACAATCACCTTGTCAATATCCTCGGCTTGCAGGATCTCGCGTAGATCAGCCGTCTGACCGGACCACTTGTACGCGGCGACGTCGCTTGGTTTTGATGTGCCCGCGTAGCCCAGGCAGTCCGGAACGACGACTCTGTACGGCAGGTCGGAGAGGTTATCCACTACCTCGGACCACATAAGAGCGCTGTCAGGGAAGCCATGGATGAAGAACAGGGCTGGCTTGGATGGGTCGCCGGTCTCTTTCGGGGACACGTAGTAGGTGTAGGTGAGCGACCGCTCGGTCTGGATGATCTTCTTCTCGAGTTGAGCCATATTGCCAAGCGCGTGCAGGTCGACTGATTGCAGGTCTCCCGATGGTGTTCTGAGAATGGAGGATGTTTGGAGGTACAAATATCATTTCTAATATACCGAGACCTACCGGCTGTGTATCAAGGCGACCCATGTGGCTTATTACCATAACGTCAGCGGAGTTCTTCTAGTCGAGTCGATTCGAGTCGTGCGTACCTTACTCGTGCGGCTTTAGGATACAAGAGGCCGTAAGCAACGAGATGCCACGGGCCCTCTAGTTGTGATCGCAGCCCTGGATTAGTGAACCGAGGCAGCATGGTCTCGGCTTGCACACCTCACAACCACGTTCGAAGAGATGATTCGCCCAAATAAACGTAGCGACGAGACGACATTGCGCGTGCGGCTGCTCGCTTTATAGCACTTCCCCCGCGCGGGAGATCCGCTCAGGTGCGCCACATCGAAAGTCACATCTCCCTTCCGCCCATAACTCTCTTCTTGCAGCCTGGTGCAGTCCGCGCCTGCATTTTCGTGCGCTCTCAGGTTCCCGGGGCCATCATGATCGACCCCGGAACGGTCCTCTCCGTACTCGAATTAGTCGGGGTCGTTGTGAAGCGCCTAGTCGAGGCCGGCCAGACCATCCACGATGCTCCACAGAGTCTGGCCCAAGTTATCAAGGAGGCCGAAAGGCTTCGGGCGCTATTAGATCGGCTGCTGATCTTCCAGAGGGCGCTCCCGCCGGAACAGCGAGCTATCCTGGACAAACAAGTGAGTTCGGCGGAGTGTGTTGACCTGCTCAAAAAGCTAGACGACCTCACGTCTGGCAGGATGGCGGGCAACAAGGATGGAGATGGCAAAGAAGAGAAGATGAAGCTCGCTCAAAGATGGTGGTGGCTCCGGAAGAAAGACGTTGTTGAAGACCTGGTCAAGAAACTGGAGACCGAGATAGAGAATGTGTCGAAGCGACTAGTAAAGTACAGAGTCACTTCGGTTCGAATTAGGCAGTCCGACTAACAATTTGTACAGCGAGTACCTTTTCCAACACCATCAGCAACTCTCCCAGAGTTCCGTACAAGTCTCGAAGATATTGGAACTGGTTATGTCCATGGCGTTGAAATTGAATCCCGACGACCCCAAAACGACCCGATTCGACGACAACGGCATATATTCGCCCTACAAAGCCGAGGCAATCGCTTGGTATGGGCAGTTTCGCTGCAAGCCCGATCAGGATTGCACAATGCCCTATTTTCGGGACCGACGCCTGCTGGCCGATCTGGCATGGGCTGGCAACTGGAACAAGGTGATGAAGCTGCTCAAGCACGCCCGCGAGGACTACAAACAGAATTGGATCAACTGCACTCCACTATGTAAATACCGTCCCACGCAGGATTGATCGAGGCCCATATTGACTATCTGTCTAGACCACGCGAGTGAGAAGGGCAAAATAACCAGCGGATTCAGGCCTCTACACCAAGCGGCATGGCACGGCGACAAGTCAGCTGTGGAAGATCTTTTAAAAGAAGGAGCTTGGCGTGAGTGACACTTCCCCACTGTGAGTTCCACATTAACTGTATACTAGGTCTCGTGAGAACTGTGCGAGACACAAAGGATTCGAGTGAAGATAGCACTCCCTTGGACATTGCCCGGGAGCATGGATGGAAGGACCTCTACCATAATCTCAGCCCCGTTATCAGGCGTCCAGTTAACCACAAGGCACTCCAGGCTCTCCAGATACACCTTCATAACTTGATCAAAGATACCTTCGGCAGTCATCCTGACGCACATCTCGATTGCTTCATCCTTCCTGAGCTGGAGATTCTGACAGAGTTTGAGCGGTCGAGGATATGGTTTCCCCTGAATCCTGAACTGCTTGACACCAGAGACGGACTGGCCGTCCACATCGTACTAGACCGTAACGAGCTTGTTGTGGTCATGCGGTGGGGTAGAACCGTGAGGAAGAGCTACCGGATTTCGAAGTCGGGAGTGCAGGAAATCCAACAAGCTGTTGTCCTGCACTAAATTTTCGAGATTCGTGCCCCTTATCAACGGGTACAGGTATCAGAGAGCAGCCGACAGAAACGGCGACAGATACTGAGATTGTCATCGAGAAAAATTAGCACCCCATGGGTGATGAGTGAGGTCGGTCTTTTCGTAGGGGGATAGAATATTAAGACATTTCTGCCGGGACTAACGCGTCTCCAGGGATCTTAATGTCGGTGCAAAAGGCGCCTTAACCCGCTCCGGCGAACACATCGATCGATAGGCACATGTGTAGCGGGCGGGAGTAAAGGTGTCAAGAGGGAGAGGTTAGCGAGCAGCCCAATTTCGGCTTGCGTTCGGCGCTGTACACGGCAGAGTAGTTCATGATGAAGGGAGCATGCGAGGGGAGTATCCAAGGGGAAACATGGGCAAAGGGCCAGGCGTAGTTATGCCTTGGCGTGCTCCCCGTAAGATTTGCTTGTGCTAAGGAGGCAGAGCTTAACTGGAAACATCGTTGCCTGATTGGTTGGAGTACCTCGTAGAGAACCTGGACCTGATCCCCCCAATTCCCATAACCACTGCATTCGTTTCGACCTTTGACCTTCAACACACACGCGTCTGCCCAAAACATTAAATGCACGGCTCACAAGTGTGTTTCGCGGACACAGCTGGCTCGTGCGAGCTATTCAAGGCCAAGCTACATCATGCACAACATCCGAACACGAACGTGCCATGAACGGGTCAACATATGGCGGCTTTGAGACCAGCGATAAAACCACACCTTTCCCTAAGATTGACGAGGAAGTGAGCGGCAGCGGCCAAGAAAGAGAGCCCCGTGAGATCAATAGGCTCAAAAAGCGTACCGAGGGTGCTCCTGGTCATAAGCGATCAGCCTCCGGCAACCTTCTCTCGCGATTCCTGCGAACGAACAGCGACCAAGACAAGAAGACAGAAGCCGCAGGTCGGGATGGCTCCGACATTTCAACGCGTGGCCGAAGCGCCATGGCTGAAGCGCAGGCACAAAGCAAGAGGAAGAGGAAAGGATCACTGAGGAAAACAGTGCTGGGCAAAGGAAGAGACAGGAAGACGGCAGAGGTCAAGAAATCCCCTCTCTCGAGCGCGGGCTCCCCTTCTGTGCAGCCTACAGACGAAGAACAAGAAGCACCGCCGACGCCTCGAGCAAGCCAAGATCTGTCGAGCCCTGTATCGCCCGACTCACCTCCGTCATGGCCCTTTCGGACACTGTCACGGGTCTCGATTCCCTCGATTCGGAGTAGCATTGCCTCAGTAGATCCAGCTTCGTCTGCTGCTTCGATCTTAAGTCCCCATCTGCCTACCACAGATGCGGAGACGGACGACGACGATTTGGTCCTGCCGCGGATGCCTGGCCTGCGCAAGCCACCGTCGACGTCCTCTTTCGGCACGGACTCTTACTTCCCCATCCAAGATCCCGTGCGGCGGATGTTCGGTTCTCGCACACGGTCTCCGTTGGCCACACAGCCGCAGTCGACCGCGGGTACGCCGTCAGACGACGAAGGATGGGATTACTCCGAGACCGCGTTCTGGGGCTACGTGATCCTGATTGTGACGTGGATAGTGTTTGTGGTGGGCATGGGATCTTGCTTCGGCGTGTGGTCGTGGGCTTGGGATGTGGGGGAAACGCCCTACGCGCCGCCGGAGCTGGAAGATGATCCCACCTTACCCATTGTCGGGTACTATCCAGCACTGCTCGTCCTGACATGCATCATGGCATGGGTCTGGGTGGTGGTTGCGTGGGTGGGCATGAAGTATTTCAGACACGCCGATTTCAGAGGAGACGATGGCTAAAGAGACAGAAATTGGAGTTGGATGAATCTAGCTTCGACATACACAAGATCCGAACAAGGGTATCAATGAACAATATCAACCCGAAACGCCTCGCTCTGTCCCAGTTTCCACCGCGATCAATTTTTCCCAATCCCGTCGTGACCAAATCCCTACAATAACCCTGTGATGTGCTCGCATCATCAAAATCCAGTCTTGCCTTTCGAAAGATGCGCAAGTGTGAGGATCCCTGTTTCACCACAAGTGCCCACCCTACGCCGGACCCTCCGTCAATCCAACTGCTCGGCGACGAACCTCACGCTCGTCACCGAAGCTTTGCTTTTCATGGCTCCGCGTATACGAATTATGCCAATCCTGCCAGTAATCACGCTCGTCTCCTCCATAAAGGACGCGGGAGTCGAGTGAGAAACCGAAAAATCTGTGGCATGTTCTAAACCATGAGTTGGCCGGATGCTCTGCCATTGATCCCTGTATCATTGTGTGGCTGCAGCTTCGACATTCGTTCGTGAAGACTTTCAAGGTCCTCTTTGACAATGTATTCCCCGTTGGGTTTCTCGACCTCATTCCGCGGCACTGGAGTAGCAGCAGGTGTTGGCGTATCGGTGCCACCACCTGGAGCCTTCGAGACCAAGCCTTTCGACCGAGCGAAGCCAGTCGAGCGTTCGGTCGATGGGTCTGGGTCGTAGTACTCGTCTTTGATCGGCCGCACGTACACCGTCTGTTTGCAAATGGTTACGATGGTGTTCGTTGGCACCGAAAGCCAGTTGTGCCGTTCGAAGGTCAACGGTTCACTCGCCACTAGAACAACATCAGAAGCTTTGTCCCTCCGCTCCATCTTGAACTGGCCCTTGGTTTTGCCTTCGACCCAGGCTGTCCCTGAGGAGTAATACAAGCTCGCTGCTGCATCCGTCCGGCTGCTGACATACCGGGTCACAATCACAGAATGCCCATCCGTGACGGCAAAGTTGAGGAGACTTCTGGTCTCGACATCGGCCAGCTTGTGCTCGGCCGGGACGGCCTTGACAAACTCGTTGATTTTGGCAATGGTCTTTTTCATTGCACGACGAAGAGTCTTCGTGTTAAAGCCTCCCTCTGGTTCCGCGCTTGGATCTACCCCTTCACGCTCCAAGGTACCGAGGAACAAAGCAAAGGCCCACTCGGAATCGGTGCCACCCTTTACTCCGAGGAACCACTTGTCGGAGAGGCTGTCGGCCAGCGGTCGTTTCACATATTTCCAGGCCCCGATGTTGCCATTGTGCATCCACATCAGAGTATTATGCTGAAACGGGTGGCAGTTGTTTTCGGCCAGTGAGCCTTCGGTCGTGGCGCGAACATGGGCAAAGACCAACCTGGAAGCTGTCTTTGGAGCGATCCTCTCCAGGTTAACGCAGTTCCATGCTGGAAGCGTCGAAGTAAATATGCATGGATCCGGGCCGAGTTCTGGCTCAGTGTACCAGCCGACACCAAAGCCATCCCCATTGACAGGACGCCGGCTGTCGAGACGCAGACGACTGTCGTAGGATTGAGTAAGTATACTGTGGGAGGGCTCAGTGATAAGTTTTGAGAGAATGATGGGTTTTGAGCCCTTGTAGACCTGTAAATGTCAACACCTCAACCCCGAGAAGGTGATGTGTGAACGTACCATGAATCTGCACATATTTGGTACAAGAGTTAATGCGTAATATTACAAAAAGTTTTGGCCTTTGCTTGTTTGTGGTGTTTGAGTCATAAATCCCGTCGTGAGCATTATCTCAGCTTTCCGGGGGCGACAGCGGAGAAACGATGCCAGTGAGTGAAACGAGGATCAAGGTGTTCAACTGTTAAGCATCGAATGACCCAAACACCATCAACGCCTGGGTATCTTCGATATAGGAAAGAAATGAAGATCAAACAGTGAAACTGTTGCCTTAAGAGGCCATTGTGACACGCAACTTGGGTGCCAATTGACGCCAACAACAGCCTCGACTTCACCGCCTTGCAGGAGGATGGAGTGCCCCGAAGGCTGTGGCGTGCAGTGGCACCCGGTTTGTGGCGGGAGCCTGCCTGAGCCAACCAGACGTCATTCCGCATCTCGCATCATCACGCTCCAAAAAGCGTGTTGTCGAACCATCCCCGACACTACCTTCACATATCACCCTTCATCCACCCAATGCTGCACTTGACTTGTGATGAGCGGTAGACTCCTCTCTGCGAGGATCGCGCCTTTGCTGCGCCAGCGGACGCCGGCTGCAGCACGAAATTTACAGCACCATGTCCTGACGAAAGCCGGTGGCCTGTTGAGGCCAAATGCACGCCTCCCGCCGCGAACATGGCCTCTTGGATCGAGTTCTATACACAATGTCCCAACCGTTCGACATGCTTCATTTGCACGGATACTTCCCAAACTTGCGCTCAAGATGGCTCGACTGCCAGCGATGTTCGGAGCCAGCGTGCTCGCAGGATTGGCCTACATCCAGTATCAGGCGCAACAAGCGGGCACCTA
Source organism: Phialophora tarda (assembly GCA_016109495.1). Lineage (NCBI taxonomy): Eukaryota > Fungi > Ascomycota > Eurotiomycetes > Chaetothyriales > Herpotrichiellaceae > Phialophora > Phialophora tarda. The sequence continues at coordinate 48,685 of JADWPL010000001.1, read as the reverse complement.
CACGATGAACGTTCTGAGAAAGGCTGGGGAGGCTGTGACAGAAACATCGTCCAACGTGATTGAAGGCGCAAAGGGCATTGCCAACCAAATAGGAGTGGGCTGGGAACGGACCAAAGAGGAGGCACATCTACCAGAGTGGCTTCAGCAGTTCTTTGAGAAGGGTGAGGGCTCTGGCGAGGGAGGCTCTGGACCGGAGCAGCCCAAGTCGACGAATGCTGCGGCAGTTGCGGCTGCATCGGGCTTAGCGATCGGAGTCGAGCAGCCTGACGAGGACGAGGACCGTTCGGGCGCACATATTGCAAGAGATGACCAGATGATGCTGTTGACGAGGAAGATGATTGAGATTCGAAATATTCTGAACACCATCGGCCAGGGAGGAGCGCTGACCCTACCATCGATCGTCGTCATCGGATCACAATCATCCGGGAAGAGTTCTGTCCTCGAAGCAATAGTCGGGCATGAATTCCTACCCAAAGGCTCAAACATGGTCACCAGACGCCCGATTGAACTCACGCTGGTCAATACACCGGACGCAAAATCGGAATACTGCGAGTTCCCAGCGCTGGGGCTGGGTAAGATCACGGACTTCTCTCAAGTGCAGAGAACCTTGACAGATCTCAATCTTGCTGTTCCGGCCGAGCAGTGTGTCTCTGACGATCCTATCCAGCTTACCATCCACTCTCCCAACATCCCAGATCTATCTCTGATTGACTTGCCCGGCTACATTCAAGTGGTGGGGAAAGATCAACCAGTTGAATTGAAGCAGAAGATCACCGATCTGTGCGACAAGTACATCCAACCCCCGAACGTCATCCTCGCCATCTCTGCCGCCGATGTGGACTTGGCCAACTCGACGGCTCTGAGGGCTAGTCGAAGAGTTGATCCTCGCGGCGAAAGGACGATCGGGGTCATCACAAAAATGGACTTAGTCGACGCCAACCGAGGCGTCGAATTGCTATCGGATCGGAAATACCCCTTGCGGCTGGGTTACGTCGGCGTGGTGTGCAAAATTCCACACCAATCATCAGGTCTGTTTGGGCGGTCTGGCATCAACATCACAAGTGCCATTGTGAAGAATGAACATGCATACTTCTCGTCCCATCCCCTCCAGTTCGGGCCTCAGTCGGAGGTGGCTGTCGGCACCACCACACTGCGACATAAGCTGATGCATGTCCTTGAACAGACCATGGCAGCAAGTCTTGCAGGCACTAGAGACGCCATCGTCCAGGAGCTCGAGGAAGCGACGTACGAGTTTAAAGTACAATACAATGATCGGCCGCTCAGTGCCGAATCGTACTTGGCAGAGAGTCTGGACAGCTTCAAGCACTCCTTCAAAGAGTTCAGTGAACATTTTGGCAGAGCTCAGGTGAGGGCTCTGCTGAAGGAGGTCCTAGACCAGAGAGTGATGGACCTGCTGGCTAAGCGGTATTGGAATAAGCCAGTAGAAGACCTGTCACCAATGCAGCCAGAAGCGGACCCCTTATCTGAGCTCCCTAAGGCCGATCCAAACTCACTATACTGGCAACGCAAATTGGATGCTTCCACGTCAGAATTGACCAAGCTCGGAGTCGGACGGCTTGCGACGACTGTGGTGGCAGCAGAACTGCAGAGCCATATTGACAAGCTGATCGCCGCTTCGACGTTCGCTTCACATCCCTTCGCACAGCGATCAATCGTGGATGCTTCATCGAGCATCTTGAACGACCGCTTCTACAGCACAAGTGATCAAGTCGAGAACTGCATCAAGCCGTTCAAGTTCGAGATTGAGGTTGAACCTAACGAATGGAGCAAAGGACGGGAGAATGTCGGCCATGTGCTCAAAAACGAGCTCAAGGCTTGTGAAGCTGCTCAAAGGCAGCTTGAGGATAGCATCGGCAAAAGAAAGCTCAAAGATGTGATGGGCTTTATCGACCGTGTTAGAAAAGGGGATGTTGTTCTAGAGGGAGACGGAACAGGCGGCGCAGGTGGGTTCTCATCTGCTCTCCTACAAAAAGGTATGTTACAACGTGGCGACAAACCGATTTCATACTAATTTTGTACAAGGCCGAGAAGCTGTCTTCCTGCGCGACAGAGCCGATATCATCAAAATGCGCCTGCTGGCCGTCAAGTCCAAGCAGTGTGCCAACCTAAAGAACAAATACTACTGCCCAGAAGTCTTCCTCGACGTGGTCGCGGACAAGCTGACTTCCACAGCTGTCCTCTTCCTCAACGTTGAACTCCTCTCCGAATTCTATTACAACTTCCCGCGCGAACTGGACTTGAGGCTCGGTCGACATCTTGACCAGACCGAGATCGAGCGCTTCGCTCGGGAGGATCCCAAGGTCCGGAGACACCTCGATGTGATCAAGCGCAAGGAGATGCTGGAGTTGGTCCTGGAGAAGATCGAGAGTCTGAGGCAACTGGAGGGGCGGGCGAAGAAGGAGCAGGCGAAAGCCATCCAGGCCAATGCTAAAGGACGGTGGAGTCTGTTTTGATGATACAACACACATGATACCACCATTTGCAGCGGGCGTTCGTTGGCGGGGTCTGGTCGTGCTTCGGGCGAATAGATTTGATATGCGGATATGCCTCTCTCTGCCGATATTCACCGCAAGCAGTATTCTCGTGTTGCCAGGGCTTCTGGAGCCCTATCGAAAAGCGTGCAAGCCCCCCACTTTTGGATTCGCAAAGACGGATTCGTTCTTCACTTCGTTCCATGGCATCTGCCCGTCCACCTGTTCAATCACGCCGTTCACACCGCCCAGCTTGTCGCCAATCTTGACCATGCTGAACCGAATCATCCTTGGATCGAGACTCAGGAATCGTCGGACATCTTGCTGTGCCTTAACGGAAGCGTCGAATTGCATGACAAAGTAGTGGCCCTGACGGTGCTGTGTCTGATGTTTCGTGGTAGGTCGAGGGAGGTCGAACTGTCCCCAGTTCTTCATCCCGCGAATAACGCCATTAGAGGCGAGTATTTGCTGGCCCGCGACACGAGCGATCCTGCGCAGATGGATTAGCTGGCATGCTGGATGAGACAGTAGGGAGAGAGGTACTCTTTGACATTGTTGAGATTGCCCGGTCGGACCTGCACCCGAGTTAGAATCGAATGCACAGAGAGTCACTGATTAAGAACTGCCTACCACCGCTATGAGCTCATAAAGCATCTTTATTGATTCCGAAGGACCATACTCGATGGCGGGCGCAGAGTTTGTCGAACTGAAGCTGCTTGGGATTCAGAAAATCCCCAGCGCGGGCGGTCGGGCTCCACTTCGTTCGGCGCGATTTGCATGCGGGTTTGTCTCCGTCACTTTGACCTCGAGCTGCGGAGTTGATTTAAATGTATTAGTCCCAGCTCGCACTCTGTTTCTCAACTGCTCAGAGCAAGCCATGAATTCCTCAACTCTATGTCGGCTGATGCCGACAGTCTCCAGATATTCTGTGAAACCAGTCGCCAACTTACGGTCGTCGATCCGCTCACAATCTTGCCAATGGCAGCAACCCAGGAGAGCATTTTCCGCAAGATCAGCTCGTATGTTGGACCACTGAATGTGTTCGCCAGCTCTTACAATTGTCGCAGTCTTGGTGAAGAAGTATACCGAAGATCATGAATGGATCGAGCTTGACAGCGATGGGAAGACAGGTGCGTGGTCTCAATGCTCGCTACCGGCACCTCACTAATAGTTGGCCAGGGACGATCGGCATAACAGCATACGCCGCCAAAGCCCTTGGCGACGTCGTCTACGTCGAGCTTCCGGAGGTTGGCATGGACGTCGCGAAAGGCGACACTATCGGCGCAGTTGAATCAGTCAAGTCCGCCTCGGATATCATGACCCCAGTGACAGGCAAGATCTCAGATCACAACAAGCTATTGGAAGAAAAACCAGGTACAATAAACAAGAGTCCCGAGTCAGAAGGCTGGTTGGCGAAGATTGAAGTGACGGATCTCAACGAGCTTGACGCTCTGATGTCGAAAGAGGACTACGATAACTTTGAGAAAGAATGATCGATTACGGGCACAAGGATACTGTCACTGTGCTATTCAACTGCTATCCAGGGCAGAGGGTAATCCGCCGAATTTTTCGAGAGTGACTTTCACTGATCCTGCTCTCCTTGCTGACCGTGCAAACCACTGGAGCTAGTGTCTTCGATTCTGTGCCGGTGCTTCTCGGGATTGATGTCAAAGTCCGCCTCACGCGCGTCGTCGCTATCAGCTTCCCCGAGGAATGCCGCATTGGTGCCGTCCAACGGTTCATGCTCGTCTCCCTCCGCAGCTCTTCTTGCCTCGAAGCCATCGTCACTGTCCGCTTCTCCGAGATATGCAGCGTGTTGAGCGTCCAATGGCGGGTGTTTGTAGCCCTCTACTGCCTTTCGTGCTTCGAATCCATCGTCCGAGTCTGCTTCGCCTAAGTACGCGGCATTTGCAGCGTCCAGGGCCTCTGGGAGGGGCCCGTGGATTTCTCGATTAATATCGTGTCCGTCGTTGCTGTCTGCTTCGCCGAGGAAGGCTGCGTTATGGCTGTCTGCAAAGACCTCTGCTTGAGGTGGCACGGCGCCAGAGGGTGGTACCTGACTGGGAAAGGGGGTGGATTGAGAAGGGGATGAGGTTGCGACGGTAGGTCTGAGCGGGACCGCAGATACCTGAAACGTGCGTCTGGATACGGCTCGAATTGGATGGCTCAGAACTCCAGCTCGAACTGCGGAAGTCAAACCAAGCAGTATCGGTCGTACAGCCATTCTTGGAATCGACGTCTGCAATCAAGTCAAAAGGTTTACAGAGTACATTCCTACGAGTTGGAATGAGAAAGCGAATTGGGAGCTCTGAGGTCCAAAGTCAACCCTTTGGAGGGTCGAAGAGGGGTCTAGCCCACCTACGCGACCAAGTCATGTATCCAAAGCTACACCCTGGGCTGTCAATTCGTCTATCGCTGCTGAATGAGGCCAACCAGACTTCGCAGCGGCGTATCAACAGCGAGGACATTTGCGGGGAAACTTTTACAGAACCCGGGGTTTAAGAAACAGGCCAATCAGCAAGCTACCGAAGGATCCGGCCTTCGAATGGACACGAGCATTTAGTGCAGAAATGGTTGGCCGAAGGCATGTGCGCCTCTATGATAACCTGGAAGTCTATCGCCGACAGCCTTGTCCAGCGCCCACGGAAAAACGCTCTTCAAGCTCCATTGGTTTGCCCAGTTGCTTCATCACCTAGCCGGATTACATATTTGCCTGAAGTCTGGGTCGATGTTAGCGTCATGGCCACTGAAGTTGGGAGTACGCTTACCTTTCCAAAGTTCTTAGCAATCTCAGTCAGGTCATCTAGGCTGGCCATCTCCACCGCTGGCTTGACGGCGCCTCGCTGGACGAACTCGATGGCTTCCCAGATGTCCTTTCTTGTCCCAACTGCGGAGCCGATGATGCGGACCCCTTTGTTGATGCCTAGCGTCGGATGGAAGCTCACCTTGTCTTCATATGCTGGAATCCCGACACACACAACTGTCCCGAGCGGCGCAACGAATTCCAATGCTGCTTGGTATGCTTTCCCTGTGTTAGCCATCACCAACACAGCTGCAGCGCCATCTCCGGTGAGCGCCTGAATCTTGACGGCGTCTATCTCCCTTGCATCGAAGTACGCTTCGGCGCCCAGCTTGAGACAGTACTCCCGTTTGCGATCGACATCCCCGAGGTCGACCGCGATGACACGGTATCCCATCGACTTTGCATACTGCACGCCCAAGGCTCCAACGCCGCCCCCAGCACCTGAGATCAACATCCATCGTCCCGGAACCACTTCGCTGACCTTGATGGCTTTGTAGGCTGTCACACCTCCGCACAGAATTGGCGCAACCAGATCATCCGGCACGTCTTCCGGGATTCGAATAATGTACCGTGAAGGGACGACAGCGTACTCTGCGAACGTGCCGTCTCTCCTCAATCCCGAGCACAGTTTTGCCATACAGCGACCCTCTCCGCCGGGTGACATGCAGCAGTAGCATTCCTCGCAGACATCGCGCACCCAGCCGAGACCGACGCGGGTGCCGACACTGACGAATGATGGATCGACTGCAGAACCAAGTTTCACCACTCGCCCAACACCTTCGTGACCGAGGATGTCACATGTCGGGCCTAGGTGACCTGCTGCCAGATGAAAATCTGAGCCGCAAACTCCTGTGACTGACAAGCGGACCAGTAAATCGCGTGGGCCGATCTCGGGAACCGGGACAGTTTTGGATTCGAAATGGTATGTTCCGTCCTCGTGTCTCTGCAGCGCGTGAGCAAGACTCCTTCGAAAAAGAAATGCGTGATTCTCTACCGACCACCAGAAAGGCGACTTTGTGCGTTGTTGGAACTGTCATCTCTGTGCTGTGTCGCTCTAAGAGATCGCGAATTTCCCGATTCTAGAATCTCTGTTGGCCGAGTCAGTTAAGTAATAAGTATAAAACTTTATCCCAAAGACCAAGTATTTCGGCATCTATCTTTCTTCTGACAGGACCTGCACCGGCAGTTGTGGCAGCCTCGACCTCCATCCGATGCTGCCCCAGGGCTCCTGTGGGGTGTGGGGGGGGCTCCTGAGGCTGCTGCGCGGGGCTATTACGCGTTGACACGAGATCTTATTTTTCCAGTTCGAGCAATTCTCAGCCCGCAGGGCGCGGCTCATCAAGGCGAACTTGACCACAATGGGCAGACAAGTGGCTCGCCGTCGGTCATGATGGGTGGCAACGGTGGCGCGCTTACATCTCGAAATATCTCGGCAGGTGTGTTCTTCGAGAGGGTCGACATCTCTCGGTCAATTTCCGTTCCCTTACAACAGATGTGCCGCTGAGATCTCGGATTCCCCTCTCTCGTCCTTGCATATCTCCTACTGACAAACTGAGGTGTAGACAGACTTGGCGAAAGGGTTGGGTTGCCATTACGGCTTCTCCATCCTCTCCTGTCTTAGATGACCCCCTTCCTGCTTCATCTCTTTCAGAATCTCCTTTCGCCGCACCCTGTCTGACACGGCCGCCCGGTCTCCAAACACCTGGTCCATATCTTCGAGACTCCGGCCCCGAGTTTCAGGAACACAGAACCATGTCCACAGGAAACTCAAGCCGCAGAAGACTGCGAAGAAGGTGTAGGCTCCGAACCCTCGAGTATTCTGCACCAGAGGCGGAGTGATCAGTCCGATGATGAAATTGTTCAGCCAGTTGCTGCATGTACTCCACGCCACGCCTTTTGCTCGAAGGAAGCTGGGGAAGATCTCCGAGGGCATTGCCCAGGGCACAGGACCCCACGTGCAGCCAAAAGCCAGCATGTACAGGAACAGGAACGCAACCGCGACCCATCCTTTGTCCTTGTGGTCGTCCCAGTTGCCGTAATACAACCCAACCAGGACGGCGATGATGGCGTGTGAAACGGTCATAAACACGCTGCCGATCAGAAGCAGCGGACGCCGGCCGAATTTATCCATGGTGTACAAGGATGTCGATACTCCGACGAGTTGGGTGACATTCAGGACACCCGACAAGACCAATCGCATATTGTAATTGACGTTCATGCTTTCGAACAAGCTTGGTGAATAGTAGATCAAGGCGTTGATGCCGACAAATTGCTGGAAGAACATCAGGCCAATACCGACCATCGTTCGTCTCCAGTAGCCTTGCCGGAAGCAATCGGCATAAGCAGTAAGTTCGAATTTAATCGCGGTCAAGCGAGATCGTCGTCCTTGCAGGCCTAGATGTGGGTGCTTTTGCTGAGCGACTTCCTTGTGGAAGGCGACTTCTGCCCGAATGTCGTACCACTCTGCCTGGAGACGTGGATCATCTGCTGGGACGCGACGAAGTTTAACCAGAGCCGCCAGCGCCTCCTGGTCCCGTCCTTTCGATACCAGCCATCTCGGAGAGAAAGGGATGAATAGGACGGCGATGCCCAGGACGATTGCTGGTATGATCTGCAGCAGGAAAGGCAGGCGAAAAGACCATTCGCTACTGATGTATCTTGTGCCGAACGTCAACCAGTACGCGCATATGATGCCGAACACGATGGAGAACTCTTCCAGAACAAGCAGCGTACCTGGAAATTCATCAGCTCCACGACGAAATTCTGGGTCTGATCTAAGGGCATACCTCTGATCTCCGGCGGCGACACTTCCGCAATATACATTGGTACCACCATACTCAGCATTCCCACACCAATGCCACCGACGAGACGACCGACGATCAGCATGGCATAGTTCTGAGCAGCTGTTTGAAGCACTGAGCCCACCACGAAGATACACACAGCGACACAGATCGAGTACTTTCGCGAGATCTTTTCCGCGATCCAGCCTTGATTGAATGCGCCTGGAAGGACGTCAATACCCGCAGCAACGCGCGGTAGAGTCACGATAGTTACCAATCAACGCCCCCAGCTCGATCATAGCGGTCATGAACCCCTTCCAGAAGCCCGCACCGCTCGCTGTTTCTGAAACACGAGGAAACTGTTCCAGAAACTGATCCATGACCAGGATGACGGAAACCACACCTTGGTCTGCCGAAGAGTCAGCATTCGGACGTTGACAAATCGTCAATCGTCACAGGCAGAGAATACCGTAGCCGAATAAGAAGCCGCCCAGTCTGACGACAAAAGCGCACAGGACGACATACTTTGACTGAAACGTCCCGCGCAGTCCTGTAGAAAGAAGCAAGTGAGTTAGGTACCTCGTATCAAGCACGGTGTATTCGGTTGCAAACCTGGTTTTACATAGGTGTCCCGCAGTTCGACCATCGAGTCCTCCGTTTCCACAACTCGATTGTCGGTGGTGCCTGATAGGTTGTCCTCGTTCTTTGCCTCGGGGTTTCGTATATTGGTATGTTGGTCCATCGCGGCCGTGGCCAAGTGGATTTTGTCATGAGACGAATGTGGGCTAATTACGGCGCTTCAACGCGTCTGTCGTTTTCGAGGCGAGTAGCAAGCAGTATCGAACAGTCAGCATACTTGTACACTGGATGTTATAAGAGGTCGCTCGGTGCCGGTTGTCCTCGTGCCTCGCAAAATCGTGCCGCACTACCTCCCCGCGTGACGTAGCGATCGTCGCACATCCTCTCGGCGTGATGACCACGAAGCAAATCAACAGTGCGGGAATCCATCCATCCTACTTCCAGAAAGAGCTGAGGTTGCAGCGGGCAATTCCATCTCGCCGACTTATGCGGATGCTAGCTAGCGCTCGAATGTGCTGCGGGAGGTAGAAAGGTACGAGGCTGAGCAGTGAAGGGGAAAGTCATCGACCGTCCTGATGTACTGCCTGTATGATCGGGGCAAAACGAGGAGCAAGTTCCTGTTACATTAATTTCTATTGTGTCTCCAGGCGTTCAAGTCCTATTTCGATTGTCGTCGGGTCTCAAGTTCTGCTTTGACTACTTTTCACGACAGCAGCTCTCCTTCAAGATCGTCCCAGCACATAAGCTGATCGAACGGGCTTGGATCCAACACCGAGTCGGCGTCGACTCCAAAGCTAGGATCTGGTTCCTTGCTCACTTCTTCAGGAATACTCGACTCCTCTTGCTGTCTGCCCAGTTTTGTCCAGTCATGGACCACGTCGGAGCGATCTGTTTTCTGCTCGCCAACTACCTGAACGAACGGAACTGCCATGTAAGATCTCGCAGCTTCTTCATCCGCAGACGCGAACTCATCCATCAGCTGGGAGAAGGCTGCCTTCTTGAGCGCCTTCAGATCTGGCGGCGACTTGAGCCTCTTTGCAGCTGCATCCAGCATGGACATGGTCATGTCTGCCAGATGATATGTCTGCTTGAACTGGAGCAGGATCCGCCAACACAGGTAGAATTTCTGGAAGCTCGACTCTCGCACCGTGGGCGTTGGGGACATGCTGTAGAGCAGGTGCGTTGCCACAGCCGGCTCCAGCACTGCTATTGCTGTGTCTGGCAGCCGGGTGATCAAATTGTCGGCATACAGGTTCCTGAAGATATTGGTGATGCTCGACGCCGCTTGCGAGACCATTTTCATTGCGACCCGGCACAATTTCGCTTCGTTCGATACAGTGGACTGCAGATTCAACAAAGGCCGATAGAGTGTCATCAGTGTCATTGAATAGTACCCGGCCAGGAGCTCGCGGTGCACTCTGATCGTCTCCATCTCGTGCTGGCGGTCGACGGCGCTGTCGACCAGCTGGACCTCTTTTGGCAAGTACCCGTACCAATTTTGCAGCTCCTGCCCGCAAGCCATGATATCCGAGCACTTCGAAACATCCATTTGCGGGACGAGTGACACGACTGCTGCGCCCTGGCCGGGAATTTTCGAGGTTCTCTGAGAAGTGTATTGTATGCTCAGCACTTTGTCGATGTACTCGGAAAGCTGAGCCAGCGCCATCCAGAGGCTCACCAGGGTTTCCATATGTCGGACTGTGAGATCATCCAGGTGTAATGTCTTGCGCACCACCTCGACAAATGGTTCCGGCCGAAAGTCAAGGATATGGAGCATGGGAACATCGAATCGATAGACTTTGTTCTGAACCGGCCTTCGCATGGCAACAGACAGTAACCTGTCCCTTACAAGCAAAGTCCACCACGTCTTGTTGAGTGTTCGCTGCCGCCTCGATTCAACCATGCTATCGGCAGGAGCAAGGTTTAGTCCCATACTGGTAGCTTGTAGGGTCGCAATACCGATCCAATGATAGCTGTCTCTGACTGAGCCGGGCTGCCCATCCCAAAAACTGAGGAGGATGGCTGCTTGGCAGATGGAAAGTCGATCGGTTTCTGCGTCAAAATCGTGTAGAAGCCGCGCACGGTCGTAAAAGGTTTTCCTCAACCGTTTCCGACTCTGTTGCGGATGATCCGGCTGCACATATGCACTTGCCGCGAAGAGCATTGACTGGAAGACCAGAAGGCTGAGGGCCCCCTTCTCCCCATTGGTAAAGATTGCCGTCAAGGTCTGTTCAAGGTCCAGCATGGGCGCGAAGGGGTGGACCCATCTTGCATACGCCCTCAGCAGCTGATCCCTTGGTTGCGTGTCGGGGATATCAAAAGCACCTTTGTTGTTGAGATACTGCAAGTCTTCCTCGGATATGCTTCTCGAGACAGGTGCGATGTAGTTCGGGAGCATCCAGTGGCGGTTGGGACAGTCCAGGAGGGATTGTGCCGGTGAGGGATATGGTGCTAGAAGACTTGCTTGGTGGGAGGCTCTACTGTTGGTCACGGTGTCCTTCCCCGGGGAGTCGACCCTGGCGGTCTTGTCACTTCCGGAGAGAGGGCTGTCTGCAAGGTCGAACACATCGAAAAAGGCGTCTCCAGGCGGTCCAGTGGCAGTCTCCAGGCGATTATGTTGTGATACAGGTTTGGTATCGCCGAAATCAATGATTGCATCGCAAATCGGGCTTTGTGGATTGTGTTGCTTGCCATCTAAGAAAGACGAACCCAGGATCCGGTCGCCCACGTGTCGTCTTCTGCTTGCTGGCAGCACACAAGACTTGCTATCAAGCCTACAATTGGTACAAGGTGCTTTTGTCCGCGTAACGTCGCATCTAACCTTGCGAGCTCTGCACGATTCACACGCCCGGGGAGCTCTTTTGCTGAGCCCGCCCACTCGAGCGATCGGTTCCGACCCTGTGAGAGCCATATCGGAAGGCAGAGAAGCCAATCAGGAAAAGGGAACGGATTCACCGAGGGCTAGCCTGGCAACGAACTAGAGCACGGAGTGGCACCACAATCGCCACTCATTATAATGGAGATAGGATCGAAGACGATACCTGGGGAAAGCGAGTAAGTGTAGCAGACTTACCTCCAGCTTCCGTTCAGCTCATTTATGTTGACCAAAACGTCCTCGGCGTAAGACTGTGCTGTGATGCTGTAGACGCAATACGATTTCCATCCGGTGGAAGTACTTCCGGTCGCGTGAACAGCCGACTTCCGAGCCGGTCTCCCATGCGGTGAGGAGCGCTCTGGGCGCCGTCATGCCTGTGAAGTGTCCGGAATCTTTCTTGAAGAGTTACGAAAATACGAAACGCGTCCCGACTTGCTGGCAGATCGTGTTATGGGTATCTGCGCCGAACGCGTTGACGTGCAGGGATACGACCAACGAGGGCAGCAGCCGTGGCCATGGTGGGGTTTTGCGCAATCGAAGAGCGCTTCTTAGGAACAACTGGAGGTACCTCTTCGCGTGACAGTACGAGTAGAATGTAGCGAATGTTAGTACGACAACATTGCTGATAGAGAGCGTTCCCTCTTACTTGCTGTTACTGTTACTCGTACCTGCATGACGAAGAGCAGCCAGCCTGCTTGCCAATCCAATTTGATTGCCGAGGTTCATCCAGCATCTAAGTTCAAGGCCTCTACAGTTTTGTTCTTTCTGCGCCCTTCCTCCCCCGGAGTGCTGGAGATCACATCTGGCAGGAATCGAGTCTACTATGGAGCTCTTGCGTTGCTGCAAAGGTTCACTGAACGAGGGCGCTGGTAACGAGGCACAGCTCCGTGTCAAAGATCCCCCATAACCGTCGCGATGCCATCCTCCTCAATACCGAAGAAACGACCCTTGCCACGAGCCCGACATGCCTGCCTCCGCTGCCGCAAACAAAAGCTACGGTGCGATGACGTTAGACCCTGCGCCTTGTGCGTGAGAGTCGGAGCCGAATGCAGGGAGCGGCCTGAGAATAGTGGACTTGCGAGTTCTCCCAGACCGCCCGAAGCACCGCCCGCGTCGGTGTTGAATCAGCTTGATGGCAACTCACCGCGGAGCTTCGCACCCTTGGACCTCCCAAAGCCTTCCCCGGCTTCTTCCCACCGAGACCACACAAGCGCAGCCACGCAGAGTCCTCAAGAGTCCGGCAAACGGTTATCTGAGGTCTACCGAGAAAGGACATCCACATACGAAGTGGTTGACCAGCTTTTCAGGGAACACAATTCTACGGCGAGACTGACCCATACTGCCGACGCAATTCCCGGCGGTAGTCCTGATGCACGGTCCCACGACGCCAGTGGCCATTATATCTCTATACTAGATGTGCTTGGATCTGACCTACCTCCTTCTCACGTCATCGAATTCTGTTTGGAAAGCTACCTGGATGCTGTGCATTGGTTCATGATATTGTTCCATGAGCCATCGCTAAGAGCCGGGATCCGGGATCTCAAAGCGGCAGGCTTCGTCCGTACCGATCAGGTCTCCTTCCTCATCCTCGTAGCGCTGGTCATTGCGATTGGGGCAAAGTATGCCACCAAGCCGGAAGCTGAAGAGCGATGTCCGGGCTTCGATCTGGACGGTCTCGGAACCAGATTCATACGCAAGGCCGAGGAGCGATTTCTTGATGTATTCGATGAAGCTCACATTGAAGCAATCCAGATCTCGATCATTCTGTCATCGTACTATATCTACCATAGCCGACCGAATCGTAGCCTCTTCATGAACGGGAGTGCCCAGAAACTAGCGTTCAGCATGGGGCTACACAAGGAATCGAGCTGGAAAATGCGTGATCCCATTGTGCGGGAGGTTTGGCGGCGGCTTTGCTGGGCACTCTACACGGCAGAAGTGTAAGTGCTTGACATCATGCTGAGGTACCCATGCAGAACTGATTATATTGCGGTAGCTTCGGTGCTATGAGCTTTGGAACCCCATGCAACATCCACGACAGGGACTGGGCCGTCTCTTATCCGGGTAACATCGACGATACCTCCTTAACATGTCCGGGATTTGATTCAATCGAAACTTATGACGGCGAGTCGTTCGGCCCTGTAACGATAGCATCATACCAGAGGTACAAGTTTCGTCTTTACCGAATCGCCTCCACCATAACTCGGAATGTTTACCTGCGAAGTGGAGCAACTCTCTCGGAGGTCGTGGGTGAGATCAAAGCCATCAACCAGCGTCTACTGCAGTGGGAGAAATGTGTCCCACGAGAACTTCGGCTGAAGTACCTAAAATTTGATAGTGCTGAGAAAACTGTTCAACAGAGTGCCAGAATTTTCCAGCTTCAAGCTCTCGCACTCCAGCTCTCGTACGACAATATCCAATTGGTACTTCATCGTCCATTGCTCACGATCAACCGGGTGCCACGCTGGCCTTCAGATGGACCACAAGTGCATGTGGGTGGCCAAGGCGTCGCTGCCCCTCCGATCGAGGTTGAGGACTCGACCATCAAAACAAGCAAATACCATTGCTGGATGTCTTCAATGAGCACTTCAAAGATCGGAGAGTATTCTGACATCCTCACAGCTCTGCAAAACACTCACGGAGCGGCTTATGCTGGCATTCAATTATTCACTGCTGGCGTGGTTCTCGGTATCTTTGCACTCTCAGATCCACTCTCCGATCAAGCTCATCAGGCGAAACGGGCTGTGAGCAGGATCATCAAATTGCCTCGATTGCATCGATTCCGAACCGCGGTGTCCGACCAATGCGGAGCGATCTTGGAGGAGCTCGTTCGCCTGGTGCTCGCCGAAGAGATGAAAGCTTTGCTAAATGAGACCGAGCCGTCTCGCGAAGGTAATGCACAAAGCAGACTTCCAGACGACTCCGCCGGTGCTAACGGCGACGCCACCTCTCTTCTTGACGGAAACGACGTGACAATGCAAGCTCCGGAGCTCTCTGACGGGAGCGAAGCGGATGTGTTTGAATTATTTTCCCACGAAACCCTCGAGCTACCTCGGGACATTGCTTCTGGAAACTTCAGTGATGCTTTGGTTTCGTTGCAAGATGGTATGGTGCCCAGTGCTACTGTGCTGATTCCATGCTAATCGCTCGCAGTGTTTCGTGATGGGCGGAACAACCTCAATAACTGGTCTGGGAACGGACCTCGACACCTGGAGTCCGACAAATCTTCGTCGATGACCAATACATCTGTGCAACCGCATGTACCATTGGCTCCGGCTCCAGCACCGAACAACAGGCTCACTGGCATCTTTGACGGCCCCAGCCAGGCGTGGATCTGGGACGAATTGCTATGGCTACCCGATGGTAGCTGAGGGCGAGTGCGGCATGAGGATCTGTTCGGCCAAGAAGCAGCATGTCGTGGCTCTGGCTCAGCCTTCAACGGAGGCTTGGACAAGAGACTGTGGTAGGTGTATCAGACCGCATCTGGAGTACTCCGTACTGGACTGGCGATCTAGAGTACTCCCTCTCTTCCCGCAAATGCACATTGTCTTGGCGTGGGTGGAGCGACTCGCCACAAGCGAAGATCTAGCCCGGCAAATTGTTCTACCATTTACTTGTGATCTGGGGTCCCAAGGAAAGTAGCCTGCGCCATGAAATCCTTTTTGGACGGTCCGCCGACTAAAAGCTATGTAGCAAAGCTACAGCAAACGATATCCTTTTTACTGGGATCCTGTACAATCTCACACCTTCTGTTCCACCCAACGCCCGCTCTCGGCAGTCCCGCTTATGAGTCTTGAGACGTCCCCCTGATGGGGTCATACTCGGCATTGTGAATCTGGTGCAGGAACTTCTTGGCCGCCGCCTCGTCGTCGGCAAAAATATGGTCGGCCACCAATCTCTTGGGGGTCTCGCCCAGCCACTGGAATAGCGAGAAGTCTTGGAACTTGTCGGCTCGGAAGATTTCCAAGACCTCCACGGGCTCGTCATCGCTCAAGTTCTCGATGAAGTGGCCCATGTTTCTGGGAACCACACCAACATCTCCAGCGACGTAGTCGAATGTTCTGGCATTACCTTGAGCGCCAAAGATGGTAACACGAGCACGGCCCCGGATGAAAAAGGACCACTCGTCAGCATGGGGGTGCCAATGCATCTCCCGCAGTGCGCCAGGGGCGATGTCGAGGTGAGCTGCCGCAATGGTCTTGGAAATCGGGAAGTTGGTCGAGTCGGTGATGCGGACAAGACCTCCAGTGGTGTTGAGGGGTTCTTGATCCAGCATTTTATGGGTGAATTGGAGCTTGGATTTCTTGACGTAGCTTCCATCCGGCTTCTCCTCGTCGATCGAGCCTGGAAGGCTACCTTGGAAGATGTACTTGTCGGACTTGTCCATGGTTTTGAATATCTGAGGAGACATCCGGAAGTTCTCTCCGAGGACAGCCTTGGGAGTGTGTGCTGGAACATGTTAGAACGACCTGCACCGTCGTGCAATAAGTGGACTTACCAAGCCAGTCGGTGAGCAGGAAGGTTGACTCTTCGTTGAAGTTGCCATCGTCGAAGACAAGCAGAAATTCGGTGCCATTTTCGCTCAGGCCTTGAAGAGAGTGGGGGTGGCCTGATGGGAAGTACCACAGGTCGCCCTTTTGGAGGTCGTCGATGAACATGCCGCCTTCAGTGTCGATGCCAGTGACACGGACGTTGCCATCGAGAACATATGCCCACTCGGCTTCCTTGTGCCAGTGCAGCTCGCGAATCACGCCGTAGTCGAGTCTCATGTTGACGCCCGCAATCTCCGTGCTTGCACCAAGCTCTCTGACGGTGGTTTGGCGGGTCCAGCCACCCTCCTGTAGACGTTTAGTATTCGAGACGCGAGCAACATGGATGCCGGACTCACCTCGATTCGCATGTGCGAGTCAGCAAAGCTCCAGCGGTAGTTGGACATGCTCCCGTGGTCGGTGCTGGGTGGCCGGATCATGTCCGGGTTCTGCCTCTCTCGGTCGCGGTTGCGAGGCCCCATCATGGTCGCTCCATCACCGTTCCTCCAAGGCTCCGGTTGCCAGCCGTTGGCATAAGAGTCCACCTTGTGGTCGTAGGGGTCTCTGTTGTCTGGATTGTAGGGACCATTGCCACGGGCCGCACCTAGAGCTTGTTGCTCGCGGTCGATGATGGGGACCGCCAAGGCAGCACTTGCAAAGAGAGACCACAGCTGGAGATGCATTTTGATCGAGGGAGGGAGCACAAACAAGCTCGTCTGAAAAGCTGGGCCCGGGGTTCTCGAATATATAGCTGGAGGTCAATCTCTGTCCGGACCTGCCGTAACAGATTACCCAAGGCATAGCAGGGCGAGCTCTGCCGCGCGAATGAGGAGAGCGTCATGATCCCGGCAAAACATTCAACCTACCTAGATTGTCGTCGCACCCGTCACCGAGGCGATCGTTTCTCCCACATCGATCATCCGCCCATGACGCGTTTCAGATTCTCCGCAAAACAGCTCGTTGTGCCCGTCCTGCCCGTCCTCCGGCAGATCGTTTCCAAATGTCCTTCTTGGGCAACCACTCGTCTGAACACCCAAGCCACTTTTTCTCCTCTACGCCCACCTTACCGAGTACTGTGTCCATGTTCGTGCCAGCAGCAACGAACAAGGTTTTAGTGCTCACTATCCACGATGACTACAGCTAACGGCTACGGGACTCTGTCGTCTCATGATGCCTCGTTAAATCAGTCCTCGGGCAGCGAAAATGAACCTCTTCTGGGCAAGAATCGCACCTCACCTCGACTGATTCACTTCCGCGAGTACATGAAGGATGATATCGACAAGCGATGGGCCGACCTGCTGCTGCTGCTGTCCTATGTCATTACCGGTCTTCTCGACAGCTCCGCCGTCTTCATCTGGGGCTCATTCGTGAGCATGCAGACCGGCAATACTGTGTACTTGGGGCTGGGTCTGGTTGCACCGACGGCAGGGACAAGATGGATCCGGTCTGGCACCTCAATCGCCTTCTTCTGCTTCGGGTCGTTCTGTTTCAGTCGCTTCCACCGGTACTTCTCACCGAAACGGCGCTGGGTGCTCCTGGCCTCATTTACGGCACAGTTCGTATTGGTTATTATGGCAGCCGTCGTTGTCATGGTCGACAGCAAGAAAGGGAACGACTTGCGATGGGAAATCCTCGTCCCCATTGCGCTGGTGGCTTTTCAGAGCAGCGGACAGGCCGTCACTAGCCGCGCCCTGCAATACAACAGCCTCACTAGCGTCGTCTTGACCAGTATCTACTGTGACTTGTTCTCCGATCCGCTGATCATGGCTGGACTCACGCAGAATGCGGAGCGGAATCGCAGAGCAGCTGCGCCGTTGTTGCTGCTCGTGGGAGCCATCTTGGGTGGCGTCTGGGCACACAGCCCTGTTGGTTTGGCCGGCGCGTTGTGGACGGCGGCCGCGCTGAAGACCATCATTATCGGTGCATTCTTCTTCTGGAAGGCGGTGCCGAAGACAGGATCTCGCTGATTGCAGTCTAACTAACAACGGACCGGATGGCTCTCAGGCAGATGATCACGCATGGAATCTCAACTCGCCGCCTCGTCACTGTCAGGCACGATGAAAAGGGATGGCTGAAGCACAACAAGGGAACGCAGTGCCAAGTGCCTTGATCGGTCTCCAGTAATTTTATCAGGGGTATGGGGGCATGTCGAGATGGGCACGAGCTCGGAGATAGCTACTCTTTATTGCACTTGTGCTCGAGCCGGCAGCGCAGGCACTGGTGGAGAAGGTTACCCCGGAACTCTGGCTTGCCGAGTATTTCGACCTTGAAGCAGGGCGGTTAGGCGGGCTGATCAGCTTTGTTGCAGCAGCTTAGTTACCTAAGATCGGTCAACCATGGGATGGATGGTGGCTGTGGACATGGAGCATTTGAACTTTCACTAAGGGGCGGGGAGAAGCCGATTGAAGAGAGCTCCAGGTGAATTTCTTTACCAGAGTAAGAGAGAGACTGCTAAGCTTTGCGGCCTCATCACGGGTTCCTTTTTCCCTCGCTGAATCGGGAACAAGCTTTGTACATACCGAACTTGATTTGTTCTCAAAAGAATCGACTCGCGTTGACAACGAGAGACGGACTTTTACACTAAGCCATGCTTCACCGGTTCGTCATCCAGACGTACGTGCTCCTCCGCCTGCCAGCGGAGTTAAGGCTATCTCGCATTGCAGCGCTTCACAGGTGCTCGTGGAAGAAGTTGACCAAATGCCCGTAAGCCTTTTCGTATGCCGCCTTGACGTCTTCCTTCTCGAGGTCACCTCGTGCAGCCATGAAGCCGTGCACTTGGTCCTTGAACCATTCAATCTGGTGGGCGACTTTCAGACCCTTTTCGTACTTGTCGACCGCCTCTTGATCTTCGTCCTTGGACGGAATCATGAGCATTGGAATCGTGACATTTGGTGCATCGTTGGGGTCAACCATGGCTGGGTGACAGGCCGCGGCGGCTTTGAAGGGCGTGCCGGCTCCAGAAGACAGATTCACGATCTGGACCACCGTTATCATGGGCGAACGGGAACGGACGCGATCGAGAGACTCACCTTGCCACCCCAGCAGTATCCTACAATCCCCCAGTATTGGATGCCGGCATTCGTCGACGTCAAATCCTTCATCACGCTCTTGACTTTATCTACCGTCTTTGGCGGTGCTGCAGTAGTCTGGAAGAACTGGCCTAGCTTCTTGCCTTTTTCTTCCGTGTCCGGTGGGTACCACGAGATATCGGCCGGCTTTCCTTCGAAAAAGTCCGGCATGAAGACTTGGTACTGACGTTCCTTGTCTGAATATGCGAGGATGTCGGCACCTTGCATCGTCTGGGGGAAGTAGCCGAAGATGTCATAGACGACCAGTATACCGTGCGTGGCCGTGGACGGGCCGGTAACATAGGTCTTTAATCCATCGACTGTTTTCCATTCGCCCTTCTCTTTGTAGTCTTTGCTCACAACTGCCGGAGTATTGCAGCATCCTGCCGAGGGGGTTTGTGTTTGGGACATGCTGGCGAGGGTTCTTCGTGGCGCGGTAGAGAGGGATCGAGAGGCTGAAGAAATTTGTTTCGACAGGGCGGATAGTCTGAGTCGGGAGGTCATTGGTATAATATATCCAGGTAGATGACTGAAGCTGGTGCCGGTCCTATTCGCATTACAGTACGACGCCTTCGATGACTTCAATGGGAGGAACTTTTGGAGACAGGTGGGGTTCAGCAGAGGATTTGTTTACGTCAGGCCCGAAGAGCTCGCTGAGCCACGCACAAGCTCGCTCGGCGGGGGATGTGCCGGCTTCCGGATCCGATTTGACAATTGTCGGTTTCAACTCAACCCCGCCTCAAGAGCCTGCCTTCTCCCGACCAGACCACCCACCCACCGTTCAATACGATCTTCAACGCCGCGTAGATCCCGCCATCAGCATCCATACACCGTGTGGCCGTGATGCCTGTCCTGCGCTGGTATGCGCCATGCAACCAAACCAGAGGCCATCAACTTACGACTATGCCAGTGCCTTTTCTAGCCTCGGGCCGAAGCTGTACAGCTCTCTCGGCACTGCTATCACGAAGTGCACCTCAAAGTACCTCGCAGGTCGGTGTCTGCGGAAACCGCGGCAATCCGGCCCCCTGGCTAGATTCCTGTACTCTCAAGTACCGCAATCTAGACTACCCATCACTTTCGCCGGTGCAGGCGAACCTTGAATTCGGACTGCTTGACAAACCATGCATTGTGCAGTTTCCATGGCTTCGTCGGATCTGCAAACTCGATCTGGGAAACGTCAGCTGTTGGCACTACACTCGAACTGGGCGATACCCCTACCTCAAATCTCATCAGCAACGCCGGAACCAGTTTGTACATCTCGAGCAAACTGATATTCTTGCCAATGCATGTGTGAGATCCTGCGCCAAAAGTGAACAGGGAGTTCTCCATCAATCTCTTCCGCTCTGGTGATGCCTCAAGCCATCTTTTCGGACGGAACTGCTCTGGCTGCGCTCCGAAGAGACTACCCCTGTGCACAGTCCATGCATTACAGCCCACGATAGTCCCACCGGGAATGAACTTCCCACAGATGGTGATGCCTTGCGGAGGTACGATTCGTTCAAGGGTGAGTCCGGTCGCTGGATGGCAGCGAAGACCTTCCTTCACCACCGCACTCAGGTATGGCAAGTCTTTGACACTGTTCCACTTGAAAAATCCATCAGGAGTGGTCGCATCATGCTTATCCTTCACTTCATAAAGCTCTTTCATGAGATTCTCCATGTCTTCTGGGTTTCTCAACAGGTAGTAGAAGATCGCTCGCAGGCTGATCGCAGTGGTGTCCGATCCGGCGAACATGTTGGCCACTGTCAATGCCAGCACTCTTTCCCTGCTGATGAACTCGGGGTCTTTGTGATGTGCTTCAGTAAACCTCGATAGGAAGTCCCTCCTCCCCGGTTTGCCATCGGATGAAGTTGCCGGCTTTTCTTGGCCCTTTTCTACATCCTGTCGAGCTGCAATCCGGTTCCTGGCAAACGTTGCTACTGGCGTGTTTGAGCTGATGAGTCCAATTTGGCTTGCAAACAGTCTCAAAGGGTTCTTGAGAAACAACCGATCCAGGAATGGCATTTGTCCGACCTGTCATTTCGCACATGAGATAGGTGATGGCTCAGCACGCGGATGAACTTACAATAGCAGCATAGTTCAGCAACCACTCAAGATTCTTGATGATGCCATCGACGTCTTCCCCGCGATCGACGAAACCCAAGCGCTTCGAATAGGTGAGTTCGCCAATGACATCGAAGGCGTAGAATTGGAGCCAGGTCGAGAAGTCACAAATGCCATCCAGCCCCGCCCTATCTGCGAATCTCTTATCGAGCTGATCCAAGAATGCCAGCGTCGTCGAGTCGACCAAAGGCTCAAATTGCACCAGAGTGCTCATTGCATAGGCATTCGATACTGCCCGTCTGAGCTTCGCATGGAATTTCTCGTCTGTCGTGCTGAACATTGTATACAGGCGACGGCCCTTTGCAATAGTCTGCTGGACTGGGTAGAACCCCGATTTCACGAAGCCTGCATTCAAAGCATAGATGACAGAGACCGCCGCTGGATCAGACACCGAGACCACTCTGGGACCCAACCTGACTAACGGACCAAACTTCTCATGCAGCCTGATATGAGCCAGTTCCGGACGACGACTCCACACGACAAAGAACCGCCACAGATTCGTGAAAGGCGCCAACCCCGGGCCTGGAATGTGATTGAGACCGCCTCCATACCTGTTGAGACCAAGGCGAGCGACGAGAAACAGCCCTGTCAGGATCAGTGAGTACCATGTTGGTACTTGTTGCAGTGCGTCCTTGATCCGATCGAGAAACATTCTTCGAAATGTCTGTTGAACTTCATTGGGATTACTGGAAAGCCCCCATTTTTCTCATTGAGAGCTGGAGAGATATATAGCAGCAGTCGCAAGCCGCCTTGGAGATCTCCCATCGACATCGAACACTCCGGGGCCCCACGATTCAGTGCATTTGACAGGGAGAGGCACCTCCACATCGGAAAGGCACCGCCTGGGTCTGCGGAAACTGTCCGCCTAAGAGTCGCACGCTTACCCCATCTACGGCCGAGTAGACGAACACGAGTTGCTGTTATGATTTTGGTTGTCATTTGGTTGAACAGAATTTCATCTTCTCGGCTCCTGGCCATTGAAGATGGTATCTCGGTTAGCCTTGGTTACAGCTTGGTCTACACATCTGAGAGATCGGAGCAGGTAGACAAGCTTATGGCCGGAAACGTGGGAAAGTGTGTACAAATTGCGAAACTCATGCACGGGCCAGGTAGCGAGCAGCTCGTTGCCCTGGCACGGCTAGGGAGCTCATGCTGAATGGCTCTCACGCGTCGAGCCCCTTGAGTGATAGTGTGGTACAGAAACTGAAATACAAGAAGTGAGACGTTCCTTCAGCACCTGTGTTCCCGTGCGTATCATGTCCGCTCAGGATTGAGAAGAGCGGCTATCTCGGCTGGCACCGGTGAGGCACCTAAGCCGGCGTGGCCGGCTATCGATCGGTGCCTACCAGAGATCTCATTGAGCCAGTTTGGATTCCGATTGAGTTCTGACTCTACTGTCTCTGCGACACTGTTACAAAATCGCGACACTACTGTGAGAGCCTCGGTCAGTGAGCATGGCAACAACGATGATGCATTTTGTCATAAGCACCATGACGTTCCATTTCCGAGTCAAGCACCAGTAGGTACTCGCTCAAAAGCACCGAACTCCAGCCGAGTCATTGTCCTTCGACTCTCTACCGATGGTCTTGTCACTCTCTCTTCATCCCTTCTGAGTGGCAACAACCACAGCCTTGGTGGGTCAAGGGGATTCGGCGTCCATGATGGAAACCAGTGTCCGAAGCCCTACCCACAATTTGGAATGATGACTGACCACAGTCCGGATGTGTATGAAACTCCAAAGGCTGAAGGGCTAATATTCAGTAGTTTATTTATGTTCGATTATCAAGCTATGCTCTCCAAGCACGTGTTTGGCCGACGGAACCCTCACCACCGGCTCACGGCTGCTAGAGGGTTAAAGCAAGCCTGAGTGCCAACGTACGGCCGCATTTCATGCCAACCACTGCTGAATGATTAAGCAGAAAGCATGGACCCCTTGGATAGCCGCGTTGCGGTTCAAATATCAGATAAGTACTTGTGCTGGTGCGACTTGATATCCCTGTCACAATTCACGGCTCTCAGACTCCTAGCTACAGTGCTACCTACATCTTGCTAATTTGTCCCTTCTAACCACCGACCAAATCTTACCCTGGCATTATGGATAGCTTGGACATCGACCTCGAGGCAGCCGAGAGTGAAGCATCCAGACAGATCTCGCGCCTTGTAACTTCCGACTCAAGCATACAATCACTCGCAATATCACATACTCACGACATCACACGACTTGCAACTCAAATAGAAAGCTTGCGCTCTGCACACTTGCAGCACGTTCATACCGTTGGCTCCACCCGGACAGAGGCAAGGGCATCCAGACCCCTGCCGGGATTTGGCGCAGGCAAACCATATCCTCCCGTCATTCCCGCGGAACGAGAGGCATACGTGGTTGATTTCGAAGGACCGGACGATCCTTTACATCCCATGAACCGGACATCCAAGAAGAAGTGAGTTAGCAAGACATCCCTCGAGGCTCGAATCTGATCCATTCTTTCAAGGTTGGCTACGGCGGCAATCGGAGCACTTGCTTCCTTCGGTTCATCATTCGCTTCAGCTATCCTTGCTCCGGCGACGAGAAGAATTGCAGAACACTTTCAAGTCTCTGTCGAGGTCGCGTCATTATCAAGTGCTCTTTATCTCGTTGGATATGGAGTCGGACCAGTGGTGTGGGCTCCCCTTTCGGAACTTCGAGGCCGCAACCTCCCACTGCTGCTGGGCAACTTTGGTTTCTCAGTCTTCGCTCTTGCCACCGCCGTGTCGAAGGATACTCAGACGCTCATGATCAGTCGATTCTTCATGGGAGTGTTTGGAAGCAGCCCGCTCGTCCTCGTCCCCGCTGTTTACTCCGACATGTACCCTGCAGAACAACGGGGCTTGGCCTTGACTGTCTTTGCCGTTTCCGTTTTCCTGGGTCCGATGCTTGCTCCCTTTATCGGTTCTTTTACGGTTACCAGCTTTCTCGGATGGAGATGGGATGGCTACTGGTCGACGATTATAGGGTTCGCAACGACGACCCTCGTCACATTTATTTTCAAGGAGACCTACGCTCCAACGGTGCTTGTGGAGAAAGCAGAGTACCTCCGTCGTCGCACCAAGAACTGGGCCATCCATGCAAAGCAGGAGGAGATTGAAGTCGACATGGTTGGGCTGGTCGAAAAAAATGTTATGAGACCGGTGCGGCTCTTCTTCACAGAACCGATCCTTCTGCTGATTGGTTTCTACCTCTCGTTCCTCTACGGGCTCCTGTACATCACCTTGTCTGCCTACCCGCTGATCTTTCAAGGCGTGCATGGTATGACACCAGGAGTTGGGAGTCTTCCGTTCTTCGGCATAGCATTAGGAATGATCCTCTCCGGCGTTGCGTCGGTCGCCTTTAATCCCCGTTGGGTCCGGAAATACCGCGCCAACAACAACAAGGCTATTCCAGAGTGGAGGCTTCCGCTGGCGATGGTCGGGGGCATATCCTTCTCGATCGGTCTGTTCTGGTTCGGCTGGACGGGTGCATACAAGAGTGTCCACTGGATTGTCCCGACCATTGCTGGCGTCTTCATCGGATTCGGTTTGGTGTCGATATTCATGCAACTAATCATGTATATCATTGATGCATATCTCATGTTGTAAGGAGAGTCTTGCTCAAGATGCGATGAAATACTGACCCGGGTGTGCAGTGCTGCCTCTGCTGTAGCGGGTAACACAATGATTAGATCTTTTTTTGCAGCGGCTTGGTAAGAGGGACTTGGCTCATGCATTGTTGGAGAAAACGCCAATGTCCTCGCAGCCCGTTGTTCGATTGCCAGATGTTTGTCGACATGGACATACAGTGGGCATGCACACTGCTCGGTTGTATTGCTATTGTTTTGGTGCCGGTGCCTGTCCTCTTCCACTACTACGGACCCAGGCTTCGCCTGAAGAGTAAATGGGCGCCGACGATGTGGGTTGCGCCTTCACAGGTTCAAGAACTGGAGAAACACACAGCAGCCTGACCAGGCAATCAGATCGGTCGGCGCCTAAGGATCAATCGGTGACAAATGATTCCAGGTACATCATAAAGATCTTACAGCTCTGGACATCATGTGTATTTCAAACATCGTTTCGGAACTGGTTTCAGCAAGTGCATCCTATTCTCGGCATATCAATATATCCCCGGGAACAGTTGCCACGGTACTTGCCGCTCATATTTTGCCCACTCTTCGCCATACTTGTCCCGACAGTACTTCTCGATACTCGGCATGGCATTGAGGGTGAAGTTGGAGACGTACATTCCAGCCGTTGCCAGTGAGTAGAGTGGACCGCCGGTGGCAAGGCCATATCCGAGCCCAAACATGACGTTGGCAGTATAGTTGATGTGACGCGTGACTGCCCAGAAGCCCGTCGTGCAGAGTTTACCCCTGTTCTCCTTCTTCGCCTTGAATGCGATCCGCTGAAGCTCGGCCAGGAGCTCGACAGCAGCACTGGCCATGAAAATCGTGAAGCCAGCGTAGAAGTACCTCTCCGACCACGTGGGATTCACAGACGCGGCGGTGAAGACTGTCGAGCTGATACATTCGTAAATGAAGTCCGACAAGATCGCAAAGGCTGCAAATTTCAGGGTCATCCGTTCGCGCATCATGAGATTGGCCCAGATGATATGCTTGATGGAGAGCACTCCAGGCATAAATGCAGTCAGGAGCGGCAGCCGTTCGAATGTGCGCGCGAAAAGAGCAATTGCTGGTGCTCCAGAGGGTGGGAGCGGGACACCGAATCGCGACAGCGGATGAGCAGCAATTAGAAGGTATTGGGCTGGTCCTTTGAGAGCTCTGCCGATGGTGAAGAGGATGTTGGACGAGATATTCGTGCCGTAGTCGCCTCTTTGGATGCTGAGCGGATCTGGGTTCGACATTCTGATGGTTTCATACGAGGACGCCTACGAGGAGTTTTTGCCAACGAGATGAGAGAAAACAATGCCTTTGAAAAGAGACACGGTTCTTCAGGTCCAACTAACATTGATGCTTGATGTTTCAGGCGCCCTGTATCCGAGCTCCCAAGGATGCTACATAGGGCGCCTGAATTGAGCAGGACGGGCAGGTGACCGACTTCGATTGCCGAACAAGCCAGCCTTGTATCGCTATATCATTTGCCTAGTGTGGGAAGAATCCTGGGATCGCATCATTGGAGGGTCGCATCTACCTTGTTGCTATTATTCTGGCTTTCTCCCGACCACGAACTTCGTGATATGAGCGCTATACACACCATCGACCGCCGCATCCTTCTTCATTTGCATGAGCAACTCCTTTGCCTCTTGTCCGGCCCCTACATCCATTGAATCCAAAACGGGCAACAGCTGTGCAATAAGTGCATACCAATGCTCGTAGAATGCTCGGAACACGGCAGGCGGAGGACGCTTTCTGTGCGCCGCAACATCTGTCAGGCCCGCTCCGGTGAAGTAGTCGGAGAGTCGGTCGAAATGCTCGGTCGGCCATTGAAACGTCTTCATCATGAGCTTCCAGATCTTCGTGGATGAGTTGTGCGTGACCTCTGGGTTGGGGACAAGGACGGGGTCGTTCGTCGAGTAGACGTTGTTCTTGTCTGCGTTGTGGTAGTCATACTCGTCCCATTGAAGGTAGCCTCCAGGTTCTGAGGGGGTGGTCAGTAAAAGCCAGCCATGGCTGCGATGGACCCACTCAGCATTGACACAAACTTGTCCAACACAGATCGTGGGTCTCGATTCCCTCCAAACGGCTGGATAATCAACCTGAC
The DNA here is from genome assembly GCA_016109495.1 of Phialophora tarda. Classification (NCBI taxonomy): domain Eukaryota; kingdom Fungi; phylum Ascomycota; class Eurotiomycetes; order Chaetothyriales; family Herpotrichiellaceae; genus Phialophora; species Phialophora tarda. The sequence continues at coordinate 21,729 of JADWPL010000001.1, read as the reverse complement.
GTGGAGGAGATCGAACGCTCCTATCCATTCTTCGGGTACAGGATCGAAGAAGCTCCATTTTCTGACGGTCAGGTTTGCTGGAAGGTCGGGTTTGGGAGGCACCAGGCCCAAGCTGATATCGGATGCCTCGACCTGGGCATGGGGATATTCTTCCGCAACTTGAATAGCCCAGAGACAATGGCCCGTGGCAAGTTCAGCAATCCGGAGATTTGGTCTGTTGGTCAAGTCGATGGAGGGATGGATGTTGCTTTTGTAGAGCTCTCGCCAGCAGAAGTGCTGGTAGCAGAGTCGGATCGCATCTGGAGCTGTCCTCCAAATGGAGTACTCGTCGTTGGCGATGACCATTCTTGCCAGGGTTGTGAGTTGAGTTGACTTGGGTGGAAAGACTTCTGGGCTGCTGGTTCAAGATGGCAGGGGTCCATCATCATGTCGAAGCTTGGGAATATATAGCAATATTGCTCCATGTCCACGCCTACCAGGAGAGCACGGCTTTCGATGTTCTGTATTGATTTGGGAAAGCCGAAAGATTCAGCTGCATACACCTTCAGCCATTGACCGGGCAGTCAAAAGTGCTGTCGGTGAAGCTAGCTTCTCGCACTGCATCGTCTTGACAGATCTGGTGGATGATGTTGGCATGGACTTGCCGTGCTAAGCGAGGGCCACCAGAGTGTCGAAAGGAATTCACGTAAAGAACAGCATCACTCACCCATCCGTTGGCATCGAGAAACAATGAGGAAGATGTGGAGAGGATGTCACTTGGTCGCCTTCACGTAAACACCAGCCGTTGGAAAGGTAGCCACGACAGCCGTTGATGTCAAGGCGGCCCGAGCATTTCCTCTGTGACTGGTTGGTGCTTTTTAGGGCGTTTCAAGCCTGAGGCTTTGCCAGAATGCGGGGTCGCCGGCAGCCATGACGCCCTCTCAATGGGCAGCCGGTGCAGCTCAGCTCGCTGATTCCGAAGTGACTTTGCAGTTCAAGTTCACTTCGCCGTGCAGCTGTCGACCGAGTGAACGTGTCGAAATTCTATCTTGCGGTCATGCATCCGCTAACAGAGGGTTTTTTCTTGCGGCGCATCACGCTTGAATTCCCATAGAGCCAGGTAGGAAGAGCCTGACTCAAACAGATAAAATGGCAGCGCCGTCCTCGAGGCAATGGACCGGCCAACTTGTCCAAGTCCTTCGCGAGAGACCCCCAGATCTGCCCCATCTTGCCAGTTGTCGACATGGAGAAGTCACAGCGAGTCCAAGTTTCGTCAAACCTCCCCGCGGCAATCGAGAAGAGCCCGTATGATGGCCACCCAGATTCGACACGTCAGATACTGCATGAGGTGGCAGAACGTGGGCACACCGCAACCGACAGGCAAGTCTCGACCTCGGGCATCGTCACAGTATTGACTGATTGGGCTAGATATGGGAAAGCATTGATTGCTCTGGATGCTGCAGCAGAAGCCAGACTGCGCAGGAAGATCGATTGCTTTGTAGTACCCACAGTCGCGGTCGTCTACCTCTTCTGTTTCATTGATCGAGCCAACATCGGTGAGATTCGATTCTTTCATCCTTCTGTTCGCCACTAACAGTCTTCCAAGGCAATGCAAGACTTGCGGGATTCGAGAAAGACCTTGGTCTGCATGGCTACGACTATAACAAAGTGCTCTCAGCATTTTACATCGGCTACATCATCTTTGAGTTGCCGTCGAGTCTCGCCTGCAAGTACTTTGGCCCAGGCTGGTGGATTCCAAGCATGACCGTCGGTTTTGGTGTCTTCTCGATCGTCACCGGATTCTGCACGACCATTCAAAATGCGTCCGCGGTTCGATTCCTTCTCGGCATCTTTGAAGCCGGGATGCTGCCTGGCATCGCGTACTATCTCTCAAGGTGGTATCGACGAGACGAGCTGGTCTTCCGACTGTCCTGCTACATCATGATGTCGCCGCTGGCCGGCGCATTCGGCGGTCTTCTCGCGTCGGCAATCTTGACGCTCGACCATGTGGGCCATTTGCGGACCTGGAGAATGATATTTGTAATCGAAGGGATCATCACCTGCGGACTGGGTCTCTTCGCCTTCTTCACGCTCACAGATCGACCCGAGACGGCAAAGTGGCTTACGCCCGACGAGAAGGATCTCGCTATTGCCCGATTGAAAGCCGAGCGCACGGCAACAACGGAAGTTCTCGACGGTTTCACCATGAAGAAGATACTCAGGGGAATCCTCAACCCCGTCACCCTCATGACGGCAGTCGTTTTTGGGCTCGGAAACATCACAGCTCAAGGCCTGGCGTTCTTTGCACCAACAATTGTCAAGACGATTTACCCTCACAACAGCGTCGTCTCGCAACAGCTGCACACTGTACCGCCATACATAGTGGGCGCAGGTTTCGTGCTCGGCCTGTCCTTTTTGAGCTGGAAGACGGGCCGCTACCTGATATACTATATCATCGCCCTTCCGATCACCATGTGCGGTTATGCAATATTCCTCGGGACGACCGATGCAGATGCGCATTACGGCGCAACCTTTCTGGTGGCGACTTCCGCCTTCCTGTTTGGGGCTATCAGCAATGCGTTGCTATCGGCAAACGTGATTTCGGACACCGCCAGGTCAGCGGCCATTGGGACTAATGTGCTGTTGGGCAATATCGGGGGTTTGGTCTCTACATGGTCATATTTGCCCTTCGACGGTCCGAACTACCCAATCGGCAACGGTTTGAATCTCGCTTCGACATCGAGCTGTTTCATCCTCTCTGTCATACTGCTTCTGTGGATAAAGTACGACAACAAGAAGCGAGCTACTAGAGATGTTGACTCGGAGATAAATGGACTGTCGATCAAGGAATTACAAGACCTGGATTGGCAGCATCCGGCCTTTCGCTGGAAGCCATGATCAATCTACCGGGACGGGGCTAGACTTGGACATGACTTCCAGAAACCACAGCCTGTTGCGCCAAGCTCTTCAATACCCGGCCAGCCCTCGCTCGCCCTAATAAACAGGATATATGCCCATCCAGCTCCCATGTCGACTTGGTGGGGTTGGTCCATTGATATCGCCCTTTACGAAATGCGGAAGGATTTCCCCGGCCAGAATAACGCCCGCAGCGAAGGGCAGGAACTTGGTCAATTCGTCACCTGCAGCGGCTTCGACGATTTCGGCGACTGCGCCTGGAGTGATGTGGGTCGAGGTTCCCTCCGGACCCCATCGGAATGGATAAGTCAACCAGCTGGGAGGTTTAACACCGGCAAAATCTGCCGAGACCAGCTCGTATTTCTTGGAGCAGTCCAGTTTGTAGTTGCTCACAGCTGTGTCGTTGCGGATGAAGAAGTCAAACCCTGCGGGAATGCCTCCGATCTTTTTGAACTCTGTCGGGTTCGATCCTGCGCGAGAGAAGTTTGCATGTCCGTTAAGCGAGGAGAAAATGATCGGTTGTGTGCCCTGGAATTTAAAGGCTTGCCCAATCAGGTCGCCGGTGAAGAATTGGCCCTTTGCATGCTGCGAAAGCCAAATACTGTCAAGGTTCATTGTCGTGTTGTTGACGCGAATCATGCCCATCTCCCAGTCTCCCACATGCTCACCGAGTGGTGACAGATTGATATCTCCAGAGCTCGTTATGCTGTCCATGATCAGCCCGTCAATGTGGAGGGTGCCTGGTCCGTTGTACGCATTGAAGAACCAGAACTGCAAGTCTGTGTACGGCATGCCAGGCTGCCAGAATGCACGGACGTACGCTTTCGCAGCCGAGAAGTCACCCTTCTTGCCGTCGTCCTTTAGCTGCAGGTAGTACTGACTGTCCTTGCCTGTTTGTGGCAGATTTGCGGCTGTCGGTTTGCCCAGTGACTTTGTCTTCTTCGCCTTCTTGTCGACGACTTCGATCAGTTCGGAATGGTTTAGAAAGTCTTCGATGGACGTGTTGAAGTACTTCTCATCAGGATGCAGATTGAGCACCGGGCCATATTTCGCAATGAGCGTCTTGATTTGGTCGAGGGTTAGTGGTTTGGCTGTTGTGCTGATGGCCGTTGGCGTTACGAGACCTCGAACACTGGATTGGACCACCTGCGGTTGAACTGCGATGGCATCGGTGTATATATGGTGGTCATCGGCGGAGACAGACATGGTGAAGATTGTCAAGGGAGAAGCCTATGTCGGAAAGACGAGTCTGAGAGGGCTTCAGGCTGCATATAAGCCAGCCCGCCGCGGTTCAGCGCAGCCTGATATGAGCTGACGGCTAACGGTGTTTTCGTTCAGCCCATTTCTGTTCATTGGATGATCCCTCGTGTGACACTAGCCACGTGAGGGGAATTGATTTGGTCCTATGATGGCTCGACACGCATGTGAGGCTGGCCAAGAACTGGTGTTTGCTCTCCAGAAAAGCTGGGCAAGAATGGCGGCCAATCAGGCAGGTGTTCAGGAGGTTTGCAACAATGCCGGCTCATTTGATCTCGACGATCCACGAGCCAGTGTGCCCGTATATCTGGGTACGGGGTCTTGATAAGGCTGACACTAAGCCAAGTCAGCTGTACCACAATGTGAAGTTCAGCCCCGACATTGCAAGGGGTAAGCATTGAGCATCTCAGCGGAGCTGCTCACCATAGGCCGGTCTCACTTGGCGGAGCTGGCCGGCAGAGTTGGTTGTGTCAAGGCTCGGCATCACTCACATGGCATTAACACGTAGCAGAAGAGTGCCTTGCCTGTGTGACATGACTGATGACCCGGCAGGCACCAAGCATGGAGTTTCGCATTCCACGGAGTTGTCTCAGAAATATGTCGATGAAGACCGAACCCGGATTGGGACATCTTCCTGCTTTGGTAAGTCGACGCGGAACCTCGGGGTCATCAGCCAATAGCATCGGCTCCTCCCCCGGGACGACCTGGCGATGATATAAAGTGAGTATGACAGATCGAGTAGGATGGCAATGTCGGAAAGGAAATACGAGAATTGAATATCTGCGAGCGAATGAGGGATCAACGAGGTCCCCGATGAACCATCGAGTTAAGCAGCCCGATGCCACCTAGTATGGGAAATGCCTCGAGTCGAGCAAAGGCACATTGATATAAATACTGGGGAGCACTTCACCATCAGCAAGGCAGTACAGATTGTCCCAAGCTACAACATGGCACCCTCACTCGATATGAACCTGCGATGGCAAGACCAGAACGTGGTCAAGGTTGACGGGCAATGGACAGTTGATGGGTAAGCACACTGGTACATCAGAGAACACGTCGCTGACGGGTTTCGTAGCCGCCCGGTCGTCGCGATCGAGCCTGCCTATCAACAGCAGCCTTCTAACATTCCCGGCATGACATATGTTGGCCTGAAGGTCACTGCACCAGTTGGCGCTGCAACTCCTCCCCACAAGCATGGCGGAGCAGCCGTGGTGGCCAACATGGTCAAAGGCCGCATGCTGAACCAGATGGTGTGCGATGGACAGAGCCATGGACCCAAAATATATTCCGAGGGCGAGAGCTGGTATGAACCTCCAGGATGTCACCACGTCAGGAGCGAAAATGCGGGCGACGAGGAAGCGGTGTTCATTGCCAATCTGATCATTGAGACCAAAAAGATTGAGGAATTGGGCATCCTCCATGCCCTGGTGCAAATTGATGCGGACGAGGAGGAGAAAAAGCGCAAGGAGTCGTTGTGATCGGGTAATGGACTGCCGGGACACCGTGTGGCCCCCTGTCAGAAGTGTATTTGTCGAATGCGTGCCAAACAGGTAACACCGCTCTCGGTCAGAGTACGGCATTCCACGGACCATAGCGAGCTGAAGCGAACATGCTGGGTAATTGGGCAATCAGCAGCCTAGATGCTCGAGCTCAAGAATGAATGTCTTATGAACCTTTTTACTGTATTGGGCCGTCCACAGGCCTAACGAGGGTAACTTTAACCTACCGTTCTGATAACCCCATCGTCGCACATAATCTGATTTGCTTTTTCAAATGCTCTCCACTCTTATACCATATTGAAGAGGAGTACTGTGCATGCTACCATGAGCACACCTAGTCCGACTCGTGTCTTGACGGCGTCGCCCGTCGGTGAAGCTGACGCTGCCGACCCCGTCGCGGAAGCACTTCCAGATTCACTGCCGGTGCTTGAGCTCTCAGAAGTTGCCCCGGTGGCCGAAGCCGTGGCAGTGGCAGTGGTTGAGGATGGTGTGATGCTGGGACCAGGACCGACAGTGATCATATCCCCGTTCCCACCAGGGTATGTCCCTCCAGCAGCAGCAACAAAGACTGGAGGCACTCCGGTCTGGTTGCTGGCGAAAAAGTACATTGCGGCGGCTGGTGTCTGACCTAAGTTCGACTCAGCCAAGAACTCTGTCAGGTTGAAGCTCGTCCGGTTTGTTGCGTTGTAACCCTCGAAAGCTGGCGGGAATGTGAAATTCTCGTGCTGGAAGAAGGCATATAGGATGTATCGATGGGCGGAGGAGTTCGTTGGGGGAGCAGGTCCGCGGTATGGCGCCCGCGGCTCCGTCATATTAACGAGTTGACTGGTGCCGTCTGCAGCTTGCGGAGCCGTTGTCATATTGGTCTGCAGCCAGTGCAGAATGAATCGAGAGGTGGGAGCTTGAGGGTATCTGGCGTCTGGATCGACCATGAGGAGGGTATAGGAGCCATTGTAGCTCGCGATGGACTCGAATCTTGAGGGATCAACGGCTACGGTAGGTTCTTCAGAAGGAACTGTGCAAAGTCAGTGGGCAGTCATCATACTGTGACGGGAGTAGGCTTACCGGTCACGCCGAAGAGTTGAGCTTCTGCGACGACAAGTGGACTGCCATTGTTCGGGAATGTAACTGCGAGTGCTGTATCGTTTGGAGCCTCTGGGAAGCCAAAGTCTGGTGGAGGAATGCCGAGGGCAGGGCTCACGGAGAGAAGGAGCAGAGACAGTGCTGGGATGGAAAGCATCGTGACAGGATGCCAGTGCCGCTGGTGTTAGCAGAATATCACACAGAGAGAGGTTCAGCAAGTCCAGCAGATGTCGCCATTATGTGTACTCCTCAGGCATTGGCGATGCATCGTGTTCCCCAGTTCGTGTCATATCGACGACGTCATTTCCAAGACGGCGATTGGCCGTTCCATTCTATTCTGAAGTTGATTTGTCTCATCCCTGTCACAGAGCTCTCTTGGCCGCGTGGACGCCGAGACATGCTGCTGCGCCATCGATGTGTTGGTAGATGGACGGCAGCTTCGAATTCGTGCAACGAGAGAACATACGTGTTGGAGCTCGCAGTCTCGATGCGCGTTTCCCGCTCGAGTTGCCATAACGTGGGGTCCGAAGAATGCCCGGACCGTGATGTGATGCTCATCTTCTCGCAAATCAAAGTGTCAAGGAGAACAACAACTTATGAAACATGCTTGATGGCGCCCGAGCGCGGAAAAGGCAACCTTTGCAGGGCTTGACAGAACCTGAGCGCAGCGATGAATCAGGCTGCGCCACGTCCACGGCCATGGATCCTCGAAACTTGCCTTTGCTTACCATGTATCGAAGAAGGGCATACATCAGGTTCGTGCAAGTGCATGCTAACTTCTAGATTAATTCCTCAATGCCGGAACCACTGGCGACAGCAGCCGTGCTTCTCTGGCGACAAGCGCCTAAAGCTTGGCCGCGGAGTGTACGAGACTGTGCAGGGAAATCAAGCAGACACCAAGACAACTCTTCTTCCTCTCACAAGATCTCTGGGGGTTCTATACTATTCTCGACGCACTGGAGACCTATCTGCAAGAACAAGACCTCAACTCCAGTGTTCTGCAACCAGCCGCGCTTACAGACCCGAAAGAAGTGCTTCACGATTGTGTAAAGGTTTTGAAAGCGCTAAGGAGAAACGTCCACAAGCTCATTAAACACGAGCAGGCGTCGAAGCTGGAGCCACGGAAATCCGCAGAAGCCGAATCGTTGGGCGTTAGAAGATTAGCAAGCCTGATGTGCGGCTGAACAGCCCGAGTATGGCCTGTGTCCATGGAACAAGATCAGGCTTGTCTTCAAGAAAGAGGAGCTGGCTATCCTACGAGCTCACCTTTCCAACCACAAGATGACACTCAACATTGCCATACCCGTCGCAAACTAGCAAGCTCACGAATGCTCCCTCCCAGTGCGAAACTTGCAACATCTGACAATAGGCTCTTGTAAACAAAATGGAACACAGCATTAACACCCACGCCCTGGTAATGGCAGCTAGCAGTATCGACACCCGCTCCGAGATGATCAGTGCAGACACCAATGCCACCACAGCCGCCACCAATCGAATTGAACAAGAAGTACTAGAGATGAAAGCGAACCTCGAGCATCTATTAGATGCCTTCAGGAAGGCAGAAGACCGTCATACGGAGCGTGTAGTGGCGTTGAACAACTACCTTTCAACCACCCGACGTTTAGCACCTTCTGCCGACTCAGTTGCAAGTACAACATCTTACGCGAACCTGGCGACGCCCAGTGCAATTTTCACACTTCCATCATCTATCATCTCTGTCTCTTGTCCAAGGAGCTCTGCGGCGATCGACCCTTCTATTGCCGCCTTGGAAAGCATTTCAAGCTCTTCCATATACCAGACTGGGGTAGCTACAATGCATCGTGAACAGTCTAGGCTGTCCACGCAGATGGTTGTTCCCCTTCCCAGACGCGACCGCAAACCTGTCGTGCGATTTGAAAACGAGCCTTTTCCAGTTTTCGCCCAGGGTCTTGAAAAGTCATCTTTCGCCTTATCACCCTACGAACTCTGGATTTGGGGAGACAATTTGGTCGATCCAGCTTTTTACCTCCGCTTCTGGCTGTCAATCAGTCTCGACTCCTCGTCGGAATTGACAGAACAACATTCTGTTGGTTGGCATGGCAGACGGGAAGAGGCGTGGAGAGCGGTGTTTCGTTACGCTGACTCGACCTCTTCTGGAAAGATTCAGGACAGAGGCGAAGTTCCCTACGGTCAAGCTCGAACGAAGGGTGACATCCGAGGCTTCGTCGGGCCCTGAACGAAACTCCTCGATGCAGTTCTGCTGCGTAGTCTGCTTGCAGCCGGGATATCAGATGTGCATACCGGTCGCAAGTCGGACCCCAGACCGTTTACCCCGATATCCCCGCTTTATGTTGACAACAGACGTTGTGTTTCATTGGTCCGTTATAACGTCAACAGGGAAATGCAGATCGTTTCGAATGAAAAAGCCAGGGTTATACCTTTCCGGTGAACGGCAGTTGACCGCATTGATGGACAAGACAGGTTTGGGAGTTTACACGACGACCTCGTTTGTACTCCGCTCGTGAGGGGTTGCAACGTCATGATTTAGCTTCATGTCCGACATATATATTGATCATGGTATAGGAGAGATGCAGCAGCTTTCTTAGCTGTTGCCGGAGCTTCCAACACTTACCGAAACTAGACACGATGAAGTCTTATACTCTGCTCTTGGGCGTGCTGCTTGCGCTGCTCCAATCAGTCACTGTTGCTCAGGATCCGCGTGTCAAAGTCGCCCTCACACTCCAGCATCCTGTGAACGGTGTCAGTACCACTCCAGATGGACGCCTGTTTGTCTTATATGCTCGAGTCGACGGATCTACCGGTCCCACGGTCGCTGAGTGGCACAACGGCAGCGATCCTACACCATACCCAAATGCAGAATGGAATTCGTATACTGCAGGAAGCGACCCGACAACTCACCTGATCCGAATCAATTCTCTACGGATTGGGCCTGACGGAACCTTGTGGCTCGTTGATACTGGATCTCCGAGCTTTGGCGAGCCGGTCATCCTACCGGAGGGACCAAAACTCGTGCAAGTGAACTTGACCACGAACAGCGTAAAGAGAGTTTACAATCTCGGAAGTGAGTATCTTCGGCAATGCTGCGTTGAAGCGATGCAATCGGAGAAGTGGGCAATTCGTCTCGCTAACTTTTGCAGACGTCACTCTTGCCGCCAGTCTGATCGACGATGTCCGCTTCAACCCTGCGGTTGGGCTTGCGTACATCACCGACGCTGGCGCACCAGCGCTCATTGTGCTCGACCTTGACACTGGCGAAGCAAGACGGGTCCTCGAAGACGATCCCAGCACCAAAGGATTCATGCCACCATCTGGCGAAGGCAAGCTCATGCGCAACTCTCAGGGCGGATTTGAATACATCTATGCCGACCAACACGAAGTATCGCCGGACGGGCAGTATTACTATTACCAACCATGCGAAGGCGGCATGTCTCGAATCGAGACGCGGTACCTGAACGAAGCATTCTACAACTCCTCGTTTGCCAGCGTCCTTTCGCAGTACCCCGAGCCTTTTGCTTTGACGCCTTCCACGGGTGGAACTGCCATCGATGCGGACGGAAACATATACAACAGCGACACTGATCGACAGGCAATCATCAAGATTGCACCAAATGGAACCTGGACTACATGTACGTGTCCCATGTCCCATCGAGTGATTTTGCTGACTTTGGCTAGTTGTGCAAGATCCCCGACTACTTTGGGTTGACGCCATGTGGATTGATACCTATGGCAAGCTGTGGATGCCGGCTGCTCAACTGAATCGAGGCACTCCTTTCAACAATGGGACGAGCTTTGTGCAGAAGCCTTTGTATGTCTACACAATCGACATCGGAGTGGGACCGTCGCCAATAGACCACGCATAAGCCATCAGGTGGTAGCAAAGGTGGTTGGTGTTCATTTGCTCGTGGAGCTTGTCGCTGCTTCAGGAGCCGAATCCACGAAGGAGATTGGCTCCCGAGAACTCAATTTATACATCTCCCCTGCAACTTGTCCTATGCCGCCGGACCATCTCTGACCGGGAGATTGGCGGCTTCGGATGTAGAGTTAAGAGAGGTAAGCCGACGCCTTTGGGAGGTCGAGTTTGCCAAGTTAGTCAAGAGGTTTTGGTGCAATCAAAGCAAACAAGTTCCGATTGCTGTCTTGTCCCGCGCCATTTCTACGACCCGAGCATGTAAGAAGGTTTCAGCTCCGTGCTATCTCCCTAAGTAGCTTAGGAGCCACGAGCGAAGCTCTCCACACGAGTATCCGCTTGAGATGCGTTGAATGTCAGACAGGAACAGTGAGCGAATGGAGTTCGGTCTTGGTCCTGCAGCCGAGACGCGCTCGGGCGATCAATGCGCGATTTAATCTGATAAGATTTGATCATCGCGAGGCTACCCTCCTGATCATGCTACCTGCTCGCCCTACTCGACAATTCCCTGTTCTGATTGCGGAATGATTAAGCGGTGTTTCTCTTCCTTTCCTTCGTCCTTCAGGCCCTCCGCCATGGGATCAAACGAGTACTTCGGACTTGAAAGTCCAGCAAATCCGTTCAGAGTCCTTGTCGTTGGTGGCTCATATGCAGGACTGTCGACTACCCTGAACCTGCTGGATCTTTGCAATGGCAGAAGTGCACGCAGCCAGATGGGGGCTCCTAGCACAGCTCAGCCGGCCAAGGTTCCGGTTGAGATCACGATGGTGGATGAAAGAGATGGCTTTTGTAAGCGTCCTTGCCCAGCGAGGTACATTGGCGGCTGACTCGAGCGATCAGTTCATCTAATCGCGGCTCCGTTGGCCCTCGCGTCTAAGACGTTTGTTGGCAAACCATGGACCAAGTTCCCTGACATTCCGGCTCTCAAGAGTGTCCGATTCGTGCAAGGAAGTGCAAAGACGGTCGACTGCAAGAAAAAGCGTGCATTGATTGAGACTGGAGAGGGTGGAACTGAACTGGAGTACGACTTCTTTGTGGCAGCTTCGGGGTTGCGTCGAGTTTGGCCCGTCGTGCCGCAATCCACAGCGAGAGAGTCATATCTAGAGGAGGCATCAGCTCAGATAAGATCATTGGAAAGCGCAAGCCTTGGTATTGTTGTAGTGGGCGGAGGTAGGTGGTCTGGGGTGTTGAGGTTCAATACTGATCTGAATAGGCGCCGTTGGCATTGAAATGGCTGCCGAGATGAGGCTCGTCATGCCTGAGCAGAAAGTCACGCTGATACACTCCCGAGACAAGCTCTGTTCCTCCGAGCCACTCCCGGAGGAATTCAAAGACAAATGTTTGGCCGCGCTCCACGAAGCTGGCGTCGAGACTATCTTGGGTCAGCGAGTGCTGGAGGACAGGAAGGAGGACGGAACGCACAGTCTGAGACTTGCAGATGGGCGGATTATCCGGGCGAGCGAGGTGGTTTATGCCAGTTCGAAAAGCACGCCTTCGACCTCGTACTTGCCCGAAAAGGTTCTGGACGAAGGATATGTGAAAATCACCCCGAGGTAATTCGCATCCCTCGAAACACAGACCACGCTAACCGTTCCAGGCTGAGCTGGCTCTCGGATTGTGTGAACTCGCAGCACCACTTTGCACTAGGCGACATTGCCAAATGGTCAGGCATCAAACGGTGTGGAGCTGCAATCTATATGGGACACTACGCTGCGCACAACATCCATCAACTGATGGCGAAGCAGCTATACGGCGACGAGCCAAAGTTCTTGGAGCTTGATGAGATCCCGCCAATGATTGCCATCGCGATTGGAAAGCAAGCTGTTGCGTATCATCCAGCGGAGGGAACAACTTGCGGTACTGAACTCATGGAGAGGATGTTTGGAGATGACTTGTGGACCAAAGGTATGTATGCTGACGATTGATGCTGGATCCAGGCTGAATCCCGGCTAACTTGTTGCAGCTTGCTGGGAGTGTTTGGGGCTGGGCAGAGAATTTCCATGACCCAGCAAAAGTGTGGGAGCAATTGGCGCCACTTGTACACGTTGAGCTGTGGCACACATATCAGTAGCTGGTTAGAGATCAATTGCCTCCGGCTCGAGCTCTGCACGGGGCTTGATCGAGTCAGAGACGGGAGAAGATTTAACTTGGGAAATGTCCCGTCTTCGGCCGGTTGTAATTGCGTGACGCTTAGAGTAGGCATAGCTCCGCGAGGGAAGGATCGTGGAATGCGTGTAGGAATCGCTCGCAGATGCCGTCAGCACATTTCCGTTAGTGCTGCGAATCAACATGGAATCAGACAGACAGATGGCGAAATCAGACAGACAGATGGCGAAATCAGACAGACAGATGGCGAAATCAGACAGACAGATGGCGACTCGGCATCAGCGGGGTCACAACTACTGGAGCACATGCAAATCGACAGATGCAGCTCGACTCCCTCGAAGGCGGGCTTCGTGGAGGTGCTGGTGTGACCTTGGTGAGTCATGATTGTGGGACAAGAATGCGTACTACACGTAAAGTTGAGGTTGGGACAGAGTTTCTATTCCACTAAGAATGGTTTGAAATGACGGTCTTTTTGCAGGTGCGAAATCGGTCTCCCTGAGACCAAATCATGCGTTTGCCACAGAGCAAACCACTCAATCCAACAGCGGAGCGTTGCTTGCCGCGTTCCACCTTGGTTTACCGCTTCCCGAAGGCGATCCTCGTTAAGCCGCTCGACGTCCTTGTCCCGATCGTTCTCCTCCACGCCCGAAGATGCAGGTGCGCAGTCAAAGAGGTGGCCATAGAGCAGCATGCCATGGTACTCCCAGCGCGCGGATGCCTCTCGAACAATATGCTGCACGAGCCTGCCCCGTCATCCAATGCAGCAAGTTAAAATACATTGTCCAGGCGGTTTGCGGCCGACCAGGCATGGTAGCGCGAGTTCTGTCCTAGTTTGTGACATGCTTACTGGAGCCTGCTTGCTGCAACGCGCACACAATAGGTGCAAAATCTGTACAACTGACAATGGATACTGCCCTAACATGATCTCAACTTCTGCCCAATTAGAAATCACCACTCTCTCCTGTCCATTCTCTGTCTCGTCTCGAATTGCTAACGTCCCAGATCTACCGGATAGCCCAGATATTCCTCACTTGGCCATGCCTACTCAAACCCAACCGCTTCCCTTGATCAAATTCCAGATGGAAAGAATAACGTCACGTCCTCGACACCATCGCTCAAACTCGCAAGTGTGGCCTGGATGGCGTCCTGTCTCTCCTCCAACTGGTTGTCTGCGGTGATCAGTCGGCAGGCAAGAACTCTGTCATCGAGGTCTTTACCGAGATACCGTTCCCCAGAAACGAAAACCTCTGCCCCAGATTTGTCACGGAAATCACTCTGCGTTGCGGCCGATCGACCAGACGACTCTCTCCATCATCCCAGACCATCAGCGGCCCTTGGCATAGAAAGCCACCATCCAAGCCTTCCGGGAGACCATCGTGGACTTTTCCGACCCGCCTCGTGTGACGGAGAAGGCGAGGGAAGCAATGGGTCTGTCTGGCGGTATTTTGTCCGGTTCCGCGTCATCTGAAGCTGTTGCTGATGATGTCCTCAGTATCGTGATCGAAGGACCCTTCTCATCCACATGACCCCAGTGGATGTCCCTGGCTTGGTCCAGAGCGAGACGACAAGGGTGAGCCGTCAAGACTGCCAGATGGTCGCCCAGATCATGGAATCCTACATCCAACAACCTCGCACCATCTGCCTCGCCATCGTCTCCGCCACGCATGATCACGCCAACCAACCCATCTTGACCAAATTTCGGGATGTGGACCCCACGAGTGAACGAACATTGGGCATAATCACCAGTCCGAACAAGTTGGAGCCGAATTCGAGAACCAGGCGATATTCCTGTCACTGGCGCGAAATAAGGGCGTCTTGTCATCAAGCCTCGAAAGTTCGATGAGGCGAGCTTTTCTTTCGATGAGCGTAAGGCCTCCGAATGGACCATATTTCGCACCTCGAACTTGAAGACTCTTCCACAAGAATGCGTCGGCATTGGGACTCTTCGAACACGTCTCAGCGGCCTCCTGTTTGAGTACATCAAGGGAGAATCGCCTAACCTACGACGAGACCTCGATCAAGCCACGACAGAAACTGCATTCCATCTCAATACTCTTAAGGGTCGGTCGGAAGACGGCCCAAGACTGTCGAACTACCTGGCGCAACTGAGGTCGACTGCGGCGGCCTCAGTAAGGCGGCGATCGGCGGATACTACGATGACACATACTTCCAATTCCCAGACGATGGAGAGACTTCTCTCCGGATTCGCCGGCATCAATCAGACGTTGCCTTACCGTCATCCAACACCTCAAACGTGACTTTGCAGAACCCTTTCGACAGCAGGACCGAAGTATGTGGTCACGTCGCAAGACCAAGCGAAGTATACTTTAGCGAACCTTTCTGATATCGCACCACTAAGTTCTTGTCGAGGGATAAGCTCCGGAGTCGATTGCGGATGCCATGGAGAGATTTCGCGGAAAAGGGCCACGTCGAAACTACTACCCACTCGTCATTAGCGAGCTCCTCTGGCAACAGACGGAGAAACGGCAGGCTCTAGACCAACGCCATTTTGACCGTGTTGTCCAAGTCTGCCGAAAGTTCCTTGAGATCCTGCTGTCCGAAAAATGCCCCAAGGATGTCCAGGCACGACTGTGGGGGCTGCAGGTGACATATGACCTCACGGCTGGTCGCGAACGCGTGTATGGGGAGGCCCACAATCTCATGGCCGACAATGCCACGCGGCAGCGAGCATTACGCAGCAAAAGTACCAGGGGGCCAACGTTGCAAATCCAGGGCCACAGTTGCCCACTGGGAACTAACCAAGTAAAGCTAAGCGACAAGAAGGGGCCCCGTAGTGTCAATTGAGGGGGAAGCCATCCGCAATACAGGTCCAGTGTATTGCCGACCGACGAAGATCGGTGCTTATTATCCCTTCGTCTACAAGGTTGATCCTCTCGACAGGAGCCACTACAATTAAAGCTACACCGAAGACCTGGCAGTTCGGGAGAAGATACACCGTGCGGCACGGCTAATCTGTGAGGTTACTTCGGTCATCCCTCAGCGAATGCGACGTTGCTGCCGGACAAATACCCGAAAAGGGTGAGTGGCGTGGAGAAGTTGGGGTTGCGGAGGTTAAGGTCCGGGCCCGGTGGGCAAGCTTCGCTTGATCCAGCTAAGATCGGATTACCTCCGTGAGCTTGTTGTCAATGGATAAATGCATCTAGAAGTCGCAGACGTGCAGCCTCTTCCCTCGTTCCCATCATCCATCACACTCTCTCAGCAACACCGCCGACATGAGTAACTTTGTCTCAGAGAAGCCGACCTCCGCCTCGGAGATCGAGGCGCAGGACACCAAGGTCAACCCCGTTCACGATGTCGTCGAGAAGGTCGACTACAACAGGGCAGGCGCAATCGAGGCAGAAAACAATGAACACAGGATGGGTGTGCTTGAGGCTGTACGAGCCTACCCTGCTGCCAGCTGGTGGGCATTCGTCATGTCATCCACCATCGTAAGTTTTTGCCCGCAGTTTCGAGGTCGTTTCTCTAACGGTCAACAGATCATGGAGTCATACTGTGTCTTCCTGATGGGAAATTTCATTGCCACGGCTCGATTCGCCGAGAATTACGGGAAATACAACGCCGAACAACAGAAATGGTTCATCGCGGCCCCGTGGCAGTCTGCGTTCCAGTGTGGCGGACCAGTTGGTGCCATCATCGGTGTCTTCCTCGCAGGCCCCATCACCAGTTGGATCGGATACCGATGGGCAACCATTGGCGGCCTCATGGCTTTGAACGGCTTCATCTTCGTCTTCTATTTCGGCGACTCCCTCGGAGTGTTGCTGCTGTCCCAGCTTCTCGAAGGCATCCCCTGGGGCATTTTTATCGCAAATGCACCCGCCTACTGCAGTGAGATTGTGCCACTGAGATTGAGAGCTCCTGCGACACAGATGTTGCAGATGTTCTGGGCCATCGGTTCGATTATTGTCGGTGGCATCACCTATCACTACCAATCAATGCCCACCGACGATTCGTACAGGTTCGTGCGCTCCCACAGCTCTCATAGAGGACCACTGTGCTAACAGCATTACCAGAGTCCCCATCGCTCTCCAATGGATGTTTCCTACTCCTCTTGCCATCCTCCTCTTCCTAGCACCTGAATCACCCTGGTGGCTAGTGCGAAAGGGCCGTCTCGCGGAGGCAGAGAAGTCCGTCAGACGCCTCGGACGTTCGAGCGCGACTGATAATCCCGCCGACTCAGTCGCAATGATGCGTCGCACGATCGAGCTTGAGAAGACCGTGAGGAAGCCCAGTCTCCTCGAACTGTGGAGAGGCACCGATCGCTATCGTACACTCATTGTCTGTGGTGTGTATGCGGCTCAGAATCTGACGGGTAATTTGATCGCCAATCAAGCAGTCTACTTCTTCCAGCGTGAGCTTCCACCCTCTCTTGCAACCTCTCGATAGACTAACAAAAGCGCAGGCGCCGGCATGGCCGACAACACCGCATTTGCCCTCGGTCTCATTACTTCCGCCCTCCAATGGATTATGGTCATGCTCTCTTGGATCCTCACCACTTACCTAGGCCGACGCACGATCTACGTCTGGGGTTCTTTTATCAACTGTGCTTTTTTGATCGCTCTTGGTATCGCGGCTTCAGTTGGTGGTGGTACTGCGGCTACCCAGGCGCAAGCATCACTTGGCCTGATTGTCTCTGTCCTGTTCTGCTTGGGACCCGCCCCTGCCTCCTGGGTCATTATCGGAGAGACCTCTTCCATCCGTCTAAGGCCATTGACAACTGGTGTTGGACGTGGTGCATACTACGCAGTCAACATCCCTTGCATCTTCCTGGCTAGCTACATGCTCAATCCCGACCAGGCAAACCTCGGTGGCAAATGCGGCTACGTCTGGGCGGGCACTGCGTTTGTCTGCACGGTCATGGCGTGGATCTGGATCCCAGAGATGAAGCACCGATCTTACCGCGAGATTGACATTTTGTTTTCGCGTCGCGTTCCGGCACGTAAGTGGAAGAAGACTGTCATCGATATCAACGACGATGAGTAGACGGAAAGGCTGGTCCAGAATCGTCGAGATACTTGACTGCCACTACTTTGCAGGAAGCCGGGAGGCGGCAGAGATGGATTCCCTTCCACTTCGAGGGGCTGCTAGGGCTACATATCCGGATTTATATATAGTCCATTACGATACGTTTCTTAAGATAAACTGCTTCGTGTATACGTGTCTACTTCAATATATATTTAGCATCGAGTAGGGTAGTAGATTACGAAAGATTGATGACCGATCGAGCCCGCCACGGCGCGCAGCAAACCTATTGGTGCCAATCCTCCGCCTCCGTTCTCCTCGTGCCGTCATACACTCCCGCAGTGCCCAATCTGATAGTCAACGGGGCCACCGTTTCTACTATGGCTTTTGTCCGACAACACCCGACCGCATCAGCCTTGGCAGCTGAAGCATTGGTTTAACTACTGGGGGCTTGCGGACGGCTCACCACAACGCCTCTCACCTCCCTCTCACCTTCCCACTTCTCCCTGATTCTCTCTTGATTTACCCTCAGTGTAACGGTCCCCGATTTCTCCTATGGCTTGGTCGGCCATACCCACACCTGCACCAGGATTCAAAATCAGCGTCCTTCAACAAACACTATTCCTGAGACCTAGAGTCGTCTCAACCGTTTCCCACCCTATACCTCGTCTCTTCCCTTCTATCTTCCTTGAAGGGTTCTTTCCTCTTCTGTCGATTACCTCAATGCCATCTTGGAACTCCGTCACTTTCGCTATAATCTGGGGCCGCTATACTGGTTCAGTCTGATGAGGCCTTCTTGAAAGCAGGTTGCTAGAAGAACGCCATATTTTGACCATATCCTCTGAACTGCAAGCCCCCTCTCATATCCGGCCCATGGGCTGTCTACGCCAATTAACATCTATTCATCCGCACGCACGGCCTGAGGGTTGTGGAAGTAGATGGTGTGACTGAGAGAGACCATCATCTGGATTCGGTCCTCGTTCGCAGGTGACACACCATCTTTGACCTTAGTATAATCCGCGCTGGGTATAAGACCGTGTACTCGAACGATTACGTCAATAAAGTACCCATCCGTCATAAACACTAGTGCGGAGAGCTATACTTAAAGCTGTTGCACTACATTAGAGGAGCTTTATTTAGTAGGTTTTTAGCTAGGGCGGGAGTCACGATTTAGGTTAATGGCTCGTAGCTAGAGGCGCATTTCCTTCTCGGAAGGTGAGCTGGCTACACTAATAGTGAAGAGAGATAACTTAAAAGGCTAGGACTCGCGCTCTAGAAAAGTAGGATAATCTACCCCCCGCGCGCGGCTTAGGGATAGACCCTCCCCCGATAGCGATAACCTTAATACCTATCCCCCCCTACTCTCCTAGCCTCCCGCTACCTACTTATAGTCGTCTCGATACCCCTTCACGTTATAGGGTAGCGTAGCGACTTAATAAAGTTATCACCTTTCCGGTATTATACGGGGGCTAACTCCTTAGCCTCGCGCGCGAGGCTATAAGGCTAACCTAACTATACTAAAACTAGTTAGGCGCGTTATATATTAGGCTATCGCCCTCTTCTCCTTCCCCTTCCCCCTACTATATAGGCTATATTACTCTTCTCGCTTAGTACTACTTGTCGCGTCACTATACTTATTATTACTAATAGTATAATAATATACTATAGTCGCCCTCTCTTTAATAGCTCTAGGAATATCGTACTTAATTAAGCGTATAAGCTTACTTAGGCGCGGGTCGCCACCTATCGCGCTCGCCTCTAGGCGCTAGCGCGCTAATAGGCCTAACTCTAGGCCGCCTACCCTCTATTAATAGTAGCGTAGCGATAGTAGAGCGACCTTCTCGCGTAGCGCTCGCTTAATAGCCTCGAGGAGATTATTAAGTTTATCGCTTATCTCGGCTTTTATATATATAAGCTTTAACTTAAGGAAGACTATAAGTAGACTTAACTTTAGCGCTCTACTATTATTATTAATAAGTACTAATCCCTATATATCTCTCGCTAGTAGCGAGGCTTAGGCTTAATAAGAGCCCCTATAGCGCTAGATACTACCTAATATATCGCCTTAGCCTTACTTAACTATTATTTATCTCGCGCGATAGTCGCGTCTATAGTACTATTTATAGCCTCGTCCTTAGCCTTAGCCTTATATATTATAATTCCCTAACTCTTTATCTAGATAGTACCTTTAACTACTAAGTATTATAAATCGCTCTATATAAGGTAAGTTCTATACTTTAAGGGTTTACTCGCTAAGGAGTAGTAATATAATACTAGCCTAAGATAAAGATATATAATTACTTATAATAGCGTAAAGTAGAATAATACTCTTATATCTAAAGATAGAGGTTAGAGTATAACTAAGATTAATTATAGAAGATATTTAGGGATAGGCTATTAGCCTATATATATATTACTTAGTGCTTACTATACTTAATATACTTATCTACTAAGTATATTAAGTACCCTTAAGTATAGTACTCTATATTACTTAGTTATATAACTACTAAGTAAAACTAAGTACCTTTATTATATAACCCTATATAATCTCCTTAAGTAACCTTTTATAGTATACTTTATATAAGGCTACTCTAGAGGTTAGGTTATAATACTTTCCTCTCTCTAGGTCTATTTACTATTCTAGCGTATATAAGGTAAGTTCCCTCTTAGATTCTTATTTCTTCCTTCTAGTGACTAACTATACCTTAGTTTTATATTTCTAAAATAAACTATTCTTCTACTATTTATTAATATAATCTTATTTCTTAAATTAAGACCCTTAGAGCCTAGAAATTTAATATAAATCGCTATACTCTCTATTAAAATATAAATACTATCTATTTTATATTAGATAATTACTTAAAGTATTCCTCTTATACTAAGAAGAGAGTACTATATTATAATAAGATCTTTTTAGTAAATAAGTTTAATATACTTACTATATAGTATAATTATCTTATTAAGGTAGCTTACTATAAGGGTAAGGAACTAAAAATAATAATAGCTAAAATAGTCTATATATAAGTAAGTATAACTTATATTTAAGCTAAGTAGAAGTAACTCTATTATAAAGCTAAGAAATTATTAGAAAAATAAAAATAAATATTAATTTAAGAGACTAATATCTTAAATAAGTTAGATTATATTAACTCTTCTCTAATTACTTCTTCT
The DNA here is from genome assembly GCA_016109495.1 of Phialophora tarda. Lineage (NCBI taxonomy): Eukaryota > Fungi > Ascomycota > Eurotiomycetes > Chaetothyriales > Herpotrichiellaceae > Phialophora > Phialophora tarda. The sequence continues at coordinate 831 of JADWPL010000001.1, read as the reverse complement.
ACTATCTTTATAGCCTTAAATAATATTTAACTTAAGTAAATATTTAAGCTAGCGCTAGATTCTATAGCTAGTTTTAAGGGCTTAATCTCTACTAATTATCCCTTAGCTTAACTTTTTACTTCTAGTAATATTATTTAATTAGACTCTTTAGTAAGTTTTTAGTAGGTTCCTATATATTCTTTAAGTTATTATATCTTAATTACTTAATTAAATATTACTTTAGTATTTTATTAGAGTAGTTAAGGATATACTTTATATTATATAGTAATTCCCTAATTTCTTTATAAATTAGTACTAATCTTAGTTTAGTATTTAGTAGTACTTTCTCTAGTAGTAATTTATAGAAAATTAAGTAAATATTTATACTAGTAGATAATTTTATTTTAAATATAATTAGTTCTAGCTTTCTTTTAATTTTATATAGTTTAATCTTTATATAATTAATAGTCTTATTATTTTAATATTTTTTTATAAGATATAAACTTTCTCCCTCTTCTTAAAGTCTAGTCCCTTAAATCTCTTTTTATTTACTTATTTTATAGTTTTTTACTAGATTTTTTATAGTTTTATTACTCTATTACTCTACTTAATAGTACTTATTAATAGGAATTAAGATTTTTAGTATAATAGGTACTAAGATAAGTTTAAGTACTTATTTTACTTAGTACTTATCGTATAATCTTCTAGTTTTTATAATAATATTATTTATTAAGGTCTATTTTACGGGTATATAGTCTTAGGTTTCGAAATATCTCTCTAGAATATTAAGATATTAAGCTAACCCTAAAGAGAAAATAATAGAAAAAATTTAAGAGAGAGAAAAGACTTATA